>JARHVA010005394.1:0-662500 GCA_037957365.1 Torreya grandis | reverse complement strand
GGGTCATTTTGCCTTTGAAAAATCTTGGAAAGGTAATTCCATCCGAGCATATTTCCCTTGAATTTTTTTTGAAGGGAACTTTTAGAAGGGTCCTTTTGCCTTTACAAAATCCCTAAAGGATCAATTATTTTAGTCATTTTTCCCTTGAAAATTTATTGAAGGAAAACTTCAAAAAGTTTGAAAGTCACTTTCAAGAGATCTAAAGGTCATTCTGAAAGGTTTGAAGGAATTCAATGTATTGGACAAGTCCCATTTGCATTGGGCTAAGTGTTTCATAAAAAATTTGAAGGGCACTCACCCTTTGTCAAAAGTGCAAACATCCTTTATTTTAGTGAAAATGACTAAGTCCAAATTTATTTTGGTAAAATTACATATAGTAAAAATCTCAAAGGAATTATTTATGTCAAAAAAATTACTTGTGGAAAAAATACTAAAGGCACTCAATACTATGGACAAAAAGTCCAAATGAAAACAAAAACTAAAAATAAAAGTCCTGAAGAAATTCATCTAAGTAGTGTGATGGCTACACATACATCATTAACAGTCTCATGGACATTAAAATTAGGCTCAATGATCATCTTTTGGGGTTTAAATTTGATGGTATTGTGGGCGTCATTAACATTCACACAAACATCAAATGACAAGCATGCATATGTAAAATTTAAGCCATGAGAATTATCTATCAAGGGCTTAAATTTTATAGTCACATAGACATCATTGGTAGTCACATAGATTTCAAATGATAGCTGTACAGATGTCAGATTTAATCAATGAAAAGTATCAATTAGGGATTAAATTTGATGGTCATACACTCATTGAAGACATTCATGCAAATGTTAAATGATGGGCATGTGGATGTCAAATTTAGGCCATAGTGGACAACCAATGGCATTTGAGCATCTAGATAGAGATAAATTGTCCATGTTGAATCATGGGTTCAAAGGATAAATGGAGGTGGTAATTCAATCTACATCAGACCTTGAGACATAAGCGTACACATGTTCCTATCCATGAGAAGGAGCCATTGAATAAAAGTAGCCATATTTCAAGGTTTTATGGTAAATTAAGTAATCATCCATTTTATCCTAGAGGTAGGCTCTTTTAGAGTTATTATAGAGATTTTGTTTAGTTTCTTTCTTTCTTGTCCCATGTTTGTATATATTACCTATACATGTTTATTTTCTTTCTTTTATGTTCTTTTTTTTAATAAGTATTTTCAAGATAGTCCTTGGCTCAGGTTTCATCTAGTCATTCAAAAAAGGACTTCACAAGTTGGGAGTGCAGGTGTAAAGGGACTATGGGTCTGAAATGTGAGCTTGATGTTTTTTAGTTTTAGGTAGAATGGTAAATAAAAATGAATAGATAAGTCATTCCCTAAAATCTTAAACTTTGTTCTAATCTATGCTTGATTCTAATAAGGTTTTCATATGATAGATGAAAGTTTAAATTATTGAAACACAATCATGCTTTCACTTAAACAACATTCTTTACTTGGGGTAAAGTTTGTGACCAAGGATGATTGCCTGAATATTAGACAATTGATAAAATCCAAAAAACTAGCTAACTTGATTCATAGCCTTTTCCATCAAGCTAAAAATGGTTTATAAAAAGTAAAATAAATACAAAAATAAGAGCTCACTGTAAATTTTAAAAGAAACTTTTTAAGCAAAGGTGACTCAGGTAATCTCCATTAGGGATATAGATGTTTGGTTGGTAGTGGAGGAAGGCCTTGAATGGAGCCAAAGTCATGTCTCTTAGGGCTATGGATGCTTGGCTGGTAGTAGAGCAATTCCCAAGCCTTCCATAAGATAAAATCATGGTTTTTAATGAATATTCAAACATGTTGTAAGTCAATATCAATGGTTAAAGACATGAAGTCTATAAATTTCTTTTTAAATCTCATGGAAAATAGTAAGTGGAATAAAATCACACACACAACATGATTAGGTTTTGATATTTGATCCCATTTTTGCATGTGTGAAACTTATTTTAAACATTACTAGGTCTTAACAATGGTACTTGATCAAGTGGAATGAATAGCCTAGTTATAAGTTTGAATCATAATCTCTAATTTTAAAACATATTGCTATGGAAATTCACTTGATTAGGGTGTTACTAATTTTTTTGAACATTGTCTTTATTTGAAGATCATGCACACCTAGTTTGGTTGGTATATTTGTGCATGATTATGGTTTAGATCTTATCTTAATTTGCTAACATTAGATTTCTAAGTTTTAGATTTACAAGTTTAATGGATTCCTCCTTGAAAATGGATTATGTCTGGGTTTCATGAATTAATGTCAATATTGGTCCTTTACTAGCCTTTGGTTTGTCAAAGGCTGAGTTGAGTTTATTTTGATCACCCTGAAACTCCGATTCCAATTACCCTGGCCCAAGTCTTTCCATTTGAATTTGAATTTGGTAGGAACATTTTAACATGGGAGAATTTTAAAATGCCATGTGCTTAGTTAATTTTTATACTAAGGCTTGGTAATTTTTATTTACAAGACCAAACCCTAGTCTAAAAATCCATGTTTTGTCCCTTTTAGGTCTCAATATCCCTTAGCTTATGTTCTTTATGGTTTGAACTAATGCATGGTCCTTTTTATTTGGTTGAGCCCCATTTTATTTAAATCCTAGCCTAAACTTTAGCGTAAGGTCTTAATTCATATTTATTAATATAAATTAAAACCTTGGTCTAAGATTGCAGCTAAGACTTATATTATTTTTGAGTTTTGACTTAATTATATTTTTCACTATCTATAGGCAACAATTATGCTTTGACCTAATATATTGCAATCAATGACCCTCATTTGCTTAGGTAATCAAGATCAGATGGTGCATGGTCAAATTCAAAATGTCAAGATTATAGTGCATGATAAGGCTTGAGCATGTTCCCATCTATCGATGGTATGCTATTAAGCATACACCTTTTGATCAATGGGGCATATTAAATCAAGGTTTCAAAATGAGCCCAAAGTGAATGCGGTGATGACACGCATCATAACCATGTTAGATAGAGTATTGAGAAGCCAATGGCATTTGATCCTTTGTATCAAAATACAATGGTATGCATTGATCCATCTTAACAAGATTCAACAGCATGAGATCAAAGGGTCCCTTTTATTTGTGTTTTAACTTGGTTTATGACTTTACCCTAAAGTTTCATTATATTTGTTAAAATAATGAAACCATAGGTTAAAAGCTTATGCTATGTCTCTTTGTATTAAGCATGGGGATCCCTTTTATTATGTCTTGATCTTAGTCTCAACTTTGGCCTAAATTTTTATTCATGTTCATTAACATAAATAATATTTTAGTCTAAATACTTTATCTTTAAGCTTTATATTATTCCTTGGGTTTTAAACTTAAACATTTTTATTATTTGTAAGAATAATTCATGCTTAATATCATGTATTGACATTTGACGATGTGTGTTTGATCATATGAAGAGATATAAAGGCATTAGGGCATGTATGAATAGTCAATACATGTTTCCAAGATTAATATTGAGTACATTCCTATAGATTGATAGAGCACATTCAAGCACACATAATTTGTTCTATGATGTGTATTAAGTCAAGAATTTTCAATGAAGCCTAAGATGAAAATGGGATCATTACTTGGTAAGAGCATATTCACTCAACAAGACTTATAGATCAGGGTGAAAACAACCCTTAGAGCTTTCAAGTGGAACCATTTTAGTATAAGCCCCATAGATAGCTAATGTCATTTGATCCTTTGGATCAATATCAATGACATGCATTTGCTTAGGTGAGTAGATCCAATGGTGTGAGCCAAAGATAGACTTTTCAAAGGGATTAAGACCAATAAGAAAGTAGCATATATCTAAATTAGAGACAACTAAGTATTGTAGTTAGTTTCAAACCTCATAAGTTCCCAATTGAATCCAATGTGGTATGCCAAGTGTCAATATTGGATATGAAGCCAAAGATTAAGTGATATTTAATGTATGGATAATGATTCAAATCATAGAGGTAGGTTTATAGGCCATTCCAAATCATATTTTTTAAATCATAACCATGGATCATTTTCTATTTACACCATAATCAGATCATTCATGTGACATCATTACAAAATTAGGCTGTCCCATGGTGTGCTCTAAGGAAAAGGCATCTATCTAGGAAATTCCAACTATGAAAACAAGTGATTAAGAGCTTCTATATATGGTTGCACATGAGTACAAAGTTTGTTTGGCCCTTTTTCATGAATATTCTATTTCTAGGTTGAATAAAGATATCTCTAGCCATGAAATAAGAGAGTTTGTCCCAAATCTCCATCATTCATTATAGAGACAATTAGAGAAATGATTTATTTCTTGAAAATAAATGAAGATCTAAGCCATGGCATGGAATATTTCCCATATAAGAGCATCTTGGTGGATTTGAATGTTTGTTTTACAATTCTATAAATGGAAACCTATAAGTCTAGATTTGAGAAGGATTGAAAATATATAAATAGGGGGCTTCCCCTCTATTCAAAGGTTGTTGGTTGTTATTGGTCATTGTTATTAGTATTTGATTTATCTAAGTTTAAGTTTTATAAAAATTTTGGGATCAATTATTGTGTGAATATCTTATCTTTCTTGCTAAGATGGTTACAGCTATAAAACCATCAGTAAGCTTTAAGATCATGTTTATATGTCTCCCTTGTCAAAATATCAAACTCACCATGTTTGTCTCCTTGGAAGAATTTTGAAGAATTAATGTGTGTAAAGTTTCTTTTTCAAGATTAATGAAAATGTTTGTGTTTCTTTGTTCTTTATTATTGATGAAGTGAAATAATATGTCTTACAAGTCATATTGATTAGATATTTGGGTTTATGTTCACTACTAGTTGTCATCTTGAGCATAGATCTAGGTTGTAAATCCCTTTCTATAGTTTAAATTTGAAAACATATTATTGAATGACCTTTTAAGGCACCCTAGGTCTACAGATTTGGTAGGAAAAATTTTCTTGAAATTTTAGTTGTAGTGTATGCCCTAGGTTTTCAGGGACCATTTGTTATTTCTCATTATCTTGTATTTGAGTCTTTTCTACATCTTTTATTGAGGATAATGTCATGAACATTGTAAGAGACCTTGTTTTTTGAAAAATTCACCAGCACTCCACCTTCCATTTTATATAATCATATAAATGTCTTACCTCATCCCACTTGCATATAATTCATTCTTTTCATATTATGAGTATTATTTGCCTTATAAATGCATATTATCTTGCTTACCTAACATGTAATTACATTTTTTTGCTTTGAATAATAGTGATTTAATTTTCCATTTGACATAAATCTTGAATATTCTTCAAAATGAAAGTTACAATCATATACATATTTATCTTTAGTATCTTGAATGTGACCTAGTGCATTTGTGCATTGATTATGACAATTATTCCTAGGGGGAAGTGTGCAAGTTTGGTTGTGTCCCTATCAAATTTGTGTCTCTTTATGCCAATAATCTCCATGGAGGTTAAATTACATAACCTATCCATGTGATCAAGCTATCCCTTACATCCTCTCACCTTAGTTCAAGTAGAGTCAAAAGTACATGGGAGCTGACCATACCCCTTATTAGTGTCTCTCAATCATTTTCTTAGTCTGGTCTATTTTTGATGCCCAAACCTTCCCCATATATAATGACATACTAGTAGGTTTTTCATCATTTTTTACCACAATTATTCAAGTGTGTAAGGCCATATTATAGAGGTGTATAACTAGGAGCCAACACTTAGTTGACACCATTATTGGGGACACTTCTTATCACCCATGTTGCTAAGGACTCTTTCAGAAAGGTAGAATCATAAGTATTTCATCTTGTGAGTTGATCTAATATTACTACATTGATTTGACCATCTTGGATGTCAACATAAACCCACTCCATTGGGGGCATGCCAAGAAGTTTTAAGGCTTGATAATTTGAGTTTTGCTACATTTATTTCAAAGTGTTATTAATAGTGCATGTTGGAAGGTGTTCTTTCCCTTTTGATCATATTCTAAATATTTTAGTGTCTTTATTTTCTATCCCATTAATCTTCAACAAGTTTAATTTTAGTCTGTATCACAATATTTTATCAACTATTATATTATCTAAGTTTGATTCTAGTGGTGACTATAACTTTATTTTTTGAAATTTAAAGAAGATCAATCCCTGTTCTGAATATTTTGCTAACTTTTAGTTTTGAGTATAATCTTGTTTGTAAAATTGTAAGGACTGAGATCATCTTTCAGAAGTGACCCATCAAATAAATTAATCTCTCCTTTGAGTATTACTCAAGAAAGAGGGAGACAAGTTTGGAAGCCTATTGATTAGAAGACCTCAGCTGCTAAAGGTTGTCTAGATTTTGATAATATTGAGATCTTTGTTGGCCCCCTTATTATTGAAGACTATCACTGCTCTTCTATTAATTTTGAAACATAGTCTTATCTATTTTCTAACTCCTTTCTAACCAGATAAATCCCCTCCCAAGTCTGATCCACCAAATCCACCTCATTCACCCCCTCATATGCCTTTGCCATTTGTTTTTTAACCTCCTATTAAACCAATCATGAGGTATAGGGACCAAGATGAGGATACACATCATGTATTCCATTTTCCTAGATTTAGGCCTATCAATTTTGATGAAATAGAAGGCTATAATACTAAATTCCCATATGAATTTAGGAAATGCCTCCAAAAATTTTAAGGGAACAATGTAGTGAGTGGTGATCAACATCTAAGGTCCTTTCAAAATATCATTAACTATTATGAGGTTGTGTATGAGGATTTGTGAACTAATTTGTTTGTACACATGCTAGAGGAAGATGCATGTGAATGGTTTAATTCCCTTCTCACTAGATGCATTGATTCATGGGAAGATATTCATAATGTATTTAGAATTTAGTATGGTGCTAGGATTGATCCAAGGTTTCTCTTGGCTGAATTTGAAAATATCAAAAAGAGTCCTAATGAGTGTGTGTAGGACTTTAACAAAAGGTTAAACAATACTATGATGAAACTACCTAAAAACCTTAGGCCCAATAATATAATGTGCTTGATAAAGTTGTGTGATGCCTTTGACAAGAAGGCTACATACTACTTAAGAGACAAGGTTCCCATTAACCTACAGTTGGTGTTCAATATGGCCATCCAAATTTAGAATAACATAAAGGTTATTAGAAACACCATGAATAAGCCACATCCCATGAAGATAGTCAACTTGGAGGAAACTATCAAAAATTTGGTCTCTCCTATCAATGAAATGTCATATAAGTTGGCTAGAGTTGAAAAGGGGGTCCCTCATATATCTATTAGCTATGACTGGGTTCCAAATCTAAATCAAACACCAAGGGAGCCTAATTTCTACAATAGAGATAATGATAGAGGGAATAGGCCTTCAAATGAAGATAGAATGGAATGAAATCATAATAGAGGGTATGGAAAGGAAACACCTGATCCTTTAAATACCAAGGTAGATGTTGTAGATTATGTCATAGATATTGATTGGTGTGAAACTTATTCCTTCCACATCTCCCATGTGATACAAGTAAAGTAATTGTTATAAATGTAGATGAACTTGGATCTACACCATTATATCATATGATCTATATGTTCAATTATCAAATCCCCTAAAGTGATATGACTACCTCCATAGATTTGTTGAGTGTTATTACTATTGAATAGTTTTGGATTGTAGTTGAGAAGGTAAATGTCTCAACTATTAAATTTGATTGTGACATTAATATGGCATAAGAATATGAATTTCACATTCATGATTTTGATTTTTTATGTTTCATGATGGTAAATAAATATGATGGGGGATTCTGTTAATTGAGGATAGGTAGTTGCTAATTAATGTAGAAATTTTCCAAGATAAGGAGTATCACTTGAGAAGTAACTATTAGGATACTTCTCTTCAAGACAAAGCCCCTATAGATATAAAGCTAGGATACACTAATAATTATGATAAGAAAACTACTATAGTCCCTAAAGCTTCCAAACCTATACATTTTTTCCATGATGCTAAGATAAGAGGTGCTCTAGCCAAGAATAGAGTGCCCATGTTGTCTAGTATCCCTAAGGGTGATAATGATGCTAAGACTAATCTAATTTTAAAGGACACTATTTAAGATTCAATTCAATCCTAGATTACTCCACTTTAGACCATAAGTGACTTTATTCCAACTAAAGGTGTTCTTACTCTTCCACCAAATACACCTCTTCCTTAGTATAACATATGTGATATGGCCCAAATGTTGAGCTAATTGAAAATCATCGTGCCTCTTGTTGAATTATTAAGAATTCCTAAACATAGGAAGAGAGTATTTAAATAAATGTAATTCGGTGAAAATTTAGATATGAATGAAAAGTGAGTTTCCCCAAACAACCTTGGAAAATGATGAAGAATCAGAAGGGGTTGTTGAACCTACTCTAAAGGTCTATTTAGGGACTACATTGGTAAAAAGTTAGTTGAATGTGGATCTATTTTAGATAACCCTACTAATCAATGGTCTGATTGTTCACAACTACATGTTTGACTCTGTATCTTCTTACAATGTGATGTTCTTAGGTTTCCTAAATGAAATTGGAGTTAAGATCATGTCAACCATTGACAAGTGTTATGCCATGAACTCAGGAGAGGTTATAGTTGTTGAACAAGTCAAAGGATTAGTTATACAATTGGTAATTCATCTTGGTAAGTATCTGAATATGGATGTGGTAGTTGTATACTACCCACCTAATTGGGGGATGTTGCTATCATGAAAATGGGATACTAGCATGGGTGGAAATGTATAGATGAACTTGTCTTATTACACTAATCTATTGGAGGGTAAGATGGTCAAGCTTTATAGAGAGCCAAAGATGATACATGTGATTGAAGATCCAAAACATGTTCTTAATGAAGTATTGTAAAAGTATGTTGATCTTGGAATTTTTTTTGGGAAGTTGATACTACTGAATGCCATATTATTCTTGATATTGAACTTGACAAAGAAAGTGTGGTTTCAAAAATGTGCTTTTATGGGGCTTGCTCCAATCTTGGAAATGGAGCTAGGGTTGTTTTTATGCCCCCAATGGTAAATGGTTTATGTTTTATTTTTGGTTGTCCTTTTACTTATACTACTGAGTATGAGTCATTATTTCTTTGTTTAAGGATTTCCCATGAATATGGATTTAAATGTTTGATTTTCAAGGGTGATTTCGAGCTAGTGGTAAAATAAGTCCATAGTGATTTTGCCACAAAAAATTATAGGTTGAAATAATATCATAATGTTATTTGGGGTTTTATTGAATTTTTTGATGTATTAATTTTTTTTTATTAGGATAGGAGTTTCAACCAAGAATTTGATAAACTTGCAAGGTTAGTTGCTCAATTTGCTATTGCAAATACAAGCCCTCATTGTAAGTATCAAGTGGAGGTGATTTTCAGGCCTTCAATCCTAAACAATTTTCATCATTGGTAGGCCTTTGATGATGATGAATAAATTAAAAGGTTTCTTAACTATGAAGCTAATTTCCATGATAAGCTCATAGACCTAAAATCTATGGTTTAGGTTTGTTATGGAAAAGAGACCTTGTTTAGGGAGGACATTATTCAGCTGAAGACAAACACTCTTCCAAGATGAATAGTAATATTATAGGTGTCTTCTGATGCATATGATATAATAAAGTCAATAGACTCATTTATCTCAAAAGACATGACTAAATGCAACTTGGGTTTTCATGAGAATCTATAAAAGGTTTGGTTAGGTACTCACTTGAGTGCAGCTAAGAAGAAATCTTACATGTAAATGCTAAAGAAGTACCAAGATTGATTAGCATGGTATTATTTTGAGCTGAAATGGTATAGGGAATATTTATTTCATCATATCATCCCATTGCAGCCCATCAGGTACTCATCATGGGTTGTAAATTTTATCCCTGTGAGAAAGAACAATAGCGATATCCACTTGTGTGTGGATTTCAAAAAATTGAATAAGGCTTCATTAAAATATAATTATCCCCTAACTAATATGTAAAACCTACTAAAAAGTTTCATTATATTATAAATGTTTAACACATTGGATGGCTTCTTAGGTTACAACCAAGTTGTGGTGAAGGAATCTGTGAGGTCCAAGATTGTGTTCACTATGCCTTGGGGCACATATGTGTATATGAGGATGATTTTTAGGTTGATGAATGTTGGTGAAAGATTCAAAAGAGCAATGGATGTCTCTTTTGTGGGGGTAATAAACTAGTAAATTATTTTGTATCAGATTGACATCACTATGTACTTCAGATTAGAGAAGAACATTTACCATAACTAGAGAAGGCATTTATTAGATGCAAGGAGTTCAAAATTTTTATTAATCCTATGAAGTTCCACTTTGGAGTACAAAAGGAGAAGTTATTGGGACATATATTGTCTAATGATGGTGTCATGATTGACCTTAAGAGGGTCAAATCCATTGACAATGTGCCTATCCCATAGTCTAAGAAAGGAATTAAATATTTCTTTAGACAAATTAATATTTTAAGGAGGTTTGTGTCTAATTTTATAGAGATCACTTTGCCTATTACTTCCATGATGAAGAAGGACCAGAACATAAAGTAGGAGGAGAATTCCATGAAAATATTTAGTGACATCAAGGGAGATTTAAAGTCTACTCCTATCTTGGCCACCCCTGTTTACACAAAGTCATTGTGAATATTCTCTTCTGCATCATATAATATTGTTGTTGTTGTCTTGTTGTAAATAAATGAAGATGACCATGATCATCCCATAGATTTATTTATAAAATCTATATAAGGTCTTGAGTTGAACTATACTATCATGGAGAAACAAGATTTCACTCTTTTGAAGGCTGTAAAAATGTTCAGACTATTTTATTGAGCCTACATAAATGATTACTAAAATTGGTAAGTCTTGAGTCCATGGCCCATTAGATTGGCATCTAGTCTTATGTTTTGGGGTTCTTTCCACACCCATAGGTGGTATTCATCCCCATGTAAGATCTAGTGTTAGCACTGCATGAATTAAGTGAGTCCTTTTCAAGTGTAAATTATTAATTCCAGCGCAATTTGAGTATCAAGGTTTAATTAATTATCCCAATTACTATTTAAAAGTGTTCCTTTGAAAGGTCAAGTTCATTTTGAAGTGGCTAGGTGGATTAACTTGGTCTTTCCTAAGTGTATTTCCCTCAGGCATTTTGTATCAGGTATTTCCTTATGTTAATTTGGTGTTTAATTGGTATAAAGTCCTTAGAGTCTTTTAGAAAAAGTGTTCACGTAGATTTTCCAAATGCCATATTCTTTTGGGCATTTTTTCTTCAAAAAAACCCTAAAGGGCTATTTCCTTTGGAATTTTGTCCACGTAAAAATCCTGAAAGGCTATTTCCTTTATTTTAGGTAAATTTCAAGAGCTTATTTATTTTATTTAAAATGTTTACAAAAAGTTTTAAGGGTCATTTCCTTTGGGCATCTTACCCATGAAAAATTTCTAAAGGACCCTTTTAGAAGGATCATTTTGTCTTTGCAAAATATCTGAAGGGTTATTTCCTTTGGTTATCTTTACCTTGAAAATTTTCCAAAGGGTACTTTTAGAAGGGTCAATTTGCCTTTCAAAAATCCCTAAAGGATCAATTATTTTAGGCATTTTTCACCTACAAAATTCTTGAAGGGCAATTTTTAAAAGTCCAAAAGTCACTTTCAAGAGATCTAAAGAGCCATTCAAAATTTTTTTAAAGAATTCAATGTCTTGGCCAAATCCCATTTGCATCAGGATAAGTGTTTTGAAAAAAAATTGAAGGGCACTTACCCTTTAAAAAAAGTTTAAATGTTCTTTGTTTTGGTGAAAATTACAATTCAAATTTGTTTTGATAAAATTACCTATGGTAAAAATCCTAAAGGAATTATTTCCATCAAATAAATTTCCCACAAAAAAACTCCCAAAGGTGCTCAATAATAGAGATAGAAAGGATAAATTAAAACAAAATCCAAAAGTAAAAGTCATAAATATATTCATTCAATTAGTATGACAGCCATGCAAACATTATTGATGATCGCATAAATTCCAAAATTAGGCTCAATGATCATTAATTAGGGGTTGAATTTGATGGTCACACATACATCATTGATAGTCACATAAACATCAAATTATGGGCATGTAAATGTCAAATTTAAGCCACAATAATTATCTACGAAGCACATAAATTTGATGATCATATGGATGTCATTGATGGTCGCATAGATGTCAAATGATGGGTATGCAAAAATCAAATTTAAGCCATGACAAATTTCAATTTGGGTTTAAATTTTATGATTACATGCCAATCATAGACATTCATATGGACATCAAATTATAGGTGCATGGATGTCAAATTTAATCCATAGTGGATATCTAGTGGCATTTGAGTAGCTAGATAGAGATCAATGGTCCATGTTAGATCATGATTTTAAAGGATCAAAGGAGGTGGGAATTCAAGCTGTATCAAGCCTTAAGACATAAGTGTAAAAGTGATCCTATCCATGAGAAGGAGCCATTTAATGAAAGCAATCATGTTTCAAGGTTCTATGGTAAATTAAGTAATCTTTCATTTTATCCTAGAGGTAGGCTCTTTTAGAGTTAGTATAGAGATTTTGTTTAGTTTTTTTATTTCTCTTTATTTCTTTTCCCTTGTTTGTATATAATGCCTATACATGTTTATTTACTTTCCTTTATGTTTTTATTTTTTTATAATATGTCTTTTCAAGATAGTCCTTAGCTTGAGTTTCATCTAGTCACTCAAAAAAGGACTTCTCAAGTTGGGAGAGTAGGTGTAAAGGGACTATGGGTCTGAAATGTGAGCTTGATGCTTTTTAGTTTTAAGGAGACTAGTGAAGGAAAATGAATATAAAATTCATTCCCTAAAATATTTAACTTTTTTATGATCTAAGATTGATTCTGATAAGGTTTGCTTATGTAGGATAAAATTTTGAATTATTGAAGCACAACCATGTTTGCACTTAAACAAAATTCATTGCCTGGGATAAATTTTATGACCACATATGATTGTCTAAAGATTAGACAATTGACCAAATCCCAAAACCTAGCTAACTTGGTTCCTAGACTTTGCCAAAATTTTGAAAATAGTCTATAAAAAGTAAAAAAATACAAAAATAAGATCTCATTGAAAATTTCAAAATGAACTTTTTAAACAAAGGTGATTCAGGTAATCTCCACCAAGGCTATGGATGCATATCTAGTAGTGGATAAAAGCCTTGAATGGAGCCAAAGGCATCTCTATCAGAGATATATATGCCTAGCTGGTAGTAGAACAATGCCTAAGCCTTCCCTAAGATAAAAGCATGGTTTTTTAATGAATATTCAAACATGTTGTAAGTTAATGTCAATGGTTGAAGACATGAAGTATAGAAATTTATATCTAAATTTCAATGAAAATAGTAAGTGGAATCAAAGCACAAACATAGGATGACTAGGTTTTTATATTTGATCACAATTTTGCATGTGTGAAGATTATTTTAAACATGACTAGGTATTAACAATGGTGCTCGATCAAGTAGAATAAATAGCCTAGTTGTAAGTCTAAACCATAATCTTTATATTTTTAAAAATATTTTTATGGAAATTCAATTTATCAGGGTGTTAATAGTGTGTTTACACATTATCTTTATTTGAATATCATCTACACCTAGTTTGGTTGGCATATTTATGCATGATTCTAGTTTAGATCTTATCTTAATTTGCTAACATTAGATTTCTGAGTTTCAAATTTGTAGGTTTAATGGATCCCTCCTTGAAAATGGATTATGTCTAGGTTTCACGATTTAATGTCAATATTGGTATTTTACTAGCCTTTGGTTTGTCAAAGGCCAAGTTGAGTTCATTTTGATCACCCTGAAACCCTGATTCCAATTACCCTAGCTCAAGTCTTTCCATTTGAATTCAAAATTGGCTAGAATTATTTTTACGTAGTAGCATTTTAAAATGCCATGGACTTAGTTAAACTTTTATACTAAGGCTTGGTCATATTTATTTACATGACCAACCGCTAGTCTAAAATCCATGCTTGGTCCCTTTTAGATCTCGAGATCCCTTAACTTATGTTACTCATTGTCTAAACTAATATATGGTCCTTTTTAATTTATCCAAGCCATATTTTATTTAAATATTAGTCTAAAATTTAGCCTAAGGTCTTAATTTATAGTTATTAATACAAATCAAAACCTTGGTATAAGATTGTAGCCTAAGTCTTATATTATTTTTGAGCTCTGACTTAATTACATTTTTCACTATTTATAGGCACCAATCGTACTTTGACCTAAAGTATTTAAATTGATATCCCACATTTTATCAAGTAATTGAGAATAGATGGTGCAAGTTCAAAGTCAAAAGGTCAAGCTAGTAGTGCATGATAAGGCTCAATCATGTTCCTATCGATTAATAGTGCTTTATTAATGTGTACACCTTCTGATTGATTGGGTACATTATGTCAAGGTTTCAAATATAGCCCAAAGTGAACATAGCGATGGCATGTGTCATAACCACATTAGATAGAGTATTGAGTAGCCAATGGCATTTGATTCTTTTGATCAAAATCTAATGACATGCATTGATCTAGACTAGAAAGATATAATGATGTGAGATTAAAGGGTCCCTTTTATTTGTGTTTTAACTTTGTCTATAGATTTACCCTAGAGTTTCATTATATTTATTAATATAATGAATTCTTAGGTTAAAACCTTATACTATGTCTCTTTTTGTTAAGCGTAGGGATACCTTTTATTATGTCTTGAGCTTAGTCTAAACTTTGGTATAAATTTTTATTCATTCTCATTAACATAAATATGATTTTGTTCCAAAGACTTTATATTTAAGCTTTATAATGTTCCTTGTATTTTAAACTTAGAAATTTTTATTATTTGTAGGAAAAAATCATGCTCAATCTCATATATTACAATCTGAGAATGTGCATTTAATCAGATGAAGATATCTAATGACATAAGGATATGGTTAAAATGTCAATACATGATCTTAGGATAAAGATTGATCATATTATTAAAGATTTATGGTGTGCATTTAAATGTACACTATCTGATCTATGATGGGTATTAAGTCAAGACTTCTCAATGAAGCCTAGGATGAATACAAGATTACCACTTGAAAAGATCACATTAGCTCCATAAGACTGACAAATCAGGATGTAAAAATCTAATGGATCTTAAAAGTGGCACTATTTTAGTATAATACCCATAGACAACCAATAACATTTGATCTTTTGGATCAATATCAATGCCATGTATTTTTTTGGGTGAGTAGATCCAATGATGTGAGCCAAAGACGGACTTTTTAAAGGGATCAAGACCAATAAGCAAGTTGAACATGCCCAAATTAGAGCCAATGAATTAACCTAGATAGTTTTAAACCTCATGAATGCTCAATTAGATCCAATGTGGCATGCCAAGTGTTAATATTGGATGGGAAGCCAAAGATTAAGTATTCTTCCATGGATGGTCAATGATTCAAAGCATAGAGGGAGGTTTATAGGCCATTCCAAAGCATATTTTTTTAATCATAACCATAGATAATTTTCTATTTACACCACAACTAGATCATTCACATGACATATTTACAAAATTAGGTTTTTCCATGGCATACACTAAGGAAAAGGTAGTTGTCTAGGAAATTCTAACTATGTAGACAAGTGATCAAGAGATTCTTTAGATGGTTTCACATGAGGACAAAGTTTATTTGGCTGTTGATCATGAATATTCACCTTTCATCTCAAATTAAGATATTTCCAACCATGAAATCAAATATTTTGTTCCAAATCTCCATCATTCATTGTAGAGGTAGTTAGAGCAATGATTCTTTTCTTACAAATGAACAAAAGTCTTAGTCATGGCATGGAATATTTCCTAGCTAGGAGAATTTTGAAGGGATTTAAATGTTTGTTTTGAAATTTTACAAATGGAAAACTATAGGTCCATATTTGAGAAGGATTGAAAATGTATAAATAGGGGGATTCCCCTCTATTCAAATGTTATTGGTTATTTTTAATCATTGATATTAGTCTTTCCTTTATCTATATCTAGGTTTTGAAAAAAAAATACGATCAATTATTATGTGAAGATCTTGTCTCTTTTGCTAAGGTGGTTATAGCTATACAACCATTAGAGAGTTTTGAGAGCATGTGTATATGCCTTCCTTGTCAAAAGAGAAAACTCATCATGTTTTTCCCCTTGGTAGCATTTTGAACAATTAATGTGTGTAAATTTTCTTTTCCAAGATTAATTAAAATCCCTGTGGTTCTTTGCCCTTTTTTATTGATAAAGTGAAATTATATGTCTTACAAGTCCTATTGATTGGATATTTAGGTTTATTTTCACTACTCATTGTCATATTGAGCATATATTTACGTTATAAACCCATTTCTATAGTTTAACTTTGAAAATATGTTATTAAATGACCTTTCAAGGTACCCTAGGTCTACAGATTTGACAGGAAAAGTTTTCTTGAAACATTATTTACAATGTACGCTCTAGGTTTTTAGGGACCATTTGGTATTTCTCGTAAGCTTGCATTTGATTCTTTTCTACACATTGTTTTGAGGATAATGTCATGAAATTTTAAGATACCTTGCTATTTGAATAAGCCACCACACACCACCTTCCATTTTATATAATCATTTAACTATCCTACCTCATCCTACCCTACATATAATTCATACTTTACATATTATGAGTATTCTTTTCCATTTTATATAATCATCTAACTATCATAACTCATCCCACCCTACATATAATTCATACTTTGCATATTATGAGTATTATTTTTTTCTAAAAATGCATAAGATATTTCTTACCTAACATGTATTTGCATTTTTTGATTTGAATACTAGTGTTACAATTTTTCATTTGACCTATATCTTGAAGATTATTTAGAATGAAAGCTACAGTCATATACATATTTGTCTTTAGTATCTTAAATGTGACCTTATGTATTCCTTGTGATAACCCTTCATAGAGGGAATTTTAAAGTTTGGTTGTGTCTAGGTAACATATATATCTCTTTGTGCCAATAATCCCCATGGAAGATGAATTTCATAACCTATCCATGTGAGCAAGCTACCCATTAGGTTTTCTCACCTTGGTTCAGGTAGAGCCAGAATTAGTAAGGATTTTACCATAACATTTTTCAATACCTCTTAGTCATTTTCATAATCTAGTTCATTCTTGATGTCCAACCCTTCCCTGGCTATAACAACATACTAGTGGGTTTCTCATCATTATTTGCCACATTTCTTCAAGTGTGCAAGGAAAACTAGAGAGGTATACAATTGGAAACCAACATGTTAAACTAACCCTAATAACCCCATTTATGATTAACCACTCCATACACATCTAGATAATTTGTAGAAGAAATAAATGCATACTTATTTCTCCCATGTAATGTGACTATGGAATTATGTTCCTTCACTATATGCATGTGACTAGTAATTTAGCTTTAATACTTGACAATGTTATATATTATCTTCATTTATAATGATTCATACTTAGCTTTTGATTTATTATTATGATTGATATTAAATTTTGGAAGAATAGGGAAGATTTTATAAATGCTTAGTAGTTTAATAGATATATTATATATAGATATCAAGTTATTTTAAAAGGATGCCCTTATTTTTTTATAGTGATGTTTTTTTAATAATTTCCTTTATCTAACTTATGAAATGTGTAGGTTGACCCATATGGATATTTAAATCTTTTGAAACTAGCCATTAAATAGCATAGGGTTAAGGTCAAACTACATGGGAAAGTCCATAGTAGTAAACCAATCCTAGAATAGTGTGAATAACTAGAATGAATATAGGAGTAATATTAGATTGATATAAAGTAGTTTAATTAATGACTCAGGAAATTTTGTGTACTAGTGACAATGAACATATGAGTCAAATATGCATATAAATAATTTGTCATATAAATAGTGAATAAGATTCATATATTTGAGTGTAATTAAAGTGATTCAAGATATGTCAAGAATAAACATTTTCAATTACATGTGACCATATATAGGTATATATATCCCCCTCAATTTTATTCTAGTAATTAAATTTATATATTAAAGGATAAATATATACGTAAGTGTATACAAGACACTTTGTCTTTTGATATGAAACTTTAATTGTTTAGGACACTCAATTTATAAAACCTTGTAACAACACATGAAGTAGTCAATGTCCATATTTGACATTTAAAAATCTGAAAATATAAATTTTGAAATTGAATAGAGATCAATGGAGTTATATTATAGGGAGATGAAACCTTGTTGTCCTGTAACTTATAAAATATGATGAATTATTAGTTTAATAATTAAATATATGTGCCTCCCTATCAAAGAACTTAAAGAGATGTGCTTTCATGGTAAACTATTGATGAATTGATAATGATCAAGTCCCAATTTTGAATAACTAATCAATGTCTTAAGTTGTAAATATTCATACTCCAAATCTTATGAATTGAGAAAAGTACCTAAGGTAATAATATAAAATAAAGTGAAACAATTTATGGGTTTGATAGAGGTGATGTTAAGTCCATTGAGTATCTCTATAATTGAATGAAAATTACTTGTAGCATAAAAAAATCACACCATTTCAAGTGGATCTAATTTATAATTTCATGATAGGAAGATATTGAATAATATTCATACCCCCATCATAACCATAGTGCCAATAAATTTGAAGTAAAATAACAACTATTTTCCTTTGAATCTTTACTTTTTATTGTAGTGTAAATTCGTGTGTGTGTGTGTGAACCAACATCATACCTTTTTAATTTTTTAAAACTATTTTCATGGACCATCATCATGCCTTTTAAATTTAAAAAATATATGTGCATGAATCATCGTAATTCCTTCTGAATTTGTGTCAAATGATATAGAATACCATGCATCTATATGCTCAACTATAACTATACATGAGAACTTATAATTGAAGTTACTATAATCATTTTTCATATTCCCATGCATATGCATCCAAGTGTGTATTAATTTCTACTCTATTATATGTAAAGTGATTCCATATACATGTAGTATACCCCCATAATATATATCAATGTGCCAATATATATCATGTATCTAATATCTAAGTTACTTTGAATCATTAAAACCTAGATTTTTTCATAGAATATTATTTTTTTTGTCATGGATTCTTGAATATCTAATACAATCACACAATAATGCCTCACTTTTAAGATAAGGGATGTATCATGCAATTAACTCATCTCAAAATAAGAGTTAAATTTATCATGTCACAAAGCTAGAATAATGTATAATCATGATAACATATGGAGAACATGTTATCATAGTGCAATATATGCCATCAAGGCATGTATGAAACATATGTTATTTAAGGCATACAATTTTCATATATAGATAGATATAGCAATGAGGCACATACTAAAGTAACCATTTTTAAATAAGAATATGTATAAAAATTACATGATATAGATCATGGAAATATTAATCAATCTCAACAAGCACAACATAAGATGTCACTCAATGTTATTAAATATCACACATAATTCCAATGGTCACATTAAGGGACATGAAAATGTCATGACAAACAAGGCCAATGGCCATACATAAAGGACATAAAAATAATTTGTGAACAAGGGACATAAATATGTCACACACACAAGGACAATTGACCACACATAATAATAAATAAATGCCTAACCTATCATGCAATAAAGTAACAACATTAAATTAGGATATAATAAGTGAAAACTATTATACACCATCCATGTGTATTAATTTCATATCTTAACAAAGTGTCATATCCGTGTAGAACAATGTAAGCTATGATTAACTCTCAAAAAAATTATAATATATGTAAATAAACATGTTAAAGAGGTCATAGATAGATATAAATTATGATAATGTGAATTATATAATAATATTCTCCTAACATAGGCATGGCCATTGGGTACAAGGGAGTCTAGCATCTAGGAGTCCATGTATAATATGCATATCATGTATTGCGCTCATATACCTCATAAAATCCATTTGTGTACGAAAATGATATTTTATCTACCAAAATATGTGATTAATAACATATATAAATAAGTGAACTAGAAAATCACGTATGCTCAAGTCCTAAATTTTGAATTTTATAAGAATATTTTGAATGTTTTTATATTTTTTAGATATTTGAATTTTTGAAATATTTAATTATTTTGAATCATTTTTTATGTACAATATCACTAAAAGCACATGATTTCCATAGTATTTTAAACATGTTTCCCTTCAAGCGTATCTAAATGATAATCTCATATACCCACCTTTTTGATAATGATAAATGGACCTAACCAATTGGGTTTAAATTCATCTCTAGTTTCTCTATTTACATTAGTATTATTATAGTTTTATTTTAGCACTAAATCCCCAATATTAAATTCATGATAATGAATATTTTTTCTATATTCCCTTTTGATGAAATATTGATAAAATTTTAGCTATTCAAAAAGTTTTATACAATTAGCATCAAGAATTTATAACTCATGTAACTATTTTTCTCAATACTCATTGTCCAAATAATTTATTTTAATGAGACTCACAAGGATGGAATTTCCAACTCTAGATGGATTACTAATTTTTTTCTTTAGACAAGATGTATGGTATACCCATCATTGGTGTACATAAACTTTTTGGTATTCCAAAAGTGTATAGATAATATGGTTATGCTAGTCTATACCATGTTTTGTAATAATTTTTCTTAAAATTAAGACATCATCTTATTTGGCACTTCTTATTTCCCATTCCTCATGGCTAATATGGAGTAGATAAAGTATAAATCATATTGAATTTAGCATAGAATAACTTAGTTATTTTATTTTTAAAATAAGATATGTTATTTTTTATAATTGTTGAGATCATAAACAAACCATGAAATGAATATGAGTCATCAATAAGTGACATATATCATCACATGTGTTAGACTATAAAAGTATGGCCTCAACCCATTTTGTAAAATATTTTATAAATTTAATAATGAACTTGTGACCTTTTGATGATTCTATATTTATATTACAAATAAAATCAAAGACCCAAAGGGAAAATAGGGAAGGTAAAACAATGTGTTGAAACTATTGTGATGGTTCATGAATTATATTACTACGTTTATGACATTGTGAGCATATTTTTGCATATTGATGACATTCCTTCTATATTTTGTCCCAATCATAACCCTTAATAATTTTTATGACATTACTTTGTTCCTAAAGTGGCATTCATATTAACTATCATGTACCTCAATTAATGTTATTTTATCTTCTTCATGGCTATGACATTGAAGCAACTACCCATAAAATGATATTTTAAATAAATATCCTCTAATAAGAACATAACATATTTCTTCATGTTATAGTTTGTGTTTGTTACATGTGTTTCATTTTTTGGGATGGTAGACTCATATAAGAAATTGTATATATTATTATACCATTATGATTTTGTTATGTTTCAAGTAATTTACAAGGATTCCAAAGAATCTATTTTGTTATAGTAACTGATAGGTTTTACAATTGATCAATATTTTAAAAAATGACCTCATAATTTATGTCAATAATAATCATAGAATTAGCACTAGCCATTACATCAACATGTCTATTTTCGTTGTGGGGTATGCATCCTATTGATTTTTTTTTTAAATACATCATTACTATTTGAACCATTTATTTATATGAGATTAACATGTATTTTTTAATTTGATAAATATATAAAATTTAATTAAAAAACAACTAAGAATATTCATATACTTTCATATATTTTGTTTTTAGTGTGAATAAAGTGGATAATACAAGTATTAAATCCTCATAAGCTGATATATTTTTAATATGAAAAATCCCAAGTGATAAGCAAATGGCATGGGATGAACTTGAGTAGTAGTGAGAATTAAACCTACTCTATCACTATTTGTTCATTTTTATCTATTAAAATACATTATCAAATTATCATTATCAAAGTGATATTCATCATGATTTATTATTGTATATAATAATGGGTCTATAGTTGAATTATTTGTGATAACTTTTCTTTTATTAATTCATGAGATATGAATTTGAAATCAAATTCCATGAGTAACATTACCCATTTATCAATATATCCTTATAAATGTGACATGGACATGACAAACTTAAGTGTGTCTACATTTTTTATAACTTGTGTCTCTATATTAAGCATATTATGTCTTAGATTTTCTACTACGAAGATGAGAGCTAAAAATAATGTTTCCATTGGATGGAAATTTTTCTCATAGTCTAATAATGCATGACTAATATATTAAATGGTGATCACTCTTTGATCAACATAATATTGTTGTAGTAAATATCCAAAGGCATGTATAGTAGAGGAACTGTATAATAGTAAAGGCATGTTTGGTATCTGAGGCATAAGAATAGGTGGATTAATTAGATATTATTTAATTAAATCAAAAATATATTAGCGATTAATATCTAATTAAAAAATTATCTTTCTTTAATATATGCATGAAAAACTGTCTTTTTAGTGAAGTGAGCTACAAAATTCCTTATTGCTCGAATCTTTCCTTGTAGAGACCATAACTGATTCAATAGTTTAAGATAAGGTATATCTATGATATATTTGATATTTTTAGAATCTACATAAATTCCTCTATGAGATATGATATATCCTATTAAATTTACTAATGTAACTCTAAATATATATTTTTTAATTAAATACACATTAAGCGTTGTTAGTGTCTAAAATATCTATCATAAGTTTGTAATTTGATCATATTGATGTTTAGATTTTTCAAGTAATTCATCGAAATAATATTATATATTCTTGAAATATGTGTGTCATATTTGTTTAATAAGTATTTCTTGTATTCTTTAATCCAAAGGGCATGAGTACATAACAAAATATTCCTGATAGTGTGATAAATGATGTTTTTTGGGCCTATAGGATTAGTATTGATTTAATTGTATCTAAAAAACCTTCCATAAATGAAAGAATTTCATATCCATTGGTAATTTAAAAATTCATATCAATGTTTGAGAATGTAAAATCATATTTGGTTGTTTAAATTTTAGTCATAAAAGATACACATATGCACGACCCTTATATCAAGAACCATTCAAGTATTTTCTTTAACCCAAATTAAGGATAATTACATTCCTCATATAAAACCATGGCATTATAAATCCAAATCAACTAAAATTCCAATTTATTATCCCATTTCAGTGACATCAACATCAATATACTACAGTCAATATTATTTTTTGCTTAAATATTTTAAAAAATGGGATATATAAGAAAAGTATTGGGAACACATGTACAAGGCATTGCTAACCTGATCCAAGAATCTAAATATAAATAATGATAAGGCCTTGGATACATAAAAGAATTTAAAAAACTAAGAATGGAATATCTACACTACCTATTATTCATACACATTTATTCAAAGTAGATACTAAACTAGCATGGGAAGTTCTTCAGACATCTACTTTATTATTGGAATACCCTAAGATGATTGATGATAGAATTTATTTATATATTTGGACACTATATTAATTTTAAAATGATGAATCTATCATAGATCACCTCAATGCATACGAGGAAATCCCTTCCTTTTATCATAATAATAGGTTTCCTCATTCAACTACGGTCTAGGCATACTTTAGATAAAATGAAGACACTAGTCTCTATATAAGAGCATATGGTCTATATACCATTATAAAAACACTGTATATGTAAGAGAAGTCAACTATAATTAATGAATAGATGATAAAATATCATTATCGAACAAATAAATATACGTGACCACTTATTCTAGTTGCCATTTTAAATAATGTTGAAAATAAATATTTTTGACATGTTTTACATGATTATCTAGAGATATTTTATTTGGATTACAAATATATACCTAAAATAAATTGTACATTTTAATTCCATAACCTAGTATCAAAGATATCATAGATATGCCTTCTCTGACACAGTTAAATTAATTATGGTCTCTACAAGGAAAAATTCAAGCAATATGGAATTTTGTAGCTATGTTCATTGAAACACAATAGTCTATATAACATTGAGTATTTATATTAGGATTTGTAACTAGTACTATGTTAGAAACCCACTCAAGATAATTAACAACTTGAATAAATCTAACATCTAAAAGTTTTTGAATTTATTTTTCAGTAGGACTACCTTTAGATGCAGTATTCTTATTTTTTATTGACTTGTTTTACATATGGGTATAGTACTATGTTATGGATTGAAAATGTAGAATTGATTTTAGGTATATATTTGTAAGCCAAAGAAAATATCTCTAGGTAATCATGTAAAACATGTCAAAAATATTTATTTTCAACATTATTTAAAATGACCACTAGAATAAGCGGTCATGTATATTTATTTGTTCCATAATGATACTTTATTATCTCTTCATGAATTATAGTTGACTTATCTTCCATTTATGGTGTATTTATAATGGTATCTAGATCATATTCTCTAACACAGACACTATTATCTTCATTTTATCTAAAATATGCCTAGGTGGTAATTGAATGAGGAAACATATTCTTATGATAGAAGGAATGGATTTCCTCATACACATTGAGGTGATATATGATAGATTCATCATTTTAAAATTAATATAGTGTAAAAATATCTAGATAAATTTTATCATCAATCATCTTAGTGTATTCCAATAATAATGTAGATGTCTTATGAACTTCCCATGTTAGTTTAGTATCTACTTTGAATAAATGTGTACAAATAGTAAGCAGTGTAGATATTCCATTCTTAGTTTTGTTTGATTATTTTATGTATCCAAAGCTTTAGCATAATTTATATTCAGATTCTTAGATTAGGTTAATAATTCCTTATACATGTGTTCCCAATCCTTTTCATATATATCCCATTTTTCTAAATATTTAAGCCAAAAACCATACTAACTATAGTATATTGATGTTTATGTCATTGGAATGGGAAAATAAATTGGTAGTTCAGTTGGTTTGGATTATTAAAAAACATGGTTTCATATAAGGAATATAATGATCCTCAATTTGGATTTATGCAAATACTTGAATGGTTCTTGATCTAAGGGACATGTATATGTGTATCCTTTATGACTAAAATTTAAACATGTATGTAAATTATAACGAAATATGTTCATCTCATGCATCTATGGTTTTCCTAAAATAATATTTAATTAATTTCATTAGACATGACTTGACAAATTATGGCTTTCATACAAGGGACCATATTATATTCATTGTAGTTTATTTGAGCAATTTTCATAGGATATTGTCAAATCCTTAAATGTTCATATTTAGATAATATATTGAGCCTTTATACCAAGTATATTTAGTAAATACATATTTTAAATATTTTATCTTGGCCCATTATCTATGATAACCCTTTTCAAATTTTTTGTTGTACACGTAAAAATGAATATAAAATGGTAAAATGTTGGTCTATGATATGTTTGGAAGGTAATTTGTTACATCCTAACTTACCCTTAATAATTAGTTTTTATTTTAATAAGATATTATGATAATTGATTTATTATTTTCTATTTTATGAAATAAGATATATATTGTTTTGGTTAAATTACTTTATTTTACACTTTATATATTAGTTTATAATAGTATTGCTTAGCTGAAGATATATGATTGTGTTTTACTTTAATATATTATAATGTGGATGCTATAGTGTTATTTTTATTAGTTATTATTAGTTATTTTTCACTATTACAATCATAATAATGGACTAACTACTATTTACTTGACTAAGGTGGATGTAGGAGTGTCTCACCCTCACTAAGTGGTATAGAGGGAGAGAATCATTATGGAGAGGGTGGTAGATAATGGTGGTTACGGGTAGATAGAGAAAACATATAAAACACATAAAAATGTGTCTAATTATTTTAATCTTAATTATTATTTTATTTTATTATTTATATATGATAGTTAATTTTTTTAATACTATGCTATGTGGTTTCTTTTAGTTGTCTACCATTATGGTCATAATCGCATATTTTAGATTATTTGCATTCCATAATATTGAACTAGTTTAAGTCTTGAGATCTACGTATTTTTAAAAACCATTTTTTATTTAGAGTATTGATTTTATACTACTTGTATAATCCTATAATTCATTTCTATGGAGTGTATCATTATGTTGATTTATTGGGGCTTATTTTTCATACTTCATACTTCATATTTATAAATGCTTATTTAAATCATTATTGAAATGGATAGGGTAGTGGTGTATCATTTTGGTGTGATTTTAAAATAATAATTACATTTTCATAATAAGGTTGCTTAATAACAAGTAAACCTCTTTTTAGTGTCCCTACAAACCATGGATTAATTAACCATTAATGTGGCTTAATTTACAAAGGAATATTGAACCTTAGGATTTGGTAACATAAATAGAAATCATATTGTCTTATGATATAAGTTAATATGGTGATTTGTATAACATATTATCACAATTTATTAACTTATTATTAAATTAGGGTTTTCATGGGTTAGTGATTGCACATAAGAGACTGTGTTATGATTAGGTTTTTTGACTTCACACTTTTTGGATAGGATAATACATGAAATTTAGGTATGAAAAATTCATGTTGTCACAAGTTTTATTGTATTTGAATAACTAAAAATCAAATTTATTGGAGTTAAATGCTCACATTATTGGTGTGAAGTGGCTATGAGTCAATGGAAGATTTATATGAGATAATATAGACCCATGTAGAAACATGGGCAAAATAAAATTTGGGAGAAAGTAATAAAGAGGAGAAATAGAGAAAGAAATGGGAAAACAATTAGGATAAAGTAAGGAATAGTAAAAATAAATCTTGGGGATATTAGTTTTTGAGACATAGACTCAACTACCATTTTTTTATAATACTAGGCAATTAACATTTTGAATTATAAATACATTTATTTATGGGTTTCTTTTGATTTTAAATAGATATCATGTTGTATTTATATTTATTAAAATATTATCTTGTGGATTTTATAATGCATGAAAGATTAACAATAAAAAAGAACCCTTTTTCTAGGTTAAATGCATAATAAACTTTGGGTTGTGAAAAATGATAATTTTAACCCTATATCTTTTACATTCATAGTCACCCTATTAAACTAGATGTTATAATTTTTTTTGTGTTTATATATATATATATATATATATATATATATATATATATATATATATATATATATATATATGAGGATGTATTTATCTTTTTGGATCTGGAGGCAAGAGCTTTCTCTCAACTACATATTCTTAATAATGAATACTAGTTAAGTTTTGTACCCAAATCATAGTATAGTGGCTTATTTGGTAGTTTAAACCTTTTATTTTCACCAAGGTCACTTCATAGTTGTATTACATCACTTTAATCTTGAAAACATCCATATGGAAATAAATAATAATGATTGTGACTATTTTGATCCATAACCTTAGTTGACAGATGATTATAGATTGTTTAAATATGTTCTTAAATAATTCTATGGAGTAAATGTATGTTGATTATGTATTATTTAAAAATATATTTTATAAAATTTTATGGATTAAATGGATAGTTCTTAAAATTATACTGAACCCATGACTGGCTATAGCTCCATTTAAGTTGTAGGTTTCAATCTAAAGTTAAAGAAAATTGGGTTTGTATTATTTTTATTTACCAACTGTATAAATTTATTACCAAAATAAGTTGTAGTAAATGTTATGATATCCTATTTTATTTTAAAAAATACATAAAACATTACATGGAATTAAGCCATGTCATTGGAAATGTACCTATAAGAAGTTTGTGTGTGTGTGTGTGTGTGTGTGTGTGTGTGTGTGTGTGTGTGTGTGTGTGTGTGTGTGTGTGTGTGTGTGTGTGTGTGTGTGTGTGTGTGTGTGTGTGTGTGTGTGTGTGTGTGTGTGTGTGTGTGTGTGTGTACACACACACAAACATGTAGGATATGGTTGGGATTATAACATATTAAGGAGAATTTCCACTCATTAAGAATTTATTTAGAATATAATTCATATATTTATACTTTAATATAATGTTATTTAGTAGGTAGAACACCCTAGGGTTGAACATGTATGACTCTTTTAGATCATACTTTGAGTAATTTATATTGTTAATTAATGTATTTAGAAAATTTAATATATCAGAGATAGAGAGGGACTAAGTTTGAATAAATCATCATAGAATGTGCTATGTAAAATTTAAATTTAAGTTATATAAATTACAATCTAAAACATTACTACATATTGATAAGTAGTCTAGGTATAAAATGGACATTAGAAGTTATGAGACAGCTTTTTTGATTGTATAAATCTGAATAAGAGACATCAAATGAACATAAAGACTTATCTCATATAGGGTATTATAATACCATATATTATTGGATGTTATAATTACCCTATTGATATCATTTGATCTATTATATAGTTTAATAATTTCATATGGAAATTAAGTGCGTGAAACCTATGATGTGATCAAATTACTTATAAATCAAATGAGATTTATGCATTATTGCTTAGGACCAACTGAATATAGTATTAATGTTTACTTACTATTGTTAAATTTTATGATGAATTATATATGTGGACTATCATTTTAAATTTTATACTTCACAATGAATTATTATTCCTCTAAATACTTTTTTTAAAATACCTCGTAAAGTATGATATTAGTGTCCAGCTAATTAGACTATGTGAGAATGGATTTATATGAATAGGATACTCATTATTATGAGTTATATAGTACATCATATTTTATTTTAAGATATTATTAATGATTATGGGTATGTATCCTTTTCATACCATCACTCATTATTTATTAACATGAAGGATAATTATTATTTTTAGCAGAGAGTATTGTTATGTGTGGATTATGACTCAACTTCAATGGCAGTCAGAAAAATATAATGAAAAAAATGGCCAAATTAATTTTATATTTATCTAAAATGTCTCTCCACTGTACTTTTATAGTTTACATGCATGTGTGATGTCATAATACATATGGGATGTATTTCATGGTCTGTATGAATACTGCATATAATAGTTAATTTACTACACACTATTCTAGTTGAGTATTTGATGTCTGCTTCACCATTATCTACCTTTTCATGAGACCAATGGTTTAGGGTTGGAGTAAAATTTCCCACATGAATTTCTCCATCTCTAAATCTAACAACCATTCTATATGTCTATGCACAACTATTGTAATGTTTTATGAGATATTTTATGAATCTCTGTTACATTATTGTAACTTTACTTTATTGTATTATCTGAGATATTCAATAAATACTATGGAAAATTTTATATTTAAGATCGACCATAATTATTTATAATAATGGTTGTATATTTTGAGTATATATTTTTAAAATATGTTTAGATTAAGGTATGTCTAACTTTACTGGTGTGGGTACCATCCCAAGCACATCTAGAGGCCTAGGTCTCCATGAGATCTAACATTAAAAAAACCATGGGAAAACCATCCCAAACCCCAAAAAAGACCATATCCTAAACAAAGAGAATAATAGAAATAATAAAATATGGACCAAAATAAGACAAAATATTGAAACAACCAAAAATTTAGGTCAAGAGCACCTGTCAATACCTACTAATAATCTTTAATGAATTTTACCTAGGTCTTAGACTCAATGCCTTATTTGGAGGTAGATTTCATACCTTCAATAGCCAGGGGGAAATAATTTTATTACGGGTTTTAAAATGATATGATGAGATGTCCAAGCCTTCTCTAGAAAGAGACAAAGCTTGTGACTCAACAATATCATCCTTCCTTCTACTTGTGGGGATACCAGAGTCTAAGGATATACCCAACGTACCCTCTAAACAAAATTTTGGGAGTAGGACCCCATTAATATCTTTAATCTCTAATTAAATTTTAATTATTTCCCTTCTTTTAATATTTAAACTTAATTTTATGAATCAGAGTCTAGTGTTGGGGGAGCTGATTTATTGTTATGGTTTTTCTAGGCTAGGTTCCTTATGAGAGCCTTTAATAATAGGACTAGAGGCCTCATGAGACTCTAAGAATTATACTATAACTATAGGATACTCTTTATTTTATATTTAGTCAAATAATCTTTTAAATCCTCTAAATCTTCATGTTCCAAGATGAAATTCTTCCTAAGCTAACCCACCTTGGATTTTTTAGCCCTTTCCTTGAGAACATCCACATAAGCTCCTTTGGTTATTTCCCTTTATTTCATTTCCACTTCTTGTGAAACTAGAGACAATTATGTACTCCTCACTAGGGGTGAAAAATTGAATAATAGGAAAATTATGTCTTTGTGTTCAATAAAAACCTTGTTTCCACTGAAATCCCTCACAAAGGCCTCTAGAGATTGAAGTAAGTACAAAGGAAGACTGACTGCATAAATACCATTAAAATTATTCAATAACATGAAATGGTGAGACCTTACCAAACTAAATTTAGAGTCTCAGGTGATGTATAACATCACCTACCTACTGACCTTTGGCTAGACTTCTGGGAGATCCATCCTTTGGATGTTTTTGGTCACCTCAACTTTTTCTATAGAGTTCAAGAATATATTCCCCCACTCATCCTTCATGGTTTTATCCTTATAGTACTTTATATCCTACACTACCAATCTAGTATATTCAATAATGGCTTCTTTAGTAGCCTCAACTATCATACCCCGCATGAATACAATTCTTTCCTTCTAGGTCTTAGCGAACTCCTTCATAAGGTTAGGGTCATGCTAAATAGTTCTAAACATGAATTAGGTGAGATTTCCCTTTTCAAAAATATCTGAAATAGTAGGGTTGTTGTTAATTTCTAAATAGGACATAGGCTCAACTCTATGGGTTCCCAATTTTGGCACCTCATCTTTAAGGAAATCATGTTTAGACTCTATCTCATTTTCCTTATTCACCATTGATTCTTATTGTGAAGCCATATATGTAAACACACAAATTCTTAGAATTATCAAATTAGAAGGAGAAAATTGAACCCAAGTGAAGCTCAATTCCTCTATAGAAGGCAAAATTAATAAATGTTCATAAAAGGGTACAATGATCAAATAAAATGTCTTGGAAATGATGACATGGTGGGGGGAAGTAAATGATATAAAGGAGGTGGTAGTACACCATAAAAATGAAAACATAATCATATAGTGACATGGGGGAGGAAGGTGACAAGGTAATTTCCTTGAGTGGAAAAAATGATGATAGGGACCAATCAATTGAAGCAAATTTAGAATAAAACTTAGGCTACCAACTAAGAAAATATATCATACAATTAGCCTAAGGAAAATGCAAAATGAGGAAAGGGAATAAGAAAAAGAAAAATAGGGTAGAGAAAGATCATGTTTTGGATCACAGTGATCAACCCAAAACCAATAGATTTAGAAACAAGAAGAGATAAAAATTTGAGGAACCATAACCAAAATCACCACTAACTTAAAGGTATTCTAAGCATCCATTAACAACCAGTGATGATTCCTCCTAGGAGAGTACTTTGTGTACCCTTGGTAATTTATTCTTCACTTTATAATTCTAATTTTTATTTGATTGAAGGTATTCCCTTTTCTTTCTTTTCATCTCCATAATCAACCTTTCCTTCTCCAAGATTCATCTCTTTTATGATTGAACAAGGATCTAGAGTCTTGAGAGTAATGACCCAATTCATATTTTTGGTTAGATCCCATTATTTTAGGAGTTGAGAACCTATTATGGTTCCTTTGGTAGGCTATATTTTCTTTAATAAGTTATTTTAGGTAATTAAATTGGTCCACCTCCTCCTTAGGATCTAGGTTGGATTCTTAAACCTTCTATTTTCTAGGGTGAGAAGTTTCACCCAATAATAAGGACTGAGGTGACCTAATAGACATCTATTTAAGGCTCCAAAAGGGTCTGAGGGGTGGATGTGATCTCATTCATGGTTTAGGGCTTAGAGAGTTAATAAATTATTTAATTAGAACCCATGGAAAATCTATTCTAATCCCTTTATGGTCATTAGGTAGTTTTTTAAGGGGTTCTAAAGCAGTATTTTTCAATAAGTTTTCAAGGGGCTTCAAAATTTCATCATTACCATTAAAATTACAATCTCTATCATGAAATTATTATGAGTTAATAATATCATGATCCTCCCTAATTATATTCATAGACATAGTTCAATGGGTACCCATGATGTGGAGGCAAGATCAACCCTTATATGGGCCTTGGAGCCTATCAACCTCATAATTTTGCCTCCATATACTACTCTTGTTCCTAAGGAGAATATAATTTTGCCTCAATATCATATGGGTTTAAAAATATAAAATATAACCTTTACCTTGGCCTTTAAAAATATTATCCTTCCTCAAGTAACTAGGTCAATCATCAACAAAGTCCTGAGAGACCAGGCTAAACCAAGGATTACATCTTCATGCCAGAAGTCAAGTGGGAGTTTTTGGAGAAAAATACATATTGGAAAATCTTGGCAGCAATACAAAAGTTTTGAAATTCTCAACTTTCATTAATATAGAGAAACAAAAAAGCTCCCCATAAATCTTAACCCATCCCTTAATATTCTATCCAAGTCCTCCTTACTAGAAAATTAAATAAGAAAGTGATCCATAGCTAGGAGCTCAATGAATTTTTTTTGATATGTTTTATATAAAGGTTTTACCTTTTATTTATGTACATGAACTTTTATATAGTCTTATATTATTTACATGATTACAGCCCTATTTGGGGGATAAAATGAATAATTTGTTAATTACTTGATAGATAGATTAATTTATATTTTAAAATATTTTATTCAGTTATATTTAGTTTTCAAATAGAATTATTATAACCTAAATAGTGTAGATATTATAATATGATAATAGAATAAATTTTGTTGAATCCATTTATTAATAAATGTAGTTTTAACCTTGGAACCTAGTAGGGTTTTAACATGTGGTATCCTATCATAGGTTTAAATGCTTAGACCTAATGAATCCACTAATATTAACATATCTCTCCTATTTAAGTAAGATAAAATAGTGTGTGGGAAAATTATTATTAAATAAATTTATAATCAAAATAAACAACTAGTCCTAATCAATTAGTAGGTGAGAAAGAGGAAAAACTTGATTATATTCTCATAGTTATGAATGAAACATGGGAAAAAATAGTAGCCTTGGATTAGTAGCTTAATGGTAATGATAAGGAATAAGAGTAATAGTATCTTGAGGAGAAACAAGTTGATCAACAAGATAACCAAGATTAAAAACATGTTGGAAATAAATAAGTTACAAGAGCATAAGTAGTTACATAAATTGTGAGAGATATGAAAAAGGTGAACCCACAAAAAATTTATGAAATTTTTTTGGGTGATAGAAATGAAGGTAAGCTCACTAAAATGGATAATTGTTTTAAAATTAAACATTACTTTGAGGTAGCCAAGGAAGTTTGGGGTGATTACCAACTCACTAGTGAAGAAGTAACCTAGTGGGCCAATAAGAAGTTATTAATGGGTATTGAATCCACCACCCCTACTTGGGAATAATTTTTTAATCTATTCATGGATTAATGGTTACTTCAAATATATTTTTATCGTAAATTCATTAACTTCCAAAATTTTAAACAAGAAGATTTATCTATGATAGAATACTGAAAATAATTTACCAAGCTTCTAAATTATGTTCCCTAATTATAAAAATATGAACAATTTCATATCAAAAAGTTCATCATGGGTCTCATGCCATATATTGGGTGAGAAGTGGATGTGAATTATAATAATACCATGGACCAGGTTCTAAAGAAAGATGTTAAGTAGGAGTAGAAGCTAAAATCACTTATATAAGTTAGAAACAAGTATTGAAATAAGTTAACTGGTCTAAAAAAATATTTTATAAATAAAAATTGGAAGCATAATGGGAATTACAAAAATATATTTAATAACTAGAAGTAGGTTTATTAACACTTTTGAAAAATAATAAACCCAATAATGGTTTCAAGGAAGTATTTAGAGGAAGTAATTCATCTAAGAGAAAAAACTACCTGGTGGGTGTTTCACCTATAGAGGAGACCACTATGGTAGATATTGTCCTTAGTAGAAGATATAATTAAAGTTTTTTAAAAAAAAAACTTATACATCATCATCATAATAGGGAAATTTAAAACAGTGTATTCATGCATTTGTTGACATTATTCAAGATAATTTTCAAGCCTCTCCCATTATAGTGTTGGGTACTTTAATTGGGAATTCTATTTTAATTTTGATAGATATTAGATCCATTGAATTTTTTATTTCTCTTAGTATTTTAAATTAACTATCTATAAAAGTTGGTCATATTGAAAATGCTTAGACTGTGCAATACAATAATCAATCTAAGTTCAAAGTAGACAAATGCCTTGTTGAGGTAGACTTGAAGTTACTTGAATTCACCATGGTAGTAGACTTTTTTCTAGCTCCACTAATGTCATATGATGTAATCTTAGGATTTAATTAGCTTTGGAAGAACAAATCAAAGATCTATTACTTTTTATAGAAGATTGAATTCTTAGATGAATTTCAAAATCAAACCCAAATCCAAGGTGAGAAGAAGGAATTAAAGTTGAGGAAATTTTCGTCCATCTAGTTTAAGAAGGCTTAAAGAAAATGATTTAAGGTGTTTTTGGTCAAGGTAGATGAAATAAAATAACCCAAGGAGCCTAACTTAGATTATTATCCCATTTTTCAATAATTTTGGGGTGTGTTTCTCAAGTATTTACCTAGATTACCTCCCAAAATTGAATTTGACATAATTCTCATATCTTAGCCTCAATCCAAGGCTCCTTACATAGTGGAAACTACAAATTTAGTTTAATTTAAATACCAACTTCAAGAGATGTTATCCAAGGGGTTAATTTGACCAAGTGTTTCACTTGAAGGTATATTAGTGGCGTTTGTGAATAATAAGGACTAAAATATTTACATGTACATAGATTATAGGATGCTAAATAAGGAAACCATCAATAATAGGTACTTCTTACCCAATATTGATGACATTTTTAATAAAATACAAGGTTCAATATATTTTATAATATTGACCTTGGAGAAAGGTACCATAAATTGAGAATCAAAGATGAAAATATTACTAAAACTACTTTCAAGACAAGATATGAATAGTATGAATCATAGTTATTCCTTTGATGTTGAAAAATACATCTATAAAATTCATGAACCTCATGAACAATGATTTTATGGATTATCTAGATTAGTTTATGCTCATTTTTATTGAAGATATTTTGATTTTTTCTAAGAGAAAATAATATCTTGATAATCATTTGTGTATGTTGTTACAATACTTTTAGTAATATAAGCTCTACAATAAACTATTAAAGTGTTTTTATTTCAGAGAAAGGTGAAATATCAAGGTTATATTATTTTAGATGGACTTTATGTAGATCCTAAAAATATTAAAACCATCATGTAATTTCTAAAACCCAAAAGAGTTCATGAGGTGCATATTTTTATGGGCATAGTTGGGTATTATCATATTTTTTCCAATCATCCTATAATAGATAATCCAATCACCTCCTTACAATGGAAATAAAATCATTTTTGTGGAGTGAAAAGTGAGGAAACCTTTCAAACTCTACAAGAGAAGCTTACCTTGGCACTAGTACTAATATTTATATATTTTAATGGTCATTTTGTTAACATAAAAAATGCTTATTTGGATGTCTTGGTTAGATTATTGATGTAAGAAGGCTAAGTAGTAGCATATGAATATAATAAATTAAATATTTATGAAGATAATTATGTTTCACATTATTTGTAATTTGTTAGAATGGTGCATGCCTTATAAGTATGGAGGTATTTTTTTGGGTAAACCATTTGAGTTCAAAATAGATAATTTATGGCTCAATTTTATATTCACTCAACCAAATCTTAATCCTTAGTAAAGGTGTTGGTTGGAGGTTTTTTTATATTATGATTTTGATGTCAGCTATATAAATGGCAAAGAAAATAGGGTTACAAATGCCTTTAATCAGAAAATGTACATAAGAAAATGGATACTACTAGAATCACCTTCTTAGATCAAATTTTGAGGTTATCTCTACGAGACAAATTCTATGAGAAAGCAATGAAATAGCTATTATAAAATTCCAATTATCATTTATATTAAAGTTTCCATTTTGACAATGATGGGATTATAAGGTTCTATAAGATAGTTTATGTGCCAGATATATAAAATTTTAGGGTGCTCATGCTTAAATAATTTCATAACACTCCTTATTTATGTCACACAATTGTAACAAAGATCATGGTTGAGATAGAAACATTATATTTATAAAAAAAATTAATAAAGATGCATTTGATTTTATGTCTAGATGCTTGAAATTTTATCATGTAAAATCATAACATGTTCATCCTGATACATTATCTTACCCACATGACATTATTAAATGGAAGTAGCAAGTCATCAACATGGAATTTTTATAAGGGCTCCCATTTAAATTAATATAGGTATTATTTTGGTGGTAGTTGAAAAACTAACCAAAGTATCACATTTTATTCCTAGTAATCTAACTAATGATTCACTAGTGTTAGCAAAAAGGATTGTGTAGGATATTTTTTGGTTTCATGGTTTCCTTGAGAAAATAATTTTAGATAGAGATATTCACGTGAATTATAAGTTTTAGAAAACCTTAAAAGAAACTATGAGGACTCAACTTAATTTTAGTATAGCCTATGCTTTTGAAACATATGGGCAAACTGAAATCATAAATTATGTTTTGGAAGATATTTTGAGAATGTATTACATGCATAAATAATAAAAATGGGAAGAGTAACTTCTATTATTATAATTTACTAAAATAATTATTTCCATTAAAATATAAAAAAGGTCCCATTTTGAGGCTTTATATGGCATAAAATACATAACACCTATCATTTAGGATAGATTACAAGATATAGTGGTTTCTAGACTTGATATACGTATTGAAATGGAATAACATGTAAAATTAATTAGATAAGGTTGGATTCAAATGTTAGGTATGAAATATATGTTGATATAAAAATAAGAACAAGGTAATAATTAGTTATAAACAAGATTTGTTTTCATGTTAAACCACAAAAGGATTCTATAAAGTTTAGAAAATGAACCAAATTAGCACCTAGATATGTAGGACTTTACTAGAAGTAATAAATCATGTTGTTTAGAAACTTATTTTTCTGCCAACATTAGTTAAGATTTATAATGTTTTTCATGTATCTTATTTAAAGATATATCTAGTTGATCCTTCCTATGTACTTGACTAAAATGCATTATAGGTTACATATACATGGGTGGTAATAATAGAACCAATCATAATTATTGAGACACATACGATTAACTTGGATAATAGAGAAGCTTCTTACTTCAAGTTATAGTGGGACCAATATTCTAAAGATAATATAACTTAGGAAAATATTGAGAATTTTCAAACTTTATTTCCTCTTTTTTTTTTTTTGCTTGGTACATTATATTGAGTTGTTTATATTATATCATACATGTTATGTACAATAAAGTCATCATGATGATGACCCATTCAAGAGGGGAAATATGTTACATCATGTCTTACCCTTAATAAGATATATTCGTTTTAACTAGATATTATGACTATTTATTTTTTAGTTGTTGGCTTATGAAATCATATATATTTACTATTGTGGTTAATCTATTGTATTTTTCATTTCGTAACTTAAATTATATTATTATCATTCAACTAAAAATATATAACTATGAAAATTTTATATATATTATGATGTGGATTATATAGTGGAATTATTATCAGTTATTACCAATTTTGTCATAGTTATAGTGATAATAGATAGACTAATTATTCTTTACTTGATTGTGGTAGATGCATGACTGTCTCACCCTCATTAAGTGGTAAAGAGGGAGAGAATAATAAAGTAGAGGGTGGTAGATCATGGTATCTAGGGAAAGATAGATCAAACACAAATTACACACACACAAACACACACACACACACACACACACACACACACACACACACACACACACACACACACACACACACACACACACACACACACACACACACACACACACACACACACACACACACACACACACACACACACACACACACACAAACACACACACACTTGAATGTTGATGATTATAAGATTCAATCATTTTATGACAGTTGATTTTCATAATAATCCTATATGTGGTTATTTTTAGTATTATATCATTGTGGTAATATTTTCATGTTTTGGATTATTTTTGGGTCCTAGACTTGAACTTATTAAAGTAATTATTTTAAGCTAAGTATTTATTCATGTCACTTGAAAACCATTTTTTATTCAAATTCTGTATTTTGTACTTACATAATCCTATCATAATGCTTATAGATTTTATTAATATGTCTATTTATGGTAGCTTATTTATCATACTTATTGAGTCATATTTATAATTGATTTTTTGAATCATTATTTTATTGGATAAAGGCTGTGGTGTATAATTTTGGTATGATTTTAAAAGAATAAGTACATTTTCATAATAAAGTTATTTAATAATAATTAAAACCTTTTTTGGTGGTCCTAAGAATAATGGAGAAATTAACCACCAAAGTGGAATACATTGCAAAGGTGTCTTAAGCCTTAGGCTTTGATAACATAAATTCTAATTATTAATTATTTAAAACATAATTTAATATGGTGATTGGTAATATGTATTATTACAATGAATGAAATTATTATTGAATTATGGGTTTCACATGTTAGTGGAAACACATAAGATATTATGCTATGATTAGGTTTGTTGATATGATTTTTTTTGATGGGATAATTCATGAAGTTTGGGAATGAAACTTGTATTTTTTCACAACTCTTTTTGTCTTCAAAGAGTTGAAGCATAAATTTAATGTAGGTAAATGCTTGCAATATTGGTGTAAAGTAGTTGTGAGCTAACGGCATAATTATTGGAGAGAATATAAAGCCATGTAAAAATGTGTGTAGGATGAAAATTAGAAGGTAATAAATAGGATAAATTGACAAATAAAGGGGACAACAATTGGGAGAAAGTAAGGAACATAAAAAATATGGCTTGGGGAAATTATTTTGGATATTAGAGGCTCGAATGCCATTTTTATTAGGACCAAGGTAGTTATATTTTTAATTTTAATTACATGTATTTTGTGGGTTTATTATGATTCAAATTGGATAGAAGGTTGTATTTTTATTCATTACCATCTTATCCTATGGAATTGATAATACATGGTAGATAAAATTTATTAAAAAAAAAAATAAAATAAAATAAAAATTGATTGGGTTAAATTCATAATAAATTTTGAGTTTTGTAAAATGGTAGTCTTATTCCTATTTCTCTTATGACCATCACCATATTAATAACCTAGAGGTTATAATATGTTATGTGTGAATTATTTTAAATTTATATAATTGTTTAAAACATATATACATAATAATGAGGTTTTGTTTATCCTTATGGTTCTAAGAGTGAGAGCATGCTCCCATCCACATATTCCTAAAAATCAATACCATTTAGGTTATATAACTAGAATATAGTATAGTGGCTTATTTAATTGTTGAAACCTTTTATTATCACCAATCTCACTTGTTAGTTTTATTAGCTAGATTGAATATCAAAAATGTCCACATGGAAATAAGGAAGGATGATTGTGAATGTTTTGATTCATAACCTTGGTTGATAGATGATTATGGTCTATTTAAAATCTGTTTTTATACCATTTTATGGAGTAAATAGATGATGATTATAAATTGTTTAAATAATTTTCTTATACCACTATCCAGAGTAAATGGATTCTTCATAACATGATCCTAAACCCATGATTGGTTGCAGATTCATTTGCATTGTATGTTTTTATATAAGGTATAAGAAAATTGATTTTGTATTATTTTTCTTTACTAACCATAGAAATTTAGTACCCAACTAAGTGGTGGAAGAGGTACATTGATGATACACATGTAAATTGGTTGCATGGCTTAGAAAAACTAGATGAAATCCACCAACACATCAATAATATTTTAGACAACATTAAGTTTATGAAAGAAATAAAACAAGATGGAAAACTTCCCTTCCTTGATGTCCTCCTTATGAGGAAACAAGATGGGTTTTCTCTAATTAAATATTTATAAAATTCACACACACAAATATTTATATTCATGCTAGTTCCCATCATCACTTTCCCAAAAAGATAGAGTGTTAAAACCCCTAAAAAGTAGATATTTTTCCATTTATGAAAAAGACCATTCAGAAGAGGAGATCCAACATCTAACTGATGTCTTCAAGAAAAATCATTAAAATAAAAAACAAATTAATCTCAATTTTAAATTTTTTAGAACTTACATTGTCAATCCCTGGATTAAAGAAGTGGATAACCAAAAATTAGTTGTTTATCTTCCTTACATTGAACGTATTTCTAATAAGATCTCCAAGATTCTAAGAAAAAATAATATTTGATCCATTTTAAAACCTCAAAGTAAACTCAATAAAATAGTAAATTCTCCCAAGAACCACTTAGAACACACTCTATGAAGTTGTGTGTATAAAATTGATTGTTCTTGCAAGGTGTACTATATTGGTGAGACTAGTCATTTTCTTAACACTAGGATCATGAAACACAACTAATATTAAAAATAAAAGAGTGCTCAAGTCATATCTAGAACAATATTAGGTTAATAATAAGAATCATGTCTACATTTAGGACACCAAGGTCTTATTAGTTTAATATCACTTCTCTAAATGATGGCTAAGAGAAGCCATTGATATTTTCAATCATGAGAACAATTTGAATAGAGATTTGGACCTAAGTTTGAACCATTCTTGGAACCCTTTGGTTTACCTATCTAAAAAACCCAAGTAATAGTCATTTTTCCTCTCACTCCTTCGGTCCCCTATCATGGTTGTGTTCTTCTCAATGGTTTTTAACCTAGACAAGGTTGTTTTCCCTTCCTTCTTATATTATAAGACTAACATGTTAGGTTCATGGGAGGGTTCCCCTTATCCTTATCTTCCTCTTATGGCATCTAGGATAACTCTCTTGTATTTTCCTTTATTTATTCCTAGACTTAATTAGGTATACTTGGGTAGTGGTATCTATTTACTACTTTGTTTACTTTATTTTCTACTTTTATTGTTATGTTTTTATTTCTTTTCTTAGCCTAATTTGTTAAATTAGTGCATTGTTAAACTAGTATAAGGTGTTTAATTCAACAATGGTTTATTATTATGAGATATTAACTTGTATGTGTTTTATAGAATCCATTATTTGTATTTCATTTTATTTTTGTTAGGTTTATCCACTAACTATTTTTCAATGGTTACGTGACTTTATTTCATGTTTTATTTCTCTCATATTATTTGTTTTATTTTTATTTTTATTTTATTATGTTTTCATTACTTTATCTATTATTTTTCATCTTATTTTCCCACTTTATAAGATTTTTTTATTGTGATTGCGTTCCTATTTAGTTATTGATACTTTTATTTTTATTTTATTTTATTTTACTTTAATTTTCACTCATGCATCAACTCTTCATGAAAATATTATTTTATTATTTAATAATTATTTGACCTTACTTTAGAATGTAGACATCCTTTAAATATCCCTAAGTCTATAATCACAATTCATTTTATTATCTTTCTCTTCCTATTGATGGTTCACAAAGTGTGAACTAAAATGTCGATCCAGAAGCTTTTACATAGTTATAATCTAAAAGTAATTCTTACCACATTTTTATGACATGGAATGTGGAAACAATATTATTCTTGTAAATATAACTCTTCGGTCTTGTATGATATGGTTGGTACTATAATGTATTAAGGATTGTTTTCACTCATTTATAAGTTACTTAGAAGATAAGTAAGCTATTTATACTTTAATAAAGTGTTATTTAGTAGGTATAATGCCCCAAGGTTCAACATATATCACTCTTTTAGATCATACTTGGAGTAATCTATAATTTTAATAAATGCATTTATAAATTTTAATATATCAAGGACATTTAAGGACTTGATTTAAATAAATATTCATATAAGGTGTTGTCCACAACTAAAATTTAAGTTATATAACTTATAGTCTAAAACACTACTACATCTTGATAAGTAGTTTGGGTATGAAATGGATATTATAGGTTATGAGGTGATTTTTTTTTCATTTTATAAATTTGAATAAGAGACATTAAATTAACATAGAGAATTATCATGCTTAGGGTATTATGATAAAATGGATTATTATATGCTACATTTAATGTTATTTACATAATTTGATATATTATATAGTTGAATACTTGAATACTTGTTGTATGTTTTTTATATAAGGCTTAATAAATTTTATTTTGTATTATTTTTATTTACCAATGATATAAATTTAGTACCCAAATAAGTGGTGGAAGAGGTAAATTGATGATACACATATGATACACATGTAAATTGGTTTCATGGCTTAGAAAAACTAGATGAATTCCACCAACACATCAATAATATTTCAGACAACATTAAGTTTATGAAATAACTAGAGAAATATGAAAACCTTCCCTTCCTTGATGTCCTCCTTATGAGGAAACAAGATATTCCTTTCATCATTAATTATTTATAAAATGCACACACAAAAATATTTATATTCATGCTAGTTCCCATCATAACCTTCCCAAAAAGATGGAGTGTTAAAAACCCTATCAAGTAGATATTTATGCATTTATGGCAAAGACCATTTAGAAGAGGAGATCCAACATCTAATCGATATATTCAAGAAAAATCATTAAAATAAAAAAAAAATTAATCTCAATTTTAAAATTTTTATAACCTACATTATCAATCCCTAGATTAAAGAAGTGTATAACCAAAAACTAGTTGTTTATCTTCCATACATTGAGGGTATTTGTAATAAGATCTCCAAGATTCTAAGAAAAAAGAATATTTGATCCATTTTCAAACCTCAAAGTAAAATTTAAAAAATGGTCAAGTTTCCCAATGACCACTTAAAACACACTCTATGAAGCATTTTATATAAAAGTAATTTTTCTTTCAGGGTGTACTATATTGGTGAAACTAGTCATTTCATTAACACCAAGATCATGGAACTCACAAATAATATTAAAAATAAAAGAGTGATCAATTCATTGCTAGCATAAAATAAGGTTAATACTAACAATCATGTCTACATTGAGGACACCAAGGTCTTAGTAGTTGAATATCACATCTCTAAATTATGGCTAAGATAAGCCATTGAGATTTTCAATCATGAAAACAATTTGAATAGAGATTTGGACCGAGGTTTGAACCATTCTTGGAACCCATTGGTTTACCTATCTAAAAAACCCAAGTAATAGTCTCCTTGCCTCTTTCTCCTCTGGTTCCCTATAATGTTTGTGTTCTTCTCAATGGTTTTTGACCTAGACAAAGTTGTTTTCCCTTCCCTCTTATATTAGAAGACTATCATGTTAGGTTCATGGGAGGGTTCCCCTTATCCTTCTCTTCCATTTATGGCATCTAGTATAACTCTCTAGTATTTTACTTTATTTCTTCCTAGACTTAATTAGGTATACTTGGGTAGTGGTATCTATTTACTACATTATTTTCTTTATTTTCCACTCCTTTTATTGTTGTGTTTTTATTTCTTTTTTTTTAGCCTAATTTGTTAAATTAGTGTATTTTTAAACTAATATAAGGGGTTCAATTCAACAATTATTTATTATCATGAGATATTAACTTGTATGTGTTTTATAGAATTGATTATTTGTATTTCATTTTAATTTTGTTAGGTTTAGCCACTAACTATTATTCAATTGTCACATGACTTTATTTCATGTTTTATTTGTCTCCTATATTATTTTTTTTATTTTTATTTTTTATCTTTTTATTTTTATTTTTATTTTTATTTTTATTTTTATTTTTATTTTGATTTTGATTTTGATTTTGATTTTGATTTTGATTTTGATTTTTATTTTTATTTTTATTTTTATTTTTATTTTTATTTTTATTTTTATTTTTATTTTTATTTTTATTTTTATTTTTATTTTTATTTTTATTTTTATTTTTATTTTTATTTTTATTTTTATTTTTATTTTTATTTTTATTATTGTTTTTGTTTTTGTTTTTGTTTCTGTTTTTGTTTTTGTTTTTGCTTTTGCTTTTGCTTTTGCTTTTGCTTTTGCTTTTGCTTTTGCTTTTGCTTTTGTTTTTATTTTTATTTTCATTTTCATATTCATATTCATTTTCATTTTCATTTTCATTTTCATTTTCATTTTTATTTTTATTTTTATTTTTATTTTTATTTTTATTTTTATTTTTATTTTTATTTTTATTTTTATTTTTATTTTTATTTTTATTTTTATTTTTATTTTTATTTTTATTTTTATTTTTATTTTTATTTTTATTTTACTACATTTTCATTACTTTATCTATTAGTTTTTAATCTTCTTTGTCCACTTTATAACCTTTTTTTATTGTGATTGTGTTCCTATTTAGTTATTGATACTTTGATTTTTATTTTATTTTATTTTACTTTAATTGTCAGTCATGCATCAAGTCTTCCTTACAACATTATTTTATTCTTTAATAATTATTTGACCTTACTTTAGCATCTAGATATCTTTTAAATAGACCTAAGTCTGTAATCACCATTCATTATATTATCTTTCTCTTCTTATTGGTGGTTCACAAAGTGTGAACTAAAATTTCAATTCAAAAGCTTTTACATAGTTATAATCTAGAAGCAATTCTTACCACATTTTTATGACATGGAATGTGGAAACAATATTGTTCTTGTAAATATAAGTTTTCATTCCTAGATGATATGGTTGGGACTATAACATATCAAGAATGATTTCTACTCATTGATAAGTTATTTAGAAGATAATTAAGCTATTTATACTTTAATAAAGTGTTATTTAGTAAGCAAAATTCCCCAAGGTTAAACATATACCACTATTTTAGATCGTACTTGGAGTAATCTATAATTTTAATAAATGCATTTATAAATGTTAATATATCAAGGACATTTAAGGACTTGATTTAAATAAATATTCATATAAGGTGTTGTACCCAGCTAAAATTTAAGTTATATGACTTATAGTCTAAAACACTACTATATCTTGATAAGTAGTTTGGGTATGAAATGGATATTATAGGTTATGAGATGAATTTTTTGGATTTTATAAATTTGAGTAGGAGACATTAAATGAACATAGAGACTTATCATGTTAAGGGTATTATAATAACATGTATTATTATATTCTACAATCAACGCTATTTATAGAATTTGATCTATTATATAGTTGAATACTTGTATGGAAATTAAGTGAGAAAAATAAATGATGTGGTTAAATTACCTAGAAATGAGATGATATTTATCCATTCTTACTCAGGACCAACTTAATACTAGTATTAATATTTAATTAATATTCTTGAATATTATGATGAATTTTATATGTGGACCATTATTGGAAATTGTATCCTTCATAGCGAAAGTATTATGCCTCTAAATATTTTGTTTAAAAGACCTCATAAAGTATGTTATTGTTGTCTAGTTAATTAGACTATGTGATAATGGATTTCTATGGATAAGATACTTTTTTTTGTGAGTTTTACATTATGTCATCCTTCACATTAATAGGTTATGAGTGATGATAACAAGGAATCCTTTTCATACCATTCATATTAATTGACTAACATGAAGGATGATGATTTTGTTTAATAGAGAGCATGGTTATGTGTGCATTATGACTCAGCTTCATTGGAAGTCTAAAAACTATAATGAAAAACTTGGGTCAAAGTAATGTTTTAGATTTATACATTATTTATCTATTGTAATTTATAGTTTACATGCATGTTTGATGTCATAATATATAGGGGATGTATTACATGGTATATATGACTATTGAATGTAATAGTGACTATGATACACACTATTTTGGTTGAATTTTTGATGTCCCCATCACCATTATCTTCCCTTTCATGAAGGCAAGGGCTACTCAAGGTAAATTTTAGCGATGAATATTCATTAATTCATGAATATTCTATTTTTTAGATTTTAGTTTTGGTGATTTTTTAAGGTCGATAGATGGGACTAAATCACCCAAAATTTATGGATATAAATTATTTTAGGGGTCAGATCACCAACCCTTTATAATAATATATAATATTTAACTTCAATTCACCACATACATATAGTAAAATGGTACAACCACCCCTCCATATCAAATAAGCCAACAAGCAGAATTGAATGATAGTGTCAAATGATAATATATTATGACTTCCAATAGTGTTAAATAATAGAACCAAATGATAGTGTTGAATGGTAGTTATAAATGATAGTTATTAATGATATCACCGAATGATATTACCGAATGACAATACTGAATGATGGTGTTGAGTAGGAATATCTAATGATAGATCCAAAAAGAAAAAAGATGATACCACCAAATGGCATAACTAATCTATAACATCTAAATTTTGACTTGATGAAAGAACTAGATGATAAGCATTCCATCCTTGACCATCATAGAATTTGGAGGGAATGGTAGAAAGATAGGACAATAATCAGGAAAATCATGTGTATTTTCTTGTTTTAAAGAGCCAACCAAAAATCCCACATAATCACAATGTAATAAAAATATAGGTATGATCTAGGCAATAATTTAGGTGATAATTTGGGTGATATGTCTACCCCAATTGATGATGGAACTTCTGAGAGCCATAACTTTTACACCATAGCTCTAATTGACTCGTCGTTTGAATCGTTGGAAAGCTAAGAATTAGGAGAATACATTATGATGGCATAAATCTCTGCTTGATGGATTTTGACCCTAGAAAACCAAATTTAAGTGCCCCAAAATACAATTTTAATAGTGTAGTCTAAAAATAGTAAGTTTCTAAAAATAGTAATTCCTCAAATTTTGTATTATTGTAAAATGTGAAAGTCACATCACTTAATCTCCCTCAAGATTGGTGACCTTTCAAATCCTCCTCCCACCTTCAAAACATGTATAAATGAAGATGTATCCCAAAATGGAAATCAGACATCTCTTCTTAGAGATAGGCATATGTTTCGGTCTACAAATTTAGTGAATAAAAAATCTCTTCTCAGAGATAGCATTATTATTATTATTTTGTTATTCATATTTATTGAATTATATTTAAACCAAAGATTTTGAGTTTTAGATCAAGGTATTTATTATTTTTTATTTTATCATAATTTGACTTTAAATATTTAATAATATTAAAAAAAAATTACATGTATAAATACCCACTGATATCTCACCAAAAAAAATCAATCAAAATAACATATCACCCCCTAAATATTTATTTGACGATGGCATGCCACCACTCGAAGATTATCCTCTAGTTTTTGATGACAATGATAATGAAACTCAAGTGGTAAAAGAGATTTTTAGTTCTCACCAAACACAAAGTTTAACTAAAAACCTCCACTCAAAAATATTCATGAAGAGAAGTAGATGGACAAGTGCAAGATCCTTTAAGGTGTATTGGGAAATAAAATTTTCCTTCATATAACCTATAGAGCCTAAAAATGATGATGAGAAATCTTTGATGAAAAATGTTAAAAATGAGGGTAGAGGGTGGGTATTTATAAGATAAAGGGGGTGGTCAGGTAATTGAAAATCATACCAGCCACACAGGTCACCTAAAATCATGGTTCAACATCACCATTAGATATTTCCTACTTAGAAAGTCATCCAAAAAAATCATCTGATGATAGACATCTAATTTACATCAGCCACCATGTACCATCATTTGGCATAGTCATTTAGAATATCCATCTAGCATAGGCATTCATCATATCCTTTCAGTAAAATCATTCAATGTATATCTTATGGTACAACCAAATTATTGTATGGAAAAAAACAACTATTTATTTTATCTCCTTCAAAATCATCATTAGATTTTGCATCACCCATAGATAATTCTCCACACTTATGAATCAAATTTCCCTATATTTTCCAAATATTTCTAATAGGTTTTCTAGTAGGGACTCTTAAAATTAACCCTAACACCAGTCCTAGTGGGGAGGTGTGTATGAGACTAAAAATTCATGGTTGTAATAAAAACACCTAGACTTTGATCTCCCTCTCTACAATTGATAAACCATCCTAAATTCATGTTCATGACTATTGTATTGATTTACAACATATTTTATGAAGCTTTGTTGCATTTTTGTAACTTGACATTGTTGTATTATTTGAGATATTTAGTAGATGTTGTGTAAAATTATATATTTATTATCTATCATGTTTATTTATGGTTGTGGTTGTATATTTTGAGTATAGTTTTTTTGATATGTATTTATTGAAATGTTGTACCATTTATTTATGCAGATGACCTGATGTATAGTTTTATATTATATTATATACACTATTGGGACCTTGTTTGGGGGATAAAATGGATAAGTTATTAGTTATGTAATTAATGTATTATTTCATATTTTCAAATATTGTATTTAGTTATCTTTATCTTTCAAACAAATATAAGATAACCTTAATAGTGTAGAAATTCTAAGATTTTAATAATATTGTAGATGATATTTATGTATTATATAACACCTCAATATTATACACTTAGAAAACATAGACCTTGGTTTTTCCTCTCATTTATAGACCTTTTTTCCTTTTAAAAGTATTACATCTACTTTATCTTGTACCCCTTGGCCTATCTCATTTTTTAACCAGTAACATGTTGATGATCTAGAAATAATATCTTTCTTTTAATGCATAAAACATGATTATCTTATGCCCCTAAAAATTCTAATCATGTACCTATTTTATAACTACCAAGACATGAGTGTCAACCCCAGACCCCTATGTTGATTCTAGTGTCCTACCATGATGCAAGTGTCTAGTGCCCTAAATTCATATAATTTACAAATGAAATATATCCTAATAGTCATCCTAAGTGATTTAATGTAAGCTAATTCTCCAAAGGGATTGATATAAATACAAGATCAACCCTTATTCATTCCTCACCTATAAAATACCTAAGAAAATACCTAAGGTAGCTTATCAAAGAATTTAATCAAGCAATCTATAAAGTAAAGTTTCCCTAGTTTCATATTAGTCATAGGGATAGCACATAAACAAGTCTAAAGTACTGAAGGAACATCCTAAGAGCTCTATTTTCTATGTTACAAACTAGGTCACTATTGTACTTATTTTTCACATATTACATGATTCACACACAAGCCAACATATAGGGGATAACTACATTAGTCTGAGGCCCTCTTTATAGTATTAGCTATGTAGACAGTGCTCATTAATAGAGGCTTATTTGGAGTCAACTTGAAACTATGTGCCCACTAACCCATTTTTACCTAAGGTCACTATAAAGATGAAGAATTAAGGTTTTACAATTTCATGAGGAGTGACATTCCATGACCTAGATCTAAATGCACTAGAGTGAAGGCAAAGACAAACACAAAAGCATCCAAGTGGTCACATCTTTTTTCCATCAGGTATTGTGTATAATACACATGCATCATGTTCAAACATTAGTATTGATACAACCATTTTTTTATGCCTCTAAGTGTACCATAGGGTTCATTAGTGTTTAAAGAATACTTCTCATTTTAAAATTCAAGGAATTCAGAACATGAGGAGTAGGTTATGGTAACTTGATGTCAGCTCTGGTGAAATAGAGGTAGAAATATGTATTGGTTCTCCACAAATTTATAATGGGTGATGCTTAGGAGCCATAATACTCAATTTTTTTGTGAATTAAAAAAAATCTATGTTAATGCTTAGTGAATAATGGTCTAGATTTAAGATACAAACTAATCTAAGTGGATATTTATAGTGAAACTTAAACTAAAGTGGTCCGGTGTAAAAAAAGGATCAAAGATAAGGGTAAGGTATAAAATATAATGAGTTATTACCAATTTTAGTCCTAAATATCATGACAAAGCATCAATTACAACTGAGTATGCATTTGAACCAATATATAATGCAAAATGGCCTAAACTAAAATTTCACTATATACTAGTCAAATTTTAAAGGATAATGTAAAGAATGATAAGTAAGAACTAGATCTACTTTTAAATATTTACTACTATATTGAAATAACATTTTCACATATGAATACATAGCAAAATGAAATGAATAAAAACCTAGGATACTCCAACTAATCTAGCATATGCATAAATTAGAAACCCTATGATTAGAAAATTCAACCCAAAATTCAAAGAAACTATTCAAATTCAAGACATAAAACTATAAATTGAGAGAAAACCTATATTAGTAATTGGAATATCAAATGTGGAAAATATTTTTAGAACTCCTTGATCATATTAATTGCTTCAAGTCTATAAAATTTGCTCAAAAAATCTCTCTTTACAAGTAGTGATACATGCCTTTTATAGAAAGACAAGGAGTACATCAATCAATTATAATATATAGGTGTATAAAAGATAAGGATATTTATCCTTAAGAGTCATAAAATAAACTTTTTCTTCACACTTAGACTAACCTAGGGGAAATATGCTAACAGACTAGCATATTCCCTAAAAAAGAATATTCCTATCATAGATATTACAAATGCCTTTAATGAAAGGAATATTAGCTACTGGGTGGACCCATTTTTTAAGGGTCCCCTTATTTATTTTAGAGAATTTCCATTACCTTATATTAATGATCCTTGATGAGCTCCATGTCCATAGCTAATTTCATTAGACAAACCTCTTCTTGATCAACGAAGTCATCCAAGTCCTGGTTATCCCTAGCCATAGCTTCATTTATGCTCCTTGTTTCTATAATTTTTTCTTATGTTGTGAAAATCATGTCCAAAATTCTATTTTTCTCCATACTATATTGGCCCTCACTCTTGATCCTAATTGACTACATGAATAAAGTGACCCTATGTTTGATTTTATCATCATCAATTACTCTAATTATAGTGCTCTTGGTAGGGTTTAAAAACATTATTCCCAAGATTTATTCCATTCTAATGATCAATCCTTTATCATCTACCAAAATTGTATTCAAATTATTTTTCCAAGTACTCAAACCTTGGTACCTTATCTATTATTATCCCTAGTATGTTATTTATATTTTCTAAGCTGATAATCCTGAACTTAGGAATCTTATTCTTAATCACAATGTCAATGAGATCCATAACTTGGGTCTCTACCTTTTACCACTTTGTTATTAACTCCCTATATGCTTCAACTAGATGGCCTATAGAATCCTACCTTATCTTTATTAAACTCAAATAATTAAACATATCAAAGAAAGAGGTCTCTAACATGTCCATCATGGAGTTAGGGACTGATAAAATGGAAAGGTTTCTATATTTTCCTTTTCTATTTCCATGTTTTGAATCCTTGATTTCATGTCTTAGACCCCAAACTTTTCTTGAGATAATTGAGCCTCAATCAATATCTTAGCATCCTCCTCATATATAGTGGCCTCACCAAGCTAATGCCCTCCCATTGGGGTTAAGCCTATAAAGGGATCCACCTTTTGGAAGGTGAATTCCTCATCTCCCACCATGGATATCTTGGTGGTGACCATTTATAATCCACTTGTCTCTAGATTAAATTTTACAATGGTGGATGATCATGTGAATTTTAGAGGTTATGTTATCTTTACACCTATGCTACTTGATGCTCCTAGAGCATCCATTTTATTACCCTCTGGTCTAGGAGTGACCACAATTCTTCTCTCTTCCTACTCCTTTACCATAGCTATAATCCATAGCTTAAGTTCATCATGTAATTCTATATTGGCCACCTCTATGAGTGCCCATGAGTGAGAGAGAGAAGTAAAATTTTAAAATTTACCATAAATAAACTATTCATGGATGAATAGTCCATGAATGAGGAATTCATCACTAAATAGGTTGATCTCACTAGTTGGGTGTGTGAGAGTCAACCATGGTCTTTTGGGTCCAATAGGGACCAGTGCCATTTCTACCTTCCTCTTCTCTTTAGGGACTATTGGGATTGTGCCAAGAGAAATCTCTTTCCCTTTCTCTTATTTAGGCTCCCCTACTTGAACTTGGGCCTCTTTAAAATGTTCTTCTTCCCTTTTAGTGTCATATGCCTCTAAAAGTTCCTTAAGAGCACCCTTAAGTGTCGCATCTAGATTTTAGGCAATTATGTCTATGTGTTCAATAGGGGAAGGTGGATTTTATGTAAATGTTGAAGAGGAGGGCCCCTCTCTAGGTCTCTCTTCCAATTTCACCTCTGATAATTTCTCCTCACCATGGCCTTATTTATCCTACCTTTGAAAAATTTGCCCTTGAAGCTATGGTTGTGGTTTTTCTACTTGGGGTTGTTCAAGAAATGTCACAAATGGTCTAGGAAGTAAGTGATACTATAAAGGATGCATCTACCATGCCTATTTATATCACTTGTCATCCTTTGTCAATCTATGTTCAAGCTTGATGTTGTGCCCTTTGATCTTGTATAATACCACTTCATAATTCTTAGCCTTAATGTAAATGGTGTCATGAAAACCAAGCTAATGCATGTACTCATGCTTAGGTAGCTTATTCTCCTTTAGATGATTAATCACTAAGTTCTTAGGATCGCACATTTTGAGTTCATCAAGATGAAACCCAAATGAATCCCTATGCTTGGCCTTGGTATCAACCTTTTTCCAATATTGAAGTATAGTCCTTCCAATAATCAAATGGAAGGGGTGAACAAGACCCCTTCTCTTCTCTTTTCAAATCTCATAAATGCCATGGATGAGATAAAAGCTAATTTATTGCTCAACTAGCTTGCTAGGAATATATATTGGCAATTTGTAATGTTGGGACATGATCCACTCAATCTTGATAACTGTATAATTAAGGTAGAACCAGATGTCACCCATCATTTCTACATATGACCCCAGGCATGGGAACACCTATAATAGCCTCTACTATGGATAGTAGATACAATCATAAATAAACTACATATGGTTATTGTACTTAAATATGTGCAATTTGGAGTAATGGTGGGAAATGGTAGTCTCTCCCTCAAAAGACCAATTTCTATTCCCTAGGAAGTTGACGGAGGCTTGTAGGGCATCCAATAGGTATGACATCATATAAAATTGCTTAGATGTATTTGTTTTGATAGTAGTGAATTGCTTGTCCAAGAAGATACTGATCAAATCTCCAATTAGAGGGGTGACCTTTTTTCCACCATGAAATGGACATAGGGGACCTCGATTTTGTTTACATAGGTGGCTGAAGGGGCTCTAAAGGCATAGTTTAACAAGCTCATTATTACTCTGATGCCTTCCATAAATTAGACTATTAAGATCTTACCCTTAAATTATCTAAAGATATGGGGTCTTTGGTGTAACTAGGGTCTAATGATAGTGTCCAAGTCATGTGTGGTGGTCCATTCTTTGATTTTAGATAGGTCTATGTGGGGGAAAGGGAACTTAAAATATTTTTCAAATGCCACTAGGGAAATATAATCTATATTCTTGGAATTCCCTTCTCAAATGATGCATTAATTATCATTTCTATGATAAAAAAGGATAGGAGCAAGGATATTTATGTAATTTAGTACCTCAAGTTTTATCATAGCATAGTGAAGGCTAGCCATCTGGATAGTGACCAAGTCATAATACCTTTAGCTCACCATGGCAATTTTCTATTCCTCCTTAGAAATAGGTGGTATCTCCTCTATGAAAAAGAAGAGTTCAAACCAACTCCTAATGCCTAGGGGATTCAGGACTACAACATATATTTTAGTGTCTTCAAATATCCATCCCTTATTGTATGTGGACAAGTGGAGTTATGTTCCCTCTTTTAGTTATTACCTATGAGCTACCATGGTTTCTACTTATACAAATTTTTTACCCCAGCTAGAAAATGGTCTCTATGAAAGCTATTTTATGCTAAAAAACATAATGAAGCATTCTTTGGATCAAATTATGACCAAATGAATTCAATTGAGTCAATTTTATGTAGGGTTTAGGTTTTTAGATCTTTAATGGTAGGATATATCTAGACTTTAGCTCATACATCCTTCAAATATGATTTGGACCTTTGCCTTTATACCTTCATGTTTTTTATCCCACAAGATCTCCTATTTTGTCCTCTTCTTCTTATGTGGTGCTTATGTGTCATTGGTTTATACATTTCACGGATTTTTTCATAAATGGATTCGATCACTAGCCGTTGGTATTTAAAATTCCTTGTTTACTTTGCTTTATTGGATTAAAATCTTGGATTAGCACAAGTCATTGATTATAATCCATGCCCTTAGCCTGTTATTGGCTCCTTTATATTCTAAGCCTTGTGGTTGTGATAATTCACATATTTACATGCCTTCCCATGCTTTATATCCTACATTAGTCATTTTTTGAATAATCATTGGCCACATGATGAGTCCACAGGCCTTTGAAAAGTCATGGACACCTTCGCACTATTGGATCATACTCTAATGATGAAGCATGAACCATTGATCTACCAAGATGCCTAAAATTTAAGTTATCATGTTACTAAGGTGGGACTTAGGCTTAAATTCCTTAGGCTAAGGTTTATTTCATGTTTTCTAAACATAAAATAAACCTTAGGATAATAAATTTATACCTAAGTATTCTAAATCCATACAAAGGGGGCCAGGGTTAAATATTTTAGGCCAAATTTTGTGTTGTGTTTTATATACACAATGTATACTTTGGGCTAAAATATTTGTGCTAAGCCTTATAAATCATGCTCAAAATGGGTTCAAAATGATATAATGGTCTAACATTAGATATGGTTTTAATGTATTAACAAACACATGAAAACCTTTAGTTAAATGCATTTAGCCTATGTTCTACATTTCCAAAGACCTTTTAAAATGAGACTTATCATAAGTATTTAGCCTAAGGTTCATGCCAATTAAACAAGAGACATTGGAGACCTTAGGATATAGACGTAAACCAAATTCATTTTACATATACTTAAACCATAAGACCATTTCATTCTTTATAAATTTAATATTTATAATGTTTGAGCATCTTTTGATTACTTCCCTTAGCTTGTAAAGCAATTTTTGAACTTTTTGACAAGATTTTGGAGTGTTTTTCGATCCTAAGCAAAATATTTTTTGAGCTTAAATTTGGTAGTCTTGTGAATTTCAAATATGTCCTCATAGGCATCAAATTATGGTCATGTAAACATCAATTTTAAGCTAGTTAAGATTTTAATTTGATGGGCTTAAATTTGATAGTCGCGTGGGAATCAAATACATCCTCGTGCACATCAAATGATGATTGTGTGATCATAAATGTCAAGCTCATCAAATTCTTGTGACCCAATGCAAGAATTCCACTTAACACCTCCATAGGGATTTCCAAGATCTTGGACTTCATTAGCTTCATCAAATCAAGAACTATGATGAAGTGAGAGCCATAAAATCATGATCTAAGAGCTTACTCATGATTGGTTTCTTTATCAGGTGGGACCCATTTGCCTTTGATCATCAAATATAAGGGTGTCATGTGTCGATCCTATGGGCCTTTTATAATCTCTTGAATTTTAAATTATGATTATCTCTATCTGATCAAGTCTTTATGATGAATCAAGGATTATTGATCATGATCTGAGGAGTTGAATGTGATTTGTCTAAGGGGTTATGTGCAGGATTCTCTTAGTCTTTCCTTGCACTATATTATAAAAAGGCCATGAGGAAGTGCAAACTATTAGATCATCCAAGATGCATGTTGTTTAAGTCAAATCTCAAGCTTTCCTAACTTTGTTGGATCAAATACTATGATAAAGTTAGGGTCATTAGATCCTAAAATATGGAAAGAAGTTAAGCAAGGACCAGGGTGATATAAAAGAATTAGGCTAAGGTGTTAAGACTAAGGTCCCAATTATATTAATAAATATGTCAATGACTTAGGATTAAAATCTTAGGCTAAGGTATAAACTAAAAGGGTTATGCTAATATAAAATTAGACTCGGGGAGCCAGAGTTTAAGCTAAGGTGTTAAAACTAAGGTCTCATTAGTATTAATAAATAAAATTGGGTCTTAGGTTTAAAACATTAGGCTAAGATAGGAAATATTAAAAAGACCCTATAAAATAAACATTAGTTAGGCATACAAGGAACCTTAAAGGGGAAAACAATAAAGAGGACCAAGCATTTTTAGCTAAGTTGTAGTCATGTCAAAAACATGACTAAACATAAAACATGAACTTTATACTTAGGTCCAAAATGTATTTTTGAAAGGTTCTCACCAATTGGTTCACACCAGTATTTAAATTTAAACTGAGGGTTTTGTTAGGGTTTTTGAATATGTATTTCTCAGGAATAAACACCATGGAACTTGTAACTAAAAGACCATTTATTAGCATTGTTAGTCAAAAATAAATCAAAACATAACTAAGCTTGATTTTGATAAAGTGGATGATATTCAAATTCTACAAATGACCTTAACATGCTAAATTTCCATATTTTAATCTGAGGGTTTCTCAAGGGTCCCAAGTTTCAAAATGGTGGCATGTTGGCCTCTAATAGAACATGCCTTGTTGATGCTTCTAATTGTACCATAGGGTTTCTTAGTTTGAAAATAACACTTCTCATTTTAGAATTTAGAGCATGATTAGTAGGTTTTGGAAACTCGATATCACATGTGGTGAAATAGTGGTAGAAATATGTATTGGTGTTCCACAAATTTATAATGGGTGATGGTTGGGCATGACGTTGGATGTAATAGATGCAAACTCATCAACATCTTGGTTTTCCTCTTTTGGGATGGACATAATGCTTAAACTATTAAAGGAGTCAATCAAATCCCAAACCCTAAATGTATACCTCTTAATATATGAGAGATTACATTGGTATTCTCTTCTTACTTAGTTGACCACTAGTTCTGAGACCCCATTAATTAGTAGTTCTTTGACCCTTTTTATTTATAGAAAATTACAAACCTAAGATAAGTGTTTCATATTTAACAAGATTGTTGGTGTAAGTTAATTGAAGCCTATAATAATCATGGTAGTTTTTATTAGTAGGATTAGTTAATACAACACCAACACCTAATCTAGCATTACACCTAGCACCAACACAATTTAATTTTCACAATCTAGGAACAACATGAGTACTCTTAGGGTCACATATCTTACCAGTATCTACGGTGAAAACTCCCAATTTTGATTTAATTATGTTGACCCTCTCATTTAAAACATTATATTCTATTATCATGTGTTTTACCCTTGGATCTCTCTCAACCCTAATTTTATTTGGAACTCCCTTCCAAAGTAGCCATAGATGTGAGTAAAATATGTACATGTAACCATTCAAAGACTTGGTCTATTACTTACTCACCAAGATTCCATAAACATCAAGTATATAAATAACTTGAATAACAATGAGTTACTACACCCTATGCTCATAATCCTACTGCATGTGAACATTTAAAAGTTCCCCAATAAATTTAAATCTAGATTTGTCTAATTGTGTGACCACCCTATTAGACTTAATAAGAGTCAGACCAAGTTAGTTTCATATACCTATTGGCATGATGTTGGTAGATGCACCTGAGTCTAATAATTAATTATGTAAGTTCTTACAAAACATCCTAATAATAGCAAATAAAAGAGTGGATTCAGCTTTAGATTTGTGCACAATAACATTGGCATGATTAGCCTTAGGCGGATTGTTGGACTTCTTTGATAAAGACTCCAATAGGAGGTCCCTTTGTTCTGTGATCTATGTTAGTTCATGCAAAGTGATCTTAGCCTTTATCTTCTTCATATCCTCAACTATGATATATCTAGTTTTACTAGAAAAACTAAGAATATCATTATTGGGTTTAGAATTACTCCCTACAGGTGGCTCTAGAGTGTTACTTGAAGAGATGTTTGGAGGATTTCCAAAATTATTTAGAGACATTAAGGTAGTCAAGTTTTGCCTTTGCTCTCTATTTATCAAAGGATAGGTATTCTTCAAGAACTATAGAAAATATTGGATGTCTTAAGGGATCTCATTAGGTTCATTCTCCTCTTGGAAAGGGAAATCAAAAGTCTTCACCATGAAGACTTGATCAAATGACTTGGATCCAGAAGCACCTGCGCCACTTTATTTATTAGGGACTAATTAAAATGTATATAGTTCTTCCTATAAATCCTCAAAAGCCTTGCAAAACTCAATACAATCAATCTCTCCATTTTTTTCTATGAAATGCACTCTACATAATCAGGTAATGAAATATTAGTGAGGTTAATGTACATGGTCTTATTTTTAGAATATGGTTCATTATTTGTATTATTATGAAAACTATCATTTTGAAACTTATTAATTGGCTTATTATACCTTTGAAATGAGAAGTTCCTACCTGAGATTTCAGTAGTATTTCCAACTTGTTTTTGTAATTGAGGAAAATCAATGATCAATTTTTGGACCATTTTTAGGAGTTTTAGAATTGTGTACCTAGTTTTTATTAGCACCAACAGTTGGCACTAAAGCTCTTTGATAATTTACACTAAAGTCATTATTAGGATGATTTATGAATACTAAGTTAAAATTAGGAGCAACATGACTCAATGGTAGTTGGTTTAAGTTTAGGAGTTGGTTTAATGTTGGGATATTTTGGTTGTTATTGGGGAATAAGTTCATCATAGGCATATGTGGGTTGATGTTTGGCATAGAGTATGACATTTAACCCTTGGGATGAATCTGATCATTGATGGTCACTACCTTAGAATAGGCCCTAGCTAATGAAGTTATAGATGACATGGATCTCTTCAAGAATATAGAGGTCATAGGATCTATTGCATCTCTGTAGATTTCTAAAGCCAAGGCATCATCAGGATTATAAGATAATATGGTCCTACTATAAATTTTATGAAATATAGAATTAAAGGAAATAATAGACTCACTTTCGTCCCTTCTAATGGTGGTGAACTAATGGTAGATAACACAAGGACTTATAATCTTACCAAATTGATCTATAAAAACATTAGTGAAACCATCCCAACTAGTGATGTAATTATTTAACAAGCTCATGAACCATTCATAAGAAGCATCCTTAAAGGAAAATGGGAATAACCTGTTGGAATAATGCATATTTAAGCTTACCTAGGGTTACTAGGGTAATTTATTTATTACCGAGGGTTAATTTTATTTACCTAGGTTAATTTATTTTATTGTTGAGAATCTCTCAACAATATATTTGTTTGTAGTATGAGAAAACAAATAGTTTGTTTTCTCTATTTTGTAATCACTACCAATAGTTTGTTAACGTGAAACAAACTATTTGTATTATATATAATTTACAATATATGAGAAATGAATGAGAGATTAATTAGAGGATACATAGAATTTTGTGGATTATCACCTATTTTTTAGGCATGACAAATTTACTTTATTCTCTAGTATTATTTGCAGGTTATTTGTTGTGGGTTCTTTCTCCTGGATTGATCATGTGGATCCTGTGTATCTCCTGCTCATTCTTTCATGGTATCAGAGCTTGGAGTTCTAGTTGAAGATCCTCTTCCCTAAATTTTTTTCATCTATTAACACATTCAAAAACATTATTTTATTGATGTGTTACATATATTTTTTACTCTCTCAAATTCTGGTTCTTGTTTACAAGTTTTTTTTGGAAAATTATGTACTTTATGCTCATTAAATGACCGTACAAATTTCCAAAATCATATTTTTTTCATAGAGACATATAAAATCAAGTCAGGATTCCATTAAAATTTGAATTTTTGCATTTAATTTTGGCCGTACAGCTCTTTCCTTAAAATTTTTACTGACTGGTTCCTATTGGCAGACTGTAGTACCTGTCTATTTTTCTGATGTGGCAAATCATACAGTTTCTTTTTTTGAAATTTAAGACCTTTTCATGAAATATGACTGTTATATCTTACATTCCATATAAATTTGGACGAATTTGGACCAGGTTGTACAGTGTTTTGGAAGCTTACAACAGGAATTTAAAATCTATTTTTTGGTTTGCAGCATAGCCATACGAATTTCTCATTTTTGAACTCCTTATGCTACATAAAATCAACATATGATATTTTCATGTGTTAGAAGACTTCTCAAGATTTCATTTCCAGCTGAGGATGGATTTGGCCCAGACCATATAGTCCTTTAGGCAGATCCAGTGGAGCCATTCTGCAGTTGTTGAGAGGTGTTTTTCCTTGGCCAGTGTTTAAAAAAATTTCTCCAAAATTTCCCTGACCACCATGCCTTGCTGGAAAAATCATTTATTTATGATAAAGCCAAAGATTATTCAACTGTTATCTCACATGTGTGATTCATTTTGGATTTCTTTATTAATTTTTTTAATTTTTAGTGGTTTAAATGCAAGTCTCTAGGTTTGAAAGTACAAATTTGACTTTGCTAAAATGGCTAGAGATATTTTGTTAAAAATTTGTAGGAAGTCTTGGGGTCAAATCCCCCTACATTTTTTTTTTGCATAAATCCATTTTTTACTTTTGTATAAGCTAAGGCTAAATTTTATTTCATCGGGAGATGTTAAATTGTAATGGGAGGGGTGTTTTTTGAGGAAAAATGAATGTCTAGATTGTTCTTGTCAACATCATCATCTTCCTCAGGAATGGAATCCCAATTGTTTGAACCCATAAATTCTACAAATTACCATGTTTGGAAGCTAAAAATGCAACAACTCCTTCAATTAAAGGGACTATGGAGAATTTTTTTGAAACAACACCTGCAGCATTCACCACTAAAAAAGACAAATATGCATATGGTTGTAAGCAGGATGAGGCTCTTGGATTGATTTGCCTCAACGTCTCAAATAATCTTCAATTTCACATTGCAAATGCTACTATGCCAAAAGAGGTATGGGAAAAATTTAGAAACCTATTTGGCAAAGTTAATGAGTTTAAAATTTTGCAATTAGATGCAAAATTGAGTACTCTCTCTCCATTAGATTTCCCTTCAATAGATGAATTCTTGGCAAAATTAAAATTTATAAGGTCACAATTGAAAGCTGGTGACAAGGATAAAAGTGATCAGGAGTGCATTTTCATGATTTTATCAAAGTTGAAAGGACCATATAGTGTTTTTTCCTCTACTTTCTATACTATGATGGATACATTAGGTGATGAATTCAAATGGCCTTCCTTTGAAGTTTTTTGTGAAAGATTGACTAGGGAGCAAATAAAATTAATGGCCTTAGATGCTCTACCTGGTCTTAGTCATGCTCTAGTTACTAATTCTTCTAGAGTAAAACCTTCACCTAAGTATAAACAAAAGCAAGAACCTTCAAATAACCCTCTCGAGTCCACCACCCAAACACCTCATCATTCTAAATCTACTAAGACCAAAAAGTCCTTTAAGCAAAAGAAGAAAACATTTGGTCTATGTAATTTTTGTGGTGGTCCTAATCATGATTAAATTAGATGTTTTAAGAATATGGAAGCATTAGAGGTAGCGGTCAGACAACACAAAATTTCCTTTCCGTCTCCATCTCCTTCTACTTCTCCTGTGGGAAAAGGGAAAGCACTTTCAGCCAGGGCTATATCTTCATGTCATGATCAATGGATTTTTGACTCAGGTGCTTCTCACCATCTCACACATTCTAAGGATCTATTGACTTCTCTTATAGATTGCATCACATCACATATTGTTATGGGTAACTCCTCATAGATTGAAGTTTTTGGGATCTGGTACTGTTGATAAATAGGATGGATGTTTTAACAATGTATTGTTTGTACCCCAAATCTCTTCTAATATTCTCTTTGTATATCAAATATGTAGTTCTGGTACTGGTAAAACTATGGAGTTTACTTCACATGATGTTGTAATAAGAAAATGTAATGATCCTAGTGAGATAGTTGCTACAGGTATAGCAGACCATATTGCAATACTCTATACTTTTGATAAGTTTGAGTCTTTTATGTCTTCTGGTTCTTCACTTATAGCACATGGTAATAATCTTAGAAAATTATGGCATGAGAGATTGGGACATTTGAGTTATGGATATATGCAACAAATGAGTACAAAAAATCTTGTAAAAGGCCTTCCTAAGGTCTCATGTATTGATGGGATGTGTCCTAGTTGTCTAGTTGGTAAACAACACTAGGATCCATTTCCAGTTGGTAAGGCCACATGTGCAAATGAAACCTTATGGTTGATTCATAGTGATTTTATGACTTTTCCAACTCGTTCTTTTTTAGGGGCTAAATATGAACTCACATTCCTTGATGATTTCACTTGTAAAACTTGGGTATATTTTCTCAAATTGAAAAGTGAATTTTTTGAGACTTTTAAGGCCTTCAAAGCCTTTGTTGAAAAATAATCATCTCTTCCTCTTAAGAAGATATGCACTGAAAATGGGGGGGAATATGACAATAATGCTTTCTATGATTTTTTTATTGAGGATACAACACCAGTTCACTGTAACACACACTCCTCAACAAAATGGTGTAGCAGAGAGGAAGAATTAATCATTGAAAGAGATGGCTAATTATATGATTCACTCTAAAAATTTGGGTCCAAAATATTGGGTTGAAGCTGTAAATTGTGCAAACTACATTCAAAACCATATTCATCACAAAGCTATGAAAAATATTACAGCAGAAGAAGCTTGGTCTAGGATCAAGCCTGATATTTCAGATTTTTGCATCTTTAGGAGTCAAGCATGGGCATTCATTCTTGATGACAAACATAAAGCATTAGATAAGAAAAGCCAACCACTCATTTTTTTTGGTTATTGTGAAGATGTAAAATCCTACCATCTTTTTGATCCTATCACACAAGATGTGTTGTTTCAATGGGATGTTCAGGTTGATGAGATACCCACTCCACAGGAGTATACGTCTAGTTCTTCTTCTCTCCCTCCTTGTACTGAGGATAGTGAGGATTTTATTTCTATTTTTGATGATGATGATGTTGCACTTGTTCAGCCACCATAGCCATCTTCTTCACCACCTTTGCCCAAGTGGGCAAAGAGAACTCTACAAGCAGCTAGTTCTTTTGTTGGTGATCCATCTAATTCTCGTTGCACTCGCTCACAGACATCTGGTGTTGCTCTTTTGGGACAAGCTTATATAGATGATCCAGTGTTGTTTTCTAAGGCTATTGGTATACCCAAATGGGATGTTTCTATGTATGATGAATATTCTTCATTGATGAAGAATGATAATTAGGATCTTGTCCCTCTTCCTAAGGGAAGAAAACTTGTAAAATGTAAACGGGTCTATAGGACCAAATATGATGAATATGGATCAATAGATAAGTACAAAGCTAGATTAGTAGCTAAGGGTTTTTCATAGGTTGAAGGGGTTGATTACTCTGAGACCTTTACCCCTGTAGTTAAGATGGATTCTATTTGGCTTGTACTATCTCTTCTTGCTTCACATTCTTGGTCAGTTTTTTAGATGGATGTGAAGAGTGCTTTCTTGCATGGTGATCTCCATGAGGAGATCTATATGGAGAAGTCTCCAGGATTTGTGCAGGACTCATCATTGGTTTGTAGACTCCATCATTCTCTTTATGGCCTCAAACAAGCTCCTAGAGCTTGGTACGAGAAGATGGATAGTTTTCTTTTGAGTTCTGGTTTTATTCATTGTGAGTTAGATCACATTGTCTACATCCTAAAGCAAGGTGAGGAGCTTGTCATTTTGGTTTTGTATGTTGATGATCTCATCCTCACTGGCAGTTTAGATTCCTTGATAAATGACATCAAGGACAAGTTGGTAGATAGGTTTGATATGACAAATCTGGGACTTCTACATTATTTTATTGGTCTTCAAGCTTTTTAGTCTTTTGAGGGCATCTCTATTAGACAATATAAGTATGTGATATATCTTTTTCATCAATTTGGCATGGCTAATTATAAGCCTACACCCACTCCATATCAATCAGGTATTGTGTTGTCTGCCACTTGTACGACTCCTCTTGTTGATTCCACTTTGTATAGGAAACTTGTAGGTAGTCTTTTATACCTAACTTATACTTATCCCAACATCACATTTGCTATGAACCTTGTCTCTTGGTTCTCACATGAGCCTCATGAGAGTTATTGGTAAGCAGCCAAGTGTATTTTATGCTACATTCAGGGCACCACTCACTTTTGTATACATTACACACCACAGGGTTCTACACAACTTGTTGGATACACTGACTCTGATTGGGCTAGTGATGTTGACACTCACAAGTCCACTTGTGGATTTACTTTCACACTTGGTTTAGGTTCGGTTGCTTGGGCATGTAAAAAGTAGACTTCTATTGCATTTTCCTCTACTGAGGTTGAGTATCAAGGTGTTTACAAAGCTTGTCAGGAGACACTTTGGCTTTGATAGTTGCTTGGAGAGTTTGGCTTCACACAATAGGGTCCTACTACTCTTTGGTGTGAAAACCAAAGTGTGATTTCTATTTCACACAATCTTATTGAGCATTAGTAGAAAAAACACATTGAGATTCACATGCACTTCATTTGACATCTTATTGAAGATGGAGTTCTTTCTTTGGAGTTTGTGCCTACAACTAAGCAGATTGCAGACATCTTCAATAAACCTTTGGCTTCTCCTCATTATCTTCAGTTGCGAGTGATGTTTGGGGTGAAGGAATTTGTCCTTGGGGGGATTTTCCATGAAGTCCTTCCTTTATTTTTCATATATTTTTATTGGTTTGTACATGGGTGCCTTATCAGGCCTAGTAGCTGGGACCCATCTTTATTTGTCATTCTCCCTATGTTTCACTTAAGGGAGGGTGTTAGAATAATTCTTATTTAAGCTTACCTAGGGCTAATAGGGTACGTTATTTATTATCAAGGGTTAATTTTATTTACCTAGGTTAATTTATTTTATTATTGAGAATCTCTCAACAATATATTTGTTCATAGTATGAGAAAACAAATAGTTTGTTTTCTCTATTTTATAATCACTACAAATAGTTTGTTAACATGAAACAAACTATTTGTATTATATATACTTAACAATATATGACAAATTAATGAGAGATTAATGAGAGGATATAGAGAATTTTGTGGATTATCACCTAGTTTTTAGGTGTGATAAATTTATTTTATTCTCTGATATTATTTGTAGGTTATTTGTTGTGGGTTCTTTCTCCTGGATTGATCATATGGATCCTGTGTATCTCCTGCTCATTCTTTCATAACCTAAAATATAAATCTTCATGCACAACATTTAACAACCTTAAAGTATCTTTAAAAGACTTAATGTGATCTTCAATAGTTATAATACCGGTTGGACTTAATGTAGGCAAATACTTCTCAGGGTTCTATGGAAGATCGTATAGCATACTTGACACATTGATTGAAGACTCTCCTAGCCAATCCATGCCTAGACAAAGGTTGAAGGCAAAGGTACCTTGGAGAGGAGATTTTTTCAAAGATTTGGATCTCCTACATCTACCTTTGTCACATCTAGCTTTTCTATAGACCTCAAGCTCAAGTAGAGGTTCCCTAGTTTTTGAGTCTGATCTTGTTCTAATCTTCAACAATTCCATCTTGAAATTTGAATATAATACCTAAAGTATGATGTATCAAGTTAACTTTTATAAAGAACAAGAGTCAAACATGCACATTGAGCTTATTTTGAAAAGGTTGTATGAAAAACAATAAAGGACATTGATCTTTGACTGAATTAGCTAAAAGATGGACTCAATTACATAAATATGATCTATCTTTATAATTCTAAGTGTAAAATAACTTAGATATTATGAAATATATTCCAACCTTTGATCAAAATAAGCTATCCTAACCTCATATACTATGGATATTCAAAGCTTAAGCTAATTTTACTAAAAACTAGCATCAAACCTCAAAGAACTTTAATCTTTGTCTAAGGAAGCATAAAGATGTGTCAAAAATAGCAAAGATCAATGATATTTATACTTATAAGAAAATAATTTACTCAAAAAACACAAATATACACTAATCTTAAATAAAATAGACTAAGATCAACAAAGATTCAAAGAATTCACAAAGATCTCTGCCCTCCTAGCGCTAGTGGAAAATGCCTCATTGATGCCTCTAAGTATACCACATGGTTTCTTAGTGTTCAAATAATACTTCTCATTTTATAATTCAATAAATTCATAGCATGAGTAGTAGGTTATGGAAACTTGATGTCACCTATGGTGAAATAGTGATAGAAATATGTATTGGTTTTCCATAAATTTATAATGGGTGATAGTTGGGATCCATCATGGTCTGTTCGTTATGAATTATAGAAAATCTATGTTAATGCTTAGTCAATTATGGTCCAAATTTAAGCTACAAACTAATATAAGTGAATATTTATAGTGAAGCTTAAACTAAAGTGGTCTAGTGTAAAAAAAGGAACAAAGAGAAGGGTAGCATAGAAAAAAGAATGAGTGATTACCAATTTTAGTCCTAAATATCATGACAAAGCATCAATTTCAACTATGTATGAATTTAAACCAATATATAATGCAAAATATCCTAATCTTATATTTCACTATATACTAGGCAAACTTCAAAAGATAACGTAAAGAATAAAAATTAAGAACCAAATATACTTTTAAAGATGTACTACTATAGTCAAATAACATTTGCAAATCTGAATACAAAGCAAAATGAAATGAATCAAAACCTAGGATCCTCCAACTAATCTAGAATATGCACAAATTATAAACCCTATGATTAGAAAAAGCAACCTAAAATTCAAAGAAACTATATAAATTCAAGACATAAAACTAGAAATTAAGAGAAGAGCTCTATTAGCAATTGACATATCAAATGCAGACAATATTTATAGAACTCATTGTTTATATTAGTTTCTTCAAGTGTACAAAATTTTATAAAAAATTATCTCTTTACAAGTTGGTAATACATGCCTTTTTATAAAGACAAGGTAGTACATCAATCAGCTATAATATATAAGTGTAAAAAAGATAAGGATGGTTATCCTTAAAAGTCCTAAAATACACTTGTTCTTCATAACTAGACTGACCTAGGGGTAATATGCTAACATAATATAATATTCCCTATAAAATAATATTCCTATCCTAGATATTAAAAATGACTTCAATGAAAATAATATTAGCTAATAGTTGGGCCCATTGTTGAATGGTCACCTTGTTGATTTTGTAGAAGTTGCATTGCATTTTGGTGTTGGTCTTTGATGAGCTCCATGTCCATAGCTAACTTCATTAGGCAAAACTATTCTTCATCAACCAAGTCATCCAAGTCTCAATCATCCCTAGCCATGGCTTCCTTTATGCTCCTTACCTCTATAATTTTCTCTTCTACTATGAAAATCAAGTCCAAAATTCTCCTATTGTCCCTACTAAATTGGCCTTGGATCTTGCTCCTAACTAATTGCATGATCAAAGTGACCCTATGTTTGAATTTAGTATCATCAATGATTCCAATTATAGTGGTCTTGGTAAGATTTAACAACATTATTCCTAAGAGTTGTTTAATTCTAATGATCAATCCTTTATCATCTTCCAAAAGCCTATTCAAATTCTTTGTCTAAGTACTCAAACACGGGACCTTATCTACTATTATCCATAGTATACTATTCAAATGTGCTATGTTGATAGTCTTAAACATAAGAATCTTATTCCTAATCATAGTGTCAATGAGACCCCTAACTTAAGTCTCTGCCTTTTGCCACTTTGTTATTAACTCCATAGCTACTTCACCTTGCTAGCTTAGGGCATCCTACCTTAGATTTATCAAACTCAAATAATTGAATATATCAAAGAATGAGGCCTCAAACATTTCCAGCATGGAGTTAGGGATTAACAAAATGGCTTGGGTTTCTAGATTTTCCTTTTCTCTTTCCAAGTTTTGAATCCTCTATTTCATGCATTAGACCCATAGCATTTGCTTATGATGATTAAGGCTCAATCAAGATCTCAACATCCTCCTCATGCATATTTACCTCACCAATTTGGTGACCTCCCATTAGGGTTAAGCTTATAAATGTCTCTACCTTTTGGTATGTGAATTCCTCAGCTCCCACCATGGCTATCTTGGTGGTGACCCTTTCTGATCTAGATATATCTAGATTAAATTATACAGTGGTGGATAATCCTATGAATTTTGGAGGTTCCGATACCTCTACACCTGTGCTACCTAATTCTCCTTGAACATCCATTTTCTTACCCTCTAGTCTAAGAGTGACCATAATTATTATTTCTTCTTGTTCCTTTACCATATCCCTAATCCATGGCTTAAGGTCATCATGTACTTCAATATTATCCACCTCTATGAGTGCCCATGAGTGAGAGAGAGAATGAAACTTTTTAAATTTCCCATAAATAAACTAATCAATGATGACTAGTCCATGAATGGGGAATTTATCACTAAATAGGTTGATCTCACTAGTTGGGTGTGTGAGAGTCAATCTTGGTCTTTTGGTTCCAACAGGGACTAGTGCCATTTTTTATTTACTTTTCTCCTTGGGGGATAATGATACTATGATAGAAGTAATCTCTTTCCCTTTCTCTTTCTTAGGCTCCCCTACATGGACTTGGGCCTTTTAAAACTATTTTCTTCCTTGTTAGTGTTATATGCCTTTACAAGTTCCTTGAGATCACTCACAAGTGTCTCATCCAGATCTAAGGCAACGATATCAATTTATTCAATAAGTTAAGGTGGCCTTTGGGGTAATTTTTAATATGATGGCCCCTCTTCAAGTCTCTCTTCCAATTTAACCTCTCCCAATTTCTCCTTACCATGACCTTATTCATCCTGCCTTTGCATAACCAACCCTTAAGGCTGTGGTTGTGGCTATTTTACTTGGGATTTTTCATGAGATATCCTAAATGGAATAAGAAAAAAGTGATATTATAAAGGATGTATCTGGCATGCCTTTCCATATGGCTTGTCATATTTTGTCAATCTATGTTCAAGATTTATGTTGTGCCCTTTGATATTGGCCAATACCTCTTCATAATTCTTGGCCTTAATGTAAATGGTGTCATGAAAATTGATTTGATGCATGTAATCAAGCTTAGGTAGCTTCTTCTCCTTTATATGATTACTCAGTATGTTCTTAGGAACCCACATTTTGAGTTCATCAAAATGAAACCTAAATGAATCCCTATGCTTGGCCATGGTATTAACTTGGTTTCCAATCTTGAAGTATAGTCATCCCAATAATTAGATAGAAGGGGTGGAAAAGAACCTTCCTCTTCTCTTTCTAAATCCCATAAATGCCATGGATGATCTAGGAGGTAATTTATTTCTTATCTATCTTTCTAAGAACATATACTAGCAATTTATAAGGCTAGGAAATGATCCCCTCAATCTTGATGACTATATAATTAGGGTAGAACCAGATGTCACCAATCATTTATACATAATTCTTGATCAATGGATGGACCCTAGGCATGGGAAAATTGTTAGTATCCTCCACTATGGGTTGGTAGACACAATCATAAATAAATTTCACATGGTTCCTATACTTAAATATGTTCAATTTGGAGTAATAGTGGGAAATGGTAATCTTGCCCTCAAGAGACCAATTTCTAATCCCTAGGAAGTTGATGGAGGAAAGTAGGGAATCTAGTAGGCATGAAATAATATAAAATTTCTTATATTTCTTCCTTTTGATGGAATTTAACTTATTTGCCAAGAAGATATTGATCAAATATCCAATTAGAGGGGTGACATTTTATTCCACCATGAAATGCACATAGGGGACCCATATTTCATTTACATAGGTGGTTGTAAGGGCTCTAAAGGATTGGTTTAAAAGGGTAATTATTAATTTTATGCCTTAACTTAATTGGACTATTGTGATCTTATTCTCAAATTATCTAAAGGCATGGGTCCTTGGTGCAACCAAGGTCTAAGGATAGTGTCTAGGTCATGTGTGCCAGTTTATTCTTTGATTTTAGATAAGTATATGTGGGGGAGAGGGAGATTATAATATTTTTTAAAGGCCACTAGGGAAATATAATATATCCTCTTATAATTATCTTCCTAAATTATCCATTCATTATCAATTCTAAAATCAATAAAGATAGGAGCAAGGATATCTATGTAATGTAGTACCTCAAGTTTTACCACATTGTAGTGAAGGCTAACCATCTCAATAGTGACCAAGTCATAATGCCTTTAACTCACCATGGAAATTATATATTCCTCCTTAGAAATATGTGTATATCCTTTATGGTAAATAAGAGTTTGGATCAATTCATAATGCTTAGGGAATTCAGGACCACAATGTCTAATTCAGTGTCTTTGAATATCCATCCCTCATTGTCTATGGACAAGTAGATTTCTCTCTCCTCCTTTAGATGTTTCTTTTAGTTTTTTATGGTTTCTATTTCTATAAAATATTTACCCTTGATAGAAAATGGTCTCTATGTAATCTCTTTTTCACTTAGAAACACAATCAAACTCTCTTTGGATCAAATTGTAACCAAATGAATTCAATTAGGTCACTTTTATGAAAGGTTTAGGGTTTTAGAGATTTAATGGTAGGATATATATATATAATTTATCTCATACATGATTCATATTTTATTTGTACTATTGCCTTTATACCTTCATGTTTTTTAGCCATTAAGATCTCTTATTTTGTCCTCTTTTGCTTATGTGGTGCCTATGTCGCATTGGTTTGGACCTTTCATAGCATTTTTCATAAATTCATTCAAGCACTATCCATTGGTATTTAAAATTAATTATTTTATTTTCTATTTCATATTAAAATATTGTATTAGCATGAGCCATTGATTATAATCCAAGCCCTTGCTTATGATTGGCTCCTTTCTATTCCAAGTCTCATGGTATTGACACTTGACATCTTTGTGTGCCTTTCTATGCTCTTTATCTTACATCAATAATTTGTTGAATGAGCATTGGCCACATGGTGAAACCATATTCCATTTAAAATTCATGGTCACCTTCACTCCATTGGATCATACTCTAGCAATGAAGTGCAAACTATTGATCTGTAGAGATACCCAAACTTTAAGTTAGAATGTTACTAAGGTGGGACTTAGGCTTGAATTCCTTAGGCTAAGGTTTATTTCATGTTTGTTAAACAAAAAATAAACCTTAGGATAATAAATTTATACCTAAGTTTTCCAAATTCATATAAATGGGGATATGGTTAATTATTTTAGACCAAAGTTTGTGTTGTGTTTAATAAACACAATGTATACTTTGGGATAAAGTATTTATGTCGAGCCTTATAAATCATTCTCAAAATGGGTTCAAAATGATATAATGGTCTAATGTTAGATAGGGTTTTAATTTATTAAAAAACACACAAAAACCTTTGGTTAGATGTAATGGGGACCTTAGGATATAAACCTTCTTAAAGACCTTTTAAAATGAGACTTAGCATAAGTCTTTAGCCTAAGGTTCATGACATTTAAACAATATGCAATGGGGACCTTAGGATATAGACCTAGACCAAATTCATTTTTCATATACTTAGACCATAAGACCATTTCAATATATCTAGATTAAATATTTCAAATGTTTGAGCATCTTTTAAGTACTACCCTTAGCTTGTAAAGTAATTTCTGAGCCTTCTAACAATATTTTGGAGTGTATTTTGATCCTAAGAAAAATAATTCATTATCTTAAATTTGATAGTCTTATGGACATAAAATACATCCTCATAGTTGTCAAATGATATTCATGTGAATGTTAATTTTAATATAGTGAAGCTTTTAATTTTATGGACTTAAATTTAATGGTCACACGGGCATCAAATATGTCATCACAAGAATCAAATAATGATCATGTGATCTTTAATTTTAAGCTCATAAAATTCCTATGACCCAATTTGAGAATTCCACTTTGTACCTTCATGAGGCTTCCCAATATCTTGGACTTAATTCATTCCATCAGATCAAGATCTATGATGAAATGAGAACTATAAGATCATGATCTCAGATCTTACTCATGATTGGTTGCTTTGTCAGGTGTGACCCATTGCCTTTGGTCACTAAATTTAAGGTTTCTACATGTCAATCTTGTGGTCCTTCCATAATATTTTGACTTTCAAATTGTGATTCACTCCATCTAATCAAGTATTCATGATGAAATGAGGACCATTTATCATGATCTAAGTGCTTTAATATGATTGGTTTGAGGGGTTATGTGTGAGATTCTACTAGGATTTCCTTACACTGTCTAATCAGAAGTTCATGATGAAGTATGAACCATTAGATCATTTAAGATGCATGATGTTTAAATCAAAGCTCATGCTTTCCTCACTCTATTAGATCAAATACCATGATAAAATTAGGGTTATTAGATCCTACAAGATGTAAGGAAATTATGTTAGGACTACGGTGATATAAAAGACTTAGGATAAGTTGTTAATAATAATGTCCTAATCATATTAATAAATACATCAAGGCCTTAGGATTAAAATCTTAGGATAAGGTATAAATTGAAAGGGTTATGCTAACATAAAATTGGACTCGGGGAGCTAGACTTTAAGCTAAGGTGTTAAAACTAGGGACCTGTTAGTATTAATAAATACAATGGGGCCTTAGGGTTAAAACATTAGGATAAACTAGGAAATATTAAAAGGACCCTATTTAATCACCATTATTAGGCATATAAGGAACCTTAAAGTCAAAAAAAATAAAGGGGACCAAATATTTTAGGCTAAGTTTTAGTCTTCTCAAAAACATGACTAAGCTTAAAATATGAACTTTATACTTAGGTCCAACATGGATTTTTGAAAGGGTCCAACCAATTGATTCCTACTAGTATTCAAATTTGAATGGAGGGTTTTTCCAAGTTTTTTTAATATGAATTTCTTGAGATCAAACACCATAGAACCTATAACTAAAAGACCATTCATTAGCATTGTTAGTAAAAAATAAAGTAAAACATAACTAACTAAGATTTTTTTTGATAAATTGGATGATGTTGAAATTTTACAAATGACCTCAACATGCCAAATTTTCATGTTTTAATCTGAGGGTTTCTCAGGGGTCCTAATTTTCAAAATGTGGGTATGTTGGCCTCAACACCATCCTAGTTGACGCTAGTGTCCATGGCTCTAAAAGCACTCAAATTAGAATTTAATGATTATTCTAAAATCTTCATCCTGTCTGATTCCTACCTATTATATATCCAAAACCATGTCAACATCATAACCAATTAAGTATATTACTTTATTTTCATTTCTATATATACCATAGTTATGCTTACTATTTTTAACATATCTTATTTTAATTAATTCAACATATGTTATAGATGAGTTTAACATCTAATTGGCCTATTATAGAGATATTTTATCACCCTTAAACTTTATATTATCTCTATCCCCTTTAATCCTAGATAACCCTAATATATATTTTTATGGTTAAACATTTGGTGAACCCAATATTTGAATCCAAAACCTACGTCACTGGGGTTTTTTATTTTTATATTGATGATCCTAGATTTTTATAAAATATGTGCAACATGGATTCATCTATCACACATTTTGGGTTCCAATTCATGATAGTTGCTATTTTTTTCTATATCACTTCTCTTGTCAAAAAAATTGATTAAATTTGTACACATCATGAGAGGGTTTTAAAGTGGAAACAACACTTGATCTCTCTTAAAAATCCATTTTGGGATGTTATAAATCTAGTATCTAGATGTCAACATGCATGTTATCAACCATTAGTTATACCTAAATATTATTTCAATGATATCTACCATCCAACACCCATTATTTATTCATGGATTATATTGGATTTTGAGGTTATTTCTATTAATAGTAAAAAAGATAAGGTTACTCAAACCATTCCACTACCTATTAATATACAAAATGTGCCTCTTAAACCTAATATTGTAAAAAATCTAATGGATGTGACATTGTTTACCAATTGAGAAATACACATTATAAAATTATAATCCTTGAGATCATAAATAAATCTAACATTTATAAGGATATCATATATGAGGCACTACATGACACACAAGTTCTAAGTAATATTGAGCTTACATATTTTATGGATATAATGAAGGATTTCAATAATAATTCCAATCTCATTACCTTTAATCTAAGAAATTTACCATCCAAAGATATTATGACAAAAAGTTTCCTTTGTTCATACAAGTGACCATGAAAAATAAAGGCATCAAAAGGGTGTTCATTAATAATGGATTAGGTATAAACATTTATAGGATAATATTCCTAACCACCATGGGTATTATCACCAATATTATTCAGAAAACATTATGCACATAAAAATATTTGAAAATTCACGTATCACTCCAGTTGGTCAAATTACATAGGATGTGACATTAGGACCAAAAATATTTTTAACTTATTTTTAGGTAATTTCTCTACAATTACATTATAATTTAATTTTGGCTAGACCTTGGATAAATTAAATGGAAGCTTTTCCATCTACACTTCATCAATTTTTAAAATTCATAAAATATGGGAATTTATTATCCATGCTTACTGATGATGAACCTTCAATTTTTTTTTCAAAATGATACATTTAAAAAATAAAGGCATACCAATAGTGGTACCAACTAAAAATTTATTCCTATTGAGCACATGCACATGTATAGAATAGGTGAGTCAAGTATAGTGTCTCCTTTTTATCTAGATGTAAATAAGAAAATAAATACTGAGGTACACATAGATGCACATCAATAGCAAGAACCATTACTAAAGGATACACTAGAACCATAAGATCCCCCACCATTTAAGCTTTATTTATTGGTATATATTGAGAAAATAAATTGCCATGTTTGAGATTACTATGATAGTGATGATGATATGGTTTATGATATGATAGATGATAAAATGTGAAAACTAAAATTTGATCCATGTGATCACCTTTTTCATAACCTATTTAAACATATAAGTCAGGGTACATATAAGCTAAATCCACTTTTATAAGATATGAAGTTAAATCTAGATAAGAAAAAAACAAAAATAGTATGTGAACATGTAAATGATTGTTATTACATACATCCCTTTTGGCTGAAAACATTGAGTCAACCTTACCAAGTTCAAATGCAAATTCATCATGTGAATAATGTGGAGTCTTATCAAAAGGATTCAAAACAAAGTTTCAAGATCATGACATAGTAATATATTTTAGATAACATTTTATCTATGTTAGTTGAACACAAAATTATTTATTTACCTTATGCCAAACACAAATCACATGGTATACTTCTACCTATACAAGACATGGTACCATATTGTAAATATCATCAGATCGTTGGCCATAATACTAATGAATATGAGGAATTGAAGGAAATAATTATTAAATAAAAGAACTAATGATGGATATATATTATGTCTAACATGATAAATTCTTCATATATTTTAGAAGAGAATTATCTCTAAAAATTATCAAAGCATGAATATTTAAATATTACTCCTAATATTAGTGGTGTATATTTCCACCATCTCCATTTTATAATAATAAATAGGATATATCTTATGGAACCACATTTATCACATAATTATGACATATTATAGATGAACCAATATAATCTTTGTTAATGCCAAAATCTTGAGGATACATTCAATTATATATTATAGTCATATAAAACTTCACTTGAGTGTAATGAGTGTCACTTTATACCACCCATACCTAGCTTAAATCTAGACCTATCTTAGGGAATCTTTCAGCCTTTATCTATCCTTTGTGTGGGTATTACACATCCCTATACATCCCAAAATCAGTCCTAGACCTTCCCCTAGGTTTTGAGGTCTTAATGGCCAATGTTCTACCACCCAGACACTAGTGTGGTTTTTTGGACACTAAAACATTGTGATAGTGACCAAGGGACCACACTAGTGTCCCTTGCCTAATTTAAACCAAAATATATATGTTATCAGTTCTTAATAAACCTAGGATCAACCTAGACCTATTATTAGCCAAAATTGGCTACCATAAGAGAGTATCATTTAAAGCTTGCTATTCAGGAATTGTTTAACTTTATTGATAGCCCTTTGAGAGTTTTGATCTTGGTATAGTAGTAAGGATTTGTCATAAAATATGTATTATCAAGTGTGCTTGGTCATTTCAAGTCATATTATAAGGTCTAGCCAAAGAGAGTGATTCAAATACCTAGTCTTGACACCAATTCCATTCATTAGAGTCTCATGACATGTTTTAGAAAGAATTAAGGTAGTTTTCAAGAAATTAAGGTAATGGGTGTCTATGTAAATCATAAGGATAAAGTGAATTTTTATGTCTCTAATATGTTTCCAAGATATAACAAGGTGTTTTATTCCTTGTCTATGTTGATCTAGGTCATTTTCAGCATAAAATAAGTGGTGGGACCCTCTAAAGGTAATGAAAGTGAAATATAACATAGAAATACACTTGCTAAGGGATTATAAATCAAGTTTTCAATGTGACTATGGTCATTTTAGGTCAGGTTAAGATGGTATCATATCCCTTCAATGTTTTTAGGGTCAAATCATGCTTTTGGTAGCATTAGTAGGTCCAAATAAGACAAAAAAATGTTTCATCCCCTTCATCGAGCTCCTTGTAAACTAGTGAAGGTCAATTTTGAATGCTCAACTCATGAAGGGGAATGAGAGTTAGGTCAAATTATATTGGGGATAGATAGGGGACCTTATTCCCTTAATATTCCATGCATTTTTTTAAATTTTTATGTGTTATCTATCTATTTTTCACACCTAAGAAGGTTGTTCATGCCTTCCTAACTAGATAATACCATGAAATCACTCCTAGGCTATGGGTGGCCTAATTAGTGAAGTAAATATGTAGATTTGGGTAGCTACTTTGATTCTTCACCAAAAAATATATCTAACCTACTATAATTTCAAGGAAAATGTAAATAAAAGAGATAAAACTAGTAAGAAAAACATGGAGGTGATGTAATAAATATAGCATCTTCTACTTTCCAATGCTTGCAATATGAAATGAAAATTTTACAATCTATTTTTTTTATCTTTTAGATATCTCCTACCACATAAATGTTTTTATATGAAGGATATAGATATTACAATATCTAAGAGGATAATTTGAGTGGCCTAAGAGAAAATACTAATAACATTTCAACACTTAAACTCAACAAACCATGTGATACACTTCATATGACCTATGGAAATATGAATAAATCACATAGAGGAATGAAAGAGAAGGACAAATGTAAGGAAGCAATATCTCTATCACAAAATATTAATCAATAATTCATTTCAAAATCATTGTATGCAATATGAAGATAGTAGAATGTAGCTTGAATTGATTTCAAAGGAAATTACAAGTATAAAAATTGGCAAGGCTTTGCCATAACCACTTTGAGGATACATTAAATGACTTTCAAGGCCTCATTTATAAAATAATATAAGGAAGAGAGAAATATATGACATTAAGAGAACTCATGAACTAGTTTAATCATGAAATGAGTTACAAAATAGAAAGGAATTGATATCAATCCTACTTAGAATGTGTTATCTTATTCTTCAACCTTCTAGGCCATGTGTTGATGAAAATTTTCATGAAGAGTGGCACATAAACTATCTTGGAATATTGATACTCTCTTGAATCTAACTCCTTCCTAAGGAGTTACACCTCTGATTATTTGAGGTTAGTTACAATTTCTTCACCTGACACCTGGCATGGTTGAGAACCTTTTATGACCACCATAACCTTTGAAATGATTCTTATCCATTGATATTTTAAACTTTAACTTCATGGCTCATATTCATAGTTTCTCTTACTATCAATATCCAAACTTCCAAGTAAAGTATGGTTTTTGTGTTTTGAGATCTCTACCATGGTTTGTTATTTCAAGGAAGTTATTATAATAGTTCATAGAGCCTATGTTAAATCATTAGGAGACACATTATTGAGGTCATATTGGTCACCTATCATTATTTAGTCATATTTGACCATTTAAAACCTATGTTGCCACTATGTAAACTTCTCAAATGAGTTATAGATAATCAATACACTTCTTCTCTAGTTCAATAAACCATTTTAACTAGTTAGGAAGACTTTATAACCTCAAAACCTTGAAAATAGGCTAAAAATGAGATTCTTAGGCCATGTTTTGTACATATTTGGCTCACACATGTCAACATTCTACTCTATAGATTCCTAGGGGAGGAATAAAGATCATTAAAATGGGTTTGTATCCATTTCTATCCATTTGAAGAGCTTTGTGAGATGATATACTCCATTGGGTCTTATTTAGGGGTTAATAAGGGTTTTAGAGGCACTTGACATCTTAATGATAGTTTCTAAAGACATGGAATTTAATGTCTGAACTAATAACATGAATATAGTGTATAAAACAATATTTATTTTTAAAATTTCCTCAATAATCCATGCACCTTATTTTAAAATTGCACATTTACTAAAGTCACCATTTTTGGTAATGCAAGCCTAAATGTGTGCTTGAGAGAGGATATTTAGAAAGATAGGCTATGAAAATGCTTATTTTTTGTTTGAATAAACTTAGTGATACCTATTCCAATTACTTTAATCATTTAAAAGTGGTATTTAGATGCTAAGAGTGTTGCTTGAGTTAGCTTATTCCTAACTTATCCCTAGTCCTATCATATAGCCTTAAACACACCTTTCCATATTTTGTGTAAATTACACACATCTACAACTAGATCAAACATAGTCCCAAGATAATTTTCCTAGATCCCAACCTAATTTACCCAATAGTCTACTAGGTGGATATCAACACCACATTTGGGACACTATAGCCACATAGTGCTAATGTACCCAATTAGGTGTTATTATCCTTTGCCCTAACTATCCTAAATGGATAATTTTTCAAACATGTGCCCCTCCTAAGATCATCTTAAAAACATTTTATTATCCAAAAAAGCTACATATATCTATAAATACAAGTCTATTTGAACATTATTCACTAGATGGAAAATAGATGTAAAAGGCTATTCCAACAAAAGACAAACTGAAAAAAATTAAGGTATTTGATCCATATTCTACCCTACTTATACATACTACCATATTCAATAGACATAATCTCATATTTCAAAGATTCCAATTCTGAATAAAATTCAAGGTATCCAAGTCCACTCTCATTCTATCATTCACTTGCACTTATACAAAGCACAAGGTTAGAGAACTACATCAAGATTGATGCCACTTTAGATTATTGGTATGTGGACAACTCTCTTCACAGAGGGATATTGAGTGTGTCCATCCTATCCTACTAATTAAATCACATTTATTTCTCATTCCATACTTTTAAGGAGAATATAAGTTTACACATTTGATCAGGTTTTCTAGGTACAACAAAAAATTCTAGATTTCATGCACGTAGGAATAAGACCTAGAAAGATAGGCACATGTACTCCTAAAAATAAGAACAATTGTCCAAAGAGTACACTAGCACCACTTTTAGGACACTACATCAATAGGGCACTAATATCTATGTGGGGAACTACTATCTAACGAGTAAATAGTTTTGGGACCTTATTGATGATAGTTATAACTATCTAGAACTCAATTTTTAGAACCTGAATCATCTGGAATAATAAATTTCTAGATAAGTCTATATTCAAGTATACTTATAAATATTTTTGGAAAGGTAAAATAAGTTAAAATCCATAATAAATCAACACTTAATTATTACATATTTTAAAACTAATTTAGACATCTCATCCCTTTAATCTAAACATAGGATTTACATATCTAAAACCCTAAAAGGTTAAATCATTTGGTGAACCCATCTTAATTTGAATATTTATTCAAAACCTATCTTACATTAATCCAAAATTTTGTGCAATAATTGAGAGATAAATATTTTTTATTTTTTGATTTTTTAGATGACCTATCTAAATTAAATAAATTTCATATTAGGGTTTAATTAAATTTTACATATATTTTAAAAAAATTTAAAGAAACCCTAAATTCAAAAAACCCTAACTATAACAACCCCACTATTTTTTACTAGAATACGATTAAAAAATTAAATTAATTACACATATTCATCTAAAAATTTTCACCATAATGAAAAATAAGTGATCTTTAAATAAATGTATTATTTTTAGTTTACCCCATAAGGTTTATATCTAATAGCTAATGATCACCATGATAAAGATATATCAAAACATGAAAAATGATGAATAAACAATAAAGACTAAATATATTTCATAGAAATATATTCTAATTCTAGCCACAACTAATACAACATTGTAGCCACTATTATAAATGTACAAATGAATAAATAGTATAGTTTCATCAATAATAATAATACAATGATACAAAGCTCCACAGAGTATGAACATTAATGAACTCAAGTATCTATCGATAATATCAAGTGTAGTCTATAGTTTAGTACTACTATGGGGAGGGAGAGAATCATCTAAGTTATTTTCCATATCAACTGAGGACCATCAATCCCCTACACTATCTCCCAACAAGGGAATTTCCTTCCCTTCATAGATAGGTAGATAATGATGATGCAGAAATCTAGAGTGATAAACTAGAACTTGTGTGTTGTGAGATAACTAATATATGATGTATACCATAAATAAATCAATTCTAACATGATATCATACAAACATGTAAACTATATCAAACATTTGAAATGACATTATTTAACTATAAACATTACTATGTCCAAATTTTTCATATAGCTATTGATCTCTAGGATTAGTAAATTTCATAAACACCACTCAATTAGATTACACCTCATCTTGCATTGATATCACCAATTAAGCTATTGAAATCCATCACACTACTTATTTAGGTTTATAAATGAAAGATTTAGTGAATTATATAGGAATATAAAAAAATAATAGATTAAAATAAAATATTCCCTATTAGTAGATATAAAACATGTTAAGTATAGAAATATCACATGCATACATTTAGTACATCAAATATAATTCAATGAATCATAATCATCTAATTTATTACTAGATAATAAACAGATTCAAAAATATCCCACATAAGTAACATACCATTTGGGTAAGAAATATATCTAAAATCTAGTTACAAAATTACCATACATAATTATAAATGTTATTCCATCCATATAATAACATTAAATCATAGTTTAATAACAATATAGTAGTTGTATATTAATAAGCCCATTTAACTACACATCATTAAAATAACAAGTATGAAACTTAAAACATCAGATCTTTAAAAGTTCCTATATCCCAATTACAAATAGCAAAAATAACCATATATCATTGTTATGAAAGTAATGATCATAATATTGAACAGAATATATACATCTATGTATGGTATAAAAGTTGTAGATTTAATATACCATCAATAAATCATTCTGTTTATACCATATATTTATGCATACTTTTAGAATACATAGTTCTATATATAATATCCCATTTAATCAAAAAATTAAAAATGTATACGATATATTCTAAGTATAATTTAACCATCTACGATCTTTGATTACCATGTATACAAAAATTATACATTCAAATTACAATGTTTCATTACAAATCTTCATAATACCAAACAATTCCCAATTTAGTGTTCTTATTAAATATGCATTAAATTGGAATGTTTTCATAACAAAATATGTATGGTTCTTAATTCAAACTCAGTCAATAGTGCTTTACCAATTCTATTATTTCAAAAGACATAAATCAATAAATTTATAAATCTATTTGATGTCTTTAACTCTCACTCAAAATAAAATCCAATCTAAGTTTATTCATAAGATAAGTCATATAGATCTCATGACCTTTGCATAATATGATACATTGATAACTCTATAAACTCAACCTCTGTATTATATAGTCTAAATCAAATTTATTCTAAACTCTATTATTATATCCATTAAATATATAGTTGAATAAAGAATTCATTATTTAATCCAAGATTTGTAAATGCCTCATAAGAATAACTATTTAAATTAATATGTAGTTTTATCAAAGTTTAGATAAGAATCATGTTGACTACTTTTTTCCCTTAGACCTAGAAAGGATTGAACTTAAGTCTTGAGTACCCTATTACACCTAAAAATTCATAGTTGTCATATCTCTTGATGAATCAAGATAATCCAAGGAAATTCATAGGTTGTCATGTCAATGACATTAAGTCTAATGTCTTGTCATGTCATGAAACATCATGGTGTTTTCCCTTATTCCATGTTTTAACTTGTATAATGAACTTTTTATTCAACTTGTATACTACATAATAAGGTATTATGTTGTATAATAATTGCTTGAAGGTTATTAAAACATAGTAAAAGACAAAAATTAATGTTGTATTCATACCAAAATGTCATTATCTCAATTTTTGCATACCTTATCATAGTGCTCATAGGACAAGAAATCACCATTTAGCTCTCAAACACCTTCAAAATATTTTTTATCAAATGTTAAGGCTCTCAAAGACTCTTATCTTTCCATTTCTCACCATATATGCCTCAATGATCATCTCAAAGTGTTATATTTTATTAGGTATGTGTGTAGAGATGTTTAGGGTCCTTATAAATCATTTTGGGTGTGAGTTCATAGGGAAATTCAATCACTAAAATAAAAATTTCCATTTTATGAGCTTTTCACTATTAACCTACCTTAGTTTAAGACCTGTTTTCAAGTTTCAAGCTCATTCAACCTTACCAACCATCACTCATAGGTATGGATCCTATACTCAAATCTCAATACACATTAAAAAGGTATATGTACTATGCCATGCTATTAAACATCATTGGTGCTAAGAATAAATAGAGTAAACATTCATAAACCATGTTGAGAGAGAAAATCACCACCTATAAGAAACAACCTAGATCCACTTTGAAGAATCCTTCAAATCCATTATATACAAATGAATCATCAGTATAAGAAAGGGAAAAATGAGCATATGCCTATCTTATAGAGACATATTTTAGTGCAAGAGATTCATTGGATCTCAAATATAACTAATAAGGAACTCTCCTCACTCATAAACTTATTCCATAAAAACCCTTACCATTCAATATACATGACTCAGTACTCACAATACTATTGATGGCCTATACCATCAACATTGAACACAAGATATTATATGAACATGAGGAGGTAACTCAAACTAATATTTGGATAAAGGCATGAAGATAATTTTACCAAAGATTAATAATATGGTATCTGAATAGGTGATTATACATAATGATGCAAGAGCATATAGTTAACTAACCCTGCTCAGTCAACCTAAAATGCATGGCTAGACCAAATGACAAGATAAGAAAATATAATAAAGGGGAGAATTAGGGAAATGAAAATATAATAGAACCATAAAGGCTTCACAAGACAGTGATATTATTCTATGGTGTCATTTTGGTCTAAGTTTCATGCTTAGGAAATACAAGCCTTGTGTGTAACTATGTAAGTGAACCCTATTGGTAGAGTTAGAAAGGATAAACCTCATGGATATGATAAAGAATTGAAAAATTATGTGTGATACCTGATACCATTATTTTGAAGAGATAAAATAAGATTATTAGGAAACCAACATTAGTTATTCCTAGCCCAAACATAGGATAGTGTAACTAAGGTAGGCTTAAGAAAGACTATTGTTGATGAGATGGTCTAGGTAGAAAAAAGCATGTGAATAAGATAGAGAATAGAATAAGGAAGTTACCTTGCATAAATTAATGCTATAGATACATTTTTATATGGTTCTAGGTTACAAAGACTAGTTTGAGCACCTCAAGGCCTAAAGACACATTTAGGTCTTAAGACCCCAAATCAACTTTAGAGCTAAATCCTAAACCTCAAGTAGACTCAATGCAATGTGGAAATATGTGAAGATTTTTTAGACCATATGAGAGGTATTTTAGGTAGAGTAATGTAATGAGATAGTTATTTTTAGTTTTAGTCCTCTCCTAAACTCCATTACTCTAAGCAGCCATGTTGAGTTATACCTTTAAACACTTGTATCTCTCACCATAAAGGGACCTAGGACTAGGGCTCTTAGGGAAACCTTACCATCCTTGTTGAATAGAAATTCATAATGATTGAGTAGGTTTTAGGTTCCTAACTTTATAAATGAATGCTAAGAAGTTGACCTATACAAACTACCTAGTATATAACTTGAGACACATCATTTTTAGCATATATTTCCATACACACTGTGCATGGGACCATAAGGTGTTTAGGAGAGATGAAAGGGTTATTATAATATAAATTAATGATAATAATTTTTGGTTTTGGGGTCCTTATTACATGAAGCATTGTTAAGATGGTGTACCTCTAAAAACCTTTTAAAATACTGGTTTAGACCTGATGAAAAAATTATGCTCCTAAGTGCATCTAAATAAAGTGATTGGACTATGAAATAATCCTAATGGTCTTCTCAAGTCCCATAAGTACCCATATCACCTACTAGTTGGCACATGTAGGGTGTGTACCATACATAATAGGCTTAAAAGAGTTACTATAGGCCTATATATTATAAATTGAAAAGAACTTACATGTTCCATATGTTTCTAAGGCATGAGACATAAAGGGCTCAAATGATCATAAATTGGCCACCTAAAAGGACCTCCATTTCTGATATGTACTTGAAAATAGGCCCAAGTGCTTAAATGGGGGACTATATTCATGTAATAGGTGTTTGATGGCCTCAAGCCAACATATTTTACCTAAGGGCCCTCAAGGGTGATTTTTAGGTTAGAGAAAGTGGTTAAGTTCCCCATCATCACAACTTAGGGTAATAACTTAGAAACCCTACACTCATACCTATTGACATAGTACCTTCATTAAGACAATGCCACTTTGAGGTTAGAGTAGAGGTCAAAAGGAGATAAAATTACTTCTCAAACCTTCATGAAGATGATCATAATGTTTTTATAAATGTGTGGGTCACTCTAGTTTACAAGGGAGATGCCACAATTGGTAATTTTGGCTTGAAGACACCTCAAGACTATCCAAAATACATATTTCTCTCTCAAAAGGCAACTTGAGAATCTCACAACTATAGGTAGATTCTACATGGGGAGATGATCACTTCATGAGAGGTGGGGGGATTTGTCCATGGTATATTAGTGGAATTAGTTAAGAGGTTAAGGACTTAACCTATAAGAATCACTGTTAAGAGTCTAGGACCCTCTTAAACCTCCCTAAATCTCTAATAAGGACTTGATTGGGAAGATTTTAGAGAAAATGCATTTAGATATATTGGAATGACTTGGAAAACAAATTATTCATGTAGTCCACTAAAATAATGATTTTTCTATGGTATTGGTCTGTATGAACAATGTATAGACACCTCTAAAAAATACAAGTTTATAAGGTTTTGAGTAGGAGATAAAGTGAAATACTTGGTCAAAAGTTTAAAATCATTACAAGGGTGGTTTGAGACTTTTTTAATCCTATCAAATCATAAAATGTCCAAAAATATGATTGAAATAGCCTCTAAAAATCCTTACCATACATCTAGTCTACAAAATCTAGTGATGATGTTCTATTCATCTAAGAAGGGTAAGATTGTAGTTTTGGGTTTTTTTTTGGGGGGGGGGCAAGTATTGATTTAGAATATTGGTTCAAGTGTACATAAATCCCACTCAAACATCTTAAATTTTTGGTTCAAATCTCATAACTCTGCAAATAGTAAATGAGTAAGATAATAAGCTACTTGTTCATAAGCCTACTTAGCCAACAAAATGGAGAAGCTCATAGGTGTATAAGGTATCATGAAGTTAATGTACCATCCTAAAACATATATAATTGACCCTTGAGGTGAGAAATATCCATTTTCATGGTCATTATAAAATATTTTTTTAGTTTCTTGAACATGACTAACATGTAGGAAAATACAACTACTTAATGCCTCATGGAGAAGGTCTAATTGGACCTCTTTCAATGCTTAGTAACTGATGAAAGGAAACAAAATTAACAAAGGATAGTGTTCATGGAATCTTTCAGGGTTAAACCTTGATAAAAATAGACCCTAACACTCTTCCAATTACTAGTAACTAATGAAAGGAAAGTGAATTAACTAAGGATGGTGTTTATGGACTCTTTAAGGGTCAAACCTTGCTAAAATAGACCCTTACACTCCAAGGTGATCATTCAAGGCACTATTAAACCAAATAAACACATGGTAGAGTGTGAAAGGTTGATTTAAATTATAATTGAATGGATGATGACCATTATGGCCTCTTCATTCCACTTTTATGATAATATTCCCTCCTATCTATTGCTCACATTTTTATATATTCTTGCCTTGAAGCCTTTATTCTTATCCCTTGGCTAGGTGTAGAAAAACTCTTCCAGATTATTCTTGAGCCTCAACAATCAATGAGAAAAGATTGGTTATATATTTATTTTTAGAATTAGTGTGTTTTATGCTTTTTTTATTTGCATAAGGTGTGATGTCCATTATCCTTTTCAAGTCCTCTCTTTCACCTAGTGTTATGTTGTCATCCTATGTAGGTCATCTGATGTGATATAATGTGGTAGTTATACTTTAGAGTGATTTTGTTGATTATGTCTCAATCAAGCCTTCCTTCCATTTCCTTCAATTTTAAGACCTTCCACATAGCCTTCAATTGAAACACTTTTGTATAGGAGTCCATAAATAAGCCTTTTTGTCATTAGTCTTTAATTTGATTCACAAAGTGTTGTTAAAGATCAATCAAGAGAGGTTAAATGAATATTGGTGTATCACCATCATAGAATATGTTTATTTTCATGTTTAAGTCTATCTCTTTTCAACCCAATATCAGTAGGTTTTAGGAAGAGAGCTTAAGTTGATGTATAATGGGAGATAGCTACATAAACTAGACGTTTATCCTTCTTATATATCACCCACATCCTTTAGGTCAATCCCATGTTACCGTAATCTTGAAGAAAATTGAAAAATCTGTTTAAAATTGTGATACTTGGATTTTTAATAGGGTGGGGGACTTTTTCCACAATAAATTAATGGAATTGGTTAAGAGTTTAAGGCACTAACCTCTATGAACCATTGTTAAGAGTCCAATACCACCTTACACCTCCCTAAAACCCTAATAAAGATACGATTTGGAATATTTTAGTGAAAATACATATAAATGTATTTTAATCACATTTAAAACACTTGGGTCATGTATTCCACTTAAATAAGTCTTCTACTATGGTACTGGTTTGTACGGACAGTATACAAACACCTCCAAAATTTTCTAATTTATAAGGTTTTGAGTAGGAGATGAAGTGAAAGACTTGGAAAAAAAATTTAAATAATTAAATGGGGTGGTATAATAATTTTTTAATCCTATGAAATGATAAAATGTCTAAAAATAAACCTAAAAATTCTTTTGTAAATCCTTAGCATATATCTAATCTATAGAAGCTAGTGAAGATGGTCTAGTCATCTAAGAAGGTTAAGATTGCAGGTGTGGAATATTTGGAGGGACCAAGTCTCAATGTATCAATTTGGTTTAGGTGTAAATAAATCCCACTTAGATAACTTAAATTTTTGGTTAACCTCTTATAACTCTCCAAATAGTTAATAAGCAAGAGACTAGGCTATTTATTCATAAGCCTTCTTAGCCAACAAAATGGAGAAGCTCATAGTCATAAAATTACATCATGAAGTTAATGTGAAATAATAAAACATATATAAATAATCCTTGAGGTGATGAATCTCAATTTTCATGGTCATTATTAAATATTTTGGTAGATTTTTAAACATGTCAAACATGCAAGAAAAGGTAGCTACTTAATGCCTCATGGAGAAGGTCTAATTAGACCTCCTTAAATTCTTAGTAACTGATGAAACTAAATGGAATTAAATAATTATGGTGTGATTGGACTCTTCATTGGTCAAAACTTACTAAAAATAGACCCCAATTCTTAAAGGTTCTCATTCAAGGAACTAGTCAACCCAAGCAATGCATGGTAGAATGTGAAAAGTGGTTGTAACTATTGAGAGAATATATGATGAAAATTATGGCCTCTCCATGCCACTTATATGAAAATAATACCTCCTATCTCTTTCTCATATTTATATATATTTAGGCCTTGATGCCTTTCATGGTATCCCTTAGTTGGGTGTAACAAAACTCTAGCAAATTATATCTTGAACCTTGAGAATTAATGAAAAAAGATTGGTTGAAATTTTGTTTTTTACATTAGTTTGTGTTATATTTTTATGATTTAAATAAGGTTTTATGTTCATTCTCAATTTTAGGTCCTCTCTTTCACCTAGTGTTATGTTGGCATCCTATGCAGGTCATGTGATGCAATAGAATGTGGTAGTTATACTGAAGAGTGAGCTAGTTTATTGTGTCTCAATCAATCCTTCCTTCCATTGCCTTTAAGTTTTAGACCTTCCACATAGCCTTCACATAAAAAAATTATGTTTAGAAGTTCATCAATAATCCTTTTTTTTAATTAGTCTTTCATTTTATTCAAAAAGAGTTTTTTAAGATCAATCAAGAGAGGATAAATGAATATTGGTGCATCACCATCCTTGAATAGGTTTATTTTCATGTTTAATTCTATTTATTTTCATCCCAACATTAGTAGGTTTTAGGAAGAGAGCTTAAGTTGATGTACCAAGGGAGCTATCCCCTTAAGACTTCTTATAGGTCACCAATATCCTTTAGGCAATCCCATATTACCACAAGATTGAAGAAAATTGAACAATATCCTTCAAAGGGTGAAACTTGGAGTGTTAATACTTTTTTCACACCTGATGGGACCAAAATTCAAATAACTTAGAGCATACACTTACAGACTTGGGTAACATGAAAGAGCTTCAAGTACTTTAATGGAATACATTCATTCAATTTACATGCAAAAGGTGGTCACAAGATCTTCCTCAAAAGGTAAGGAAACTATGTTTGTTGAGTTTTCATTGGAATTTTCTAAGAGAAAGAGATATCCTAGGTTTATTCCCAATCCTACACCCCCTAACTCTCTTAATTCTTCCCAAAAAAATACTATTATAAATCCTACGCATCCAATAGCTAGTCCTAGAATACAATGCTTTGTGCCTTTGAATAGTGGAAACATCTTAAACCATAATTAATTTGTTGAAATATCATTTATTTCCCTCAAAATACTTCCCTATTTCACATGTGAGAACTCAACCACCCCTGTAGAACATATTACAAACATAGACAATTTCTATTCTTTTCATAATGTAACCTAAGAGAATGTGGCTATGATGCTATTGGAAACTTTCTTGAAGGGTAAAAAGCTCTAGTGGTATGGGGGATTATCAATTTCATCCATCAATACCTAGGATGAATTTGGGGAGCATTTGTGTAAGCAATTTGAGGATAGGAGTGACCATCTATCTTTCATTGAGCAACTTACCATAATTAAGAGGGCTCCCTAGGAATTTATGGTAGAATTCAACTATAGGTTTAAAAAAACCTAGGATAGGATCCTTATAGTCATTAAGTCCTCCCCCAACTATGCATTTTTATACTATCTAATAGATCTAAATTCTGATGTGGTTGTCATGATATAATCCATGGGGGGAAGCGGTTTACTAAAACCTTACGAGGTGGCCATAAGGGTAAAAAATTGCCTAATCCAAGAAGGAAATCTCACTCCTAGACCCCTAATTCATTTAGTCTTATAAATAAAACCCCTTATGCCTACCATTACTCCATTACTATCCCAAACAAATCATGATCAAGGAGGTGGTAGTCAATTGGATAGGTTAGGAAAGATTGAAGGGATGATCAAGGCCCAAAAAAATAAGATAGTTCCCTTGGATATGTATAAAATTTCCCCCATATACCTTATAAATCACCATAACAAGCCCCTTATCATCCCTACCAATATAACATACTTCCCTAACAGCCTAATCAACAAGGTTAATGGCATATTATGCAAATAAGTCTTTACAATAATTATAACCCCAATGCTACTAGCAGTTTTAGGGCCCTAGTCCCAACTCAAAATTTCTATGCTCAATAGGCTCAATGGACTACTCAATGGGGGAAATCACATGATATGGAATTGGATATAAGTGGTGATGTGTGTCAAGAATCCTTCATGTAATAGAGTATATTTCTTCAAACACATGATAATTATCCTCCTACATAACCCAACGAAGGTCCTCCTATGTCACATGGAGACACCCCCTTCATCACTCAAGCTAAGATGCCGATTAAAAAAGGATAAAGTGGTAGTAAATCACGTTTTAAAACCACCTTTTTCAGTTTCTAATAATTTGAACACTCCTTTGATCAAGTTGCATCCAGTTAAGGTTAAAATACAACCAAGGTAGATAATTTAATTACATCCCATACAAGGTCTAAGAGAAGGGTAGTTGGTAATAGTTTCAAACTTGAAAAGTTAGACTATCCACCTTGTCAAACACATAAATGGACTTATACTCAACATTAATCTCATAAAGACACCATCAACTTAGAAAATTCAAAATGATAGAATTAGAAAGGTCCTTTCATACCTCAACTCACACAAACTCCAAGAAATATTTTTGCTCCTAAGTTATAGTACAAGGTATCTAGAACTCATATTAGAATTATAGATCACATAAAGGATGCCCACATCACTATCCCTATGTGTGATATCTTATTTATTTTGGGTAAAAATGACCTCCTTCAAGAAGAACTTTCCAAACTCCATGTCTTGGATAAGTAAATAGAAAATTTATGTTCAATCTTCACTAATTCTAGTCAACTTGATGAGTCCAAAACATCCAATGTATTCAAACCACACTCCTATATTTCAGTCATCATAGGGTGATTCCTTAGTGCATAATTGCATGATAGATAATGGGGCTAGAACTTTTATCATGCCTAAGTCTATAGATGATAAAATTGGGTTAAAATATGATCCTAATGAAAAAGGGTTTTTACAGTTGGATGGGTCTCCTACCAAGATCATGGGTGTCTTTAAAGACCTTAAAATCATATTGGATGTTTTTTTTTAATTGAAATATATCTGAAGATGTGATGGTATTTGACCTCCCTCCCTACTTTTCCTTATGTTTGTCTATGTATTTTAGTTCTAAAATAGGAGGTTATCTCTATTATAACTAGTCCTATATGGTTTTTAGGACTAGGTATGGGACAATGGTTACCATAAGATATGAACCTATCTCTAGGTTCCACTTAGAACCCTACATTACCAACTTACCAAATGTAAATTTTACTTTCTTAGATGAATATTAGTACCCCAATGACCAAGAGCTTATGGAACCACTAGAAGTCATATCATATTTACTCCTTGATGAGTGGGTAATAGACAATCATGGCTATGATTCATAAAAAAATATTGAAGAGGTAGATTTGGGTGTGTATTTAATGCATGAATAATGAGATGGCATACCAAATCTCACTCTCACAAGCCAAGAGCATGAATGGGTATGGAACTTGTTATTTGATGGTTCTATATCCAAGAATAGAAGTGGGGTAGGTATTATGCTTATGTCCCATTCCAAAAAATTTACTATTCTTCCTTAAGGTTTCAATTTGTTTTTACCTCAAATATAATAGAATATTAAGCCCTCATACATGGGCTATAATGGTCAAGAAAGAGAGGTATCAAGCTTCTGAAAGTAATGAAAGATAGTGAATTAGTGTTACATTAAGTGAGAGGTATAAGTGTAGTCAATAATACATTATTTAAGGACATCAAACATAGGGTTTGGGACCCTTGGAGGAATTTCAAGCCTTTTACATTCGTTCCATTCTTAGAGAGGCCAATTAACATGTAGACTAGTTAGCTACCATTGGAGCACAACATGGCATACTAGGTGGAGTCAAGGAAATCAAAAGGAAATCCCAAATGAAAGTGATATGTAGGCCTTCAGTTCTTGGAAATGAGGTTATATGTAAAGTGTTTCAGAGTGATATATAAATTACTTTTTTTTTGCAACATGAGGTAAAATTTTAATCAAAGCATCAAGGTAGATTCCAACATCAATATGGAGACTAGATTGTACAATTGAGGAAAAATAGGCTGACTAAGGGCTTGATAGCATTAGAGATCATATTAAATGAATATGACCAGATAAGGAAGGATAATGTAATAATTTTTACTAAAGAGGTACATTACAAAAAAGTTGTCATATTCAAAGACAAACTATTCAAGCTAAGAAAGGGGAATACCAAAGAGGATAAGGTATTCCTCATAGAAATATTTAAATATTTTTTAGATGGTTTTTATTGGGAATACTATGATTTGAAGGGGTTTGACCATAGGTTGTCTCAACATACCATATAATTGGAGGAGAGTGTCAATCTTGTCAGACAAAATCAAAGGACAATCAACCCAAAAATTGAGATCGATATGAGGAAGGAATTGAAAAGTTTTATTGAATCCAATATTATATTTACCTTTAGATAATCTTAATGGGTTGTAAATATTGTGACTATGGGGATAAATAATTGGTATATAAGGTTGTGTGTGGATTTTATATATCTAAACAAGGTGTCATTATGATATTACTACCCTCTACCATCTATGGATTATATTATTTAGAGATTTTTAGCTTCACAAAGGTTTTATTTTCTTTATGGATACTCTATAAATAATTACATATTAATTAGGGAGGAGGATCAATACAAAACTACCTTCACAACCAAGTGGGGCACTTATGCATACAAGAAGATGCCATTTAGACTATCCAATTTAGGGGATACCTTCCAAAGGGAAATGGATGTGGCCTTCCAAAGGCTCATAAATGATATGCTGCTCATTTAAGTTTATGACATCATTATGTTATCTAAGGATCACTTGAAACATTTGATTTTGGTTTTTTATAGGTGCAAGCATTTTGGGGTCTCCTTGAACCCCAAAAAACATATATTTGTAATTAATGAAGGTAGACTTCTAGGATATGTTGTGTCAAAATATGGCATATCTATTTACCCTAAAATGATAGAGGTAATCCTTTCATTATAAATATCCAAACACAATAAGGGATTAAAAATTTTCTTGGGAAAAATCAACTTCATTATAAGATTCATATCCAGATTTGTAGAATTGGTGAGGCTAATAACTCACTTGCCTAAGAAACACAAGGAGTTATCATGGAATATAGAAGTTAAGAGAAGTTTTGAGGAAATAAAGTAGGGAGTTTCAAAAGTTTCCACCCTCCTCAATACTAATTTTAAAAAAATATTTCTTCATGTATGCCTTCTCTACAAGTGATATTATTTTTTTTATGCTCGTGCAACAAAATAATGAAGGTCTAGAGAAACCCATAGCCTTCTTTAGTCAAGAATTTGATGGGTATGAAGATTGGTATAATTTTTTTTTAAATAAAATTATTTATACTATGAGAGGCCTAAATAATTTCAATCACATAGTTTCTAATAATAAGATCTTTGTAATGGTGGTCCCCCTAGTATCAAAGATTTCATTCTCAATAAAGACTTAAGTAAAAAGAGGGTTGGTTGGGTGACCAAGTGCATGAATTATGAAATAGAGGTTAATTTAAATAATATTATAATAATTATGGGAATTTTTAACACATTAAATTATATTCTAAGAAGTAAAAATAAGTGGTTTTGGTAGTCTAAGATAATCAACGAGCAACTACAACTATGCCTCCTTCCAGCTGGACCCAAGACATGATGAGGTTCTGCCAAATAGAATATTTTACTATAATATTAAATAATATAATGAGGAAGTAATTAAGACTAAAATACATCCCCTAAATCTTTTTTTAGTTAATCTTAAAGATATACCATAGTGGTATGCTTTTGAGATGTGTATAAACTAGCCAAGTTGACAAGTTATTAGAGCAGTTTCATGATGGGCCTATAGGAGGTAACTTTTAATCTAAGAATAAAACATGAAATATAATAATATAATTATATTTTTTTCCAAATTTATTGATGGACTCCCATTCTTGGGTTAGGAGGTGTCTCAAATGTGTTATGTTCAATAAAAAGTAAAGACTAGTTGCCTTGCCTCTAGAACCCATTCAAGTTGAGCATCCCTTCATGAAATGGGTCTTAGAATTTATAGGTATGATTCACCCCAATATATTTATGGTAATAAGTGTGTTTTTAAATATATTTATTACTTTACTAGGTGGGTGGATGCAACTACACTCAAGGAGGCAAATGAGAACTCAGTTTTAGATTTTTATGATAGCCTAGTGACTAGGATTGGGGTCCCCTCCACCATTATATCAGATAATACTTTTGAATTTAGTATTGAAAAGGTGTATTATTTATCCATTAATCATGTTATCTACAAAAAATCTTTATATATATACTATCCATAGTGCATTGGACTAATAGAGTCCACAATTAAGAATTTGATTATGATTATAAAAAGGAAAATGGAGGTCAACCAAAGGGAGTGGCACACCAAGTTAAGGATTGCCTTATGAGAATATAGGATTACTCACAATAAGTCTATTTTTAACTCACCTTATCTCACTTTTTATGTAAAATAAATAAAATTTCCAATTTCACTTGAGCTATTAGCCTTGGAAATTTCACACCATCTTGAACTCATGGAGAGTGATATAATGAAGTGAGGATGAATGTGTTAATGGAGTTGGAAGAGAAAATATATGGTTCCATGAATTCCATGTGTTATAAAAAAATAAAAATTCAAAAGTTAAATTGAAAATATAACCTCATCAAATACCTTCCAATAAGGTGATATTTTACTTAAGTGGGATGATGACCATGCCAATCCAAGTAAGCATTCAGATTTTGATAGTCTTTAGAGTGTGCCATATATAATTAAAAATTATAAGGATATCAATGCCTTATAATTTTCCATATTAGGTTGTGAGTAGCTACCTATCCCTATCAATGGGATGTTCCTTAAGTATTTCTATTAGAAAAACAAACTCTCTTATACATAGTATCTAGTTTCTCTCCTCTAAGTGTTATTGCACATACTTGTTAGTTTTTGTTTGTTTTAGTTGCTTGATACTATGTGTATTTGTTGTTTTATTGTATGTTGTTTTTTCTCTTGTTATTTTTTATTTATTCTTAAATTTTTTCAAAGTATTAGTCAAAGTTAATGTGAAGTAAAGGGGATTTATCTAGTCATGAGTGACAAGCAAAGAGATCATGGGTCGTCTTGACTAGCAGGTAGGTCAAGCCTTCAGAGTCACCAAAAAATGTTGACTAATTTTTTCCCATAGGCATATAAAGGATTCAACCTAAGTATTTAGTACAATATACCACATAAAACTTCATATTTTTCATCTCTCTTTATGAATCAAGATAGTCCAAAAGAAGTCACTAGTTTTCAAGTCAAGAACAATAAGTCTAATGTTTTGTCATGTCATGAAACATCATTGTAGTTTCCTTTATTCCTTATTTAAGATTGTGAAACGTGTCCTCCTTATGTTTATGCATGTTTTAAGGTACATATTAAGATTTTAAGTGGTTTCAATAGTCCAAATGTGCCATGATAGAGATGATTGAATGTTGTAGCTGATTATTCATCATGAACCTTTCTAGTGTATTCAAGATATGCAAGGTATGGCTTGATAACAAGCCTTAAGAATGTTTTTAAGGTAAATTATATCCTAAATTATGTATTTATAATGACCTAATGTCTTTTTAATAGGTGTTGGAATGGTACCTAAATAAAACCTCCAATTAAATCCATACACCTTGTCTTAAAATAGAGTCTGACATTAAAATGGTAATATTTGACCTTAAAAGGCCTCTTAGACAACCATTCACATCCTTGAAATAATTCATGAGTTTCATTAGGCCACAAACAAATATTTCATGTAATAATGAGGCCCTTTTAATGAGTTAAAACTTCTAATTAATACTAAATTAGACCCACACAAGTGAAAATAGGTCTCTTTAACTCCCCAAGTCATAACATGAACCTTTAGACATTATTTGACCCCTATTTTCCCTCCTCCTACCTGCCAATGATGATATATGATTTCAATCATGAGAAAACATAGAAACTTTTTAGGTTATAGGAGGTTTTAGAGTGGTATGGATCTATACAATATGAATTTGCTCAGATGTATTTTGTGGCATGTAAGGGGAGTTCAACACAAGCATATGATTAAGAGATATAGATGTTTTAAGTCCCAAAGAGAAGAAAACTAGTTCTCCTCCTCCATCAAGCTCCTTGGAAAACATCATGAGAAATTTGGTTTTGTGTTTAATTTATACATGAGTGAGAAAGAGAAAGAGAGAATATAGACTCTTGGGAAAATAAAATAGAATTTATGACCTTCCAAACATGGGCATTGGTTTTAGGATTGATCTTTTGTGTTGTTTAAAAAATGTTAAGAAATTGAGTAGCCTAGTTAATATCTTCATCTACGCAAAGTAAAATAAAGGGGATGGTTTCAAGACATAATTGGATCATTTGATGAAAAAAAATCTTATTATTGTTCTCTAAATCATTTTAGGGTAATTACATGGCATTCGCAACCTCTATTTCTCATGTGTGGGCCTATAGGAGTGATAAGTATATAAGCTAACACTATCTACAAGCTACAAGTAAGTTTTCATTTGTGATAAAGTTTATTTAGTGGATACATATAAAGATAAATAGTGTTTTAATATTTAATAGTGGTGTTTTGAAGTTATTACCATCTCATTTTTTCAAATTTAATACTCAGATGGATCTCCAACCCTCTCAAATGTTGCTTCCAAGTGAGATTGTCTTCAAATTTGGGTTTCACTACATATGAAGGTAGTGTATTGTATAATGGTGGATTGAATGTTATAAAAACATAGTAAAGGATAATAATTAATCTTGTATTCATACAAAAATTTCCTTATCTTAAGTTTTTCATACCTTATCATAGTCCTCATAGGCTAAGAGACCACCATTTAGCTCTAAAATGCCTTCACAATCTTGTTTAGTTAAAGTTAAGGTTCTCAAAGAGTCCTAGGTTTCTATTTATCACCATATATGCTTCATTTATGATCTCAAAGTGTTATATTCTAGTGGGTATGTGTGTGGAGATTATTAGGCTCCTTGTAGATCATTTTAGGTGAGTTAATAGTTCAATTAAATCCCTTAGAAAATCTTCTCCACTTGACATCCTTGTCATTATTAACCTACCTTAATTTAAGCCATGTTTCCAAGTTTCAAGGTCATTTGACCTTACCATCCCTCATGTATATCAAATCACAAAAAATATGAACAAGGTATTAATACTCCACCATCCTATCAAACATCATTGGTACTATGAATAAATAGCCTACATAATCATAAACCTTGTTGAGAGAGAAAATAGCCATATACAAGAAATAATTTAGATCCACTTTACACAATCTTTGAAAGCCATTACATGCAAATTAATCTCCAATTTAAGTAAGGGACATAATTAAGTAGATGCATGTCTTATGGATATATATTGTAACATAATATATTCATTCAATCTTAAATATAACAAATAAGGCACTCTCCTCACTCAGAAACTTTTTTCCACAAAACCCTTACAGTCGATATACATGACTCAATACTCACAATACTATTGATGGAATGCACCCTAAACTTGAACATGAAATAATATATGCACATGAGGAGGGAACTCAAAGTAAGAAAGTGTTTAAATCATGAAGATCAGGGTACCAAGTACTAACAATATGTTCTGAGTAGGTTATTAGACACAATTATACAAGCACATACAATTAAATAACCTTGCTTAGTCAACATAGATTACATTACTAGACCAAATGAAAAACTAATATCATATAAGAAGTGGGAGAATTAGGAAAATTAATATATAACATACCCCTAAGGATTCACATGATGGTGATATCAATCTAGGGTGGTTTCCTAGTCTAAGTTTCATGCTCAGGAAACATAGGCTTTGTGTGTGACTATGTAAGTAAACCCTATCAATAGACATAAAAATGATAAACCTCTAAGATATGATCAATAATTAAAACATGATGTTTGATCCCTTATCCCTCCCTTTTGAATAACTATAATAGGTCTATTAAGAAACCAACATTAGTATTTTTAAGCCCATACATAGGATAGTACAACTAAGGTAAGATTAAGAGAGAGTAGGGCTGATGATATGGTCTCCATTTTTTATCTCTATTGTCCCCCAATCCCTCTATCTACACCACACTCTCCAATGATGCCCTCCCTCCATCACACTCTGAAGGATGGATCTTTCCTACATCCACCTCATAATAATGAATTTATTTAGCCCAAAACATATATATACAATCGACAAAATATTACTATAATAAACCATACAACATGATCATAATTTACACAATATGAAAGTACAACTAACCCCATATCTAATCAATCATGTAAATTAAGTAACATATAACTATCCCATTATTAGTATATGAAATAAAGCTTAATCAAATAGTAGTTAATTAATAAAAAACCATGAAAATACATAGATCAATAGGTTATTAAGATTATAGATAAATTGGGATGTGAGATCCTTCCCACCTAAAGTTGGTCATCATTTTGATGACACTTATTGAAGCTCAAGTTCTAAATTTAAAACATTATTTGGTATAAAATAACATAATATGCAACAATAAATCAAATAATAAAATGTGGAAATAACTTATAAAACTCATCATAATCTTCCCAAGTGGTACTATCTTTAGAATATTCGTCCCAATGGACCTTGTGCTATGATAGATATCTATTAAGCAAAATGATTTTTCATGTCTCAATTATTTTGATTGGTTTTATCATGACCACCCTAGGATTCAAAACCTATAAATCATTCCAATCCAACACATGTGAAGGATCGATAATAGACTTTTTAAGATAAAACACATGGAAAACATTATGTAAAAGAGTTATAGTTGGTGTCAATGTAATAATATACACTAAAGGATTGACCACTTCCAAAACCTCAAAGGGTCTCACATATTAATCATAATGTTTAGTTGACTTCTTGAATTTAGTTAATATGTTTTTAGGCCTAATCCATAAAAACACTTTATCACCTACATAAAACTACCTTGATATTCTCTTCAGATCACCATAAATTTTATGTCTACCATTGGTCTCAACAAACCTATGACTAATTTTTCTAGCTTACTCTTCCATTTATACAAGCATCTCAAGTCCAAAACCTACCATGTTCTCTAACTTGTCCCAATTGATTGGTGTTTTGCACCTCCTTCCATATAAAGACTTAAATAAATCTATGTTCAATGTTGATTGGTCTGAGTTGTTCTAAGCAAACTCAACCAATATAAGTTACTCCTCCCACTTTTATTTCTCATCCAAGAAATACATATAAAGGATATGTTCTAAAACCCAATTAACTATCTCTCTCTCTATCCATTAGTTTTTGGGTGATAATCAACTACATATCCATAGCTAAATCTAGAGTCAACTAATATATATATATATATATATATATATATATATATATAATTCTTAGATCTTGATTTGAAATGATATTTTCTATAAATCCATGTAATATATACACCTTTTTCATGTATTTATTTACAATTATAGGTGCATTATCTATCAAGTTACATGGTATGAATTGGGCTACCTTTTTTAGTTTGTAAAGTACAACAAAGATCATATCATGTTTGTTCTATGATAATGGAAACCATTGGAAAAAGTCTGTGCTAATCACCTACCACTCCCATCCCAATATATTATGAGGATATAACATTTTTTTTAGATGCACATGTTCACCTTTCACATGTTGACATTTCAAATGAGACAAAATTTGTTGCATCTTTCTTGATTCCTTTCTATAAATAGAGTTGTCTTACCTAAACCATGAGCTTGGTTACACCTAGATGTCCTAAATATGGTGCATTATGCAATTATTTTATCACTATGTTACTTATATTCTCTCTCAGGTACATACATCCTACTATTTTATATCAAAATAACATCACTCTCTATATCAAATCCTTTATGTATAAGATTCTAAGAATTCTCAGATAATGTTTTCTTGATCTAGTTATATAATTCATCTCTTAGTGAGAATTTGAGTACTTGATCTTACAAAGTACTCATAATAGTAGCCATATCTGTTATGTACCCTCTATGACTTAGACCATAATTAAATCTATTCTCCTTACCTTTGATATAATTAATATCAAAATCATAATTAGATAAGAATTTTAACCATCGCCTTTGATAATAATTTAGGTTTAATTGGGTGAAGACATACTTTAGTCCTGAGTTGTTAGTCTTGAGCTCAAATGGTTTGCCTAAAAAATAATGCTTCCAAACTTACAAGGCATGCACTATTGCATCAAGTTCCATATCATGATGGGCATAATTCACCTCATATGGATTAATTTTTTTGGACTCATAAGCTACAGCTGAGCCATCTTACATAAGAACTCCTAGAAGTCCATCCCAAAATGCATCCATGATCATTGAGAATTGACCATTAGGATTTGGAACTCTTAGCACTGGTGTTAAATAAAGCATCATTTTCAGTGCTTAAACTTATTTCACACACTTGTATAACTTGACAAAACTTTGACTCTTCCACTAAATAGAGCTAATTGGATTAACTATCTTAGATAAATTCACAATGAATTCCCTATAATAGCCTACTAATCTCATTAAAATTATTACCTCATGCAAATTTTTAGGCATTAAACATTTTATTATTACTCTTATCTTTATTGGATCTACTAAAATTCCATCTAAAAAGATAATATTTCCCAAATATTGCACTTTCTTTTATAAAAATGCACACTTGTACAATTGATGTATAATCTATGCTTTTGCAAATGATACATAACTAGTTGTATATGTTCTTTCACATCCTTATAATATATGAGGATGTCATCTAGAAAGACCAACATAAAATGATGTAGATAATTTCTAAACACACTATTCATAACATTCATAAATGTTGTAGGAGAAATTTTTAACCCAAATGGTAAAAATGTGAAATCATAGTGCCCATATAGAGTTATAAAAAATATTTTTTGAAATATCCTCATCATGGATTCTCAAGTGATGATACCCTGCTCTACGATTAATATTATAAAATATTATTTCCCTTCACATCTGATCAAAAAGATCATAAATATGAGGTATTAGATATCTTCTCTTTATTGTTTCCTTATTCAACATACTATAATCAATACACAGGTGAAGAGTACCATCTACATGTAATGTGAAATGCAACAAGTTTACAAATCAATCTTAACTCAAATAAGATACATCCTACTTACACTTTCATTTGGGGATGCATTAGATAATTAGGGTCATGACCAATATGGATCCATTAGACTTAATCAAGGGTTATCTTACCAAAAATAATATCAATAGAGAGGGTTACAAAGCCTCTAATCAATCAAAACTATGTAGTAACCCTAACTAGATCCTATGTTTTCATATTCACTAAACTAATAACAAGTAAATAAAAATCTAATATAGTGTTCACCAATGCTTATGGAACAAAGTGGGGGTAATAAATAATAAAATTAAAAATGCATAGAAGAAATATATTCATGTCAATGTATACAAAATCCTAATGCATGGAAGAGAGGTGCAAATGCATGTTTATCTACTCTTATAAAGGAGGAACAAAGTTAGGAATACTTATCTTTGAATACGGACCTGTCGAGCCTCAATATCTCCCTTATCCAAGGTGCTTCACAAGAAGTTGTTGTGGTATGTGAGGATTAAAAGGATAAATTATATCTAGCCTACATAACCTATCAATGCATCTAAAATACTTCTCCACAAGATAACATCCATATCTCCAAAGAAAGTATGAATCCCTAAGCTTTCTCCTCAAGTAGAATGGTGGATAAGTAGATGCACAATATCTCTTACTTCTTCTTCTCTTATCTTAGAAATGGAAAAATGAATGCATTTATATGGGTGGACATAACCCTAAACCTTTTCAAAAAATTAGGCTAACAAGGATGACCTTGTCTACCTAGTATTTAAATAGGAAAAAACTAACTAGGTTATGAACTATGTTGGCCATGGTCGACCTAATTCTTAGTAAGCTTTTGTAAATAATAAAACAAGGGTGATTTATTTGACATGGTCATGTTAACTACCAAAAAGGGGTTTAGGTTAGGCAAAAGGATAATGAAGGTGGTAAATGACTAGAGGAGGGTGAAAAATAGGAAGTAAAGCCTAGGGGAATGTTTTCAGGGAGAAAACTGTGTATATAACAAGTGGAAAAATGGACAATAATCTTGATAAGCACCAATGGTCTACCCACCCCTTTTTTGGTTCACCCCTTAGGGTATGCACTTAGAGATATTGAAACTCAATGAGTTCTACAAGATAGAGATCATAAATAATTGATAAAGGTTGAAAATATTAAGTGTATACATATTCCCCACTTGAAGTTCATCATGTATCACATAGGTACAATACAAGATGTTGCTTCAAGGAAATAACATAGTGACACATACATTGAAGATGAATAAAGTATAATAAGGAGAAAATAAGATAAATGAAAGGAAAGAATTAAAAAACACATACCCTTACTTACCTTAGTATTGCATATAAATAAGGAGATGTAAGAGATGTGTAGGTGTCTAATATGAGGAACATTAGGCAAACCTATAGAGATTAGCAAAAAAAAGTGAAAAATAAAAAAAATTCAACATGTACATATAATAATTGAAAATATTCTCTATGACATAAGGATTTTATAACATTTTATGGTTTTTCAAAAGATTTAGTAGTGATAAATATATGAGAAAAAAATAAATATGATGGTAATAAGATACATAAGACCATTAGAATAGTGGTGTTGCTAAATTCATGGATATATGAGAGGTTTCTAATGTATCAACTAGTTGGGTTATCGCATGTGGTTGATGATAGGTTACCTCAAATTAATAGATAGAGATAAGACTAGGTAGTGTGGGTTGTGCCCCACATGTCAGTGCTATAGACAATCATATGAGGAGAGATTTTTTGGTAGTGTTATGCACATATTTCTACTATTTAGCCAATTTGGGAGACTGTGATACTAGGGTTGGCTCGAATATGGATCACAGTCCATTATACTTGGTAGGTATATCAATAGCTAGTGGCACACTTCCTAGGATAGTTTGGACTCCCACACTCAATGAATACTAAAGTAGTGCCTACATTTTGGGCATGTCATGTAAGAGAGCTGAATTAGGGGATATGAAGAGGAAGATCACTAGTTGAGAGATTGAAGATTAGACTACAACATGTGGGACCATAGACTAGTTGAGCATGATATTCAAAAAATAGAGGAGAGGCAATGGATGTGGATTAAAATGTGTAGTAAGGACCACAATAAACACTACAATGGGAGGAATGGTGACCACCTCATGTACACCACCGATGTAGATGTTATCAATGTGATCAAGCATATATGAGAGTTTTCATATAGGATAACTTGAGAGTCAACCTAGGGTAGAGTTAGTTGATAGAGGGACCACTAAGGAGAGATTTAAGGCATGTACGAGTGGTGACTATGGGATTTGATTTGATTAAGAGGTGACTCATGGACGAGGTGATTGGGTGATGGGCTGATGGAGAGATTTTGCTTGATAGATTAGTAGATAGGGAGATGGTGGTTGGTGACACTAGAATATATAAGAAATATTAGATTTATTAGTCTTTGAGATAGAATACTAGTTGTATATGATTATAAATAGATAGATTTTGAGATATATATGTGATCTGATATTTATCTAGGTTTTGGTTTTTATAGACCCTATAATAAAGGAGACAAAATGGGGGTCATTAGTCATGGTATTTTTCCATGACATTTTGGATGGAGTGTTGGCACCATATGAACTTACCACAATGGATGATCATATGGTACCATCCACCCTATCTTAGATAAGTTAGTTTAGATAGGTGGGAGAGGCCACAAAGTAGCTAAAGACATGCATAAATGGATTTTATCTATCAAAATGGGTGGGATCAAGAGAGATTTTCACATATAGCTACCAAAATCTAGTTGGGATAGGTATAGACCCAAGTGGCCAACCTATAGGGATAGGTAGTAGGGTTGAGATCTTAGATAGCCTCATTATAGTTCACCATGTAGATGGGATAGTTCAAGGCATATATGTGTAGTGTGTATACACCATGAGATAGACATGATAGAGACTAGCCATAGAGTTGGAGCGATGTATTTTTATAATTTATATAAAAACACATGATATAAAGAGATAGATTATTTTTGATAGTTGGATTTTGATCTCATGAGTTATATTTTGGTTTTGGTTGTTGATACATGGATATATTTCTTTCTATCAAATGTATTTTTTTTAGATGCTATAGGAAATATATGTAGAGTGCTTTATTTTATATCGTTATGGAGTACACATGCATGGCTAAAAATAAATAGGCAAAAAAAACTAGAAAAGTAGAATTAATAAAAAATAAATGCAGTACACACTATATCATTATGGGAAATGTGTAATAAAAAATATGACTAAGTATAATAAACCAAAAAGTGGTAAATAATATGGTAAAATGTTTTCAAACCAAGAAAAATATTGGCACCAAATTAAAAAAAGTAAAATCACACCAAATCACATTGGGAAGTATGAAAATAATGTAATAAAATGGGAAGCACGTGAAAGATAAATGGTATAAAAATCAAAATAATTAAGTCAATTAATCATACTAAATCATGTTGGGAAGTAGAATAGAATTTTTTTGTCAAAATTTTATTAAATTAATCATACTAATTCAAGTTGGAAAGTATTTAAAACTTAAGAAAAGTGGTTAGAATATTACATGCAATTAGAAAATAAGGAGATAAAAGTGAAAGATTAGTAGTGTAAGTACAAAACATACTAAATCAATATGGGAAGCATGTCAATGATGTGTAACTTATAATCAATCACATCTTGCTTAGATTTGACACATGTAATTTCATTGTGACTTGGGTATTGGAATTTTCTTTGAGGAAGGCTAGGTGTTTTCCATTGTCTTACACTGTAACTCATAAAAGTAACAAAAATGAGGTGGATACAATGTTAAAATATGGTAAAATATGATGTTTGGAATGGTAATGTGAAAATTTGGTAATTTTTTAGGAAGGCCTAGTCCTTTCCAAGGTCTTAAAATGTAACTCACAAATGGAATTCCTAGGGGGAGTGATCAGTGAACAAAATAAAATTTTCTCAAGAGAAAATGTGAGGGTTGTAAATAATGAAATAGGTAATGTAAGAATCATAACTTAGGAATCTCATGAGAATACCTTATTAGACATGAGGCACACTAAGGACATGTAAATACACTAAGTGACTCATGACCATCAATATATAAAGAATACCTATTCACTATAGGAACAAAGCTATGTAATCAAATAAAGGTTTTATGAATATCAAATCATGTTGGTGGTTATGAATAGGATAACTAAAATAGGAATACATTCTCATGATGTTCTCCTCATTCCTTAGGACTCCTTATAGAGCTATCAGTCTATTATGAAGATTGGGTATTTACATGAGAAAGTAGGTAGCACCAGAAGCTTTTTTTATTCTCCTTTTCTAATATACTAGCCTGACATACTCTAATGAACCTTAGATCTATCACAAGTCCAAATATGGAGTTTTATATTTAATTATAAAAAGGATATGTGCTTAGAATAATGTATTTCAATGTTATTTGACTTTTGAAAATTTTGGATGTTGCCTTTTAGATCATTTTATTTTGTTAAATGATTTGGCTTTTGAATGTTTATGAATTTTAATATTCCTCCTCCACACAGACTTTAAATGACCAATCATTGGAGATAAATTGATACACATGAATGATTTTTATACTTTGGTTAAAGGAAGCTACGTAACCAAGGATATGGCTGACTAGAACATTTAGGATTTAACTATGAACTAGCATGTTTTCAAATGTCTCAACCATGTGTATACTTAGTTTTCAAAAGGTAATAATGGGGAATAAGGGGAGATAAAAGGTGGACCGATAAAAAGAGATTATAATGAGATGAATTATTTAATAATTGATCACATGGTAATTTATAAATGACTAAAGGGAGTAAGGTTTGTATAACCAAGTCACAATAACAATTATCCATGTTTATAAAGATAAAAGGGCAAGAAATCATGAAAGAGAACAAGATAACAATATAAAAGGAACTCATGAAGAAGAAATATGTACTCATGAAAAAGTATATATAATATAACATAATAAAAATAATGACATCATAAACAACATATAGTACAAAACAAAATTCATCACGTAAGATAGATAAGAATTTGATGCAATGTTAAATAATATAAGATAGATAAATTTAATATCATAACATATGTCCAATCCAAATGAAGAAAGAAATTAAATAACACCATGATTGTGTTCATAAATACTAATATATTTATTCACACACATTATCCATAATATATGATAAGTCTTTATGAATCTAAACTCAGACTGTAACTAAAGTTTCATCGATCTTCAGGGAAATTTGAGAAAATACTTCATGGAAAAAACTCCTTGATGAAAAAGTGTCTAAAGGATCATGATGATGAAGTATATCATGTAGGGGATGACCAAGATAAGGAATGGGATTATAATATACAAGAGGTGAGTGGGTCATTAATTGAAAATTGGGCATAGATGAAAGAGTTGACGATGGAGATGGGATCACCAGGGAAGGAGGATCCATGGGTGAGGGAATCACTAATGGTGAAATGGTAGGTGGATAAGTAACCATAGGTGGTGTAACCATGAATGAATAATTGGGATCATTACTGTGAGGGTTATATATAGGAAGAAGGGTAGTAGACATAGGAATGATCATGAGATGATCCTTGAGATACTGTTGAAGGATAAGGAAACTATTAGTGTGATGTGTACCACATTGGTTCTAAAGAAAATATACCTCTCCAAACTTGGGAATATATTTAGGTAATACTTTTAGGGGAGGTATATACTTATTTTTGGGCTAAAGAGTAGTGGGATGTAAGGTGTTTATACATTATCATAGCTTAAGATAATGCATTAATGAATGATTATTTGTGTCATGGACAATAGATATGCTTTTTAGTAAAAAAATTAGGTGTACTAATAGGAGGAAGGGAAATAAAAGATGAGGAAGGTTGGTGTAATGAATAGTATCTAGTCTAATGATTGATAACTTTATGAATATCACAATATGAATAATCAACTTATTTTATAGGTAAAATAAAAATTTGTGGTGAATGGAGAAAACCATCACCAAGGGAAGGTATGGTTGGTGGAGATACTAGGTAAGGCTTGACTAAAAAAACAATAAGATCTAAAACTAGAAGATACTTATATATAGAAAGAGTGGGATTAGTATTCAAACTAGGCTCTACTCAGGGTGGGAAAGGATGTGAAAGCTAAAGGATAGTTGTAATCATCTCAAGGATAAGTTTTCTAGAGGGTTATTAGTATTGAGAAAAGTGATAGGGATTAGTCATAGCATGATCCTATGAGGATATATAAAAATTGGAGGTGTACCCATAATCTCTACCTTGAGATCAAGAGGGAAAATGTTAAAATTAGGAATGGTATAGGATGTAATGCTATAAGATATACTAAAAGACTAAGGTAAAGAATAATGATAACAAATGATTTAAGAATCTTGGGCCTAAAAAACACCTCTAAAAAATGGGTAATCTAAGGTATAACCATCATCATAGTCAGGTGTATGAAAATCAATGCCATAGGTAGGGATGAAATTATCATCTAATGTGGTGTGATGAATGGAAGGTCAAGTCTTAGTTAGGATAACATGTATAACATCACTAGGTGGTTGATGTGACCAAGGTTTGAAAGAAAGGATAAGTTGAGAAATGATATGAGGTGAGAGATCTAAGGTTTTAATATTGATATTTATCTCATCAAAATCATCATCATCAGAATCTAAGAGGTTAGGGGGTATATTCTTGATGAGTTTGGTATGACCATTGTAACCTTGCATAGAGTTGATGGGAAATTTAAACGTTTGAGATTCATAAAATGGAATATTTCTCAAGGGTTTAAGGGTGAAAATATTAAATACACAATGGTCTTGGAATTGTTATAAATTCTAAGGATTAGTGTCACCTTCAATCCTAAATATTTCTCCACTGTGAGGAAATTTGATACATTAGCAAGTGAATGAGGTAATTTATCTCATGAAATGAGTCCATGTCCTTTCAATCAAAATTTAATAGGATAGAGGAATGTCAAATATCATCACCTTCACATAAATGGTGAAAGCTGGCATGGTGATAGGGAGCCATACATATCTTAAGTGAGGAATTTTTTTGTAGTCATGGCCTTGACATGTGTTGCATATGGACTTAAGATTACATTCATAATATCTAAGGATTTTGATAAAATTTAGAGAGGTAACACAAGTGATATAACCCTCATAAATCATGCAAGATATACTTGGATATCACCAATTTGGACACTGATAAAAAGAGGAAGACCATCCACATGAAACAAATTCTCATCTATGATCATAAAAGCAATGGGAATTTTATGGAAAGAGAAGTATCCATTATTTCATCAATGTGGATTGACATATCTTTGCACTATTGTAAAATGCTATCTTTTAATATGGATAAGGTGGCTTCACATCATGTTAGGGGAGGATGAGGGATGTTCATTTCTAACAAAAGTTTAATAATATAATTACAGTGACATAAAGAAGTCCACATGAGTTCAAGAAATGGGATTTGAGATGGGAGATTAGTAAGCTCTGTAATAGGATCCCAATCATCATAACCCATAAGCGGATTATTGGAAAAAGGGGCATTGTGTTTAGCGAGGTACTTAAAAGGAGGAGCCTAAGTGCATGTGAATTTATGTTGATAAGATGTGGAATGTTTGATTGGAGGAAAAGTTTGTTTATTATCTTGAGAAGATGGGGTAGTTGAAGTACGTTTAGTCTGAGAATAAGTGTTGATATAAATTTGAGTATCATTCACAATGGAGAAATAGGTTGGAGGAATGGTGAAATGGTATAATAATTATTATCCAAGGGAGGTTTTGGAATTAGTTCATGTTAAGTATGTTGGATAAGATTCTTAGACAACATTAAAAGTGTAAGATAAATGAGGAGTGTGGATGTGACAAGGATCAGTGAAGGTAACCACCCTTTTCATATTAGTCATATTTACCACATTCTATTTTGAAATTGGGTCAAAAAGACTATCAAAATTAATGGTAGAAGTGGTAGCTTTATCTAAGCTATCTTGGTTATTTGAAAGAGGATCCTTATAGATGGCCAAATCAACATTATCCTAGTTCAAAACTTGAGATTTAGTTTGTGTTTCATGGTCTTTAAAGGAAATTTCATAGGCTTGTTGACATTTATGAATGATAGAAACATGGTCAAAATTGTGACCAAAAAATAAATCCATAGCCAACTTATGAATTTGCCTACAAGTCTCATAAGAATGATGCCAATTAGCATGTAACCAAAAAAAATTATTAGTATTGTACCAAGATTTCATGTGATGAGTGGGATCAAGTTCCCATAGAATAGGCCTTGGTATATATTTTTGTAATTTTACTAAGGATAAAGGTTTATGAATACTGATATCATTTATGGAAGATAAATGAGGGTTAGTGATGTGGTTGGGAGGAAAAGCTTATTTCAAGCCTACTTGGGAGTAATAGATTGAATTTTATGAATGGTATCATATGAATTGGTTACACCATAATTTGTATCTTGATGATTCTTATTTTTTATTAACATGTAAGTACCCATAGAAGGTTTGGATGGCTCAAATTGATGCATGAGGAAATACTGATGCTTTTCTTGGTTAATGCCCTCTTATAAAGTTTTTGGTGAGAGAGTTTAGACTTGATATTACAACTTGGTAAAAAGAGAATTAGTAAATAGATGAAAGAGGTTGTCATCTACCATATTATGTTCACATTTTTTAGACAGGGCCTTCCATTGTTTGATGAAATCTTACACAATTTTGGTCTCAATTTGCTTAAAATTGATAAGATGGGCTAAGGTAGTTTTAGGGAGATCACTAGTTTGAAATTCTTAGACTAGAGCATTGATTAAATCTTCTAAACTAATGGTGAAATAGGATTTGATTTGGTTATACCAATCTCAAAGCATCACCCATGAGAGTTTTTGATAATAGCTTGGTAGTGGCAAAAGTATTTAACTTGACCCAATCTTTATATAGATTTACAAATGTTTTTAAGTAGATAGTAGAATTAGTTGACCCATTGTAAGTGATGGTAGGGGTCATACCTCCTATATCGATGTTAGAAATTTAGGTGTAAGAGGCTCATTTTTAAGGTTCTTAATTTTTTGGTTAATAAGGGGAGGTTGAGGGATAATATTATCATGGGAATCCCTAAGAGGAGGTGGGGGAGAATTTTGGTTATGCATTCCCCATGGAACCCGTTGAGGGTTGTTTTAAACATGAATAAGATTATATTGTATTTGCATCATTTAATTTAAATTGTTATCTTAAAAATCATTCGTTTGATTATGATTTTGTAATAGAAGTTGATGGGTTTACATGGTATTATTAGCATTGTGTGAAGTACTGGAATTGGTACTAGTGGCTTGGGTACTACTATGGGTGGTAGTAACAGATTGAGAATAACTTTTGTTAAGTGAGGCACTAGTAGCATGATTTGCTTGTGTGGAAAAGAATGTACTAGTAGAGGGATGATAATATGCAGCACTATAGCCATTATTACCATGGGTATAAAATGATGCACTAGTGGAAGAATTGAGAAGAGTGGGTCTTGGAAGAGGTCCACTAGATGTAGAACCTGCCATGTTAGTAGAGATACTAGGAATGGAGATGGATGAAATCAAAGAGGAAGATGGCATGGTATGATAAGGGGTCAATATATATGGAATATGTTGAGAAATAATGAATTTAGTGTCCCTAAATCCATGTGAGAATGTGGGAGAAGGTGAATGGGGCTCCATGAATTGACCATTTATCATGAGATGGTAAATAGTAAAAGTATATTTTCCTTGATGTTGAGGAAACTCATTGATGAAGAAGAGAATTTTTGGGGTATACTCTAATTCAAGTTGATATTCAAATGAAAAGAAAGGATTATGAACTAAAAAATAATGAGGAGGGGCCCATAGTGTGTAGTACAAGTGGCTACATGCATATTACTTTCATATAAGGTAGGAGACACAAGATGATTATACAAGAACTTATATGGGTTGGTAAAACTCATCATAACTATTGAATTCAATTTAGTGTTGTATTGAGATAGCAAGTTCATGATGAAGGAGAAATATTAAGGAATATAATGCTGGTATAAAAGCAAAGAGATATAAAGGATACAGAGTCAACTAGGTTGATTATGTTCCAATATCCAAGAGGTAGATTAGAGTATAAGGTCAACCAAGTTAAATTAGTACTATAAAATGGTATAAATTGAGATAAGAAGGATATAAGGTTGATAGGTTTCCTTAGTACTGTAACTTGATTGGTAGAAAAGAGTACAAGGTTGACCGAGTCAACTTAGTATTGTAGAAAGGGAAAAACATAGTCTAATAATGATATAGGATCAGCTATGTTGACTTATTATTTTAACCTAACTGGAATAAAAGAGTATAGGGTTGACCAAGTTTACTTAGTATTATAACCTAACTGAAAGAAAAGAGTACAGGGTGAACCATTTTGACTTACTACTACAGACAAGAAAAATACAATTTGTAAGAGACTATGCTAAATAGAATGATAGTGTAATAAAATTAAGGAAAATTTTAAAATGTAATTCAAGAAAGAAATGGAAACAAACACAAAAACAATTTTATCAATGAGAATGATCCAATTAGGTCTCGCAACACAAAACCTTGCACCAACACTAGCTAGTGCAAGTTTTTTCAATACAATACATAATGATTAAAGAGAAAGAAATCAACTAAAAATTAAATTCTAACTAAGTGTTCAATATAAGTTTTTTTAGATTATTATAAAGTGTTATTTTAAGTGTGATAGGTAAATTGGCTGAAACTAGGGAACCAAAAAGCAATATATGGATGGTTTTAGGATGTTTAGGATGAAAGGGATCTATGTTGGCAATGGTATTGGCTTGGTATTGGGGTCTACCCTCTCACTTCACAATATTATAGTGATATGGGTGTCAGTTTATTTTCCAATATATACCATTAACCATATGTTTATACTTGGCCAAAAACCCAAGTACAAGGTCAACCATTTTAACTTAGTACTAAAGACAAGAAAAATATAGTTTGTAAGAGACTATGTTGAATAGAATGATAGTGTACTAAAATCAAAGAAAAATTTACAAATTAATTGAAGAAATAAATAGAAACAAACACACAAACAATTGGATCAATGAGAATGATCCAATTTGGGCACACAACACAAAATCTTGCACCAATGCTAGCCAATGCAAGTTTTTTCAATACAACACATAATGATCAGAGAGAAAGCAATCAACTAAAAATTACATTCTAAGTGTTCAATGTAAGTTTTTTTTTTAATTATTATAAAGTATTATTCTAAGTGAAATAGGAAAATTGGTTGAAATAGGGAACCAAAAAGCAATCTATGGATGGTTTTAAGATGTTTAGGTTGAAAGGGATCTATATTGGCAATGGTATTAGGTTGGTGTTGGGGCCTACCCTCTCAATTCACAATATTGTAGTAATATGGGTGTTATATTATTTTAAAATATATCCCATTAACTACTTGTTTATACTTGGCCAAAAAATGAAGCACAAGGTCAACCATTTTGACTTAGTACTATAGATAAGAAAAATACAATTTGTAAGAGACTATGTTGAATAGAATGATAGTGTACTAAAATCAAGGAAAATTTACAATGCAATTTAAGAAAAAAATGTAAATAAACACAAAAACAATTATATCAATGACAATGATCCAATTGGGGCACACAACATAAAACCTTGCACCAATGCTAGCCAATATAATTTTTTTTGATACAACACATAATGATCAGAGAGAAAGTAATCAATTAAAAATTAAATGATAATTACATTTTCAATATAAGTGTTTTCAGATTATTATAATGTGTTATTTTAAGTGTGATATGTAAATTGGCTAAAAATAGGGAACTAAAAAGCAATCTATAGATGGTTTTAGGATGTTTAGGCTGAAAGGGATCTATGTTGGCAATGGTACTAGCTTGGTATTGGGGCCTGCCCTCTCACTTCACAATATTTTAGTGATAGGGGTGTCAATTGATTTACCAATATATACCATTAACCACATGTTTATACTTGGCCAAAAAACCAAGTACAGGGTCGACCATTTTGACTTAGTACTACAGATAAGAAAAATATAGTTTGTAAGGGACTATGTTGAATAGAATGATAGTGTACTAAAATCAAGGAAAAATTTACAATGTAATTGAATCAAGAAATGGAAATAAACACACAAATAATTGGATCAATGAGAATGATCCAGTTGGGGCACATAACATAAAACCTTGCACCAACACTAGCCAATGCAAAAATTTTTAATACAACACATAATGATTAGAGAGCAATCAATCAACTAAAAAGTACATTCTAAGTGTTAAAAATAAGTGTTTATAGATTATTATAAAGAGTTATTTTAAGTGTGATATATAAATTGGATGAAAATAGGGAAAAACATCTATGGATAGTTTTAGGATGTTTAGGCTAAAAGGGATCTATGTTGGCAATAGTACTAGCTTGGTATTGGGGCCTACCCTCTCACTTCATAATATTGTAGTGATAGGGGTGTCAGGTGTTTTTCCAATATATACCATTAACCACATGTTTATACTTGGCAAAAAATCCAAGTTGGCTTCCCCCTTGGTGATGAAATCCAAGTAGGTAGGCCTTGGGAATATAACTATTTAAATGCATTTTGAATATTGTGTGAGTTGGTAGTATGTGCAAAAAGATAAAAATAGTGTAAATGGTAATTTGAAAAACTACATAATGAGAATATTGAACTTATTTAAGCATGGAAACAATTTAAAATGAAATTATGAGTTAAATACTAACAAATAATTATTAATTCCCAAATTAAGAATGGTACAGAGTCAGTTCAAATGATATTATATGTAAATAGTAAAAAATAGAGTTGACTAGGTCAATATTGTTCTATGAAAGAAAAATTCTATTTAGAATAAAGATAACTAGGTTGACTTAGTATTTTATACATAAGATAGGCTACAAAACTAAATCCACTAGGTTGACTTAGTTTGTTGTAGGATTATATTTTTGAAGACTACAAACTTGCATAAAATAGAACTACAGTGAAGTACTAAATTTATAGAGAGAGAAAGAGAGGAACCTTGGTGAGTTGGAATATGAGTAGGATTTAAAAAATTTGTTGAAGTGCCTTGAATGTTGATTTCAAGTTCTAAAAATTGAGTCAACTAGTTTGACCTAGTTTTGTAAAACCCTATTTTTTGAAGCAAGATAAGATGACTAAGTTAACTTACATGACTTATTTTATTATTATAGATGTTGAATAAAAGACTAAGTTGACATGTTCAACTTAGTTTTTTGATTTTGATGTTGATTGAAAAAATAAGTCAACATATTACAAATTATTATTTGGGACTAAAGAAGAATAATGTGTTGATCTGTTTGATCTGGTAACTCGTATCTAATGAAGACCTACACAAAAATAATAGTCATTTTGATATGATTGTTTGTTAAACCTATGCACAAAAGTTATAACTATACTAGCTTGGTTGACATAGTATCACAAATATATAAAAATAATAAAATTATAGAAATGAAATTGTGAAATAAAAACCTACAAGGGTTATATTTATGTTAGGTTCACCATAATATATGCAATGGAAAATTCAATAGGTTCATAAATCAATCCTAGCTCAAAGAGTATAGATCCTACTTACACTTCCGATTGGGAATACATTAGATAATCAAGTTCATGACCAATATGGATCTTCTAGATCTAATCAAGGGATCTCTTACCATAAATAATATCATTAAGTAGGGTTCCAAAGCCTCCAATCAAGCAAAACTACATAGTAATCCTAACTAGGTTTTATCTTTTCATATTCACTAAACTAATAACAACTAATGAAAAATCTAATCTAGTGTTCACCAAATCTTGTGACACAAAGTGGGGGTAATAAAAAATTAAATTAAACGTGCATAGAAGAGATATACTCATTCTAATGTATATAGAATCCTAAAACATGTAAGAGAAGTGTAAATTCATATTTATCTACTCTTACAAAGGAGGAACAAAGTTAAGGATACTTACCTTTGAATATGAACCCATCAAGCCTCAATATCTCCCTTGGCCAATTTTCTTTGAAAGAGTTTGTTTTGTTATGTAAGGATGACATGCATAAATCATATCTAGGCTACACAACCTATCAATGCATATAAAAGACTTCTCCACAAGAAAAGATTTGTATCTGTAAAGAAAGTATGAGGACCTAAGCTTGCTCTTCAAGTAGAATGGTGGATAAGCAGATGCAAAATATATCTTAATTTTTCTTCTCCTATATTAGAAATAGTGAAATTAATGTGCTTATATAGGCATATCTAACCCTAAACATTTCCATAAGTTTAGGCCAACAAGGTCAACCCGATCGACCTAGTATTGAAATTGGAAAAAACTAACTAGGTTATGAACTATGTCAGCCATGGCCGACTTGGTTCTTAGTAAGCTTTTATAAATAATAATACAAGGTCGATGTGGTTTACATATTCATGTAATTTCAAAAAAGGGGTTTAGGTTATGGAAAGGGCTAATGAATGTGGTAAATGACTAGAGGAGGGTGTAAAGTAGGAGTTAAATCTTAAGGGAATGGTTTTTAGGAGACAAGTGTGTAGATATTAAGTGGAAAAAATGGACAACAATCCTGTGAAGTACCAATTGTCTACCCACCCCTTTCTTGGTGCACCCCTTAAGGTGTAAACTTAGAGAGAATAAGATTTTATGTATTCTTGAAAGATAAAGAGAATCAATAATTGATAAAAGTTTAAAATATTATGTGTATACACCATTCTTATTCTTGATAAAGACTACTAGTGCACTCCATGGTGACATACTTGAATCAACCATTTTGACAACAACTCCTAATGTTGAGCCTTTAACTCAACTAATTCAATGTTTGTCATTTTTTAAGGTTATTTATATTATAGTGTCGATCTAGCTATGATATTAATTGATAAATCAAACTCACATTTGGGTGGAAAACTAGATATTTCCTTTGGAAATACATCCTAAAAGTTCCTTAAAAAAGGATAATCCTTGATGGATAGTTCTTTAAATTCTTCCATCTCATTTATATTAAAAATAAATTCTTGGTATCACTTCTGCTAGGCTTTGTTGAGTTTAATTATTAAAAAATGCATAATCTTCAACTCCATTTTCTCACCCTATAGTTGTGTCTAATTTCCAAAATCAACTTGACACTCAACCTTTTTTAGATAACAATCTACCTTAACTTTAAGATTCATAATCCAATTGAATCCTAGGATCACATAATATGACCCTAATGATGAAACATAAAGATCCACAATAGTAGTGAATTCAAGAAACCTAATCTTAGCTTTAACTAAAAACTTATCAACTTTGAACTTTGACTCATTCCTATACTATATTGACCATGCATTTGCCATAAATGTAACTTTAATATAAAATTTAATAAGAATTTGAGGATAAATGAAACATTATGTATCCCCCATGTCAATCAAAATATAAAATTAATGAATAAATAAAATATATGATAGTTTTAAGCATGAATTTTGATACTTAGCCTAGTGATTATCAATAGCTGAATGAATTCATTGTTGAAATGTTCCATGTTGTGAAGAGGAACCTTTGTTATTTGACTTGTTCTAAGTACACTCTAAAGAATAATGGTCACCTACACAAATAAATAAACCTTGAAATGGTATTTTCTTCTCATATTTTTGGTTTCTCTTGAAACCTACCTTAAAACCATTACCAAGTTTCCTGTTCTCTGAGCCACTATTTAACATAGCATTCTAGTTCTTGAAATCGATCTTGTTGTATCCACTCCTTTACTTCAAGTTATTATTTTTAAAATTTGGTTTAGAATTTCCAAGCTTATTCTTGAACTTATCTCTTACTTTGGAATGATATTTTAGTTTTCATTCTTTCTTAGCTACCTTTTCGAAGACCTGATCTATGATAGATGGCCCATGCATATCTACTTACAACAAAATTGGGTTTTTAATCCTATATACATATAATATTTTTAACTTTTATCAAATACTTATGATTTATATCTTATAAGAACCCATTGAGACTCAATCCCTCTAAGTACATGCCCTAAGGAGTGCACCAAGAAAGGGGTGGGTAGACCATTAGTGATTCACATGATTGTTATCCATTATTTCCACATTATTACAAATCCAACCAGATCTTAGAAACCATTCCTTAAGATATTACACCTATTTTTCACCCTCTAGTATTTTCCACTCTCCATCCCTCTTTTCCTCACCTTAAGTCCATTATGATAGTGAAATGTACTAGGTCGACTGGATTGACCCTGTACAATTTTGGGTAATTTTCACTTAGGAATTAGTCTAGCTCTTGTCTAACCTAGCTCATAACCTAGTGAATAATTATTCTAAATTATTCTAGGTTGACTGGGTCAACTCTATCGATTGAGATTTTTTGAAGGGTTTATGCTCAAATCCACCTATATAAACAAGATTATTTTTTCATTATTTCATATGTAGTCAAGAGTTATTATTCATTTATGATTATTTACAATCTGATATTCCACCATTCTACTTAAGGAGTCTTAGCTTAAGGTTTTTACTTAGAGAATATAGTCTTATGGAGAAGGTTTGGATGCTTTAAACTTTCTTAGTGATCCTTAAAAACCACAATAACCTCTTACAGAACCCCTTTGGCCAAGAGAGAGATTGAGTCTTGAAGAGTTCATCATTTAGGTGAGTATTCTCTAACTTTGCTCCTCTCTTTAATATATATAAGTATCATAAATATTGGCTTTGAATAGTATTACTCTTCTTATTTCATGTATTAGGGTCTTGCTCATATATATCTTAATTAAGATTATCATGTGCATGTTTTTAGTGTTTACTAACCCCTCATATTATGCCATAAGATTTGGTGAGCACTAGATTAGATTCAATTTAATTATTATTAGTTTTATGGTATATCAAAACATAAGAATATATTAGGGTTATTTCATTATTGTGTTTAACTGTAGGATTTGGAACCCTCCCTATCATAGTGTATTATTATAAGATATCACCTATTCAAGTCTAGTGGATCCCCATATTATTCATGTTCATGATTAACAAATGTGTTCCCAATCAGAAGTGTATGATATGATCTATCTTCTCTGAGTTAGGATTGATTTATAGACATGATGCATTTTTGATTGCATACATTCTGGTGAACTCAATGTGAATCTAACCCTTACAGGTTTTATTTCACATTTTTCATTATTTTATTATTTTATTCTCTATATATTTGCAATACTTGGTCGATAGTGTTAACATAGTTCTAACTTATATGTATAGGTTTAACACACACTCACATTAATATGAATCTATTATATTTGTGTAAGTTTTCCAAACTTTAGTTGAGACTACTAGGTCAACTCAGTCAAACCTATACATTTTCAAACTTTAGTCTAGTATACTAGGTTGACCCATTTGACCCTGTACATTTTTAATTTCTTAGTAAATAGGATCTACAAAATTAGGTCAACCCAATCCACATAGTTATTAGAATTTACAAGTATAAATTAGGGTACTTTAGTAGTAATTTTATTTTTCTTTACATCCTTTAAGAAACAAAGGTTATTTTATATCCTTATTTATCATTGCTAGCATTTGTTATAGTTCTATTATCATAGTTTATAGTCTTAAAAACTAACCCTATATAGTCAACTAGGTTGATCTATTGATGTAGTTCTATATTTTGTGTTTTATCTAGAAATCTAGGTCAACTCTATCGATGTAGTTCATTTTTAAACCCTTATTTCTGTAATGTAGAGGCAATACTATTAACCTTATTATGTATTCTCTATGTACACTATCAACTAAATTGACACTGTATGATGTTTCAAAGTTGGAATCAACCCTTATATGTTAGTAATAAGCTCACACTTTCATTTTCTATTATTTTCATGATTATAATAGATCACATAGTCTAATTGGGTGGTTTTTAATATACCATTTATTTACAATATTTTCTCTTTTATGCACACACTACCAAATCATAAAATCTCAAAAAATCATTTTAATAATTGTCTACCCAAGGCCTACCTACTTGGATTTCATCAACAAAGGGGAAGCTAACTTGTTTTTTTTGGCTAAGTATAAAGATTTGGCTAATGGTATATTTTGGCTAAGCACCTAACACCCTTATCACTATAGTGTGTGAAGTGAGGGGGTAGGCCCCAATAACAAGTTGGTACCATTACCAATACATATCCCTTTTATCCTAAACATCTTGAAACCATCCTTAGATTTTTTTCTTATTCCTTGATTACAACCAACTTCCTATCACATCTAAAAATTATATTCTAATAATCTAACAAAACTTAGGTTGACCACTTAGCTAACTTTTACTTTCTAAGTTAACTTCTTGATATTTGCTCAAATTTATGTTGTATTACAAAAACATGCATTATCCAACATTGGTGCAAGGTTTGGTGTTGTGTGTCTCAATTAGATCAGCCTCATTGATCTAATTAATTATGTGTTTCCTTTCATTTATTTCTTTCAAAAGTACTTGATTTTTTATTATTATTTTTTTACATAGTCATTCTTATCAACACAGTCTCTTATAAACTATCTATTTTTTCCCTGCTTACTATACTAGGTCAACCCTATCAACAATTTATAGTTTCCAACCCTTGTTTTCCTTACTAGGTTGACCCTGTCAACTCTATATGGTTTTTAGATCCTATTTTCTATACTAGCTCAACCTAGTTAAATATGTACCTTTTTATTATTTCTCTATTTGTCGATCTAGTTCTCTATTTATTATTATTAGCATTTTATTCATTTCTCTCAAATCATCATGAAGTCTCCTATCAAAATATTCTTGGATAGTTTTATCTATTTAGATACTATATGAGATGTTCATTTCTCCCTCTCTTTTCCTCCCAAGAGCACCATCACTCTGGGGTTTCCTCTTCCCCTCATTCATCCATCACTTTTAACATGGTGAAAAACACACCTCAAACTAATGTTGATGGGTTTGATCCTCTCTATACCTACCAAGATATTTCTCATATTAAAAACCTTCAAATTATTGTGGGTGAAATTGAAACAAATTTAATCAATAATCCCACTAATAATCCATATTCTCATAACCCTCCCCCTAATAATAATTTAGGGATTACTCCCACCAACACCAACCCACATATTGATACAACTCAAATTCTTTCCCAAGTTATCCAGAAAATGAACATAATGTAAAACTCTAATACCAATCAAATGATGTAGTTCCAACATCATTTGATTAATATGGATAATCAACCTCTATATATCCATCTTCAAGATAATACTAATTAAATTTATCAAACTCTTAGAGATGCCTTAGGAAATTTTACTCCTTAACCATCATGAATAACATGATGCTTCAAACTATTCAAAATGAGCCTATAGATCCCTTCATTATGGCCATTAATATTGATAACATATCTCCAACTATCAATTATGATGGGAATAAATACTTAGACTCATTTCTCAAATCCTTTAGAAACCTTTACAAAGAGTGAATCCAAACTAATACATTCACCACAACTAAACTCTTAGTCATAACCTTTACTGGTGATGTATTATAATGGTACAACCAATTACCCCAACATTATATTTGGTAACTTGAGGATTTGGGAGATCCTTTAGTTAAATATTTTCAACACAATGATCTTCTCAAAAAAATTCTTAGCCACTTCATCATTGCTAAGGAATCTCCCACTAAATTAGCTCATGACTTTATCAAAAGATGGAAATCATTGGCCCACAAATCTAACCATAACATGACTGATGATAACTTATTCAAACTCATTATCATTGTTTTGACTCCTGTTAAATATAAGGTTCAAAATTTTACTCTCTAAAAACATAATGAAGATCTTGACCAAGATAAACATCAAGAATTTCTTATGAAGCAATTTAAACCTAATCCTAAACTGTTAAAAGGATATTTTCAAACATCTACCAATGTTATCACTAGTAATACTCTACAAACCAAACTAGGAGTTTCAAATGCCAACATCACTTCATTTTATCACACAAAAATTTCTATGTAGTAAATGAAACAACTCTTACCACCCTCTAAACCTTTCACTTATCCTAAAAATCTTCCTATGTGGTATGACCCTAATCTATTTTGTTGGTTTCATGCTGACATTGGTCACTCCCATGAATCTTATAGACAAATAGCTAAATTTTTTGTCTCCTATATGGCTGGTGATTCACTTAATCATGAATCCATGATCAACCATCATCATGAAGAGTACACTTATACTTCTTGAAAATGACATGTTTTGAAAGTTTCTACCTCAAATGACCAAAAATCTTTCTCCAATAGTCAACCCAATACCAAGGATATTTGTGTCATTAATGCTAATTAAGATCAATATTATAATAATTCCCAATTATTTTCACTTGGATTTGTACCCATTAAGGAGATGTCTCTCCTCTCCTCATCTAATTGGCACAATGGCGACATCCCACAAGCTATGGGTAACCAATAGGTGAGATGAATCTCTACATTTAAGGGCTAACTCCCTTAATGTGTCTTGAAATGCTTTTACATATACTAATTGATTGTTTATGGGGTGAAAGGGTTAGAGTTTGCATAAGATGAAATGTATTATAGGGGGTGATACACCATGATGTTTCTTACAAGACTATCATACTATATCACAAAGAGACAAGGCATACAACACTAGTCTAAGAGTCATAGAATGCACTAACATTAGTATTTCAATATGAAGGTAACATGCATGAAGAATATCTAAGATAAGAGAAACCATACATTAGTTTTAGATAATTGGACTTCATTTTACACTTAAGAATAAATCTATACACTTAAAAATGCTTCATATGACCTACTAGGCTAGAATCACTCACATCAAACATGGAAAGATTGAGAAAAATCAAGGATAAATGAATATCTCTTAACCATTCACTATACATCTCTTCACACACTTTGAAAAAATAATGTGTGAAATCAAACCAGATTGAATTTATTTTCTAAAGAAAATTACAATGTCAAAACTAGCAAGGCTTTCTCATACATGGTGTGGTATATTAGATTACAAAGGCCAAAATGGTAGCTACATATAACATTTGAGAGAGAAGTATGAAAAGAGGAGTACAAAGGTCACTTGAACACTTGTCATGCTAAGAGGAGGAGTTAAATTTTTATAATAATGACATAGAAGATAAACCATTTAAGTTCTAATAGGACAAATGGCTCTCCAAACTATGCAACTCATGAAATGTGGCATAAAACTCCTTATTCTACACAAAAATTGTCTTCACCATTGCCCATTTTTGGAACATTCCAAAACTAACTAGGTAAATATATAATGATTTAATTAATAAAGGTGTAGTATGGACATGATTATCCATGAATTATCTATATTCTTAATGATCTGGTTTCTTTTAAAAGTGAGGCATCACTACCTACATTTAAAGAAACTCCTCTTTTAGTCACCCCTCACACTTGGTTTTAAAATTGGATTTAGTTTTTCATTAAAATCCTTGTAATGGAGTATATGACACTTGTAAATACTCTATATGGCCTTATATTTCTCAATTATAGCTTAAATAGTCTCCCACTTGAAGTTTTCACACTTCTCACCATCTTGCTCACTTTGCCAATTTTGATTGGCTGAGATGAAGCTTCTAGTATACAAACTTAAGAGTTTTTTTGATGTAAAATATGGACATGATAAGTTATCCCAAGTCAAAATAATTATCCTAAATTTATTTTCATCTCTTAAAAATTCCTATAACCTACACAATGTATAAAATAGTCAAATAAAGTAATTTTGTACCCTGTCCATACAAATAGGGTAGCACAAAACTTGATAGGGTGGAGACATAAATAGTATTATGTAAACTCAATCAACTTTAATTATAATTATATTCCAATATTATATCTCTTTATACTCATTTTCCTAATTGATTCATTTAAAAGGGTTTGCAAGGGTTTCAAGTCATTTAAACTCTTAAGCTTTGTTCATAGAGATGAAACCTTAGAATTACAAACCAATTACACAATATCAATGCTCATGACCCCTATCAACCTCTCCAAACTTATTTTATCTCCATACATAGTCTCAGAGAATATGTGAGCATCTAAAGTTACCTTATCAAGCTCTGACTTTCATTTTGAATGCCCCTGAGTTGTTTATAATATTAAGAATGAATTCCTTGTGTTTCATCTACAATATGGAATATTGAACACATATTTAATTTATCCATAAACATTAACCAATATTTTATTCCTACCTAAGTCTATAAATAACAATGACCTCCCATTTGATCTTTAGGCTTAAACCCTACCTAATAGACCTAACTGCAACCGTGAGGGTCTAAACTACCATGTTGGTATTATTAATTTTATTCAAGGTTCATTATGATAGTTTAGATGCCATTAATATTCCCATACCATTTTTTAATTTTCAATCATATCCTATTTTACCCTTATCACCTTCCTTTTTCAAAACTTGCCAGTTTGTGCATAAAAGGAGTGCCTTCTATCTGAGAAAAAATAGAGGGCACTTCCCCTATTTTATCAAATAAATAAATTATTAGAAGACCTTATCTAGGTTTTGGAGACCCTATTAAAAAAATGGGCATTTTACTAGGTCATTAGACCTTCCAACTCCTCTAAAACCCAAACCAAACCCCTATAAGGTAGACCGTGTGTAGGATTTTTACCATGTGGACTATGTGATGCATTTGAAAAGGGTTCTATGATATGATTCCTTGATTAAGGGTCTCATGGTATGTCAATGTAATTTATAAATCCATTCCAATCACTTATTCATTATAACCCTTTCTAAAACCCCTCAATTCATGTCCTTCACTTGATTGGTCAAGATACTTGATTGCATTTCCTATTTGGGTGAGGCACTATAGGTGACCTTGCATGGATTAGACTTTGGAAACATTGAATCAGCCCTTTTGAGACCTTACAAAATCGTTTGGAAATAATTTTAACCTATTCATTCCATAATTGGTATATATCCACATCAAGAAACCCAATCCCTTTTCTCTCTACCCCTCATAGTCAGCTACAATTGACTATGTGGGGTCCTATAGGTGGTTTTTATCCTTGAAACCTATGTCATGTAATCCATAGGAACAATATGAGGTATTATGAAGAAATTTTAGATATAAAGTGTTTGTATGTTCATATTTTTTCATATCCACTCTCATAATATGCATCTACAATACTTCATAGTCCACTATATATGAACATCTGAGGTGAGACACTTGTAGGTGTATATGAGACTCAAAATGCAATATTATAACCTCTTTAAATGATCCTTAGATAATAAATGGTATTTTAAATGCCTTTTCACCTGATAAGGTCATTCAATCATGAATGTATGTTTCAATTTCATCCTTGGGTGCTAGAGTCACCTTGGAGTTTCAGATCTTATAAATGGCACTATCAAAATTTAGTGGTCAAAGGTGCATATCTAAGATTCTCTAGTAGGAAAAACAAATGACTAAAACACTCTATTAATTTTTAAATGTTGTATCCTATGATAGTAATATATTATGAGTGCACTAAGAGTGATCAAAATGCAATATTGCATTGTCATAAGACATCTCCAAAAGGGCTAGGTGCTTTATTTTGCATGTTTTTGGGACTTGATCTCTAAATACAGTCATTATCTTTGGGAGTGACCTTACACCTTTCATAGAAATATAGCATTTAAAATGAGTCTACCATAATATCTTATGCATACTAGGATTCCAAGGAGAGTTCCATCTCATGATCTAACACTTATATATGACCCAATTCTCTGTATCACCTGTAGGTTGATCCTGTAATATACAGTTAGTGGGGTGATATTTAAAATAGTGGAAATTATATGGGCTTGTAACCCATCTTGTCATTTCTCAAAGATCTCAAATAGATTGTCTTCATCTTGGATTATTTTAAACCTATGTCCATACTCTCACTCTAATGAGTTCATTCTTTGTTGAAACACCTGTATGTGAACTTTCATATGTAGGCAATAAGTATAAGTATGGATAGTGTGCATTGAATTTGGCCTTGAATGAGTTTAAATCATATCTCAATACATCCAAGTGGATGTTCAAAATCTTGAATGGATTTAATGAGTTATGTTCCTTGTTTCCATGTGATTTTCTTCTTCTAAGCACTTGTAGGTGCATATTCATGGTAGACTGTATGGAAGTGTTGCATATGAATGTCATAGTGTTTTCTTTAACATTTTAAATCTCATATAACTGCCTCATTTTTCTATAATATATCTAATAACTTTTAAAATGCCATCATATTTCTATGTATGTTCTCAGAACCTTTACAAGTCATGACTAAGACTAAGGAGGAGATGGGAGTTGACTATGCATCCAATTGAATTAAAACCTCAATGATCCTCACTTTAGAGGGTTTTTTTTTTTTTTTTCAAATAAAGATATTATCTTGACCCCATTGGGATTATTGAGACCCAATGTCACATTGGATTGAATACATTGTAGAGAAAGAGACTTTTCATAAATGGTGAAATTGGAGTGAAAGTTCACTATCAATACCTTCCTATAAATTGAGTTTTTTGAGATATCAAATCCATTACAAATGTATTTTACTGTGGTCTCATGAAACTCTTTTAGGACTGCCACTTGTTGAGGAGTGACTTGGCCTTCATCCTTGATAGTAAACTCTACATCATGCTTGAGATGGCCATCCAAAAATTCATGATCAAACATGAATCCTTATTTAAATACTTCTTTCTTTAAGTCTTAGACACATTCCTCTTAGACAACTGCAAAAGAATCTTCAATATTTTCCCCTCATTAAAAAAGGTAGGATTGCCCTTTTGTTCACCAAGGTGAGTCTGTATGCTGATTTACTCATCATAGTCACTCATGAAATCTTATTGATTGGCCATGAATTGAGTTTTTTCTTCTTCACTTACTTCTCTTAAGATGGACTCTTCCTCAAGAAGGGGTGAGGTGGAAGGTTGATGGATGGGCTAATGTGAAGGATCTATAATATGAGGTGTAGTGGAAAGTTGATGAGTTAGATATGGAGTGTGAGGTGAAGGAGAAGGATTATGATTGTATTTAGGAAAGATAAAAGCACTAGTAAGATAATAGGTAAGTGAATTTTTGGATAATTAGAATGATAAACATATACATAGGTAGGATCTGCATCTTGCCAACTTTTTTTTGAAATTCTACAACAAAGAGATTTTCATTTTTTAGATATTTATCCTACCACATACTTAGCCTATTTATTGAGCATTGAAGGCACTTATTTTCCTAGTACATTTGTTCTTTGATCTCCCATTAAGTTATTCTAACTCTTCAAACATCCATAACTTTTACATGTAACCTTGGGTAGTACTTCTCAGCCATTCCATGAGATGATTAGGGAGCACATCATACTCATCATCCCATGTTATCATGTTCTCTTCATTATATAGTAACTATGGTATGGATGCCAACAAGGACTTGATATAGGATGGAAAAATGTAAGAGGAGGTTAATGATGGATATCAAGACCAACTTCATTTTATTATATTTAAATCTCTAAGAATTCAATACTTGCATTATGATATCTTGATCTAGAATCCATAGAAACATCTTGTTCCTCATGAAAAGACTCATAGGAGTGTTCTTGAGGTTCATGGGCATCATTTTGTGGTTGGTAGGACTCATATTGGGACTGATAGGGAGGAATGTATTGATATGTATCTTAGTATCATTCCTCATAGGTTTATCCAACAACATGGTGTCCATATGGAAAGGTGAATGAAGGGCTATAGGGCTGCCATGACTCATAGGATTGATAGCCATTTTGATAGGAATGTTGAGGAGTAAAATGTGGTTCATAGTAGGGCTGATAGGGATGTCCATGATAAGAGTATTAGCCATAGATGTTCATATCAACCTCATGTGCTAGAGGAAACATAATAACTGATCAAATTTTTTAATGAGATGTACCTAGATTGATTACAACCATAAGTTATCATTCGGAGTTGTCATTGGTGTTGGCTTGCTTGCTTCCAAAATCTAATTAGTGGAAATACACACCAACAATCTTCCCACTCTCTTGGAGCTTTCTCCCACTAGACATGCCAAAAAGTGTTTTCACTTGGTTTTTCACCCCTTGAAGAGATGTCTCAACTCTCCTCATCCAAGTGGCACAATGGAAACATCTCAAAAGTTGTGGATAACCAATAGGTGAGATGAATCTCTAGATTTAAAAGCTAGCTCCTAAAATGTGTCTTTAAATGATTTCACCTATACTAAATTATTATTTATGGGGGAAAAGGCTTAGATTTTTCATGAAATAAAACCTATTCTAGGGGGTGATGCACCAAGATTTTTTCCACAATAATATCTTATTCTATCAAAAAGAGATAAGGCATATAACACTAGTCTAAGATTCATATAATGCACTATAATTAGTATATCAATATTTAGGTAATGTACGTGAAGACTATCTAAGGTAAGTGAAATAATAGATCACTTGTAAATACTAAGGCTTTATTGTATGCTTAATAACATATCCACACACTTAACAACACTTCATATAACCTGATAGGCTAGAATCACTTGCATCAAACATGGAAGGATTGAGAGAAAGCAAGGATAGATGAATATCTATTAACCATTCACTATACATCTCTTCACAAACTTTGACAAGATAAAATATGAACTCAAACCAGATTTAATTTATTGTCTAAGGAAAAGTGCAATGTCAAAACTAGCAAGGCTTTTCCATACATGGTGTGGTATATTAGATTACAAAGGCCAAAATGGTAGCCAACTATAGAATTTGAGATAGAAATGGGAAAAGAGGAGTCCAAAGGTCACTTGAACACTTATAATTTTGAGAGAAAGAGTTAAATTTTCATAATAATGAAGTATCAGATAGACCATGTAAGGTTTGATAGGATAAATGGCTCTCCAAACTATGCAACTCATGAAATGTGGCATGAAACTCTTTATTCTACAAAAGAAAATTGACTTCGTCATCCCCCCTTTTTTGAACATCCCAAAACTAGGTAGGGATAGATATAATGATTAAAATAAGAGGGAATGTGTATGGACATGCTTATTCATGCATTGGCTTCATTCCTAATCATCTAGATTCCTCTAAAAGTGAGACATCATTGTTTATGGTCAAATAAACTCCTCTTTTGGTCACCCCTCACAATTTGACATAAAATTGGCTTTAGTTCTCCATGAAAATACATATAAGGGAGTGTATGACACTTATAAATACCCTTCATGGCCTTAGATTACTCAATTAAACCTTAAATAGGCTCCCACTTTAATTTTTCACACTTCTCACCATCTTGCTCACTTTGCCAATTTTTACTAGTTGAGATGAAGATTCTAATAGACAAACTTAAGAGTTTTCCTAATAAAAAATATGGGAATTAGGGGTTATCCTAAGTCCCAATACTTCTCCTAAAGTTATTTCCATCTCTTGAAAGTTCCTATAGCCTACATAATACACAAAATATTCAAAAAAGGTAAATTTTTACCTTATTTATACAAATAAGGCAGCACAAAAATTCATGGGAAAGAGATCTAAAGATTATTATAAAACCTCCATCCACTTTTTTTGTAATTATAGTACATTAGTATAGCTATCCATACTCATTTTCCCAATTGGGTCATTTCCAAGGGTTTGCAAGGGTTTTAGGTCCTTTAACCTCTTAATTTTTGTTTATAGAGATGAAATGTTATAACTACAAAAATATTACACAATATAAATGATTAGGACCCCTATCAGCCTCTTCAAACTTCTTGTATCTCCATCCATAACCTTAAATAAGATGTGAGAATCTAAAGTTACCCTATCAAGCTTTGACCTTTATTTTGCATACCCCTAAGTTATTTCTGAGCTAAAAATGGATTCCTTGCATTTTTTATACAATTTGGAATATTTAACACATACATCATGTCTCCATAAACATGTTTCAATAGGTTATAATTCCAAACTAAGTCTATAAATAACATTATCCTCCCATTTAGTCTTTAGGCTTAAACCCTACCTAATAGACTTGACTGTAACCTTGAGGGTATATACTAACCTATTGGGATTCTTAATTTTATTCAAGGTTAAAAATTATATTTTATATGGAATATATCTTTACACACCATTTTTTAATGTTCAATCAGATCCTGGTTCACCCTTATCAACTTCCTTCTTCAAAACCTACTAGTTTGTTCATAAAGGGAGTCCCCTCTGTCTGAGATAAAATAGAGAGAACTTCCCCTATTTTATAAGACAAATAAATTATTATATGATATTATCTAGGTGATGGATATGATATTAAAAAAAAATTGGCCTTTGATCATGTCATTATCCAACTCCTCCAAAACCCAAACTAGACCCCTAAAGGTAGACTATGTGCAAGATTTTTACCATGTGGACTCTATGATGAATTTAAAAAGGGTTTTATGCTATGATTCCTTGATTGAGGGTGTCATGAGATGTAAATTACATTTTTAAATACATTCCAATAACATCTTCATTACAACCCTTTCTAAAACCCCTCAAGTACTGTCCTTCACTTGACTAGTCAAGATACTTGACTGTATTTCCTATTTATGTGAGGCACCTGTAGGTGACCTTGCATGGATTAGACTATGAAAACATTGAATCAGATAATTTTAAACATTCCAAGATCATTTTAATATTATTTTGACCTATTAATTTCATACTTGGGCTATATCCACATCAATTAAACCAATCCCTTTGCTCTCTACCTTTCACAGTTAGCTATAGTTGACTGTGTGGGGTCTTGTAGGTGGTTTTTATCCTTGAATCCTATGTCATGTAATCCATAGGAACCATATGAAGTCTTAGGAATAAATTTTAGATAAAAAGTGTCTCTATTTTCATAGGTTTCTATATCCAAGCTCATATTATGCATATGCAAGACTTCATAGTCCACTATATATCAACATCTCATGTGAGACACCTCTAGGTGTATATGAGACTCAAAAAATAGTATTCTAACATATTTAAATGATAATTATATTATAAATTATTTTTTATATGAATTTTCACATGATAAGGTCACTCAATCATGAATATATGTTTTAATTGTAACCTTGGGTGCTAGAGTCATCTTGGAGTTTCAAATCCTCTAGATGGCACTGTCAAAATTCAGTAGTCAAAGGTACATATTTAAACTTCTCTAGTAAGAAAATCAAATGCATAAACCATTATATTACTTTTGGAAGTTGGGATCCTATGATAGGGATATAGGATGAGTTCACTAGGATTGATATAAACTCAAAATGGCATTGTCATAAGACATCTCCAAAAGGGATAGGTGTTTTGTTTTTCATGTTTTAGGGACTTGATCCATCAATACAGTCATTGAATTTGGGAGTGACCTTACACCTTTCCTATCAATATAGAATTTAAAATGATTCTACCATAATCTCTTAAACATATTAGGATTCTAAGGATAGTTCTATCTCATGCTCCAACACTTTTATATGACACCTCCAATTCTCTATTATTACCCCTTGTAGGTGGATCTTGTAATATATAGTTAGTGGGGTGATTTTTAAATCAGTGGAAAATGTATGGGATTATAACCCATATTTTATTTTCTAAAAGTTATCAAATTTATTATCTTCATCTTGGAGATTTTTAAACCTATTTCCATACTCTCACTATAATGTGTTCATTATTTGTTGAAACAATTGTACATGCCTTTCATGTGCAGGCAATACGTATAAGTATGGATAGTGTACATTAAATTTATACTTAAATGAATTTTAATCCTATATAAATACCTTTAAATGGATGTTTAAAAACCGAAATTTATTTAATTATCTATGTTCCTTGTTTCCACATTATTTTCTTCTTCCAAGCACTTGTAGGTACACATTCATGGTAGACTTTATAGAAGTGTTGCATATGAATATCATAGTTTTTTCTTTACCATTTAAAAGATAATATAACTACCTCATGTTATTTTAATATATCTCAAAAATTTTAAACCTTAATCACACTTCTATGTATGTTCTTAGAGCCCTAACAAGTCATGACTGAGACTGAGGAGGAGATGGGAGCTGACTATGCATCTAATTGAACTACAACCTTAAAAATGCTCACCTTAGAGGTAGAAAATTTTGAAGTAAGGTTATTATCCTAAACCCATTGGGATGAATGATAACCCATGTCACATTATATTGAATCCATTATATAGAAAGAAACTTTTCAGAAATGGGGAAATTGGAGTGCAAGTTCATTATCAATACGTTCTTGTAAAGTGAGTTTTTTTATCATAAAATCCATTCCAAATGTGATACAAAGAATTTATAACATTAAATATGATATTAATCATAATTTATATTCAAAATCACCAATTAGATTGTATTTACCTATCCAAATAATAGTAAAACCTATAGGGTATGGGAAACACTAAGTAGAAAAAATAGTCAACTTGTTAGACATGATTCATAAAGCACAATTGGCCAATATTGTAAATATTTATAAAAAAGTGGATCTATATAAATTTAATTTCACCTCCCAAATGTGTTTGACATATAATTTATCCAACTAGTCATACCAAGCATAAACCTATTGATTGGTTATGTGTCTAGAAGGGTGACAAAGGAGTAGAATGGTTTTGGACCCTTTTTTAGCACTTAAAAATCATTTAATTCACTAATATTAGTTTTATGAATATTAATATCCATTACATGACCTTATCCCATGTGTCACAATCCCTTATGGGTCATACTACTAATGATCTACCACTTTTTATCAAAATAACAATTAATACTACCCTTATACATAAAGTTCTAGTTGGTGAAGGCTCTGGTATTAATGTGACATCTTTATGGCCTATCCAAAAACATGGTTATAATGAGGATAATTTCAAGTAAATTTGTCTTCCCTATCATGATTTTGATAAGACTAATAAAAAACCATTTGGTTGTATTTATCTTCCATTAACCATTAAACCTAAGATTGTTTAGATTAAGATCATCATCCTTGATTTACCATTATCTTATAATATACTCCTTGGTTTCCCATAAAATCATATAATTAGGGACATTAATTCTTTTAGTAGTTGATGCATTAAATTCTTAAATAATGGAGAGTAGTATAAGAATGAGGCTGATCCCAACCCATGGATCATTCAAATTCCTAATCCCAAATCTCAATATCATATTCCTACCATTCTTAAGATTAGTAATGATCCTTTACTTGAGTTTATCAATATAAATCCTTATTTAAAAGTCACTCTTTTAGATTCTAATGAACATGAACATAATGACTCGAAACATATTTTCAATACTACCAAGCCACCTCCCTACATTTTGTAATGTCTTCCTCCTTATTTATTACCTCAGGACCATACTATTGCTCTTATTGATGAGATTACTAATTTTTCCCCTCCATGAAATGCTAAAGAGCCTTCTTCACCTAAATATACCTTACTTACAATGATTTTGGAGTGGCCAAATTATTTCAAGATCCTCTCATCATGTCTCCATATACATTCAGTAATATTAGGATTTCACCTTCTGAAACTCCCCCTGACTCTCAAGCATGTATAATTTCTCCAACATATTATGATAATTACATAATGGACCAAGCTCAATCTCGATACTTGGATGTCCATCATTATTAGAAAAACCTAGCTCAAATCCATGGATTTAAACAAGATGTCCATACCATTTCTATGACTATTGATTTGGATCCCAAAGTTTATGTGCCTCCTACCAATTCTTCACTTGTTAATACCCCTTGGGTGGTAGAGAAAATTATACCTTCCAAACTTCTAAAAATTATTTCATCTCCTTTACCACCTATAGATCCAATTATTATATCTAATCATTCCCATATCATTGAAACTAATGACACTATAATCCATTCAAATCTATTTACCTCTCCTACTTCCAAGATTATACAATACTCGAAGGCAATCAATGTATATTAGATACATTCTAAGTATGATCACCATGGTAATAAGATTATATATATTGAAGTATATGTTGATTATTATTGTCCTCTTCACACCTTGCCTAGTGACAAATCTATTCTTGAAATACTTCATGTTTGAGAACCTCAACTTCTTTGACAACATTACAAGCATAGGAATTTTAAAACTAAAACCCCTTATTTAAAATTCATTAGTAGCATTGATCCCAAATCTAATTTAATTTATTCTTTACCTAATTCACAATACCATTTCTAAGATGACAATGCCTTGCTTATTGAAGAAATTAATCACATTGAGTATGTTACTCCATCATGCCCTCGACTAATTATAGTTTAGCACAAACTCTGACCTACCAAACATGATAATTTTAGATTATTATTTTATAAATATCATGAGATATTTTCTTGGTTGTATGAGGATATGCATATTATTAACCCTAGCATTATGGTGTATAAAATTATTACTTATCTTGATGCCAAACTTATGTGTCAAAATCATAGGAAATTTCCTCTTGAGGTTTCCACCTTATGTTACAAAAATATCATAAAATTACTTGATGTTAAATTTATCAAACCAATGGATTATTATGAATTTGGTTTCTAATATTGTTCTCATAAAAAAAAGGTCGCTATGGTCATTCACATTTGTATTGATTTTCACAATCTTAACCTATCCCAAGGATAACTTCCCTTTACCTTCTATAGATGCCATCATTGATTCCATATCTAGTTACAAAATGTTATCTCTTATGGATGGCTTATTAGGCTAAAATAAAATTCACATTACCCTCGAGGACAAACATAAAACCACTTTCACCACAGAATGGGGCACCTATTGCTATGTCAAAATGCTCTTCAGAATCAAAAATGTTGGAGCCACTTACTAATGAGAAATGAATCACATATTTCATGATCTTATCCTAAATTTTATTGAAACTTATGTCAGTGATCTCATTTATAAATTAAAAATTCATAAAACTCATCTCTCAAATCTTTCCATCATCTTTGACCATGTTTTTAAATACTAGGTTAGACTAAATCCTTACAAATGTGTCTTTGGTGTCACATCTAGAAAATTGCTAGGATTCTTAGTCTCTCTCTATAGCATCGATGTTGACCCAGCTAAGATTATTTTTATCATCAACATGCCCATTCTTCATTCCATTCTCTACATTCATACATAATTATGAAAACTTGGGGAAATTAGATGATTTATTCTTGAAATGGCTTATCATATCCACTCCATTAATTCTCTTCTTAAGAAAGGTAATGCCTTAGAATGGATAGACCCTTGTTAAAAATCCTTTGATAACATGAAAGAGTATTACTTCACCCATTTATACTTCATCCTCCTTCTAATGATCAACCCTTGATCCTATATACTTCTTCCAAACCTATATCATTTGGGGTAATGCCTAACCAACAAGATGATACTATTAGAGATTATGATATCTACTACATTAGCTGAGGCCTCATCAGTTATGAGAAACATTATACCTAATTTAAACATGATTTCCTTGCCATATATTTTTCAATTAAGAATATTTGACACTACATACTATATTAGACCACTTATGTCATCATTCATTCTGACCCCCTTTGTCATTTATTCTCTAAAACCTTTCTTCTAGGAGATATAATTGTAAAATGGATTTTCCTCCTCATGGAATTTGATCTCTATATTATAACTCAAAAAAATGTTAAATAAAAAGTCATAGCTAATCAACTTTCCATAGCTCCTGTGCTAGCTATCGATCAACTTCAAGATAGTCTTCCAGATGATAATATTATCTATATTGAAGGTCTCAATCAAGCTATTTCACTTAAAGATTATTTTCATAAATTTACCACTAATCTTGAAGCTAATAATATTGATGAATCCATGATTTCCCTTGATACTAATAAACCTAAAGTAGTTATCAAAGAGCTTCTTAAAATTAATGTTGGCTTACATGAGGATAATTAGAACCTTTATTTTGATGGTGCTAAATGCCTTCAAGCAGTTGGGTTAGGTTGCATTCTTACAAGTTATTTTGGAAAAATCATACCTTTATATTTTCACTTCATATTTTATGTCACCAATAATATGGCCGAATATGAAGATCTAATCCTAGGCATGAGAGATGCTCTTGATCTAGACATCAAATACTTACATGATTTAGATGATTATCAAGTTATTGCTGCCAAGTTAATGGTGATTACCAATGTAAAGGTGAAAACCTCATTATTTATCATAAAATTACAACTACTCTTGCTAAGGATGTCATCTCTTTTATTATTGAGCCTATCCCTTGAGATCAAAATTCCATTATTGATTCCCTAGCTTCTTCAACTTCTCTCTTTAATCTATACCAAGTTCTTATTGATCCCACTTTTATTATATAAATAATAAAATATCCACCCTCAACTCAACTAAAAAATTCACTTATATTCCACATTGAGGTTATCACCATTCCACAAATCCTATTATATAAAGACATCATTCAATTTTTAGAACATCAAACCTATCTTCCTAACTTAGATTCTCATAAAAATACATTCATAAACATGTTTTTAAGTATGTATTTCAACATAAAATATTTTACTATCATAATGTTTAAGTACCTTTCACTATTATGTTATGCAAGATGAGGTCCTTCCTATTATTGAAAAAACCCATGGGAGCATTTGTGGTGGCCAGTGTAGTGCACATGATACAAAATGTAAATGCCTATGTATGGGCCATTTTTGGCCTACTCTTAAAAATGATGCAATCAAATTCACTAAAAAGTGTACTCCTTTCCAACTTCATGATGATCTAATTCATTCACCTCTAGGTAACATTAAAACTATAGAATATCCTTGTCCATTCTCCATGTGGGGATTATATCTCATTGGAAAATTACATCCCTCCCAATATGAGTATGTTTTTATCATCACTGCTACCAAATATTTTACCAAATGGGTTGAAACCATGCCCCTTATAAATATCACTGGTAATACCATAACCAAATTCATTCTTAATCAAATCATTTGCCACTTTAGTGTTCTCCATACTATCGTTTTATAAAATGGTGGCAACTTAAAAAATAATGATGTTAAATAAATTTGTAATAAATTCAAGATACATTATAAATTTTCTACACCTTATCATCCATAATATAATGACCAAGCCAAGGATACTAATAAAATTCTCAAAAAATATATCCAAAAGTCAGTTCATTAAACCCATATTAATGTTTAATTGGCATCTTCATCTTTAGCCTACTCTTTGGTCTTATTAGACTAGCATACGTACTACCACTAGGGCAACACCATTCTCTCTAGTCTATGGTTCTGAATCCATTCTTCCATTAGAAGTTAAGCTTTCCTCTCTCCACATCTCTCTTCATGCCATCATACCTGATGAATAATTATGTGAAGTTCACCTTCATACACTCAATTTCCTTGATGAACACCATTTTTATGTTTTATAACATACTTACCAATACAAGGATTGTATTGCTAAACATCATAACAAATGTGTTAAAATCTACACATTTAATGTTGGTGATGTGGATTGTTGGATGTATTTACCTTATTTAGACTACACTCATGATAAATAAGGTAAATACACCCAACAATTATGGGGTACCTATTTATTCAAAGATATTATTGGTCCAAGTACCTACTACCTTCACACAAATGAAGGCCATATTTTTAAAGAGCCCACCAATGCACAATTCATTAGAAATTACCTTGCCTAAACATTTCCTTCTTTTTCATACTTTTTATCTACATCTATATAACACTTTTTATAGGTTACTTGCATGGGTCTCTCCCTCTGCAGTAGTTCTCTCTTTTCACAAACCCTTAATCCTTCCTTTTTTGTCTTTTTGTTTCCCCTTTCTCTCATGAGTTCCATTTTAAAACCATGGATAAGACCCGATCTTCCTCATGATGTACCATAGTTTATTTTTTTCATAACTTTCACACACTTTTTTTCATCCTTTAGATTTTTATTTTATGAGTTGTAGTGTGAGACCATGGATAATTCCTAGCCTTCCTCATAAAATAGCATATTTTTATTACCTCATTTATTTTTCACATGTTTTTTGGGACCCTCATGGGTTTCTCTTTGATAATTTACAATGTAAAACCATGGACAATACTTGACCTTCCTTATATAATTACCATCCTATCATTCCTTTTATATAATTTTTTTTACAATAGTTAAAAGCTTTTTATCCTTGTTCTCAACTTTAGATTTTGCTTATTTTGATAGACAAAATTTGCACAAATATCTATGTTAGAATATTTTCCTCTATTTCCCTTACTCTTATGACAAGGAATCACACTTTAATGTCATTATATCTATTTTTCACCCCTTTTCACATTTTTTTGCAATTTGAAGTAATTCAAATTGTTTTAGGCTTCATTCCTCTTGATTTCCTTTACTTTCACTTGACATTGCATTGAAATAAGGTCGAATTCAAGATAAAACTTTTATATAACCTAAATTTATGAGACTCTTAAACCCCATGCTTTTTGAAGTTCTCTTTCATAGAAACTAAGACCCAAGTATTCAAATAAACCTCATCTTAACACCCAAGTTTGGTTTTCCAAACCCATATGGAGGAAGAAAAGAAAAATCCATCAATAAAGTTAAAAGAAAAATCATTTTAAATAGAAGGCAATGATATACAAAAGATAACATACAAATTTCAATAGTCAATATCACACCAAAATATGTGATTATAAACACATCTCCTATCTCTAATCAAATATCAAAATCCATAGTTGACCTCACATAGATACAAGTTCCATTGGTTTATAGTAGGCTAGAGATTGGAATAGGAAAATTCAACAAACTCTATGGTGCTACCTACTTTTTCATACAATTACCCAATCTTCATAGTGGATCAACATTTCTATAAGGGGTCTTGAGGAATGGGGAACACATTATGGGAAGGTAGGTTCATTTCAATTTTCATGCATATATCCTTCATGTGATGATTTATATGATGAATTTTTTGACCTAAGACCTATGTTGCTAAGATAATTTCTTTAAATTTCTTAAGGTCACAATTCCTCTTATTTTAATAAACTTAATTTGGGTGTCTTGAATTCGATAAAGATTTCCTCTACCTTGGTTTTTCTTTCATTTTCCCCTCCACCCATTTCATTTCCCCCCTTGACAAGTAACTTGTGATTACAAATCTATTTCCCCTTATTTTATATTCACTTCTTCTTCACCTCTTAAAAACATGAGAGCACTACTTTATTTCCATTTTATCTATCTTTACAGAAAAATAACATGTCTAAGCAATTAGGTATTAATTTTTTCATACCATAGATTTAATTTTTAAAGAATCATTTTATTTACTTTTACTATTTTTCATTGTATTATTACCTTTTTGTGGACACCTGAGTCTATTTTTCCCTTTTATGCACCTTTTTCCATTATTGAGTGAGATAAATATTGTTATTACTCACTTTTCAATGTTTTTTTACCATTTGTTTTGTCTATCTATCTCTATTTAAGTAAGGATTATTAATAATTTTACATTTCATATTTAATTACCATATTTTTTACATGTATCCTTGGTTTTATTTGGTGAGTTTTACTTTCTTACTTAATGTTTACTTATTTGAGTTTTTTGGTCTTTAGTAGCCTCAAATTTTTAGTTAACTAATTTACTCTTTTTTTTTAACTTAGTCATTTGGTCTAACATAACACTTATCATACCAACTTGATAAACTCCCAAGTACATCCCATCTACATATCACTAGTTATCTTGGCTTTCCTACATTTGTTTATTTTTGATTTTTAGTTTTGTATTCTTAGGTTTGTCTAAAGTAGTCTTTGCACCTTACACAATCAAAAGTAACAACACAACAGACAAACATCCAATGATAAAGGTAAGTCAAGGTATGCATACATTTTATTTATAGTTATTTTAGTTTTAGTCATTTACTTTCAATTATTTTATGTTTTAAAATACTATAATTTTTTTTAGCATCAATGTTATGTGTTCTTATGTTCTTTATCAAAGTACCATCCGTTATTTCACCTTAGTGACATGTGATGATATTTGAGTGGGGCATATATATACACATAATATTTTAACAAATACTAATTCTTTACATCTTTCAATAACCCATAAAGACTCAATCTCTTTGAGTGCACTCCCTAAGAGGTGTATTGGGAAAGGGGTGGATAGACCATTGGTGATTTTCATGATTATTGTCCCTTATTTCCACATTATTACCAATCCAACCAGCTCCTAAAAACCATTCCCTAAGCCATTACTCCTCTTTTTCACCCTTATCTAGTTTTTTTCCAATCTCTATCCCTCTTTTACTCACCTTAAGTCCCTTTTGATAATAATCTATACTAGGTCGACTAGGCTGACCCTATATAGTTTTGGGTGCTTTTCACTTAGGTACTAGTTTGGCTCTTAGTTGACCTAGCTCATGACCTAGTTAATAATTGTCTAAAATTATGCTAGGTTAACTGGGTCAGCCTTATTGACTAAGATTTTTATAAGGGTTTAGGGTCAAATACACCTATATATACAAGATAATTTCATCATTATTTATTATGTAATCAAGAGTTATTATTCACTTGTGTTTCCTTATAATCTACTCTTCTACCATTATACTTGAGGATTCTTAGCTTAGGGTTTCTACTTGGAGAATATAGTCTTGTGGAGAATTATTGGATGATTTTTTCTTTCTTAATGATACTTACAAACCACAATATCCTCTTTTGAATCCCCTTTCACCAAGGGAGAGATTGAGTCTTGATGGGTTTATCATTCAGGTAATTATTATCTAACTTTACTCATCTCTTTTGTAGATAGAAGTATCATAAGTATTGCTTTAAAATAATATTAATATTCTTATTTAATGTATTATCATCTTGCTCATATATAGATTAATTTATATTCTCATATAAATATTTTAGTTATTTACTAATAGCTCATATTATGCCACAACCTTTGGTAAGTACCAGATTAGATTTGCTTTACTCTTTATTAGTTTTGTGAGATATCAAAACATAGGAATATCTTAGGGTTATTGCATGATTGTGTTTTATAGGAGGCTTTAGAACCCTCCCTATCATAGTGTATTATGGTAAGAGATCCCCTAATTAGGTCTAGTCGATCCCCATATTGGTTATGTTCCCATTTGACAAATATGTCCCCAATTAGAAGTGTATGGTATGATCTATCTTCTCTAAGTTAGGATTTATGTATAGACATGATTGATTTTTGATTGCATATGAATACCATGATAATTTTTTTAATAATGAACCTCTCATTTGTTTGATATTTAGGTACATACTTGAGGATCTTGGAAAATTGCTCCCATTATTCATTCATAGATAGGTCTTCTTGATAAAGATTTTGAAAATATGTAAGATTCTGATCAAAACACAACTATGGAATCCATTACTACCTAAATAGTGTCACAAATTTTTCCTAAGTGGTGGTGGTAGATTCAAGGGTAATCTAGAGCTTATTGCTTTCCCACCAAGTTATTACTTTAATAACAAGCTGATATGCTCCCCGGATTGCTTTGGTGACTCTAAATTAATTTTGAATCTTGAAATATTTATCTATCTATGTTAGCCATTATTTATCTCCATATCCCAATACAATTCCATCAAACTTGGGTGGATTTACCTTTTCCATGTCTCATGCCAACTCTTTATCTACTCGATCTCTCACATGATGTGTCACTTCCTCATGCCTCTACTCTTGAGGATGTTCCTACTCAACAAGATGTCCTTTAGGTTCCTCTTAAGAATTATCCTCTTCATGCCCATGCACTCCCTACTCTAGTGTTGTGATTTAGTACCTAGTCTCTTGCATGTTTCAAGGATCTAATATAACATCATAACTTGTTTAGTGATGAACTAATTTGGATCAATAGGTGGATTGGTATTTAATGTAACTACACTTCCTAGTCTAGCACACACTATTCTTATTCCTACTTAATAAGAGAATAAGTTTGCATTATCAAACACTTTACATCCTATATATTGAGCCTCAACTCTAATACCATAGTGTAACAACCCTACTAGGTTTCACAATTACATATATTCATATAATAGAATTCACCACAATTAAAACTAATTGATATTTAACTAAATTTATTATTTTTAGTTAACACCATAAGTTTTATAACTAATTTATTTAGATAATAATCACCATAATAAATATATATCAAAAATGAGTAATATAAATAAAAAGAAAGATTACATTTATTTCATTAAAGTATATTACAATTCCAGACACAATCGATACAACATTACAACCACTTTTGTAAATGTACAAATGAATAAATAGTAAAATTTTAGAAATACTAATGTTAAATAATAATAATACAATGATATAAATCTCCATAGACCATGAGTCTCAATGAATTCAAGTATCTATTTGTAATCTCAAGTGTAGTCTCTAGTGTAGTACTACTACAAGGAGGGAGAACATCATCTAAGTACATTTCCACACCAACCACAAACCATCAATCCCATTTACTATCTCCTAATAAGGAAATAGACCTCCCTTAAGGTATGGGTAGATAATTATGGTGTGATAATCCAAAGTGACAAAATATAACTTATGTGTTGTAAGATAATTAATGCATGGTGAATACCATAAAATTATATGTTCTAACATGATATTGTACAAACATGTAAACTATATCAAACATATGAAATGAGAATGTTTAACTATAAAAATTACTTTGGCTAAAGTTTTTATAAATTTATTGATCTCTAGGATTATTTAATTTCATACACACGACTCAATCGTATTACACCTCATCTTGCATTGATGGAGCTAATTATGCTAGTGGAATCTATCACACTATTTATTTATATTCATAAACACAAGACTTAGTTAATTATATTGTAATCTAAAAACCAATAGATTTAAATTAAATATTCCTTATTAACAAATATAAAACATACTAAGTATATAAATATCACATACATACATTTAGTCCATCAAATATAATGTAATGAATCATAATCATCTAATTTATAACCAAATAATAAACAGATCCATAAACAACCCACATAAGTAACATATCATCTATGTAAGAAAAATACCAAGGCATCTAGTTACAAAATTACCATATGTTGTTATTCCATCCAAATAATAACATTAAATCATAGCTTAATAAAAATATACAAGATGTATATTAATAAACCCATTTAACTACACATCATTAAAATCATAAGTATGAAACATAAAATACCAGATGTTTAAAAGTTCTTATATCCCAATTACAAATAACAAAAACTACCATATATCATTTATATACATCTATATATGTTATAACAGATCCATATTTAATATATTGTCAATAAATCATACTATTTATACCATGTATTTATGTATACTTTTAGAATATACAATTTTATATATAATATCCTATTCAATCAAAACTATGAAAATGTATACAATATAATATAAGTAGACCTTAACCATCAATGATCTTATTGTACCACGTATACTAAAACTATACATTCACACTATAATGTTTCATCACAAATCTTCATAATATTAAACAATTATTGATTTAGTGTTTCTACTAAATATGCATAGAATTAGAAGATTTGTATAACAAAATATATATGGTTATTAATTCAAACTCAACCAATAGTGCTTTACCAATTCTATTGTTTTGAAATACATAAATAAATCAATCTCTAAATCTATTCAATGTCTTTAACTCTCATTCAAAATAAAATCAAATATAAATTTATTCATAAGATAAGTCATACAAATCTCATGATATTTACTCAATAGGATACATTGATAACTATATAAACTCAACCTCTATATTATATAGTCCAAATTTAATTTATTCTAGACTCTTTTATTTTATTCAGTATATATATATAGTTGAATACATAGTTCATTATTATGTCTAATACTTGTAAATGCCTCATAAGAATAATTATTTAAATGAATAGAGAATTTTATCAAAGTTTGTATAAGGGTCTCTAAAAAAATTCAACACAACTTGAAATCATTAAATCATATATCCAAGAATATATATAATTTGATATATATATACTCTCAAGGTTTATCAATTACCCTAGCATCTATAGGTTTTAAATATTTATCTGAATATGATTTTATATCATAAGATTCGTATATATAAATAGGCTAATACCGCAATCCAATATATATATATATATATATATATATATATATATATATATATATATAGGATTGTGGCATTAGCCTATTTATATATAGGAATCTTATGATATAAAATCATATTTAGATAAATATTTAAAACCTATAGATGCTAGGATAACTGATAAACCCTAAGTATATATATACCAAACACACACACACACACATTCATGGTTATGTATATAACTCAGGTCATTTAAGTCCTTTATATTTTTATAGATACATCTAAATATGTATATTCATTCTTTAGACAAAATATATAAATGAAATAAACCCATATTTAATTTTATTCTGACCACACATCAATATACAAAGTTGAACCCTAACAGGGTTTGATATATTGGCCGAGTATATGTATACTCTCTAATAATAATAAATAATCCATTGACATAGATTTATGTTTTTATTTTTACCCTAAAACACACAAAATTTATCCTCAAGGTAATACAGTTAAAACCCAACTTTTTAGTCAAGAGTAAACCTTGGATTTATATATTTTTTGTAGATAGAAGTCCCATTGTCCTTTAAAATAGGATTCTAAAAATAAAAATAACATAGTCTTTGTTTTTATACACAATAATTTGAAAATATTAACCTTTATTTTCTTAGCTAGGGCTTAAAATCACTTAGTGGGTAACATAAAATTTAATTTACTCAAACTAATAATTTATATTTAATGATAAAATCTTCACATAGTCCTATCCATTTAGGCTTTAGGGTTTCAAGGATATAGGTTTAGTTTTATGGATGGTTGAGCCATCCTTAGGGACAAGCCTTTATCCTTATGTATAATTTCAACAAAAATTTAACTACTTAAAAACCTTATGAAATCATATAAATAATTCATCCACATATTCATTAAGTAAATTAAATACATCACCAACTTGGTTTACCTTCACCAAATTGTGTTCTTATCCTTCAAGAATATCTCAAACCTCCTCTCTCTCATTCTCTCTACTAGTAATTATCCATCTATGTCATCATATGTCATCTAGTACTCTACCCTTCTCATCTTATCCTCATCCATCTTACCCAAAATTCTTAGACTTCTCAGCCAAAATTATGAGCCAGTCTAGGCATGCAAATAAAGATCTAACAAAACTAATAGTCCACCATATTTCCCTCATGCAAAATACCTCAAGTAATAATAATGGTTTTGCTTAGTTCATATTAACTCAACTTAAATACTAGTTTAGAACCTTAATATTCTAAAAAGTTCCATCATTTAAACAAGTAAATAATAGTCATTCGAAATCATGCATGTTTTTTGACTTCCCTAATTTACCATGCCTCAACTTCACAAAAATTCATCCACTATTAAACATTATAACTCAAATCGAACACCATGATGATAAAAATAGTAATGATATTATTGACATTGATTTAACATAGGGTTATTTCAAATGCTTTCAACCATCTTTTATACCCAATGATGATTTAGTCATAATAATGATATTTACCAAATATCATTTAAATGATTTAAAATTTTATATATTCCTTATTTAATGCAACTATTGAAAGAAAAGAGTTAATGTCAATGATATCTAAGAATATCAGTGACTTTAATAAGTCAATCTAACATAACATTACTCAACAATTTATTTCTAGGTTCATATTTCACAAATATGACAATAAGTTAATCATATAACAACTTAATATGATCTATATTTAACATTATAAATAACTTATACTTAATGATTAAACAAAACATTAATCACATAACAAACTAACCAAACAAATTATTGGAATCCTTATAATACATATAGCTATGAATACCAAATAAAACATTATTTATAAAACACTTAACTATGTTCAATACAATGGTAAGTCATAATAAGATAGGTATAGATTCAATCAATCAACCAAGCAATAACATAAACAACTATTAAGGTAGTAACACAACCAAATTAGTGAAATCACACATTGAAATCAACAAAATCATCAAATAGAAAATAAGATCATAGTAGACATATATAAATCAGATATCAAAGACACACTACAATTAACTCAAATAATGAACATAAAGCATGTTAATCTATCAAGTTTTCTATGTGGATTTCAAGTATTTCTCTATATTCTCCCCTAATTACTCCATTTACACCACCTTCATTGTGATGTAATCCCTATATCACACTCTAAGGGATGGATCTGTCCCACATTCACCTCACAATAATGAATGTAGTTATCCCAAAACATATATATAATCCACAAAATACTACTATAATAAACCATACAACATGATCATAATGTACATAATATGAAATTATAACTAAACCCATAGCTAACATATAATTGTCCCATATTTAGTATATGAAATAAATCTTAATAAAATAATATTTAATCAATTAACAACCATGAAAATCCATGAATCAATAGGTTATTAATCTTAGATATAAATCATGATGTGATATTAACAATAGACACACAGGGTTTGTATCCTTTTTATATATATACTCATATTTTACTTCCAAAATATCAGATTTGCTTCCATATTTAAGTTTTGTAATATTCATTAGATTAATATTCTTAAAAGGTTAAAAATATACAAAACTTATTTTCCTACCTTCCCCACTATAATGGCATAATTTAAAAATAGAATTGGTGAAACCATTAAGCAGTAATTAAAAGACTTTGTGTCCAAACACACAGATATAAAATATGAATTCATAAACATTCTTCAATAAGAACTTCTTAAAAAATGGTCAATATTCACCCCCTCTATTTAATAATGTTGTTACACCTCCAATGGGGCTAACTCAATAAACTCAGATAGCACAACCTAAAATTGTTATTCAAAAATAAATGACAACTACACCACTTGTGGCTAGTTCCTCAACTCCAAATGTATAATCACTTATGCGTGAGATCCAAACTTTGCATTCTAAGGTGTTATATCTTGAGAAGGAAGAAACTAGGCCATCACATGCCTTGAAATCCAACATTATCTTATATACACCTTTGGCACACCACATAAAAAAAACTACCCTGTAATATAGCTTCATGGCACCCAAACTTACAATATATGATGGCAAGGGTGACCCAGAGCATCATATTATAGCTTTTCACATAGCATGCTTTGACTATGTGTCCAATGATTGGCTTCTTATGAAGTTATTTCCATGTAGCCTCAAGGATTATATCTTATAGTAGTTTTATTATTTACCAAATCAATTTATCATATATTAAATCCTTTAAATAACATGTTCCTAACACACTTCTCTATCAACATCAATGATGATAAATCATATTCACAAGAGGTAAAGTTAAAGTAATAGTCAAATGAGCCTATCTGAGATTATGTCTTATGATACAAGACAATATTAGAAAAATTGACTAGTCCCATATTATACATAGAGCTTCAAGATATATTTAAACACAATCTATAAAAAACACTGCATGAATTTATATTATTCAAGAATATTCCCACTTTTAACAATTTGTGCCATAGTCAAGGAAAGAGAGGTTAATCTCTTATCAATGGGAAAACTCAAGTACACAAATGGATCAAAAATAATTATTAAGAGTTAAAAAAAACTCCATATAAGGTAAGGTCAATGTAAGACAAAAGTGATAAAAAATCCAAAATAAACATAGCTTCTAAACCATCTCCCAAATTAGTTTTATCCATTTTTTAGTGTACAGCCTTCACTAATATTCTAGAGTCACCAGCATGGGTTTTAAAACAACTATTAGAATGCAATGTCATATCTCTCCATCTCATTAAATAGGTTTAAAAAACATTTATTCTTCCAAATATTTATGATTCAAATTCATTATATGAGTATCACATGGCACCAAGACACATAACAAACAAATTCATTAGCCTAAAGCAAAAGATACAAGATCTAATTAAGGATAACATTATTAAAGTGGTCACACCAAAAGAGGCACTTAAAAAATAAAAAATAGAAGATAAGGCATTGAATATATCTCCTTATCCTTTCTTAAATCATATAAGGAGTGAGTTAGGGGGCACATCAAGTGTTCATTATACATACTAGCCACATCCACCACTAGATTCCTATCACATAGTTATAGAGGAGACACATCGACTGCATAACATTATTAGCATGTATCACACTATAGTGTCACCTAAACCAATTATCAAATTATTAAATCAGGATATTGTAGATGATGACACAATTTTACATGCACTCTTCATATGATCATACATAGACCACCATCCAATTCATAGTTTTATGGTTAAAAATGGGTCAAGCATAAGCATATGCACCATAACACTCTTATAGCACTTAGGATACACGAAGTGTGATATATTAACAATAGATATAGTCACGAGTGGTTTTATTTTCCATGTTTATATCTCCATTAGGTATATTATAATTCCATTATAGGTTTGTCCAACACACATAGCCACTCAGTTCTTAGTAGTACCTAATGCAAGTGTATTTGATATATTGTTACAAAGGACATGGTTATATTATATTCAATCCATCCCATATATAATACACAAATTCCTAAATTATATACATGTTAATTATGTGGTTAAGGTTGAGGGTGTATCATATGAGTATCCTCTACCCATCCCATAGGTAGTTGTAACACAATTTTTATTTACAGTTCTAACATAGACACTAGTTACAATTCCAAAATAATTACCAAATATTGCATGGCTATAAATTACAACTAAGTGTAATAATCCTATGCATATATCAAAGAGTTAAATAGAGTCATCAATGTAGGCCAAGTGTAATTATATGATATATACATGTACACATACTCTCCCATGGAGAATATTACTAGAGATACCCCTGCATCATAGATACATCACATATTCTATAGGACCTTCATCTACTCATTTTATGTTGAGATCAATTTTATTGGGTTCTAGGGTTTTTCACCATAGGCCACTTACATCACATATAGCTTCTTCTTCTACCATATGGGTTCCTGAGACCCCTATAGTTCATAGGGTATCATAGTCAATGCCACAACATCATAGCATCACATCATAGGTAACATCAGACACATATTATACAACATAATAGATAATGGGAGCATAGTTTCCATTTCACACCATACACATAATCACATTTCCTATATTTGACACAAGTCAAGGTGATAGTGAGTCTCCCATGAGACTCATTGGTTAGTATGTTTATCAACCTTGTACATAATTTCCTTCTCTCTCACTCCTTGTAAATAGTTTATTTTCATTTCCTTATACATAGATTATACTCAGAAAACAAAAAAATAATGTATAATCTCAAAATAAAAAAACATTCAAATATTTTTAAAATAAAAAATTTATAGATTGTATGCATTTTTATGTTTACATCTCTACTTTCTATATATTGTATGTTTCTAGCTATCTTAGTATAATCAAGTTTATCATACACATATGCTTCACTTATTCTTGTCAAGTTCTTGTAGATTATATATAAGACATCGATCCACTACACTAATCTAAACTAGATATTATCTACATACTATGGGTATATACAACAATCCAAGTTTATTCATTTAAAACATTTTCCCACTCAGGGTCATCTCATATGTAGTTGCTACTACCAAATCCTATCTTTACATACTATACATTTTAGTTTATGCATTGATATATATTTATGTTGATCATTAATACTAATTGATTAATTTTTTGTTGACTATCACTAGTTAGACTTAGTATATGTGCATCTTATCATTTATATAGACTTGTACTACATAGTCCTACATGTTTTCATTTTCAGTTTTTTGTAGATTAGACTTGATTGTGTTTCCTATGTTTTTTCCATCTTCAAAGGCATTTTAATATTCCATTGTTATTCCAGGGACCTCATGCATTTACGCTTCATAATTGGGTGTTATGATTGACATCATGCCCCATCCTCATAATTAGTTACTCAAATTTGTTATTATACATTGATTACATTTATCTTGACACCATTATGCAATGCTAAATTATAACATACATCTTACATTACCTACTTATGCTCAAACCCTTTTACATTTGGATTTTATGTTTGTACATTGTCCTCAAATATCATGCCTATGATATAACTAACACATTTTTCATAGCTACATCTTTTGTGGTTAGTTATTACATAGGTTTCATGAATACCCTCAAAAGATGGGGAATTCACAGGGGTTTGTCATAGAGATCCGGTTTCTACTTTACTGTTCAAAGATAAATTTCAGCACATAGGCTTAGTTTAAAAAATTAGACATAGGGAAGACATAAAAAAGATTAAAGAATAAAAAAATAGTTTAGATCACCTAGATTTCAGACCAAATAGACATTAGCACCTATATTGGGAAACTAGATCCATAAGGTGTTACTTTAGACTATAGGGAACTCATGTCCAAAATTCCCAACTTTAGGGTAGTTTAGATTAGCTAGACCAGTACACCAGATACAATATAGATTTACATAGATACAGTCATAAGTTTGATAGTTATGTTCAAATTTTGATTACATACACTCATTTTATATCATATTAAAATAATTTTATTATATTTTGGGGCATCATGTGAGATATGATCACTCCCACATTAAGTTTAAATACATATATTAAATTATTACATAATCAATCTAGATTTAGTATAGTCAAATACCAGATTGGGGGCATGTGTATGGCACATAGTTTCCATATACTTAGCTACACACATATTGATTAGATGTAATTTAAAACTTTATGTCATTATATACACTTATTTTCATATTATAGGTTGCCATCAAATTCATGCCTTACTCTATTTATAGTGGTTGGCATTTCTGAGTGGTCCAGATCCTCCTAATATAAATGAGTGGCCATGGAGATGACATACACAATTAGATATAATAAATTAGATACTTTCATCACTTATATCATTTTAATTATAAATACATCTACTTAACATGGGTGGGTAATGATGGATTCATGGACTACTTAAGCTCTTGAGCCACCCACATGAGAGGTTTATACACACTTACATTTTTATCCAAGCTCTCCACAAATCAAAGTCCACCAAGAAAGGGTGGGCAATGATGGATCCAAAATAGGATTGATTTATTGAGCCACCCATATGAGGATTGATTAAGGAATTAACTTAGTCTAAACTATTCAATGATACGATCACTATATACACACACATGTTGTCTCAGGTTCATGCATTGGTTCACGTACCTAATGAGGTGTGTTCATTCCTTTACTCTCTCTCTATTTAGTTAACTCTACATAGTCACTTTATTTTAGTATAGTCTTTTAGTTTTGATCATCTCTTAAGTAAGAATTACTTTTTGCATATTTTATTTTAGGTCATTGATTTGGATCATGTTTTACATATGCATATCTAGATTCACATACTCAAATTAAACTACAAGGGCTTCACTTCCAAAGTAAGTCTAATTATGCATATTTTTCCTTTATTATAGTCATTTCACTTTGTTGCATTTCTAACGTAAAGTGGGAGAGAAATATAATCACTTAAAAGTGGTATTCATATGTTAAGAGTGTTGTTTGAATTAACCTTGTCCTATCTTAGCCCTAGACCTATCATATATCCTTAGACACACTTTCTCAATCACTTTGTAGACCACATATATATACAACCAACTCAAACATATTCCCAAGACAAATTTCCCTTATCCCAACCCAATTTTCCTAATAATCTACCAAGTGGACATTAGCACCACATTTGGGACACTAAAACCACATGGTGCTAGTGTCCCTAACTGGGTGCTATTGTCTTGTTCCCAAACTATCCTAAAAATATACTTTTTCAAATGTGTGCCCCTCCTAAGGTCAGCCTAAGCACATTTTATTTTCCACACAATATACAAATCTCTATAAATACAAGTCTATTTGACCTTTATTAAATCAATGGAAAATAGATGCAAAAGCCTATTGAATCAAATAAATGTTGAGAAAAATTAAGATATTTGATCCTTGTTCTTCCTTACCTCTAGATACTACCATCTATAGCAGCCCTAATCCCATATTTCAAATATTCCAAATCTTAAGCACATTCAAGGCATCCAAGTCCACTCTCATTTTAACATTCAATTGAAATTGCACCAAGCACTAGGTGGGAGAACTACATAAGGCTTCATCCCTCCTTAGAGTATTGGTATGTAGGAAAATTCTTCATAGTGGGGTGTTGACAATGTCCAACGTATCTGACTAACAAACATAGATTTATTGCTCATGCCATACTTGTAAGGAAGATTAGGGTTTGCATACTAAATAAATATTTAATAGGAACAACAACGAGTTTTAGATTTCTTATGTGTAGGAATAAGACCTAAAAACATAGGCACATGTGCTCCCAAAAAATAGGAACATTCCTGTAAAGAGGACACTAGCACCACTTTGAGGACATTATAGTGGTATAGCACTATTGTATAGGTAGGGTGCTACTATCTAGTGAGAAAATAGATCCTAGGACCTTGTTGATGACACTCAAAACTATTTAGAACCCACATCATCTGTGATAGTCAATTTCTAGATAAGTTTATATTCAAGCATATTTATTACTATTTTTAGAAGGTTAAAATAAGTCAAAAGTCATCACAAATTAGTACTTAATTAATGCATATTATTTAATCAATATAGACATCTCATCCCTTTAATCAATAAAAGTATCTACATAGTTAAACCCTAAAAGGTTAAATCACTTACCTTGACATGAACCAATGGTTTTCTAAAAGAATTGACTTTTTCCATTCATTAGAACTTTCATTAGGTCTTTGTAAGGGTTTGTGGATAGTCTTCTGTGATTGAATCTAGACACCTCTATTTGGAATTTTTCCTTCATCTTGAATTGAATTAAAATTCATAATATCTTTCACCAAGGTCTTATTCAAACCCTATAATTCTTCATTCTTCAAAACACCTCAAAAATTTCAAGCTTCTTCACTTTTCACACATACCTATAGGTGAGCATTAGGATTTCTTGGGTATTAAGCCTTGAAGTTAAGCTCTATTTAAGTTGATTTGGTTTTTTTTTCTAGTCCTAGAAAGGATTAACACCTTACTCACACTCTCTTATACCTATACAACCTTTGATTACCTCAAAAGATAATCATAAGTATGTTTTTTCTCCTATCTACCTATGATAGGCCTATAGGTGCACCTTAGGCCTAGAGCTCTTTATTTTGCTTATGATTTGAAATATTTTAGATTATTTTATCTAATATGAACCTATAGAAAAAAAATTCACTTGTTTTAATATCCCCTATATGTTTTTAAATGATTCAATTTGATTTGGATGTTTATAATAAACCATCACAATCATACTCTTAGCCTGAGATAATCTATTTGAAAAGGTTTCTACTCTTCATATAATTTATTATGTGCAACCTCATGTATTTACTTCCCCAGAAAAAAAATTTAATGAGTTAATTAATCCTATTTAATTTAATATACATGTGTTCACCAGTATAAGGATGATAAACCAATCCCATATTGGTTTCTCCAAGATGGAAAATAAGAACACCATTGCCCTCTTAGGTCTTCACTAGGCTTTAAAAACTATTCAATTAAATAAGTTGATTGGATATGATATATAAAATAAATTTTATTTAAAAATTATTAAAATTATCCATGCCTTTTACACCTCTTTGAATTATCATAACTCAGACTTCATGCACAACCCTATTGTTTTGTGCCTACTTTCTTGACACTAGCCTGTATGTGTTTTTTCAGACTATCTTGTCCATTTTAGTGTTATACCTACCTTTAATGACATTTAAACCTTATAAACCCATGATATAAAGTCTCACATATCTTATGAGGATTCTTATACTCATATATTCTTTCAAACTCTACCTAGTTCAATTCACATACAGGGAAGCCTATAGGTAACTGTGTTAGGCCTAGAACATATTCAAATTATCTCTTGGGTGATATTTTTATGAAATTATATGGATTATGAATGGTTTAGGTTGTTTTTATGTTATATTATAGGTCATTTACAATTTAATTACCACACCAAATCCATTATTGACCTATTCATTTCTTCTTCTTACTTAAAATGCCTACTTACACAATTGTATTCTCTCACTTGAGGCTTGCAACTAACCTACTATAAAAATAAGGTTACCTTGGAATAGTGACAAGATTTAAAAGAGATGGGAGGAAAAAATGATATGTTAGATAATATAATATTTTATCTTTTTAAATCATTCAAGGTATCTTCCTTTTGCTTAATGGCCTCAAGAAAATCTATTTTGACCTATAACCTACAATAATATATTTAATGTGTATGATATTAGTTCTTTCTTAACCATTTTGTCTCATTTAATGCTTATATATGACCTAATATGTTTTTAGGAGGAGTTAGGGGATCACTTGAGGTGATAAAACTCTCAAACTAACAAAAAATCTGACTCTAGCTTCTCAAGTAGGTTAACAACTCACTAAACTAGAGTTTTTGATCATATAATGCTAGCACGTGCCAATTATATGATAATTAATGGTGTGAGAGGGGTTTTTAATTCTTAAAAAATCTCATGAAATCATTTATTTTCACTAAAAAGCTTAAAAATGCCTTAAAACTATTGAAAATTGACCCCATGGGGTTTGAAGTCTCTTTTTTGCACCTTAACTCCTTAGTGATTGTTAATAAAGATAAGGAGCTCACCTAGAAAACTAATGACATAAAATTGAAGGTAATTAAGTTTCCTTCCTATAACCAAAATCTCTAACCATTTTGAGGATACCAAGAAGACCTAGGAGGCTTGATGGAGAAGTGGTAAAATTTTTTGACTTTATTGGCTTTATAAATCCCTCCTTTGCATGGATTTGGGTCTAAAGAGATTAATACGAGCATTGTATAATTTTTAAAATTTACACTCAATGGAAAGCCTCTAAAAAATACATCTATGAGATTTTTTTATTTAAGAATTTTCTTATTTTGTCTTCTTGAGATATTGTACCTATTGAACCAGGAGATCATAGATCATTCCATAACCTATAAAATGTATATAAACATGCCAAATCATATTCATCATCTTTTACCCTAAAAATTCCTAATTATATCCTATTTTAACATTATAAAATGATGTTTTGGTGGTTATAAATAGGTTCTAATGTTATAAAAGTAGTATCAAGACATTTTTGAGGATATGTACGATCAAATAAATATATCATGGCATTGCAAAAATGTCCAATGACTTAAAATACCCCTATCCAATGATATAAACTTTAATATTTTTTTTCTCGTATTAGGTCTCATATTACATTGGATTATATCATAAGATAGATAAATGAAATAACTTAATCTTTCTAAAACTACCTTAATTTATCCATACTACTTGAAAATGAAATATAATCAACTTAGTTGTTTTTTTTCTTGGTCTATTTGCTTGGTTTGGCATGCATTTATCCTTGGGGTTCACCATTATTATTATTTGATAATGGCTTAACATTGACATTTAATTCAAACACAAACCTTAGCTTTGTTAAACTTACCTTAATCTATGATAAACACATGAAGAAGACTATGTTAAATGACCATTTATGGCAAGACAAAGTGACTTGAGCATGTTTTCAAGTAGACCATCCTAGAAAGCTTTGTATGCTATCAATAATGACATAATGTCTATCATCTTGAGACAAACCATGTCCAATACAAGACCTTTATGATGGATATCAAAAAATTTAAGATCATGTACAACAAAGTTTATAATGATACTCATCAATTGTGGACAATTGTATCTAACATATTTGGCAACCTCCTGGGATTACAATCTTGTTATGCATCTAGACTAGTGGCCTTGATAATCCATTGGGATATGGGGTCATGAATTCTACTATAATTAAAATAAATATAAAATCTAAACTAGAAATTACACATGAAAGAAACTAAAAACTAGACTAACACAAGACACACATCACACACACACACACACACACACACACACACACACACACACACACACACACACACACACACACACACACACACACACACACACACACACACACACACACACACACACACACACACACACACACACACACACACACACACACACACACACACACACACATGTGTGTGTGTGTGTGTGTGTGTGTGTGTGTGTGTGTGTGTGTGTGTGTGTGTGTGTGTGTGTGTGTGTGTGTGTGTGTGTGTGTGTGTGTGTGTGTGTGTGTGTGTGTGTGTGTGTGTGTGTGTGTGTGTGTGTGTGTGTGTGTGTGTGTGTGCGTGCATGTGTGTGTGTGCGTGTGTGTGTGATGAGACACTTATAGGAAGGACAATAACATGAAATAAACAAACTTGTTATCTAAGAAATAAGATAAAATAAATACCTACTTTACTATGTATAAAACTATAAATATGACCTTAGTATCATGGTTTAAAATGTATCACATTGACTTCGATACTCAACTTGTATCTATCAAGTTTTGCAAGCTGAAAGGCATTATGTTCTTTACAACCAATGAAAACATAGGTCCCACTCCACAATGTATCAAACTTGGTATGTCTACCAAGTTCATCCTTGTCTTCATCCCAATTCAAAACAAGGTATCCTTATTGATATTCTATTGAAATAACCCTCCTATCAAAGGTCATATTCACTTGGTCTTAATGGCATTCCATGCTATACATAACATGATTTATTGTCTCCTCTAAGAAAATTAACTCTATAAACCTTATTACCATGGGATTACTCTCCATCATCTCAAGTTTATGAGATAAATTTAGGGCTATTAGTTCAAGGGAAACATGTATCTTTTCCTGTATCCCATAAATAAACATGTAGGGTGAGTTTCTAACAACCCTCTTGGGGTTATTTTATCATCCTATATATTTTTTTTCAACTTGGTGTGCAAATATATTTGATTGTCTTATATTATTCTCTTAATCATTATAATCAATATATTATTTGTGGACTCATAAATCCCATTCCCTTAGGGATAATAACTGTAAGAAAAACTTAGATAGATGCCATGCTTGAGATCCCACTCTATTATTTTTGCACCACTAAATTTCATTATATTATCAAAAATTAATGTTAAAGGAACTCCAAATCTTAGGCCTTCATATAATTTAATAACTAAATTTTCATTATTCTCTTTGAGATCTATTACTTCTAGATACCTTTCGAAATAATCAATGGTTGTAATCACCCATTTATGGCTAGCACTTGAATGGGGATTTATCATGCCAATGAAATCAAGACCCCACTACATGAATGGTTGATCCAATTAAATAATATTGAGAGGAAGGGATTCAAGGATTTTCTTACCTATGAAAAATTCACACATTTTACACCTCATTACCCATTCATAATATTCCTTAAGCAAGCTAGGCCAATACTACCCATCTCTCATTAATCTTTCTATTATGGTCTTAGGTAAAAAGTGTCCTCCATCTAGTCCATCATGGAATTATTCTAAGATATTATTAATTTAATTATATTTAACACACCTAAAAATCATCCCATTAATATCCCTTCTAAATATTATTCCATCCACAAGAATATAAGGAATGGACTTCAATCTAATGTATCTTCTCTTTTCTCTATCCAAACCTATAAGACACTCACTTGTTTGAATAAATTTTACCATCTCTTGTGTCCAACTTGGAGGGGTGAAGGTAAAACTATATTAGGATCATCTTTCACTAATAAAATATCCTTATATTATTCTTGAAGGTTTGATTCCAAGTTTTCACATATCCTTGTTCCTCTTACCAAAATAGTATCCTTGATCTCCACATCATACTCCATGACCTTGGTTATCCATTAAACCCTTTTATCATTAAAATACTTGTTCAAAATAAAGTATTTTATGTTTCGATGTGTCACCATGACATGAATTTTTTTATTAAAAACCATATTCCTAAACTTATTAAGGCTCCTTATAATTTCCAACACTTGATTTTCAAAGAAGGTGTATCTCTCTTCATAATATTGTAGCCCTTCAATAAACAAGGTAATAGGATGCTCAATACCTTCACTATTTTATTGAATCAACATGGATGAGATGGTTTCAAGGTTATAAAAATCATAGAATAATAAATCCTTTAAGAAATTAGGATCGATCAATGTTGATGTTTATGTAATGGCTTGATTAATAGCCTCACTAATATGTTTTCATTATTTGGTTAAATTTAAGACTTGGTGCTTCTTCAACATGGTTGTAACAAAACTCAAAATGTTGGAAAAACTAGGTATGAACCTTCTAACAAATTTTATTTTCCAAATAAAACTTTTTAAGCCTTTCTTATGCTTAGGTAAATCTAATATAGCATTGACCCTTTTAAAATATATAGTAAGCTTATATTTGGATACAATTTGGCCTAATAAATTACCCTCATGATCTAAAAATACACATTTATTTTAGTTTATAGAGATAACATATTTATACATCTTTCAAAAATCAATCTAATATGAGCTACATGACCACTAGCATTGTTTTATAAAACTACTATGTCATCAAGATAAATTAACACCATTTCATTGATCAAGTCTTGAAAATCCATATCCATGTCTCTTTGGAATGTATCCCTTGCATTATATAACCCAAATGTAATTATTTTATAGGCATATGTTTCAAATTTAGTATTAAAATTTATCTTTTGTTGATATTCTTCCTTCACCAAGACTTGATTGTAACCTGATTATCCATCCAAGAGAGAGAAGCATTGAGAACCTACAACCACTTGAAGAATTTTCTCCATAGAGACTAAGGGAAAAATATCCTTTAATGACACCCTATTAAAATATTTAAATCCATAAATAATATGATCTCTCCACTCTTCTTTCTCACAAGGACTATATTAGCAATCCATTAAGATTGTTTGATAGGGAATGTGATTCTTAATTCTATCAACTTGGTTATCTCTTTTCTCATTAGCATATAAACATGAGGACTAATATGTCTTTTTATTTGTATTATATACTAGGAATTTAGATGAATTTATATGGTATGTTTGGATAATTTAGGATCAAACACTTTAAGATCACTATATTCCCAAACAAAGATATTAGAAAATTCTCTACATAACAAAAGTAGCTCTCTTAGCTAAAGTACATACATTTACAAGCTTAAAAAATGTATATTTTAATATGGACACCCTTTAATGATTTTATTATTTATTAGACATTTTCACTTTATCCTTTCTCATTTGATCACTCTCATTGAATATGTTCTCAAGAGTTACTAGCACTTTGGGAAGCTTACCAAATCTCAATTGCACAATATGATCTCCATAGTGATGCTTAAATTTATTTAAGTTTTTACAATAAAAATCAAATTATTGATAAATTAATCATTATATTTGATTATATCACTCTAAAACTTTATAATTGACATCATTATTCCATATTTATGGCCTTACTAACACTTTGATAAATGGTAGAGTTTTTGAATTCTTGGCATCATTAGGAATGTCAAATTGAGCTCCCACTGAAGACAACTTATTAGTATGTTGATTCTCCTCTCTTATAACTGATTATATTTTGAAGTCTTCAAAATATTTAATAAGGTCCCATTTCCTATGATTTTAAGACTTCAATAGTGGATAATTGGCAATAGTCTTACCTTTCACTTGGTGGACTACTAGCTCACTATCTCTATAAATTTGCAATTACTTCACTCATTTATTTCTTTCCCATTAAATCCCATTTATAATAACTTCATACTCAATTGAATTAAAATTACAAATAAACTGAAATATGACTGTAGGATAGTACTTGTCATTTAAAAGAGAAACTAGCATTACACTTGCCCCTTCTCCATTCTTACTTCTTGAACCATCAAAGAACAACTTCCATAGAACATAACTATATTTAATTTACTTAGAGAGAGATGTTATGGTTATACATTCTTCACAAAAAATAATAAACACATACACTATCTTCTTTGACCCTTCCATATGGATCATACACGTTTTTTTGCTCCACACTCATCAAAGAAAAGATCTTATATGTCTTCAAGAGATATAACTAGTTATTGATCATTAGGATAATCCTATTCATCAATGAAGGTGTAAATCACATTTGATATTTTTGTAGTGTATGGATCAATAAGAAATTTAAATATAGGTTTAAATCCAATTGTAACTTTAGTACCATATCTAGTTCTAAAAGCCATGTATAACTAATCAGATGATAAGTAACCTTCAATCTTGGTGGTGAGGTCTCTTGACAATCATAGAGAAAATTAGGGTGTAAATTCTACCACAAAAACATATTAACCAATAGAAAATTTGGAATATACATGAAGATTAAGACCCAAAACTTTGATCAAACCCATCATATTATTAGATGAACCATCCATTTTCAAGACATATTTTGTATTAGGTTCATACTTTAGGCCTAACTTATCAGTTATTTTTTTAATCATCACTGAGATATGTGCCCTAATACATATCATGAAATTATGTACTAGTAAATTTCAAAAAATAATTTAAACAAAAAATTATGTGGTTTAAGATATTTTCTTAGTTACCCACTAGTAGGTGTAAGAGTGTTTATAAAAACTGAACTCTCTCTTCTTGCTAATGTTTTTAAAAGGCTAAGTTTTGATAACTCCGCTTGAATTATCTCTCTTTTGTTTGGGAGATAAAATTTATCCCACATAGGAATAATCATATTCAACCTATTAATTTGGTACATAATGTTGATGCAAGAGCTAGTAACCCTTGGCTATCATCTAGGAGCTTCCATACTAGTTTTAGATTACATAGTTTGGGGTATAAAATAACCATTCACATTTTATTTTTTTGCATTTCTTAGCACTTTAGAATTAAATTAAAATATTTTTTTCTTAAGACATAGAATGAATAGTGGAAGAAAATTTACGTATCTCTTGAGCATCATTAATTACTCTCCTTCTATAGCTTGTATTGGATGATATAGAAGTATTACCAACATTACTTGTGCTTCCCAAATAATTGAATGCACACCAATATTCTTCATTCTAATTTATGAATTTAGAATCATATTGAACTTGTTCTCCATTTATTATTTCAAGTTGAGGAAATTCAACTTGTGTCATAAAAGGAATGGTTCCATTTTGTGCCATACAAGCTTGATTAAACACCTCATTTTTATTAGAAGAGTAATTATGAGGTTGATCCCATTGAGAATACCAATCATGATCTTGTAGATATTCATTTTGAGTAGGTAATATAGCTCTATAAGTGGATGCATAATTTTTATTCTATATAATATATGGTCTAACATTTGTATTATCTTTGACCTTGGGATTTGGCTTGAAAATGTGGTTAATTTGGATGATTGGAATCATCATATTGATGTGGATCATGGTAAGCTCTATGAGACTAATTTAGTTGCCTCATCATTACCATCATATAATTTTCAAGAGTCTTGATTAATGATCTATCTTCATCACTTGATTATTTTAATTGACTAGGATTATCCAACTCATGACCAATTAGTGTGGGAATGAGAGAAAAAATTGGAGTAGGGGATTTTATATCAGGAAACAATGGCATGGGAGGTTTTGGGGATATCTTCTTAGTTTGTATGAATTTATTTTTAAGTTTTATGAGAAGATCATATTCCTCAGGTAAGGTCTCTCCTCCCATGGATTGTGGCATAACAACTATGACACTATTCACTACCTTGATATAATATATGAAAACATAATTTGGAGTATGTATCATAACAATTAGGGTCCTATCCCATGTTTTTTGAAACCTAGATTTGAAATATTGCATGAATTTTTAGTAGATTTCTCTTTAAATTAGTTAATTATTCATCTAGTGACAAATTATCACTCTTGTATTTACACCTCTTACTCAAATTCTCTCCCAAATGGTGCCATGAAGTAATTTAATTAGGAGATAATTTTCTATAGTATTTCAAAGCTTTGCCCTTAAATTATATTTGTAACAACCTAATGTCCATATTCTCTTGAGTGATATTTTAAATACTATAGAAATTAGATATCTCTATAATGTGTTCAATGGGATTAATGGTGTTTTTTCCACTAAATTATGAGACACTCATGAGGCCTACCACAATAATATCATCATATATTGAAATATTTATAGGGGATCCGCCATTGAAAATAAAAAATGGTAGGTTTATATCCATATTGATAGCTTTAGGAGAGCTTGGTGTGTAATTAAAATGGAGCTTACTTATAGGAGTCTTGTTATAAGGGGAATAATAAAAGAATCTCTTTCTTATGAATTAATGAATTTAATTCGAAAAACCCAAAAGTAATAAATTTGGCCCTTGATATTGTAGTCATATTTGGCATGAAAATTGGAGTACTAATCTACCACTAGGAGCCAAAAACTTATTACAATCAGTAGATGCTATATGAATGAGGCTATTACATCTATAATTTTGATAATACCAACATGAATCTTAGATAATCTTGTTGAAATTTAGTCCCACTAGGCCTTCCTAACTAGATGATAGCATGAAATCACTCCTAGGTTGTGGGTGTCCTAATTAGTGAAATGAATCTCTAGTTGGGCTAGTTCCTTTTATGATTCACCCAAAAATACATCTAACTTCACTTTAAATGAAAAGGGATATAAAAATATAAAACTAGTAAGAAAAACATGGAGGTGATACACAAAATATAGTGTCTTCTACTTTCTAATGCTTTCACTATGAAATGACATGTTTACAATCAATTTTTACAGCTTAAAGATAAATCCTACCACATAAGTTTTTTATATTATGTATATGGATATTATAATAGATAAGGTGATCATTAAAGAGGCCTAATATCAAACACTAATGACATTTCAACACTCAAACTCAACAAACTATGTGATACACTTCATATGACATGTGGAAAGATGACTAACTCACATAGAGGCATGAAAGAGAAGGATAAATGCAAGGAAGCAATATCACTATTACAAAAAAACCATCAATAATTCATTTAAGAATCATTATATTCAAGATGAAGATATTATAATTTATCTTGAATTTATTTTAAAGGAAATTAAAAGTATTAAAATTTTCAAGGCTTTGCCATAACCAATTTGAGATATATGAAATACCTTTCAAGGCCTCATTTATATAAGAATAGAAGGAAGATATAAGGATAGGTAAATAACAGAAATCATGAAATAATTTCATCATCAAATTAGTTACAATATAAAAATGAATTGACACAAAATTTACTTGGAATGTTTTGACATCTTATTCTTTAACCTTCTAGGCCATGTGTTGATTGAGTTCTTCATGAAGAGTGGCATAGAAACTATCTTTGCATATTGATGATGTCTTGAATCTAACTCCTTCCCAAGGAGTTACACATATTATTATTTGAAAATAGTTATAAGTTATTAACTTGACACATGGTCTAGTTGAGAACCTTAAATGCCTACGCTAGCCTTTTCAATGCTTCTTCTCCATTGAGATTTGAACTTACACTTCATGTCTCATTTTACTAGTTTCTCTTAATATTAACGTCTAACCTTCCAATTAAAGTATTTTTTATGTTTTTATAACTTCACTATGTTTTTTTTTAAGGAATTTATTTTAGTAGTTCATATAACCTATATTAAAGCATTATGGGACACCTTCTTGAGGTCATAGTAGTCACCTCTCATCATTTAAGCCTACTTGACCATTTTAAATCTATTTTATCACTGTGTAAGCTTCCTAAATGAGACATATAAAATAAATTAACATCATTTTTGGTTCAAAAAATCCCTATAACTAGTTAAGAAGTCTTATTGACCTCAGAATTTTGAAATCAAGCTAAAAAGGGAGCTTCTTAGGCCATTTTACGTACATCTTTGGCTCACACCTAACAACATTATACTCTATCATATGCCTATGGGAGGAATAGAGATCATACACATGATTATTTATCTATTTAAATAGATTTTAGGTACTTTATGAGCTCACCTTCTCCATCAGGTCATATATAGGGTTTAATAAGGGTTTAGAGGAACTTGAGGTCTTAATGATAGTTTATAAAGATGTGTGATTTAATGTATAAAATAATACCATTAATATTATGTATAAAAAACCCATTCCTTCCATAATGTGATTAGGATCACATGCACCTACTCATACAAGTTCACACATTTTAAAGTCACCTTTCTTGGCAATGCAATCCTGAATGTTTGCTCAAGAGAAATCGTTAGGAAAGAAAGGCTATGAAAATGATAGTTTTGGGTTGGAATCACATTATTAAGGTCTATGAAACTTATATTTTCATGAACCAATGGTTTTATAAAATAATTTACCTTTTTCATTCATTATAACTTGTATTAGGACTTTGTGAGGGATTATGGACAATCCAATGTGACTAACCCTAGCCACCTCTATTTGTAACTTTTAATTCATATTTAAATGAGTTAAAATTAATAGTATATTTTATAAAGTTAATATTCAACCCATTTAATTCTTAAATATTAAAAACACCTCAAAAATTTTAAGCTTGTTCAATTTTCACACACAGACTATAGGTGCACATTATGCTTTCTTGGGTATTAATCCTTGAGGTTGAGCTCATTTTAAATTCATTTGGTCTTATTTTATGGTAATATTGAGGATTAAAACATTTATTAAAAAATATTAAACTTAAAAAACCTTATATCACCTCAAAAAATAATCACAAGTATGATTTTGCTCCTATCTACTTGGGATAGGCCTATAGGTGCACCTTAGGCCTAGAGGTCTCTCTATCACTTATGATTTGTCAAATTTAGGCCTGTTTGATCCACTATGACCACATATATAATTTTTTAAATCATTTAAATATACCATATATGTATCTAAAAGAGTCAAGTTGAGTTGGATGTCTATAATAAACCATCAACTTTAGACTCTTAGCTTTACATAGTCTATTTGACAAGGTGCCTACTCATTTAACTAATTGTATGTAACCTCATGTATTGCCTTCCCCAAAATAAAATAAATTAATTCATGGGACTAATTAAGTTTAATATACATGTTTTTACAATTATTATTATGAGAAACCAATCCCATATTATTTTCTCCAAGATGGAAAACAAGATCACCATTGCCCTCTTAGGTCTTCAATAGACTTAAAACACACATCAATTAAATAAGTTGATGGGATATATTATTATATAAAAAACGGTTCATAAAAAAATATTTTAAATTATGCATTTATTTTACTCCTCTTTGAGCTCTCATAAATTAGACTTCATGCACAACCCTTCTACTTTGTGCTTACTTTCTTGGCACTATCCTGTAGGTATTTTTTTAAGATTATCTTGGCCATTATAGTGTTATCTCTACCTTGAATTCCATTTAAAATTTATAAACCTATCCATTGAGGTATCTCAAAAATTATGAGGCTTCTTAGACTCATCTCCACTTATACACTCTACTTATTTCATTTCATCCTATAGGGAAACCTATAGGCAACTCTGTTAGGCCTAGAACATCTTTAAACTATCTCTTGGGTGATCTTTTGTTGAAATTAAATAATTTTTGAATCATGTCTATTATTTACATATTTTTTGAGATGTGATTTGAAATTTAAAGACCACAATAAACATATTATTTAACTCTTAATTGATTCTTCCTATTTGAAATTCCTACTTACATGATTGTATTCTCTCACTTGAGGCTTTCAACTGACCTACTAGCACAAAAAGGTTACCTTAGATTAGTGTAAATATTTAAAAGAGATGGAAGGAGAAAATTATATGTTAAATAATATCATATTGGATATTTTTAAATACTTCAAGATATTTTTATTTTGCTTAATGTCCTCAAGAAAGTATGTTTTGACCTATAACCTGTAATAATCCATTGAATACATGATATTAGTTATTTATTCAATGTTTTGGCTCATTTAATGATTTAAAATGACTAATGAGGTTTATATTAGGAGTGAGGGGATTATTTGAGGTGAGAAAACACTCAAATTAATTAAAACCTTACCTTTAGCTTCTCAAGTAGGTATGTAGATCACTCAATTGGAGGTTTTGATCTTCTAATACTCAGATGTGCTATGTAGATGTTGAGGAATGGTGTGATAGGTATAGTAGAGTATTAAACTATTTAATTAAATAATCCATTTTCACCAAAGAGATCAATAATGCCTTGAAAATTTTGAAAACTGAGCCCATGGGGTTTGAAGTCTCCATTTTACACCTTAACTCCTTAGTGATTAATCATAAAGCTAAGGAGATTTACCAAAAAAATAATGACAAAAAATGGAAGGTAATTAGGGTAAAATAATATTATAAATATATTATGATCCAAATATTTCTCTCCTATGAGTACTGATGCAAAAACACTAACCATTCTAAGGCTACCAAGAAGATTTAGGAAACCTGATGGAGAAGTGGTAAATGTTTTTGCCTTGCTTGGCTCTAAAACTCCCTATTTTTCATGTATTTGGGTCTAAATATATTAAGAGTGTCCTTAGATAAGTTATAATATTTATCCTAAATGGAAAACCTATATAAAAGACCTCTATGATCTTATTTTCTTCAAGAATTTACCTATTCTACCTAATTGAGATATTTAAGCTATTGAACTAGGTGATCATGGATCCTTCCTAACTTGTATAGATGAATATCAAGTTACCAAATAATTTTCATCTTCCTTTACCCTAAAACTTCCTCATTATCTCCTATTTGAATGTTATAAAATGATATTTTTATGGTTACAAGGAGGTTCTAATGTTGTAAAAGTAGTATCAAGACATTTTGGAGGAGATGTAAAATTAGGTACATATATCATGACAATGTACAAATGTTAAATGACATAAAAGACCCCTATCTAATGATATAAAATTTCACATTTGAGATCTCTTAGTAGGTCTTAAATTACATTGGATTATATAATAAGATTAAGACAAATAGAATACCTTAATATTTCTAGAACTAACTTAATTTCTCAAAAATTATATAAAATGTAATGTAATAATGTTACTAGTTCTTCTCATTTATCTATTTGTTTAGCTTGGCACACATTTCTCCTTAGGGGTCACCATTCTTCTTCTTTTATCATAGCTCAATATTGACCTTAACTTCACACACAAACCTTAAATTTGTCAAACCTAAATTAATATATGCTAAAAACATGAATAATACTATATTTAATGATCATTAATGGTAATACAAAGTGACTTGACCCTATTTTCAACTAGACCATCCTGGAAGTCTTTGTAAGCTACCAAGAATGACATGATTTGTATCATCTTGAGATAATACATAACCAATAAAAAACATTTATGATGGATATTGAAAAATTTAAGATTATTTAAAATTGTTTTCTAATTTTACTCATCAATGGTGGCTAGTTTTGGCTAACAATAGGATTTGCATTTTATGAACCATTGATAACAAAATAAGTAGCCAAAATTCTCTTTACATTTCCATAGGTTTGATTTTATCCTTCTATGAATAGTTATGAGGTTGATGGTTAAATTTTAATGTTTGAAAATAATTCTCAATATATATATTAATCCCTATAATACTATATTATATACATTTGATTCATGTATCAAACCCATATGGGTAGAATATCTCAAGTTTTGCAGTGTCTTGATGTGGCAGGCAAGATCCTAGTAATGTGAGAATATTAAATACATGGAGGAAAATGGAAATAAGTTTACATTTTTTTTTTAATTAATTAATACTCATCATACCTCATCATGGAACCATTATGTCCAAAAATGTAAATATTTCATGCTAGTATGCACACAAAGTGACTGTGTACATCCTGATAATGTAAGGAGAGAAAGTTCTTAACAATGTTGCATGTTTTTTTGTTTGAATAGATATTAATGTGGGATAAATTTTTCCCATAATATCATAAAATACATAAAAATACAAATAAAATAGAGGCTTCACTATAATAAACAAGGTTACAATGAGGCTTCATGCTTAAAATGTAAACCTACTAGTCTGTTATAGGTGGAGAATGAAAGGGAAACACATGTTTTGCATTCAATATGAGGTTTTATGATAAAATTAAGTGTTAAATACATAATTAAAATTTTATTATGTATGTTTATGGTATAATAATTATAAACATTGAGAAAAAATCCATTATTGGATCCCAATAAGTATTAGGCCTAGAGAAGAACCTATAGACATGCTTAGATATTTTCAGGGAAAAGAGGCAGATCTTATAATGAATGTGAATTATGAGAGTCATGTGAGGTGTGGAAAGTATTGAATAACTTGTGGATAAATTTTTTACTCCTTGTGTTGAATAATAAAATATCGAATAAAATCACCCTCAAGGTCTAGTGGGGCATTAGGCCTAAAAGACATACAAGCCTGTCACAAGTATAACGAAAGGAAAAATGCATGAATTTTTATAAGAAATATAAATAAGGTATATATAGGTCAATAAATAAAAAATAAATAATATAACCATATTATAATCACTAGAGGGCCAACACTAGCTCAACACAACCCATTCCCAATGCAAACTCAGTCAAGAGGCCTAAAAGGTACACCTACAAGACTACATATGGAATATGAATAAATTATTCAAGTTTTGGGAAAATTTGTTATGTGAAGGACATAAAAATATAATTAAAAACTAGTAATATTATCCTATTTGGTTTTAGTTTGGTATAATGGATAAAAAGTATTAAATAAAGATCATTAAGGTCATCTACATAAAAACTATCTTCAAGCCCTAGTAATGGGTTAATACAAATTATAATGAGTCTAAGGATTCAAAAAAGTTAAATAACCATTTACACATGTCATGATATGTTGTATAGGACTAAAGGAAAATTTAAAAATCACAAATAAATATTTGGAGACGTTTTAGATTAAAATAGACCTCTAGAATGCACTTATGCAGTCCTTCAATGCCCGAGAAGCTATCTTTCTAAGCTCAAAACTTCATTCATGATATGCATGAGAAGGATTGTATTTTTTATGTTTTTAGGAGGTTATAACACACCAATATTAGGTAGTTTTTTTTTACTAAATGATTATTTATGGTATGAATAATCACTTAGAAAAGAGATCACTCTAAAACCCTATTTTTACCTTGTGAAGGGTTCAAGAAGACAATATTTTGCTTAAAACTTGAATGAGAAAATGCATAGTTTAAAATGGTTATTTTAGGTTTTAATGGTGTTAACTTACTAAAAATTTTTGGAATTATTTCATAATTGAGGCCTTCAAATTTATGAATAATCTTTAAGAAGTTGAGAACCTCTAAACCATTCTAAAACACTAATAAGAGATCATTGACTGAGGTTTGAATTCTAAGTGGTTAAAATACATATGATTGGCCTTGAAATAAATTTTATGGTCCTTATGTGTCCTATAATAATCCATGGGAACAAAAACTTGGCAAATGTGAAGAGTAGAAGGTACAAAAAATGACCTAAAGAGTTGGTTGCAAATTTATTTTTTAGAGTTTAGGTGTGTCAGGGTATCCAAGCTAGTTGAGAAGGTTTTGTAAGCATAATAAGAATCCACATGAATATCCATAATTCATTATATTATGCCTTGATTGCAGCATAATATGCTTCAAATCTCTATACTAGGCCTAATGGAGATTGTCCTTCTTGTTTGTATACCAGACTAAAATAAAAACTTCTCCAAGGTAATTTGAGGTATGTAAACTTGCAAAGAATATTTTTAAAATATCTTACATCATTATTAGGAGACATTAAAGGTTTGTTATATATCATTTCAATGGTTTATGATAGGATATGAGATAGTGTGGTCCCCTCCAAGCACCATATGAGATGGACAAACCATGTTGGTAATCTACAAAAAAGAGTCAGACCTGAATAAGATGTCCAAGCTTAAGTATTCACTTTCACCAACATGAGAGATGTGTTGAGAAGATAATAATAGTGGAGCAAGGTATCAAGGTATCTAGTTGGGCATGTGTCAAAAAATGAGTTTGTAAGTCCCCAATCTTGATAGAGGTTAGTTTCATGAGGTGGATATGAAGGATTACAAAAATCCAAAAGAAGCTAATACACCACCTTGATGAAGGCATCATCAAATCAAATAAATACTTTTTATATAAGATGACATAACTATTCTCTCACCATCCATTTAGATGGTAGTTAATCTTAGGTGGATAACACATGTCATGGGCTTCTCTAATTTCCATCTTCTCTCTCCTTTTTAATCTCTTATATATGTATTGTCTTGTTTGGTATTTAAAAGGGATCCTCAATTTGAGTATGGTGAATCCATGCTCATGTAAACACTTTTAATTTCCTTTGATATGAATATAATCTGATTTATAACCTACTTATTCCTATAATTAGTGTATATTTCATGGTTAGTTAATGAATGTTAGTAGTAGTGTCATATTTCTCTTTCAGTTGTCCTATCTCATTACCTATTTGCAAGGTTTTGTCATGTTATTAGGTCATATTGAGTGTGTTATATGGTATTTCATTGGATAAATCTAGATATTTATTCATTAGTGTCTCCTATGAGACCATTTGATCATCCCTTCCTAGTTATTTCCTTGAATTTCACCTTCATACTAAAATATTGATGCTTAGAGGCTCATATTGAGTTAGTTTGATAGGTCTCAGTATTTTTTCATGTTATTAGTTCACAATAAGCAAGTGGAGGGTATTCATTATGATGCATCACCTCCTTATTTTTATTAATTTTTCTCTCCATTTTCTGAGGAACTAATAGGCTTAGTTGTAGTTTCAGGGTGAAGCAATAAGGGAACTAGCTCTATCTAGAGATTCACCTCATTGATTAGGCCACTAACAACCTAGAGGTGTCTCCATGTTAACACCTAATTGAGAAGGCTTGATAAACCTCCTAAAAGGTGTAGTTAGTGGGATATAACCTATTTCACACTCTATACAAGTACTAGATTAGTATAAATACATGACTTTTAGACATTTAACCACTAAATGGAAATCAGATGCAAAAATACACAGAATTAGAAAACATTGTGAAAAATTAAGGCTATTGATCCATTTTCTACCCTACTTCTATATAAAATCATTTATATCCACCATAATCTTAGAATACAAATATTTCTAGTCTCAAGCCTCACTTAAATAACTCAATTTAACACTCATACTAGAATTCACTTTTACTTACATAAACACTCAGATTAGGATAACTACATCATGTTCAATCCCCTTTGAGGTATTGGTATGTAGGAAAATATAAACATAGTGGGGTGTTGACGATATCCATCCTACCCAGCTAACATCACACCTTTTCTACTTGTGATTCTCAAATACCATAATAAAATAGAGATATAGTGTTACGTATAAAATTAGTCTAAAATAGGTCACAGACAGTGAATCAAGTTTTATCGACATAGGAACTTGCCTAGTAGACTTAGAAACAACTACTATAAGTTCACATCAGTCACTACATAAGGACACTAACACTAAATAGGATGACACTAGCATGGTGAAATACTATCCAAGGTACCACACTACTAACTAGAAGGATTTTTAACACCTAGATCCTGTTCATGACACTTTGATCATATTTAATGCTATTTTTTAGCCTCTAGATCATCTATCTCAATCAATTTTTAGGTAAGTACTTATTTTTTTCATTCATTGTTATTATTATAAATATTAGGTCAATTCCTTCACAAATTAGTGGTTGTATTTATTACATATGTATTCCTTGATTTAATTTACTCGTCCCTTTGAATAACCTAGCACTTGCATTACATAATCCATTAAAATTTAAATCATTTAGTGAACCCAACTTACTTAAAATAGTGTAAAAAACCCTAACCCTAGGGTTTATGTTTCTAGCCTTCTAAGATCCACATTCAAATTTTAGATCCCTATATTTTATGATCTATATTTCATATAATCATGGTAATAATGACACATTAAGTTTATCACTTTTAGATGAAAATTGATTTAGCTTATATTGCATGCTTATTTCCTTTCATTTGGAATGAATTTAAAGATGACATAAACACATATGTACATGATGCTTTAAATCAGTTCAAACATATGTCATATTTTATTATTTCTTGACATGTTATATTTATTTCTTATGGAATTCAATTAAGAAGTGACTATTTACACACATAGAGGATATAAAACATAATACAAAAAATAAAATACCTAAAATTAACAAGTCTCCTTTAAATTATTTTGTCTCATTGGTTCACTTTCATTCCTTATCCATCACTATTATATATAAAAAAACATCAATGGTTTTGCTTATCCCTCCTACTTATTAACCCTACACATCTAGCTACTATCCCATATCTACTATTATCTATATGATCATATTAGACCTTACAGTTCATGTTATGATGTCCACAAGTGGTCCCTAAGCTATTTATGGTAGCAAAACCCATGGCTATAGTTTTCTTGACCAAATCAGTGATTATTCATCCATGGTTTACATTTTGGACATCCTAAAGCATTCCAACACATAAAAAGATATTTTATGTGAAGTATGCCATAATAAAGTGCCTCATATAATAGATCCAATTTATGGTTCTTCCATAATCAATACTATGAAATGGAATGAAGATCATATTTCATTCGAAAAATAATATCTCCCACCTTAGCACATCATAGATCAACACCTACCTTTCTATGTTGCACCATGAATTAACGAGGTGGGTGTTAAACAAGTGTTATTTTATTAAGGATCAAGGTTGAACAATTGTATTATATCTTTTCCATGTATTCTTAATAAGTATTTAGATCCTTTTGATATAAAAATATGAGGTTTTGAAAATATTCCATGTAAAGTTTTAGGTCAAATCACCCTTAACCTTACATGGGGACTTAGAACACTACCTAAAACATGTCAAGTTATGCCTAATGATCTTAATTACAATATCTTACTTGGGAGACATTGAATTTATGATATTCATGTAGTTCCATAAACTTTACATTCATGTTTGAATTTTAGTTACAAAGGTCATAACTACACATGCCTTATGAATCAATAACCATTCAAAATTTGTCAACATACAGAGCCTTCATATAATTATATTCCTCACATGGATTTTGATACAACATTTCTCTACTCTATTATACAAATTTCACATATAAATCTCTAAGACACCTTAAAAGTAGATGATAATATATTGAATATTCCATTTACATTGATGTATTTCAAAAAAATGGATTACACAAGACAGGGCCTCAGAAAACATGAACAAGGAATTATTAATCCTATTGAGGCCTATGATCAACAAGGTAGGTAAGGACCTAGACATAATGATAGCACATATAATTCCAAGTATTCTCACCATGATTCTCAACATATATTATTTTTTCCACCCATTCTATGGGAAGATAATATAGTAACTCATATCTCTACACTCTCAATTATTTATTCCGATCTTATTGATTATATTGTTTCTCCAAATTTGCCTAATGTTATGAATTTGATAATGATCAAACTCTATTATAGTTCCTATCGTCATATGAGGATATCCCTTCCTTCTATCATAATAATATGTTTCCACATTCAACAAATTCACATGCATACTTTGGTGAACACCCAAACACTTCAAATGATTTTTCACTTGACACAGATGGTACCATCCTTAAAACACCTTACACTATTGATCAAACTATATTACTTAACAAAGAGATAGTTGAATTCAATTATGGAATACGCATTGATCCTCACATCATATTATTGACTATATCCTTATGTAAATAAGAAGATATAAATATTTGACATGTTTTAAAAGAATTCCCTAAAAATTACATTTGGCATAATTTTTATATGCACAACATTGATAATTGGTGCACACACCTTGACGCCAGTCTAATTAATTTAATTGCATCATCATTCACATATTGTCCTTCATATGAAGAATCCATTAGCACTAACACATTCTATATGACACTCTATCCAGATACATGAAATATAAGCCCACAAGGGACATCAATGCCTGACAATCCCCCATCAGCTTTCATACTCTCAAACTCATTTATACAAAATAGTCGAATAATAGAAATATTTTCCACCTTCCTGAAAATATTCCCAATAAAATGACCTTCGAAAAATTGAAGCTGGTGGTGATTCCATCACAGTATGAATAACATTCCAAATCCCTTTTCTCAGCAAAACTTAGAACAAGATAGTAGAACAAATCAAAACTGTATTGATGATTGTCTGTCTAAAGGAGCCACACACACCATAGTGAGGTATAGGTAGGGATCTCAGCTACAGTAACTCTAATGAATGAAAGGTAATGCCCATACTCCTGAACATCAAGAAACAACTGCATGCAAATGTCAGTGTTAGAGATATTATTATCTAAGGAATTTGTCCCAGTGCCTCCTCTTCTCTAAGACTCTACCTTATCTGTTGTAGTAAAGATTTGGTTCTTCTTGCCACCATCACAAGCTCCCAAGCTAACTCATTATATCATGCAGTGATTCACTCAGCAGTAGCCTAAAGTATTTCATTTCTTGTCTCTTTAATTTTTTTGTTCTTTTCTTTCTTTAACTCAGCCCAAGAGTTATACGGCTACAATTCCTTTTATCTCAGTTGTTTCAACTCAACCAAAACAACTTTCCATTTTAGTCAAGAGTTCAATGAATTCTCTGTGCTTTCAACAGACAACACCATACCACTCACAAAACTTGTATTTCTATCAAAACTTCTTAAAATAAACCATTGCTGGAACATTTTTTTCTTAAAATAAACCAGTTTTATCAAAACTGGGCTTTCCTCATTTTCGATGAAAATTTAACATTGCTGGAAACATTTTTCTTGCCATTACATTCTTTCACAAAACTATCAGACCGTTGATCATTGAATAGAGTATTCTGACCATTTTCTCAGTATATTGACCTTCTACAACATATCAAGCACTACACAATTCTTTATTTCATTATGCAAGCTAGATTATCGACTGTATTTTCTTCAAATAGATTATAGATATGATTTACACACATTTAGAATAAGCAGATGTCTTCAGAGATCTTAATCAATACTTTCTTACCTCAAATTCCATTGTGATTATTACAACATATAGAAAATCATTATAATTACAATATCTCAATCTTTTATTTCTTTCAAACCTGATACCAAATCCATTCTTGCATGAAAATATACATACTTACAACTATTTCTTGGCATTTGAAGGCCTTATTTCAGACTTCCATACCACCTTCACCTTTCTTCCAATCCTTACTTCCTTCTTATCCTCTCCTCTTCTTACAGCAACTTCTCTTTAATGAGAGGTCCTTCCTCTCTATATATTTTTCTTCGCTACATTCCTCTTCATCCCTCTCATGCCACCCATGCATATCTTACTTTTATTTGTTTTTAAAGAATCTTCTCCCTAACCTCTATGCCCAACTTGGGCTCAAGATAAAACAACAAATAGTTTTTTTAATTTCCAACAATATACTAATTTGGAGAAGACTAATATCTTACGGTTGAAAGATTTCAACCACTCCCCTCATTTGCTCTTTAAGCCAAGATTGGCTTCCAACATGGGGATTCTTAACTAATTTTTACCTTTTCCACTCTTTTTACTTTTAACAATTACAATTACTCCTCAGATAATATTTTGGAGCCAAAATATAATAATTGGAATTTGAATTTAATCATACCAATGTAACCACGTCTTGCCAAGATGTATGTAGATGCTCTTGCATTAATAATTCAATCATATTACATATAATTACACTCTATCTAGATGTAAATATAGTTAAAATAAAGTTAAAATACATCTGAAGGTATCTCTTTTAGTCAAAGATGAGATCTAATGACTTATTTCTATTGGTTTCATTTGACCAGTTGTTCATTCCCAATGGGTTTCTAACATTGTCCCAATTCTTAATTCTAATCACCAAATTTGATGTTGTTATGATTCTATAGACTTAAAAAAATCATTTCCTAAGAATTATTTTACTCAACCCAAAATTTATATTATAATAGACTCCATAGAAAGCTAAAAAATGCTCTCTTTCATGGATGGTTTTACCAGTAAAATCAAACCGAGATCACTAAGGAAGACCAATAAAAAAACTTATTTTACCACACCATGGGGCACTTTTTTCTATATAGTTGATTCAAACTTTTAGGTTTCAATAATTTAAACCCTATGTTTAGATTAAAGGGATGAGATGTCTAAATTAGTAAAATTATATACAATAATTAGGTACTAATTTGTTATGGAATTTGACCTTATTTAACTTTATAAAAATAGTAATAAATAAGCTTAAATAGAAATTTTTTGAAAAGTGACTGTCAAACTAAGTTTTGGATAGTTCTAAGTATCATCACTAGGATTCTAGAATCTATTTTCTCACTCAATAGTAGTGCCCCATATTTATAGTAGTGCCATGTTGTTGTAGTGTCCCCTTTATGGGACTATTCCTATTTTCTAAGAGCACCTCTACCTATGTTTTAGGTCATATTCTTGTGTGCATGAAACCTATAACTCTATGTTACTCCTAGAAAACTTGATTTAGTGTTAAAACCCTAATCCTCCTTACAAGTATGGCATGATCAATATATATATATATATATATATATATATATATATATATATATACATACATACATATATATATACGTATATATATATGTGTGTGTGTGTGTGTGTGTATATATATATATATGTATATATATATATATGTATATATATATGTATATATATATGTAAATATATATATATATATGTATATATATATATATATATATATATATATTCGAAAGATATACTAGACATCCTCAACATCTAACTACGAATAGAGTTGCATACATACCAATACTCCAAATAAAGATTGAGCCCAATGTAATTATCCATCTAGTGCTTGATGTAAGTGCAAGTGAATGTTAGAATGAGAGTAGACTTGGATGCCTTGAATGTGTTTGAGCTTTGAAATCTTTAAAAATTAGGTGCAGGGCTATTATAGATTGTATTATGTAGAAGTAGGGCAAAATAGGGATGAAATACCTTAATTTTGCTTAGCTTGCCTTTGGTTTGAATGTGATTTTGTATCTATTTTATATCTAGTGAATAGAGGTCAATTGGACTTGTATTCTTAGAAATCTATAGCTTGTGTGGATAAGAAAATGTGCTTAGGCCAACATAAGGAGGGGACAACATTTGAAAATGTATCCTTTTAGGATAGTTAGGGCTAAGGATAGTATCACCCAATTAGGGACACTAGCACCATATGGATGTAATGTCCCAAATGTGGTGCTAATTCCCACTTGGTATATTGTTGAACAAGTTGGGTTGGTATCTAAAAGGAGGGTCCTAAGACTATATTTTGGCTAGCTGTAGGTGATTTTTTTTTCCAAAATGATTGGAAAAGTGTTTTTAAGGATCTGGGATAGGTCTAAGACTAAGATAATAATAGGTTAAATCAAGTGACACTCTTACCATCTAGTTATCACTATTAGGTGATTATATTTCCCCCCCCCCCCGTTTATGATAGTAATGTAGTAAAGTGAAATAACTAGTATAAAGGAAAAATAAGTGTATATGGACTTACCTTAGAAGTGAAACCTGTATAGTTGAGTTTGATTATGTGAATCCGTGTTTGCATATGTGAAACATGATCAAAGTAATTTATTGTAGTGAAAAATGAAAAAATTAGTCCTTGCTTAAGATATGATCAAAATAAAAAGGCTATGATAAAATAAATTAACTGAGTAAAGTTGAGAAAAGAGAGAGGAAAGGAATGAATATACCTTGTTGGGTACATAAACTAATGCATGAACCTAGTGATAATCTATGTGTATGATCTTACATATTGATCATATCATTTAATATCTTTGACTAAACTAATGGATTTCTCAAGAACTCATTATGATTTTGACTCCATCATTGCCCACCCCTACTTGGTGGATATTAATATGTGAATAGATTGGATAAGATTGTAAGTGTGTCTAACCCTCTCATATGGGTGGGTCAAGAACTAAATTATGAAATGAATCCATCATTACCCACCCATGTGAATTAGATACATATGTAAATAAACTATGTAAAGTTCTAAAATTATCTAACTGAGTAAATCTAACTATGTATATCAGCTTCATAGCCACTTGGGTATATTATGGAGATTTGGGCTAGTCTAGAATGCCAACCACTATAAATAGAGTAAGGCATGAATCTTATGACAACCTATAATGTTATATCAAGTATATGTAGTGTAGAGAGTGCCATGGAGTTTTCCATTCCATCTGATCAACCTATGTGTAGCTTAGTATATGGAAATGATGTGCAATGCACATGCCCCCAATCTAGTATCAGAGTATACTAAATTATAATAAAGTATGTAATAGATGAGTATTTTTATCTAAAATTAATGTGGGAGTGATCATGTCATGCATGATGCCACAAAATCTATGCAAATGGTATGAATCTAAGCTAAAATGAGTGTATATGAACAAAATCTAAACATAATAATCAAAATTGTGACTATATCTATACAAATATCTACTTTACCTAGTGTATTGGTCTAAATGATCTATACTATATTGAAGTTATGACTATTGGATAGGATCACCCTATAGTGAACACTAGTGCCTTATGGAACTAATGTCCCAATGTAGGTGTTAATGTATTACCTCATTTAAAATTTGGGTAATCTAAACTATTATCTGAGTCTCTCTTTTTTTTTGTTTGCCCTATGTGATAAAATTTATCCATGAATATAAAATTAGGATCTTGATATCTATGATAAAACCCTATGAATTCCCCCTCTTTTTAGGGTATTTTTGAAATCTATGTAAGATCTACCCTTTAAAGAAGTAGCTTTAAAAAATGTGTTAGCCAAAGCATGTGCATGATATTCCAATACAATGTACATATATAACATCAAAATGTAAATTAATCTAGGCATAATTAATTAATGTAAGATGTATGTTATATTCTAGCATTACACAAGGGTGTCAAGATAGATATAATAAATGTGTATAGCAGCAAATTTGAGTAACTACCTAGGGGGATGGGGCATCATGTCTATCATGACACCCAAGTAGGAAATGTAGATGCATGATATCCGTCATGCCATCAAAAACTGGTGTGTGTGTAACAAGAAAATACAAGTGTCATGGTGCAAAATCATACAAGGAAGCATACATACAAACACATGAGGCATGCAAAAGGTAGGCTAAGGGGTCAAAATACATGGTACATGAGAAAATGTCACTAAATATGATATTGAAGACATATAAAGACATGTTCAAATGTCAACATGCATAAACAACAAGAAATTTGGCTTAGATCCAAAGAGAAGGACATGTTCAAATGTTTGCATATAGAACTAGGAAAATCACACATAACGAACATGGCCACATTTCCATTTAAAAAAACAAAGAAGTGACATAGAACCAAATAACAATGGCATATTCAAATGCCTTATATTATGGAAGAATCATAGGAACACAACCAAGTCTAATCTAAGATTACTATAAATTAAATCATGTATAATTTTGTAGTACAAGTCTATGTAAATTCTAGGAAGCATATATACTGATTCTAAGTAGCGATAGTTAAAAAAAATATGAGTAATGAAGATCAATGGTCAATATCAAGATAAATAAATGTGTAAACTAGAATGTATAGTATTTAAATATAAAATCTAGTAGTAGAAACTATGTATGAGATGCCCAAGTGGACAAATATATCAAATATATAAACCTAGATTGGTATAAATGTCCCCAAATGGTATATGATTTTTGGTTTGAATCATTTAAGTGGATTGGAGTCTTATATGTAATATTGAAGCACTCGATAAGAACAAGTAAAACATATGTGTATGATAAAACTAACTATACTTTGATAACTAGTAATATGCAATATCTGGCAAGTAGTAGAAATGTAAACATATCAATTCATATAATCTATAAAAAAATGTGTTTTTTGAAATATTTTAATGTTTTTTAAAAAAAAAATTTGACATGTTATATTATTTTTTTGTTTTTTGGATATAATCTATGTACATAATAAAAATTAGCTATGTACAAGGTGCAAGAGAGAAAAGGAATTATGTACAAGAGTAAGAACCATACTAACAAATGAGTCTCATGGGAAACTCACTATCACTGTGACTTACGTCAATAGGGGAACTATGATCATGTGTGTAGTGTGAAATGGAAATTATGATCCTATGATCTATTATAATGTATAATCTATGTTTGATTCTACCTTTGAAGTGATGTTATGATGTTATGGCACTAATTGTGATACCCTATAAACTGTAGGGGTGTTTGGAACCCATATGGTTAAATAATAAGCAATAGGTGATGTAGGTTCCTTATGATGATAACCCCTAGAACCCAGTAAAACTAATCTCAACATAAATTTAGTAGAGGAAAGTCCTATAAATTTTTTGACATATATCTCATGCAGGGGTCTCTCTAATAATGGTATCCATAGGAGAGTATGTGTATGTGTAGATATCATAGGGATAGACCTATCCTACACTAATGACTTTTATAAAATCTCTAATGTATGCATAGGATATTTAATCTCAATTATAAATAATAACCATGTAATATCTGATAATGGTGTTGGAACCATAAATAGTTTTTTTGCTAGAACTATAGCTAGAAACTATGTTGGAAATGCCTATGGGATAGATAAAGCATACTCATATGGGACACCCTCAACCTTAACCACATGATTAAAATGTATATACTTAAATAATAAATTCACTATAGATGGGATGGCTTGTATTTTCTTTAACCATGATGGAGATCTGAACATGGACATTAAAACCAATAAGGATTGTATATATGGTAAATATATCTCAAAATTTTTATTCCAAGTGTTGTAAGAGTTTCATGGTTCACATTTTTGTGCTTGACCTATTATCAACCATAAAACTATGAATAAGATGTTGGTATATGTATGATCATATGAAGAGTGTAAGTAAATATGTATCATTGACCACAATCTCTTTCCATTAAAATGTGAAAAGTGGTCTAGGTGGCACTTTAGTGTGATACATGCCAATAATGTTATGCAGTGGATGTGTCTCCTATGTAACTATGTGATAGGAATCCGGTGGTGGATTCACATGGTATGTATAGTGAATACCTAATGTACCCATTTTATCATTCATTGTATATTTGGGGAAAGGATCTAAAAATATATTTAATGCCTTATCCTTTATTGGATATTATTTTAGTACCTCTTTAGGTATGCCCACATCAATAATGTTATTCTCAATTAGATCTTATATTTTGTGCTTTAGGCTAATGAATTATTTATCATGTGGCTTAGTGCCCTATGATACTCATATAATGTATTTGAATCATAAATCTTTACAAGAGGTTGTGTCGTATCACCTCTTTAATGGGAGGGAGAGATATGACATTACATTCTAATAGTTTTTATAGAACTCATGTTGGTGACTTTGGAAGATTACTGAAGAATTTACACTAAGGAGAAGATAAAACTAATCTAGGAGATGGCTCATAAGTTATGTTGTATATTACCTTTTGATCACTTTTATTTTCTATGGCCTTTACCTTATATGGATGTTTGTTTGAACTATTAATAGTTGATTTTGATCTATTTGTGTAACTGAGTCTTCCCATTGCTAGGATCTTAACCTCTCTTTCCTTGATTGTGTGTCACATATCATAAAATGTGGGAAAATTAATTAATAAGATATCTTCACATATTTTTTGTAATATACTATGTTTAAATATATCTTGAAGCTCTTTGTCTTCCTTGTGTCTAGTTAATTATGATAATATTGTCTTATATTGTAAGATAAAATTAGTAATATGATCATTTGACTTTTGATTTAAATGTGCCATTTGTGCATATGATATATTATCACTAATATTTATATATAAGTGTTATAATAACATTTTGGCTAGAATATTTAATGCCATGATATATTTATTTGGAAAATCATTAGAAACAACTATAGGGTATAATCCTTGATACTACATGGAAATAACTTCATAAGAATCTAGTTATTGGACACATAGTCCAAGAATGCTACATGAAAGTATCAAAAAATATTCTTTGGGTCACCCTTTCCATCATATAATGTGATGTTGGTTGCCACAAAATTGGATGGTAAAGAATTTGTTGCTATATGATGTGCCAAAGATGTATACAAGACAAAGGTGGAATCCAAGGAATGTTATGGACTAGGTGTTGCCTTCTTAAGATGTAACACCTTAGACTATAGTGTAAGAACCTCATGTACAAGGGATTATACATATGGAGTATAAATAGACACAAGTGGTGTTTCTATCACTAATGGTTGAATAATAATCTTGGTTATGATATCTGAGTTGGCCTCACTAGAGGTGTAACAACATTGTTAACTAGAGGGGTTAAGGATTAACCATTGTATATATTTTAGAGTTCTTCTCGATGAATTTTTATGAATTCATATTGTATATCCTTATGTTTAGACACAAATTATTGTAACTATTTATTATAAATTTCATCAAATTTGTTGTTAAATTCTACCATTATAGGTTGAAAGGTAGGGAAAAAAAATTGTATATTTTTAACCTTTTAAGACTATTACTCTATGGAAGATTGAAAAAAATGAAATATTGAAACAAATATGATATTTTTGTAATTAAAATATAATTAAATATATAAAATAATACAAACTCTAAGTGTTTTTAGGGTTAGGGTTTTTCAATTTAGGGTTTCTGTATAATAATTTAAACTAGATGTAAAATAATTTAAAACCCTAATATGTATTTAATTAATTAATATAGATTGTCTAAAAAATTAGGAAATCATAAGGAGGTATCCCTAAATTATTGTAAAAAAATTATATTAATGCAATTTAGGATTAGAAAAAATATTCAAAGTAAGACAGGTTCGCCAAATGATTTAAGTTTTTAGGGTTTAACAATATAAATCCTAAGTTTAGATTAATGGGTTGAAATGTCTAAATTAGTTAAATACTATGTAATAATTAGGTATTGATATATTATGTCATTTAAAATATTAATAAATAGGCTTAAATATAAAATTATTTGAAAATTAATAGTGATAGATGATCTAGATTTTAAAAATTGAGTTCTAGATAGTTATAAGTGTCATCAACAAGATTATAGAGTTTGTTTTCTCACTAAAAAGTATCACCCAATATGGAAAATAACACCATGTTGTTGTAGTGTCCTCAAAGTTGTGGTAGTTTCCCCTTTGTGGTATATATATATATATATATATATATATATATATATTGGGAGCACCTACACCTGTGTTTTTATGTCTTATTCTTACATGCACAAAACCTAAAACTTTATGTTATGCATAGAAAACCTTATTTATTGTGCAAACCCTAACCCTTCTTGAAATTATAACATGAGACATAATTTTATTATTATTATTATGATAATATATACATCTTAAACACCCCACTATGAAGATATTTTCCTATATACCAATACTCTGAATAGGGATCAAGCCCGATGTAGTTCTCCCACCTAGTGTTTGATGCAAGTGCAAGAGAATGCTAGAATGAGAGTGGAATTAAATGCCTTGAATATGCTTGAGATTTGAAATATTTTAAAATTGGGATTAGGTCTGATGTATATGGTAGTATATATAATTATGGAAGAATAGGTATCAAATACCTTAATTTTTCTCAACTTGTCTCTAGTTTGAATGCATTTTTGCATCTATTTTCCATCTAGTGAATAGAGGTTAATTAAACTTGTATTTCTAGAGTTTTATAGCCTATGAATATAGTAAAATGTGCTTAGGATAACCTTATGAGGGTCACACATTTTTAAAAAAAGTATAAATTTGGAAGAGTTATGGATAAATACAATAACACCCAGTTAGGGACACTGGTGCAATATGGTTGTAGTGTCCCAAGTGTGGCACTAATGTCCACTTCATAGAGTACTGAGTAAGTTGGGTTGGGATCTTAAAGGATAGTATTGAGAGTGTGTTTTGTCTAACTTTAGGTGGCTATGGTATATAAAATGACTAAAAGGTGTCTCTAATGCTCTATAATATGTTTAGGGCTAATATAGGAATATGTTAACTCAAATGACATTCTTAACATCCAATTACCACTTTTACCTGATTACAATAGTCATGCCTTTTGAATTAAATAACATAAGAGTAACATACCAATGAACTATGACCCATATTTTCCATGATATCATTCATTAGATAGTTGAAGACTATATGGATGAATTTATTGTAAAATGAAAAGTGCAACAACACCATGTAGTGGATCTAAGATAGGTTTTCAAAATATTGAGACAATACAATATATGACTAAATCCCAAAAAATGCATATTTGGGGTTTCATCCAATAAAATTTTGGGATTCATAATATCCAAACTTTGTATGGAGGTTGATCCAAATAAATTCAAATATATAATAGACATGCCTCCTCCTATAAACCTAAAGCAACTTTGATCTCGAAAGGGTAAGGTTTAGGCAATACACCACTTTTTGGTATAACTAACAGATAAAACTTAGTCATTCACCTGATTACTTAAGAATGATAGAAAATTTTAATGGGATATCACATTTCAATAAATATTTTATGCACTCAAACAATCCTTATTGAACCCACCTATAATTGTACCACTAACACCTCACATCCCACTTTTCTACTTCTCAGTGAAAAATCATGCATTAAATACACTCATGGAATAATATGATGATAAAAATAAAGATTAATATAGTTAATACATCATTCATACACTTATTAATTACAAAATAAATTATCCATAAATAGAAAAACTATGTTTGGCACTTGTATTCACTAATTAAAAACTCTGTCACTATATGATTAATAATGAGATATAAGTTATTACAAAAGAAGATCCTTTAAACTTTATTATGTTCACGTTACTCTCATAATTTTACATAAAAATTATGTTATAAAAATAAATAAAGGTGTAAATAATTATAGATCAATTAGTAAAAGCATAATTATTACACACAAATACTAACTATGATTTTCATGATGACTTCACAATTTACAATACCACATTTGATACATGGACATTGTTATTTGATGGTTATATATGTGTGTCTAGTGATAAAGTGAAAATTATTTCATCAACCCACTTGGGAACATAGTACCACTTTATTACCAACTTAGTTTTTCATGTATAAATAATATCACAAAATACAACACCCTTATCCTCGACCATCAAGAAGTTCAGGCTCTCCAGATAAAATCTATAATGTCTAAAGGGATTCAAAATTGGTTGTTAATTAGGTTAAATATGTCATCAAAAACAAATAAGAACATATCCTTCCCTAAAATAATATAGTTCAATGATTATAGGCTCAATTTGAATACTTCTCTATTAAAAACATTCCTCGTAAAGACAATCATCAGACTGATGTAATGGCCAATGTAGCATCATTGATCCTAATTGACATCAATGATGACTAGGATATTTTAATTGTAAAACAATCATCGACACCATTGGTATCCCATTACAACTTCATATATCTAATCGTTTTATCTACCATGAACTATACAACAATGTCTGAATGGTTTTCATATATATGCAATTTTCTACACAAATTTATTACACTAGATATTTTCACTAGGAATGATAATAAAAAATTATATATAAATGCCCTTCACTAAATCATCATAAATGAGTAATTATTCAAATTATATTTTGAGTGACACTTAATCCAATGTCTAATAACCAAGGAGGCTAAGTTGGCCATCAACTAAGTGCATGATGACGAATGTAGTGGGCATTAAAATGGTAAAGAAATGTCATAAAAATTACTTCAATAAGGATATTATTAGCCAATAATGGAATAATAATTTCAAGAATATGATAAATTATGTAAAAAATTTCAATAACATGGAAACCAACACCATGTCCTTTCATATCATTTACAACCCATTGCATCCCCATGGTCATTCATGTTATGGGTCTTTGATCTAATTAGTAAGATAAATATAGAATCTATAGGAGGTCATAAATTTATTATTATAGATACATAATAATTTACAAATTCCAGGGAGGACATTCCATTACAATCCAAAAAAATGATAAGATATATGTTATTATCTCATGACCAACATAATTTTTCTTTTTGGTCTCTCATGGCATTCATTATAAACAATGGAACTTCTTTTAAGAACAAAATAATGAAGAATTTCTTTCTAAATGCAAGTCTCAACACACATTATCTACTCCATACTACCCATAGGGTAATGGAAAATTATAAGATAAAATGAGATAATTAACAGTATTTTCATAAAAATGATTACCAAATTTGGAAATGATTGGCACAATCATCTCATCTATGTACTATGGGCATACCACACTAGTATTCACACACCAATAGGAGATAGTCCTTATTCAATAGTATATGGCACATAATGAATTATCCCACTATAATTATAAATCCCACACTTATGGTTATCCCTCAAAGTGATTATTTTTTATGATTAATATAGAGAAAGACATCTCTATAAATTATAACAGATGGATCACATATGCATCCCAAATGTATAACATCTCATATCATACTAGAAATGAATCCAATGGACCTACAATAGTTATGTTCACAATAGAGAATTAAAAGTTAATGGTCTCATCCTCAAAGATAATCTCAAAAACACCAATGCCAAAGAATAAACAAAAGGCAAGTTTGAATCAAATCGCCTTGTCCCCTACTTAATAATTGAAAAGCTTATCCCAAAGGTATACCATCTAGATTCAATTGATAGTAAGGTTATCAAGAATCCATTTAACATCATGCATCTATATAGAGTCTAATAATAGATAACTCACATTAAACTTGCATTTAGTTTCATTTTCGTGATTGATTCTACATAACATATACTCATAAAACTTAAAAACATTATAACATATTAAAAAATACAAAAACATTCAAATATTTCTCCAAAAAAATAAATTTAAATTGTTTGCATATCCATGTTTACATTATTTATACTTTATAGGTAATACATATGATATATATCTTAGTATAGTCATTTTTATCATACATACATGCTTCACTTGTTCTTGTCGAGTGTTCATAGATTCTTATAAGACTTAGGTCAAGTACATGTTGATGGCATAAAATTGTGCTAGATCTTAGCCAATCAACAATGGGAAGTTTCAAGCTGTGGGACAATGTAACTTGAAACAACCTCCAGGTTTTAAAGAAGCTGGTCTCTTCTATTTTATATGTGTTGGGGAAAAGGGATAGGAGACTAAATAGAAATGCAAAATGCAGGAATTAAAACCTAACTATGGTGATGAATTTGAGTGTAATCATAATCCTAACCTGAGCACAGAGTGACTATTATAGGATTCTATTACATTTAAGAGCAGATAAGTGCATGATCAATGTAAAAGATTGGAATAATAAAAACAAAGGCTCACAATAGGGGAGTCTTTTGCTGAGATATAGGAATTGTCAACAAAGGCATAGTGTTCTATCTTCTTAATAGAATCCTCCAATGACATAAGAGGCACAGAAGTCATGCACAGTTATGTAAAACTTCAAACTCTAGAAAATGACACAAAAGCAATTAACATTTCCAATCACAACACTAGAAAATCTATAGCATGAACCACTTTATAATTGACACAGATAACATCAACAAGGGCATAGTATTCAATTTTCTTATTGAATCTTCCAGTCATATAAAAGATGCAGAAACACACATATTCATATAAACCTTTCAACTCAAGAAAGTGGAACAAAAGCAAATGATATTATTGGTCAAAATTATAGGAAGTCTAAACTATGAGAAATTTCACCCCCCCCCCCTTTTTTGGATTTTACAATCTTGCTTATATAGCCTTAAGTGTCTCATTCAAGCACTTCCTTTCCCATGAAATTCCACTTCATCATTCACTCACAAGGGACAAAACAGATGGCACATTCAATGCCTTGGATGCATTTTGTTCTTATCAGGAACTGCCCTAACTACGGCATGGTGATCTGTGTCTAGTACCTCTCTTTGCACCTGAAATTATTCATTCCATCCCTATTTTGGCCACTCAACTGTCTCTTCTACCTCTGCTATTAGGGGACAAATAGAAAGTGCTTTCAATGCTCGAGAGCCCCAAAAATCTACCCAGTGCACTATTCTATCTACCAAGAATAACTTTTACCTATTTTCCCTCTATCTCTATTGTAGCAAATAGACAGACATGAGGACACTTAGTCAATCCATGAAAATTCTCTCTTTTTGATTGAGAAGGCACTGGAGGATGACACCTAGCCACTTCTACTTTCTTTATATTTCATTGAGGAATGCCCTACCTTTGACATCTATTGCAGCTCACTTCCTTGATATTTTGTAGCTTTACTAAAACATAACTCAGTGCATTCTTTTCCCTGACAACCCTTAAGAAAGGATGGGTGCACGTGGTAGGCATCACTTGTTGACACTCGATGCTTCATTGGTACTTTGAAATATCATCTGGGATGCACCACAATCTTCATTTAGCGATTAGGCTTGAAGGTGGTCTCTCAGAAGTTGATATGTGGTGACCTCCACTTCTCTTGGGAAGATACCTGGCATCTTCTGCTTCTCCTACCAAGGGTATGTGGTGCCTTTCGCTTTCTTTGGGGATGGAGTATAGAGGGACCTGAAAGGTGACACTTGGAAGCCTCCAATGCACTTTGATACTTAGCAAAATGAATGATGCCTTTATGCATTGAATGGAAAGCATGGGACCCAAGAATTGAAATAAAGGCTCTTGGTAGTCAACACATGGTGGCTTCTGCTACTTCTTTAAAAGGTAATTCATGGCCTCTACAACTACCACCTAGCACTTTTTGTTTTCTCTATTGTTTAGCTCATTAGAAGTCTTTGTCAAAATAGAAAACATGGGTGCCTCTTATGATACATGGATGCTGACACATGGTGCATTCCATGGTTCTCCAAAAAGCTACAATGAGGTCCTTAGAAGTTGACAACTGTCCATCTTCATCTCTTGGAAGCTGACACATGGCTACTTCTGCTTGAATCCAATACTTAGGCCAAAGTTGAAATGAAAAGAACAAGAGAGGCAAAAAGGGACCATGCTTTCAGGATGACACTTAGTAGCTTCTATTGCACTTTGACACTTAGGCAAAAATGAACCTGTCTTATGCATCAAAACTCTACGGCTTTGTCCTCGATGCGTAGGAACCAAAATTGTAGTGTTTGAACCAAAAAATAAATTAAACATGGCATAGAGTAAGAAATTACTCTACAGTTATTGGTGACCACCAGGGTTTTTGAGCCTTCTCAAATAAAACCTAACTCCCACTTGATCAAAATTTCAAAATTTACAGCTTCAATAGCGTTGTTTGGAAGATAGACCACTCATGGTCAGATAATCCTTGCTTGCTCTACAATTCATCGAAGGCCAGATATAAGCTAATGAGATCCTTGTGTGAAAAGGTTTGTAGGACCTAAGCGGTGGCTTTTGGCTTGGATTCTAGCTGGAAAACAAGATTTAGAATAGTCTAGACCTCCAGGGCTAAGGAATAATCTTGCAAGCTCTAGAAAACTATCTGATCCTATTGTTTAGCTAGTAGCAATGGTTGAAGCTGGTCAGCCATCAGGACCATCTTTACATCTAGAAATGGGGAAGGAAAGCCTAGTTGCACCAAATCTTCAATGTGGTGTCTCATTTCACTAATGCCTTCTTTCATGACATCAAGACAACTTCTACAAATGTTGGTTACAGCATTGTAGCTAAGCTCCTCATTGACCCATTTTGTGGCATCCATTCTGTCAGGGATCCGTGCGGCTACCAATGTCACATACCTTGAGATATAGAGCTTCTCTAGTAAAGAATGAGAGTCTATGACTCTCTGGGAGTTCATGGTTAGAGTGCTCTGTATTGGATTTTCTACCCTTTCATATAGTTGCTATGCATTATGTAGGAAGATGAAAAGAGGCCTGAGCTAGATAATCTTAGAAGAGATCCTTGCCCATGCCGACTCATAGAGCTCCTTCACCATCTACGTGACTCTGACACCTCTTGGCCTATTGGCCAGTTTAATCACTAGTTACATGGTCCTCTACTACTCAGCTTGGAACTAGGCTTGAAAAGTTACAGCCTTATTATGTTCCTAGCCTTTGTTGTAATTAGGTAACCTGTAGTTGGAGTCCTTCTACTCTTCCCTACAATGTTGCATTTTCCCATCTTAGAGCTATAGCTATATCTTTTACAAGTGCAAGCTCCATCTTCAATGAATCATTTTGGGCCTGAATTGCCCGTTGAGTCTAGACAAAAATAGTATTTTGCAACTATTTCTGCAGACTAGCTATTTCACTATCTTTCATGTTTATTTGTTCAACCAAACTATTATAGTTTGCCTTTTCTTGGGCCAAATTAGCCTCCATCTTCTACAGTATCCTTGATTTCTTCAAGTAATCTTTTGTGACCATAGAAGTGGATTAGATTAGCATCTTGACTCTATTTTGAGGCTTGAATAGGGACATGTCAATGGCCACTGCATTCATGGTGTAGTCCTTTGGCTGCATTTGCTCACTTGGCCTGGCAATGTTGGGCAACAAATGGGTCATTGTCAGTTGTTTTTGGATAGGTTCAAATTGTGACCTCAAATGTGGAATCGCCAACACTTTATTCTCTTTACTCCTCTTCTTCTCCAAATAGGCTTCTCTTACCTTCCTAACAGCATTAGCCTACATCTAGAAGGTGGAAGGGGATGCAATATGTCCCCCTACAAAAGGAAATCCTTGTGGTAGGCTATATTGGAGAGTCATTGGTTGTGTAGGGGTGAGTTGTAGGGGCATCTTTCTGGGAATGGAAGGGGAAAAATGAGGTAATGTGAGGGCCTAAGGCACTGATTAGGGGGTGGCTTGCAAAATGGGAATGGCAGGAGTGGTAGGAGGCATCACTTAGCTAGGTGGAGGCGTTATGTCAGCAGGGTGAGGAATAGATTGAGAGGGAGGAGGGGGAGGAATAATTACCTACAGGGAGGTTGTAGTGCTCTGTATGGGGTGCTGTGAAGACTCCTCTTCCTCTTTTGGGTCTAATAAGAATTGCACCCTCCTTTTTCTAGGTGTCTCCATCTCTGGTTGCATTTGTCTCCCTTTTGCCTCTATTGTTGCTGGTGGTGCATGTGAGGAACCAGGGACTTTGATTACTCTCAATGATGAGGAAACCTAGGGTGATGGGGATGCCACACTTCTTTATTATTCTATGGCAGATATAGTTTACTTTGAAGTCTATGGTTGTTGGCTTGGCCCTGCTCCAGCTGCTTGCTCCACCCCAAATGCTGGTGCTTGGCTTGTGTCTAGGCTAGAAATAGGGGATGGATTCCATTCATCCCAAAGTTCTTCCCACCTTTCATCTGAGTCCATGCCCACAAAGGCATGGGTGGGCTGGGAGATTTCTTACCTATATTTCAAATAGGCCTCAATTTTTTCTACATCTCATCATTAGTTCCTCAACATCCTTCTCAAACCAAAGGTCATTCTAACCTTGGGATTGTAATACATCTATTTATCAAAGAAGGTCTCACATGTTCTATTCGGTGGGAGAGGCAGGTCTGTCAACTCAACATAGAGACCAGGGGTGTCTTTCACAAGATTTTTCTTGGTTTCCTAGAAGGGGTGGGTTTCATGCACAATCTTGGATCCAATTCTATTTGTCCTCACTAAGGAGGCTATGTAATCTTATGGTTCATAAACCCACTTGTCCTCTATCAATAATAATTTGAGGAAAGCTAGCTTCCTCAACAACACAGTCTTAACTTCTTTGGCTTCTAGGCTTACATTGTCTGCCATCCACAGGAGATTATACAATCTCCTCTTCTTCTTCCCTGAGCCATATTCATTGTCGACCATTGACACCTACCTGAAAATTTATAGGAATGTTAACCGAAGATTTAAAACCTTGGGTAGTAATACTAGCTCCCCACAAAATCCATGGACCCTGATGATTGTGTGATGGGCCCCAAAATAATAGTCACATGGAATTGAGCAGCTGACCAGGAGGTTCATGACACTTGGGAATAACCTATTTATAATAGACTCAGGGCTAAGGTAATGGAGGATAGGGGTGACGAATAATTCCCAGAAGTCATATATGTCACTAGTTTTTGATAAAATATGTGTCCATGCAGACATAGGGATGGTTCTTTGGGGATCAAAGGCTGGGTCATATAGGTTTAGGATCATAAATTAGGAGAAGAGGTCAGGGTTCTAGTGTAGAATGAGATGGAACAGAAAGGAGGAATACCTAAATATCCCTTATGCCCTAAACTAGGTTAGTTACTCGACCATCAAGAAGGTGAGATGCTTAGAGAAGTCAAGATGGTAATCTTACGTCTTATCAACTATTTTTAACTTGAAGAGGATGGCCATCTACTTAACATATACATTTGTGTCATCCTTCATGCCAAAGATGAGAGCCATCATCAACAGTGCATCTTGGTTGGTGAGCATGAACTGAGTTCTTGATGTTGGGAGCGTAGGTACCATTGTGTTGCCATTAGCTATTTGTAACTTAGACCTCAAGAACCTAGTATAATTGTTGACGTTTGCCCATATCCTCTACATCTTATCAATGGTGGGGAAGGTGGTGGTATCATCGTATCATAGGGCAAGCATGTCCTTGATAGCTTGAGGGGTGACCTACATCATGAAGGGGCCTTGTTAGATGGAGCAAGATTGTGGGTTGAGCAAGGTCGTGCATAACTCAATTATATCCAAGCATGGGTGCATAGCTGGAATAATGAATTGAGCCAATTGTGAGGTCTAAATCCTCATTTGAATGTTTCATATTGCCTTTATTGGGATCTTTGAAAACACCATTTGTGCACTCCTTCTCTAAGGTTCTTGCCATTATCTCTTTGTAGAATCAGGTCCATGATCCCGTCTGCATAGTCCCTTACTTTGGATGGGTCACTGGTTTGGCCGACTCCCAGGGCTTTTGTTCTCGAGTAGTTTTTAGGTGGTTGTGTGGGAGTTGTAACATATTATTTGCTTGAAAGTAACTTTTCTAGATATCTAGGTGCCCTTGTTCCTTGCTGAGAAGATGATGCTCCTGCCATCCTTGTATCTTTAGTGCAATATTTGGTATATGAGTCTTATACAGGATATAAAATATGCTTGCTGAAACAAATTTCACTAGGCGCTAACAGTCGCAATGAGCAAGATATTTTTTTAGTGATGTTTGAGAGTTGTAAACTTTAAAATTTTCTAAGGGGGTATTTATGGGCCAATCAAGTCCCAAATAGCATTAATTTTGAGTGAGCGTTAGCAAATCCTACTCAATCTTTAGGAAATAGTGAGGCAGACATGTTATGCAGTGTAAGGTACCTTAGAGATCTCAAAGATTTGGAGAAGCATTTACTGTGGCAAGATTTAAAGAATTAAAGAATTCCATAGCTTGAAACTTCCCATTATTGATTGGCTAAGATCTAGCACAATTTTATGCCATCAACAGTTTTTGACATGCCTGGTGGGACAATGCGGCTTGAAACAACCTCCAGGTTTTAAAGAAGCTGGTCTCTTCTATTTTATAGGTGTTGGGGAAAAGGGATAGGAGAATAAACAAAAATGGAAAATTTAGGAAATAAAACCTAACTATGGCAATGCACCTGAGTGTAATCCTAATCCTAACCTAAACACAGAGTGACTATTATAGGATTCTATTACATTTAAGAGAAGACAAGTGCATGATCAATGTAAAATATTGGAATAACAAAAATAGAGGCTCACAATAGGGGAGTATTTTGATGAGATACATGAATTTTCAACAAAGGCATAGTGTTCTATCTTCTTAATAGAATCCTCCAATCACATAAGAGGTGCATAATTAATGCATAGTTATGTAAAACATCGAACTCTAGAAAATGAGACAAAAGCAAATAACATTTCCAATCACAACACTAGAAAATCTATAGCATAAACCACTTTGTAATTGACATAGATAACATCAACAAGGGCATAGTATTCAATTTTCTTATTAAATCTTCCAGTCATACAAAAGATGCAAAAACACACATAGTCATATAAACCTTTCAACTCAAGAAAGTGGAACAAAAGAAAATGATATTATTGGTCAAAATTACAGGAAGTCTAAACTATGAGAAATTTCCCCTCCCTTTTTTTAGATTTTACAATCTTGCTTATATAGGCTTAGGTGTCTCCTTTGAGCACTTCCTTTCCCATGCAATTCCACTCCATCATTCACTCACAAGGGACAAAACAAACAGTGCATTCAATGCCTTGGATACATTCTAGTCTTATCAGGAACCACCCTGATTGTGGCATGGCGATCTGTGTCTAGTACCTCTCTTTATGCCTGTAATTCTTCATTCCATCCTTATTTTGGCCACTCAAATGTCTCTTCTACCTCTACTACTAGGGGACAAATAGACAACACTTTCAATGCTTGAGAGCCCCAAAAATCTACCCGGTGCACTGTTCTATCTACCAAGAATAACTTCAACCTATTTTCCCTCCATCTCTATTATATCAGATAGATGAAAATGAGGACACTTAGTCAATCCATGAAGATTATCTCCTTTTAATCGAGAAGGCACTAGAGGATGACACCTGGTTGCTTTCGCTTTCTTTATATTTCATTGAGGAACGCCCCACCTTTGACATCTATCGCAGCCCGCTTCCTCGATATTTTGTAACTTTACTGAAACATAACTTAGTGCATTCTTTGCCTTGAAAACCCTTAAGAAATGATGGGTGCACGTAGCAGGCTTCACTTATTGACACTAAGCGCTTCATTGGTACTTTGAAATATCATCTGGGACCCACCACAATCTTCATTCAGTGATTAAGCTTGAAGGTGGTCTCTCAAAAGTTGATACGTGGTGACCTTCACTGCTCTTGGGAAGATATGTGGCATCTTCTGCTTCTCTTGTTAGGGGTATGTGGTGCCTTCCACTTTCTTTGGGGATGGAGTAGAGAGGGACCCAGAAGGTGACACTTGGCAGCCTCGACTACTCTTTGATACTTATCAAAATGAACGATGCCTTTATGTGTTGAATGGAAAGCATGGGACCCAGGAATTGAAACAAAGGCTCTTGGTAGTTGACATGTTGTGGCTTATATTGCTTCTTCAAAAGGTAATTTAGGGCCTCCATAACTAACACTTAGAATTTTCCACTTTCTCTGTTGTTTAGCTCATTGGAAGTCTTTGTCAAAATAGAAAACATGGGTGCCTCTTATGATACATGGATGGTGACACATGGTGTATTTTGTGGTTCTCTGGAAAGATACAACAAGGTCCTCAAAAGTTGACAGTTTTCCATCTTCATCTCCTAGAGGCCAACACATGGCCGCTTCTGCTTGAATCCAATACTTAGGCCAAAGTTGAAATGAAAAGAACAAGAGAGGGAAAAAGGGACTGCGCTCTAAGGATGACACTTGGTAACTTCCACTGAACTTTGACACTTAGGAAAAAATGAACCCATCCTCTGCATTAAAACTCTATGGCTTCATCCTCAATGTGCAAGAACCAAAATTTCAGTACTTGAACCAAAAAATAAATTAAACACACGGTAGAGTAAGAAATTACTCTACAGTACATAGATCCATATTTTATACTATCTGCCCACTAGGGGCACATACACAGATACATAAATTTAATATTGATACATTCACCCATTAGGGGCATCCTATACACAACTTAAACTTTACCAAGTTATATCATTCTATACTACACTGAATTTTCCAACTAATACTAAAGGACTATTTTAGATAATCTACACTTATGTCCCTAAATTGGATGGGAGATAATGTTTAAAATGAATAATTTTTGGGTTTTGTGTAGTTGTCAATAGAGAGTGTGGTAATAATTTATATATATCCCCCATTTATTATATTAGAGATAATTTAAAATTATAAAAAATTCAATCATGTAGGTGTATTCTTGATATTTATTTTTTAGTTGGACTATAGATAGGTCTACATTATCTAAAATAGTCCCTATTACTTTAGACTCAATTTATGTACATATTTAATCTTAGATGGATGTACACCACATGTTCATGAATCTTTGTTATTATATGGATTTTTACCACATGTTCATGCATACTTTCATTTATAGATTTCCTAGTTTAGATTTGATTATGTCTCTTTACTGATGCATCTATTCAAGGCAATTTGAATATGCCAATGTTCTATGGATATATGGAAATTCCTTTCATTATATGTATGTTTTGGGCATGTGACCATGTCCTTATGTGTGCCTTATTGATTGTGTATGCATACATTTTAATATGTCCTTGTATGTATTTTATTTCTTATTTTTAATAACATGTGTTCATGTCCCTTATATTGTGGCCCCTCGGATTACTTTGTGTGCCTCATGTGTGTTGTATATATGATTTAATGTATGCATCCTAGCCAAGACACTTGTATCTTTATTTTTACACTTATATTTAGTTTTATATGTCATGAGAGACCTCATGTATCTCCCATTTCTCCTTGGGTGCCTTGATAGACACCATGCACCATCCCCTAGGTCATTACTCATATTTATTATTCATGCACATTTTTACATTTTTATATCTATCTTGACAACCTTATGAATGCTAGATCTAACATACGACATACATTACCAACTTATGCTAAGATTATTTTACATTATGATGGTATGTATATATATTATATTAGTTTATCACATATATATTATATGTTTTCACCATAACACACATCATGCAGAGATTTTATTTTGAGGATAATTACTACATAGGTACAATAACTCCTCTAAAAAATGGGTCATTCATAGGGGTTTATCATAGAGATTAGGCCATCCAAGTGCACTCAGAGTATAATTTTCAATATGTAGGAATGGAATTATAGAGATCAAAATTAGGAAAATAGTGGATACTAGTCAAACAAATATCAGAGTTAGTTTGGCATAAAAATAACATAGAGGACACTAACATAGTATAGAGGACACTAACACAGTGTGATCCTATTGAAGGATCATGCTACTATCTAGTAATCCCAAAAATAATAAAATATAGATTTGATAGAATAATAAAATAGTCATAGTCTAGATTTGCATAGTTTCAATCATAAGCTATCATATTTAATCAGTTTATGCTCAATTTTGCACATAATCATACTAGGTTTGCTCAGATTAGGATCACCATACATGGAAATATTGATCCCATTTTATTTTTAGATATACATAGACATAAATTTTTATAACTCACTTTATAATCCATATGCATACATATCATAATTAGGAGCATGCACATGGCACATTGTTTCCACATGATCAGTTTTACACTAACTCATCTAAAATGTAATGACAAATCCATGTCATTATGTACATTATATACTTCATACACCAATTAAACTAGGTTTCACACCATATTGATGCCTTATTCCATTTTTAGTGGATGACATTTTTAAATATTCCCTAAGCTGCATTCCTAAGTGCATGAGAGGCCCCTTCACCATTTTACATTTCATATTTTTCAAGTGGCCCCAGAGCCATCATATAGATTTTTACTTATATCATATGGTTTCATTCATATATGAATCTACTACACATGGGTAGGAAATGATGGAGTCATATCCTACTTTAGTTCTTAAGCCACATACATAAGAGGGTTATAAAAGCCATCAGTCCAATCTAAGACATTGAGAGTGTAAGATCCACCTATCAGGGGTGGGCAATGATCAAGTCAAAACTACATTTATTTATTATTCCACCCAAACCTGAGGATTGAGAAATGATTGATTTATTGTGCCACCCACACATGAGTATTGATCAAGCCATCAACTCAGTTTAAGTTAGTCACTAATTTGATCACTAGTTACACACATAAAGAGGATGTCACCAGGTTTTTGCATTGGTTCATATACCAAATAAGGTGTATTAATTCCTTTCCTCTCTATTTTATCTCTTTACTCAAGTTTTTTCTTTGTTTCTTATATTCCTTAAGTATTAATTCATCCATATTTAATTTATAGGATACATTATGGATCATGTTTCACACACATAGACCTAGATTCATAAGATTCACCTTTTAGGTTAGTCTAGGTACACTTATTTTTCCTTTATCCTAGTCATTTTGATTTGTTTAATTTTGTATAATGGGAGGGAATGTATTCATATAAAATGTCACTTGAGTGTAATGAGTGTCACTTGAGACTACCCATCCCTAGCTTATCCCTAGACATATCTTAGGGCCTCTTTTAACCCTTATCTAGTATTCATTTGGTTATTACACATCACTATACATCCTAAAATCAATCCCAAACCTTCCCCTAGGGATTCGGACCCCTAGTGCCTTACATTGTACTACCTAGACAATATAACAGTTCTTTTGACACTAGCATAATGTGTTAGTGACTAAGGGACCATGTTAGAGTCCCTTACCTAATTTTAACCCCAATGGATATGTTTTCAATTCTTGAGACACCTAAGGTCAGCATAGACCTATTTCACACTCCATACAGAACCAAATTAATATAAATACTTAACTTTTAGCCCTTTATCCACTAGACGGAAATCAAATGCAAAATACATAAACAAATTTAGAACAAGTTATGTAAAATCAAGGTTATTGATCCTTATTATGCTCTAATTATACATATAATCATATACAACCACACTAAACTTATAACACATATATTTATAGTCTCAAGCCTCACTCAAATCACTCAAGTTGCATTCACTTGCACTAGCACTAGTACTTAGATTGGGAGAACTACATCAAGATTTATCCTCTCTTAAGGTATTGGTATGTAGGTAAGTCTCAACATGATGGGGTGTTAACGACATCTATCCTACCTAGATAACATCACACTTTTGCTAATTGTGCTTCTCAAATACACTAACAACATGGAGGTCTAGTGTTTGTATAAAAATTTAGTCTAAAATAGGTCACATATAGTAAATCAAGTTTCATTTTCAGAGGAATAGACCTATCAGACTCATACATAATTGCTCATATAAGTTCATGTCATTCCCTATGCAAAGACACTAGCATTGAATAAGAGGACACTAACATGGTGTGCTACTATCCAAGATAATATTCTACTATACATGAGTATTTTGGAAACTTGGATCTTTTTCACAACACCCCGATCATATTCTTTTCTAGTTTTCATCCTCTAGATCATTTGTCTTAGTCATTTTACAAATGAAAACTTATTTGTGTCATTTATTTTTATTTTAAGAACTATCATATTAGGTCAATTATTGCATAAATTAGTGGATATATTTATTGCATATCTATTCCATGATTTACTATACTCAACCCCTTTAAAAACCTAAGGTTTACATTTCATAATCCCTTAAAATTTAAATTTCATATAACCTATGATGTGTGGAATCTTCCAACATATGGATATTAGACTACAAACCACATTTGAAACTAAAGTTTGGATGAAATGATAAGCTAGATACTACAAACATGTGTTTTAATTTTCTTGATATGGATACAAAGATATAGATAAAACATGATGGGTATCATTTTTTTCATTCACCATTGGATTTAAGTAAATCATTAGACAAAAACATTGAAGAGGTGACATTACATTGATATAAACAAAACTTGAGAAATTTTCTAGATAGTCCTACACCTTTTGATGATGAGGACTTCCTTGATTAGACATATTCACATATTCCAAAAAGACAAAAAAAAAAAAATCAAAAATCAAAAAACATTTTTTTCACCTACATACTCTATTAGCTACTTGTATTCTCTTTATTAGTTCCATGTTGATGTATGGCATATTAGTTACTCTTACATACATGTGTGTCATGCTTTTACTCAAGTGTGATATAGGCATACACAGATACATGATCTTATTCTTATTTTAGATGTTGGGCCTTCCCTCTACTCATGTCATATGTAAATTTGGGGCATCCACCTCTATGATCATGATACTTATAGGTTATATAATTCTATGGTTTCTTCATTATCATGATTAAGATATTATGTAATTACACATTCCCTTATCCATATTATATCTTTCACATGGTACTTTGTATGTTATGTACTTGAATATTTTTGATGACACATTTGATCTATGAGCTACTATGATATTTTTATGTTGGTTTCTTATGATTTATTTTATATATTTACTTGAGTGTCTTGCCTTGTTATTATCTTGATTATTTGAGAATTTAAATATGCTCCTTTATTTGTGACCATCCATGCCTATGTGTGATTTATTTGATATTTTAATGTCATTCATTATTCTATGTACATTTGAATATGTCATTCTTACTCTTTGTGGACATCGATTAAGCATGTCCCTTTTATTATATGTCATTTTAACATGTCCCTTGTTTTTAGTTTCCTTACACCATTATTTGTTGACTTATTTTGAGTTCTCCTATGTGTGTAATTTTTTTCTTGTTGATCATGTAATGCTACTATATATACATTTACATGATCTTTATTATGGATCTTAGGATTTCATGTGATGACATTTTTCTATGTGTTTTAATGCTACATTTACCTAGACATGTTCTTCTATATGCTACATGGTTCCATTCATAGTTATACAGTTGTATTATCATTTCGAGGTGAGGTAACTAATGTTTTATATTTTTATATCACTTAAAAGTGGGAGCATAGTAGTGGCATAATTTCAAAAACATATTTTCTCCACATTTAGAATTGTTTTAAGATTCGGTGGGGGCATGTCATATAGGCATGACTTCCACACATTCATAGTTTTTAGATTCAGTGGGGGAATGTCATATAGACATGGTTTACACACGTTTAAAATTTAAAATTTAATGGGGGAATGATTTGAATCCATGTTCTCCACACTTATTCAATATCCAACACACCTTGATTCAGTGGGTGTATGCTTTGTAAGGATGTTATCCACACTTATTTAATATTTGGCACATCCAAATTTAGTAGGGGAATGTTTTAGAAACATGTCATCCACATTGGAACTTATTTTATTTTTTATATTTCTACGTTTATAGTTTGAAATTTCTTTGGAAGTATGTTCACTGCACTTACATAGTTTCCAAATTAGCCAAATCACACATTTATATAAATTCAAATTCATATTTGTGGTATAATTCTATACATTGGTACCATGGGTGTACACAGTTTAATCATAAGACATATATAAGGTGAATATTATATGCAATGTGTACCTAATATTTCAAAAACCAAATCAATTTCAAATTTTAAAACATTCTTAGGAATTGTCATCACTCACTAGGATGGACCTTTATGGATTAAAGTGAACCAATTTACTTCAATAGTTGGTTCAATATTGGTATGGTTGAGGTGATTAAATCACTCAAACTTGCCAAGTTTTTATAGTGGAAAATATTTTATCATCTATACTCACCATTTTGACATCATGAGTTGACTTTTTTCACTCACTCACCAATTTATAAATATGAACTTGGATACATGGTTGAGCTAATATCAACTGCTAGGTGACAACTCACCTTTTCTCCAAGGTTAGGGGCATGTGCCTTATACTATCTCTTTCTCTCTATCTCCTTAGATATATTTAATTTATATATCTATATATATTTGTCCTAATCTTCATTGTATATCCTTACAATTATAAATATTTAAAATCAACTTTCCAATAGGAAAGGTAGTTACATCGATACGCATGTGTACCCCTAAACCATGATATTTCAATTCTAATCATTTAGAATGATTTAAATTTTATATAATATGAATATATTATGTACTATAACATGCTTAGGTTGATCATTATTAAATCACTCAAGTTAGACTCAATAAAAGGCAAAGTCTGTTATATGCACCTAGGTACACATTTCTTCTCCTGTAAACTAGTAATTTCATTTCTTGATTGAATGGGGGAAATGAATACTATATTTATGGATTATATATCACCTAAGTCTTGTACAATTATAAAAATCATACCTTGGTTATCCTCTTAGTTATGGACCTTTTCTACTTTTATAAGTATCTCATCTACACTATCTTATGCCCTTTTGCCTATCTTTTGCTCCAACCCATTTTATGTTTATAACCCAAACCTTCTATAATTCCTTGAATGTTGAAAAAATGCTCATATTATGCCCATGTAATTTACAATACTATATATATTTTATAACTACTATGACATAAGCATCCGTCCTAAACACCTACAACGATGTTAGTGCCTTGCCCTTATGCAAGTACCCAATGCCCTAAGTTCATCCAATTTATAAATGTAATGTAATATAATGGTTTGCATAAGTATGTTAATTTAAGTTAATTATCCAAAGGTATTGATATAAATATAATATCAACCCTCATTGATTCCTAACCTAGAAAAGACCTAAGGAAACTTATCAAATCCTTCAATCAAGCACTCGATAAATTAAAGCTTCCCTATTTCTCATATTTTCATATTAGTAATAGGTATATCACATACATAGGTTTGAAGTAATAAAGGAGTAGCCTAAGACCCCAATTTTCCAAGTTAAAATATAGGTCACTATTGTACATACTTTCTTCATATTGAATCATTCACACACGACCCAATACATAGGGGAGAATTACATCAATTTGAGGCCCTCTTTATAGTATTGTCTATGTAGATAACACTCATTTATAAAGGGGTATTTTTGGTTAACTTGACACCATGTGACCACTAACCCATTTCTCCTAAGGTCACTATTAATATTAAGAACTAGGGTTTTACAATTTGATGAGGAATGACAATCCATGACATACCTAGAAACATCCAAGTGGTCACATCCTTATCCAACATGTATTCTCTATAGGACACCTACATCAGATTCATACAATAGTGTTTATGTAATTATCAAAGGCTAATGTTAGTATTTGCATCTCTATAGGCACTCAAATCAGAAGTTAGAGACTATTCTATAATCTTATTATAGTTTACTTCTTACCTGTTCTAGATCCAAAACTATGTCATCATAAAAACTATGTAAGTCTATTAACTCATTATCATTTACATATCTATCATAATTTTATTTACTAATTTTAACTTATCTTAATTAATGAATTTAACATGTTATATATTAGTTTGGAATATACTTGGCATGTTATATATATATATATATATATATATATATATATATATATATATATATATATATATAGTTTATAACCCTTGTAATTTAGACTATCTATATCCCCTTTAACCCTAGATAACCCCAATCTAGATTTTTAGGGTTTAACAAGAATATATTTTGATTAATCCATTTATATATTTATTTTTTACATAGTTTTAACCTTGGAACTAGCATGATTTTAAGACAATTCCTTGTTTTTAAAAATATATAGTTTCCTCTATCCATCGTAAAGTATTAATAATAGAAGAAACATAAGGTGGTTAAACAAGATTGGTAGAATTATGTTATGTAATGCTTCATAAATAATAACTTTACATATATATTTTGTTTGGATCAACTCTAATATTTAAATATTAGCATGTGTATTTTTTAGTTGTCCAATGATGTCATACTCTTTAATTTGATGGGCCTCCCTTGTGGGAGGTAGATTGGGCTGAGTAAGAACATGTTGACAGCCTTGATTTTGTCATGGAATATGAGGGACCCAACTTCATCTAGTATTGATAGCATGAACAAAAATATATAAAATAAGTCATAGATGAATAATGGGAGTAGGATGGTAAGTGATAAAAGCTTAAGGTCTAAAATTAGGAGGAATAAAATAAGCCATGCACTCTGTTTGGTGCCTGGTGGTGATAAGGTAATGACTCTAATTGTATATTACAATAATATGAACAGAGGAAATATTTATATTTTTCATTATTCATTTTATCCCTGATTTTATTTTAAAAATTTAAAATATGGGTTTAATTGGGAAATGCTTGTTTAATTTGTATGCCCTTAAGCATACTCATCCAAATTATAAATAATGAAACCCACCACCATAAATTCATCCTCTCTGAAATCTTCTTCCTCTTTTATATATTTAAAACCCTTGTCTATTATCTTCTTATCTTTTTACACCTCATGATGATTCTCCTCTAGTGGTATTAAATCAACCTCATCCTCTTATTAGAGGGTATTTTCCTCTTCTTGGCCCAATATATGCTCTTTTAAAATTATATCTATTTTATTTTTCTTCTACCTTAAAATCTAACTAATAAGCTTCCTCCATGAAAAGTATTATATGCAAGATTAATTCATCCTAAATAGAAAACTTTAAACCATTTACATACCTTGTATCTATCTTCTCTTCTATCTCATCATGCTCCACATGTATGGAAATCTTATAAAACTAATCCGTATACTCTTGTATATTTTGATCATTTTGCCTCAAATTCCAAAATTTTCTATATATGTTTTGTGAATAATCCACAGGAAGAAATTTCTCTCTCAATTTCTCTATCCTTTTTCATGCATACATAATCTTTACATTTTATCTTTTCTTTACTGGTGATCCTTCCAAATCATTGCATCACCCATTAATTTAATGCATGCAAACTTTTACTTCTTATCTTCTATCATAGTTCTCCACTCAAATAACTTATCCATGTTATTCATCTAATCTATCACTTTCACTAGTTTAAAACCTCCACCATAATTTTGAATGTTGAATTTGATTCCTTCATTCCTTACTTGTAAATATCTAACCATCCTCTCTTCCATTGACGGTGGTTGTTATTTCTACTCCTCTTGCAAGATTTATTATTCATGATATATTTCATCTTCTACATCATATTATGCTCTATTTGTCTTTGATTTAAAATGTTATCAATTAATTATTATACTTGCCTCTATAGCTATTTCATCTTATGGTTCATTTGAGTGATTCTTCCTCATCCTCTCACCATCTTTTACATGTCCAAGATTTGAACTTGGTCTAATACCAAATAATAAACTAAAATAACATCAAGACAACAAAATTACATATAGTTGAAGATTATGAAAAATAAATAGTATTGATTTGTAATTAATGATTCAAATAATTACAAACCATGTATAAATAAGCCTCAACTTGGAATTAGAGTAGACATAAAAAATTTGGAATTTTAAAAATAAATAAAAATTAACCTACTATTTTTAGTGAGTATTACATCCAAGTGATTTAAACTCTAAAAATATCTAAAATTAAATTAAACACTAAACTTAATCTATAAAATAAATTTAAAGTCTGGTTACAAAAATAGACAATTTATAAATTTAGAAAAAAACCCAAAAATAATTTTAAACTATAATTTAAGATCCTTATATGGTCATGTTTGGCCTCTAAAAATTATTTAAAATGTACCATAATAATGTAGAGTTATGGGTATAAGTCCTCATAAAAATCACCATCTGATGTTAAACCAATTGGTTACTTGATCTTGTTTACTTTGGTCTTCAAAAATTCCCTCCCTAGTTCAAACTTGCTCTTAGAATCTTGGGATTTATAGTCTCTTGAAAAATTTACCTATTTAATTGATATTAAAAAAAAATGGATGGAAATAATCTCTCTCAAATTACTTCCAACTAATACACCATCTCATAGAATTCTTTTCCTTCACAAACTTCTCCTTGGGTGTTCACTAGGTGTCACACTAGGTAATCCTTTAGGTCTCTAGAATTGGACCTTGGTTTAAAATTCAAATATTCAAAATAATTAAATTAATACTCTTAAAATATCATTTCATACATTTATTACCCCAATTCAAGTGACTAATCAGACCTTAATACTTACAATCACCCTTCTTTCTCTCAATGGCCTTCTTAAGCTTATAACCCTTATTTTAACCTTTTCCTTTATCTTGTCCAACATTTAACCTTTCCTAAAGGTATAAAAACATTTTAGGAATATAATTATCTATTTTAAACCCCTCATAAATTCAAAATACCTATCTCATTATCTTTCATCACATACTGACCTTGTATGCCTTCTAATTACCCCAAATTAGGCCTAATTTACCCCTATTTGCACTCAATTGTAAATATTCATAAAATTTCATACCATTTCACTCAAAAAACCCTTTAATTTATTAAATAATTATTATATGACCAAAAATACAATTTTTTTTAAATTTTTGATAGTGGGATCTCTTCCAATCACTTAAACCCTAGTTCTAGGGTTTCTTTTCTTATACCCAGACCGAGAGCCTATAAAATTACCTAATTCAAGTTTTAAAAGGTTTAAAATACAAAAATAAATTTAATTATGTATATTTATAAGTCTTTTACCTTTTATAATTTATTATAATTCATCTTCCCACCATTCCATACTCTTAACCATGAAAACTCAGTCAACTTGTGAACATTTGTTGACTGTGCATAGTCTATATGAGGGTTGTTTCCTTTCAAGGGTATATTAGCTTCACCAAGGGAATATGTGAGTTTTAATTAAATTAAAAAACATTTAAAATTTCACCAACATCACTACCATATTATTTTCAAGTGCAAAGAGTCTTCAACCTCTCATTGATAATGGTGAGAAATAAGGTTTACTATATTTAGTAGGGTTCTAACATAGTCATGTTTTTATATGAGTAACTTTAAAGACCCTAAAACTATTATTAATTCCCATTAATTTAATTACATTAATATTTATAGGTAAAATTTATCTTGTATTTGTGTTTGAATAGACCTTCATTCTTTCTAAAACCAAACCATGCAAACAGGTTTCCTATAGGTATGAATAACAACATGGTGTTTTTGAACAATTTTAAGACTCTCCATCACTTGAAAGTTAAAATTTATCCTTTATTGTTTTATAATATCTTACACAACCATATACACCAATTACCATTTTGTTAAGTCTTATAAAGATATCTTAGCTTACATAATACTGAGATAATGCACTCCAAAATAGGGTCTCTTTCATAGGACTGGGCATGGTTATTTTTTCAAACATTTAAACTCAAAACATAAGTATTATACTTAAATACAATGTAAATTATAGTAACACCACTTTATAAACATTCTCTACAATCCATATTATAATAATTTATGAAAAGACTCCATCTTGCCATGCTATAAGGAATCTTGATCAAGAAAAGGGTCTGTGGGCTGAGTTGTTCTAATCTTTGTGTTCTTATTTTTAAATAACTTGTTCAAGAATATGAAAAAATATAATTTATCTAAATATTTTACATAAATTATGTCCTGGCACCCAAAATACTTGACCTTGCAGAAACTACTCCATTCTTCATTCATTTCACTGATATAAGTAACCTCTCAACAACCTGCCAATACACACATAGACACAAGTACTATACACAATCTCAAGGACTTTATTATGGTTTATTAACACTAAAAAAAACTTATTTCCTATTCAAGGATAAGAGAGATATTTCAAAAACATGTTTCTTTATCATGGAGCTTAACAACATTCATTTGCAACACAAAATTTGAACCTTGTCAACTTCCATGAGAAAAATCTACAAACACACACTTTAAAACCCCTAATATCTCTTCTTGGATACCTCCTATATCTATTATACACCATCCTCTCTCACCTCTATCTCAATATTTTATTACAACTACCTAGATATCCAACTTCAAGCTGGTTTCTTGATTAGTTACAAAGGAAAGGTTTCTTTTCTTGAACCCAACATATGGGTGAAGTTTAAATAACTAATGCATGGATTACATTTTATGACCATGACACATATGACTTTAAATGATTATTACAATTATGATTGACTCTCTTACACCATAATGTTTTCTTATAACCCCCTTAGACTAGTTTTATGCTCTCATAGGCTCTTACAAACATTTGAATTTTTAAATTCCCTATTTTGGATGGAAAACAACTAGAGACTATTCAACATACCTTTAATACCTAAAATTGATTATAAGACATAAAATAGACCTTAAAATGTTGTATAAAAAATTTGACACTCACTTTGACCAACTTTTGACCTCTAAATTGGCAAAACTTGAAAAATGATGTTTCTTGGCTTGATGTTTTTGCATCATACTCCCCAAGAGGGAGAAAAATTGAGCCTCCATATTTATTTATTACCTTAAAATTTATCCTTTGAGGGTAATTCATACTTTATTCACTATTTTTCATTATTTATTATTTCATTTTCCTTTTCAAACTCTTGTTTATCCTTTTCTTGGCTTTGTCTAGCCTTTTTGTCCATGCATCTTCCATTCCTATGAAGTGTTCCAACTACTGTAAACTCTTGTATGCTACATCTTATATATTTTATAAGTCACTTTTAACCTTTTAATACTCAAATATAACCAATTTTTTTTCATTATTCTTCTTCATTCTTGTTTGATAACTTGTCTTCTCTTTGTTTTTTCTTATTTCTTGCTTGTATAGTGGTTTTTGCTTCTTATTCTTGCTATAATATTCTTCATTAGGTTCTAATGTCCTCTCATACATGTAAATATCTATCCTTTACTTTTATATACTCTCTCTTTTTTCCTCTTCTTGATGCTTATTGACATTTTGATGCTCTTTCATCTCATCTTGCTCATTATGCAAGAGTAAATTCTTGTTATTTTCATCCTCATCATAGTACATTTTTATTTGACCAAAATTTGTCCTCCCATATTCATGTTTATAAAATGTAAACTTAGATTATGATTTACGCATGAAATAACTCACCTTATTTATTTATTTATATGTCATTTCCTTGATTTCTTGCTTGTCTATTTGTACAACTTCTTTTACTTCTCTTTACTGATCCTCTTTTGGTGTTTCTTAGAGTTTCTCGTTGATATTTATGTATTATAAGTCATATTTTTTTAGACTCTTGGATGGAGTGAATACTTATTCCAACATCCTCATCTCTTCTTGCAACTTTAGTGAATCTTTCTCCTCAAAATCCTCATCAAACCTTGTTATGCTTTGTTCTTCATTATCTTGGGCAGCTTCTTGTTTATCTTCTCCTTGGAGTCCTTAATTTTTGAGAGTAACATAAATATCCTCATGTTTCATACCTTTATTCTAAATCAGTATTTAAGGTTATTCATCTTTAGCTTTCATTTCTATACTCTTATTCATCAATGCCATTGTTTCCATGTACAAGTTATATTCACTATTGGAGTCAACTTCAAACATATCATCATAAACAATTTTTTAAAACACATTGTGCAAATACTTATGTTATATGCACTAATATGGATTTACTTTCATATCATTGGATTTATTTTATTTCATTATCTCTTTGGATTAATTTGTAAGCTTGTCATCTTCTTCAATATTCATGCTTGCTTGGAGTGCACTTATATTATGATCTTATTGTACTCTTTTATTAATTTTAATCACCCATTTTCTTCCTTGTACCTTATTGGGATACCAATTGCTTCTCATTTTCCCTCTTTCATGCCTCATTCCTTTGTTCTCTATCATGCCAAATTGGTATACTTTACCATTTGTGCTTTGTTTCCACACTTGTGTGTGATTTCCACCTATGATTTTGCCTTTCTTGACCTCTTGTTTGAGGATCATCTCTTTATTCTCCATACCTATTTATTTTGGCCACTCAATCCATACATATCCATGAACTTTTTCTCTCCATGAGGGATGAAATATATCATTCTTTTTCTCAATATACATATTATTTTTTTCTTCACATATGCAATCAAAATCAACACTTAGGCATTCATTTACCTCCAATAGAAACTAATAAAATCTCATGTCTTATTTTATGTCTTCATGGATGACCTTAATATCTTCTTGTGTCACCATCTCCTTTATTTCAAATACTATACATCAAAATTCATCATATAAATCCTTTTTATCTTCATCTTCTACATGTGATATGCCTTCAATATCCAACACTTTGTCTTCTTCAAGAGGTTCTTTCTCTTTATCATCCTCTTACCACATGATGGGTGAAATTTTTGGCCCATTATTCACCAACTTTGAGGCCTCATTATTTTTCTTCTCCAATTTATTATTCATACCTACACAAACTTAAAATCAATGTTAGCATACAAAACAAGAGACCACATAGTCTCTTTGAATGTCTTTAACATAGACATCCTCCATCTCTTATTATCTTCATGATTTTGTGCTCTCCATGAAACTTATATATCCTTATTATTTTCTTAAATGAGAAATCCCTTCTCAGTCTCTCTATATTTCTTCTCTCTTGGAAACATTTCTCTTGTCATATCTCTTTGGGTTGCCTTTTCTTTCTTCACATCTTTCAAGACACCTTTCTTGTGCCTTCTTATTCTCACAAGTGACTCTAGTGGACACTTAAATCTTATTATCACATTATAGCTATTCCATTGGATTTATTATTATCTTATGAGATTCATCATGATCTATATCCCCTCTATACCTTGTTCCAATTCTCTTCTTATGTCTGCCACTTCTCTTTCTATATCCATTTCTCAAATTTTCTTTATTTTCTAGCCTAATTTAGAAATTTTTGTTAGTAAATATATCAACCTTTAATATTAGACTCATATTTTTCCTTTCCCCTTCTTTTATTCCTCTATTTATGACTCTCTTTTGGAGTCTTTTATCTTCCCTTTTCTCTCTTAGAGCTTCAATGCTCTCTTTTCAATGTTTCTCTTTTCTAGTCTTATCTTGACTAGATTCTTATCCTTTTCAAAGGAATTTGGGTATGTATCTCTTCTCTTATAAATATTATACTCTTCTATTATAACATCAATAGGTCAAACCTACAACCTTATTCTCCCTTAATACCCTACAAAGTTACTTCTCATGCATACCTCTTAACATATGCATTCATCTCAAATCAACAAGTTATAAAGAATGTAAAACAAAATTTTACCCAAGCTTACTTTCCTCAATATGATACCAAATGATGAATATTCATGGGGATAATTACTCATAAACATCACCATATAATTCTAAACCAAATGGTTACTTGATCTTGTTTACTTTGGTCTTCAAAAATTCCCTCTCTAGTTCAAACTTGCTCTTAAAATCTTGGGATTTCTAGTCTTTTAACACATGTACCTATTTATTTGATCTTAAAAACACTTTTTTATGGACATAATCTCTCTAAAATTACTTCCAACTCATACACCATCTCATATAATGTTTTCCCTTCACAAACTTCTCCTTAGGTGTTCATTAGTTGTCACACTAGGTAATGCTTTCGATCTCTAGAACCAACCCTTGGTTTAGACTAAAAAGAGTCCAAATAATAACATTAATGCTCTTAAATCATCATTTAAGACCTGTCTTACCCAAATTAAAGTGACTAATTAGACCTTAAGACTTACAATCACCCTTCTTTCTCTCAATGACCTTTTTAAGCTTGTAGCCATTATTTTAACCTTTTCCTTTATATTGACCAACCTATCACCTTTCCTAAAGGTATAAAAACATTTTGAGACTTTAATTATCTATTTTAAACCCATAATAAATTTACACAACCTATCCCATTGTCTTTCACCACATATTGACCTCGTTTGCCTTATAATTACCCCAAATTATGCCTATTTTAGCCCTATTTACACTTAGTTGTAAATATCCTTACAATGTCATACCCTGTCACTAAAAAAATAATTTAATATATTAAATAATTATTATATGAAAAAAACTACAATATTTGGTAAATTTTTTATTGTGGGATCTCTTCCAAGTTTTGATGGTATGAACCATGTAAACAGGGTTCCTACAGGTCTGAACAACATGGTATTCTTGAATAATTTAAATAATATACATCTCTTGAGAGTTAAAAATTATCATTTAATGTTTGAGACCACATTCCAAAATTATATACAAAAATTACCATTTTTTAAGACTTATAAAAATATCTTAGCTTACACAATACTAAGATAATGCACTCCAAAATAGGGTCTCTTTCATAGGACTGGGCATGGTAATTTTTTCAAACATTTTAACTAAAAAACTAATTATTATACTTCCATCCAATTTAAATTATAGTAACACCACTTTATAAACATTATCTACAATGCACATTATAAGAATTTATAAAAAGACTCCATCTTGCCATGCTATAAGGAATCTTGATCAAGAACAAGGTTTGTGGGCTGAGTTGTTCTAATCTTTGTATTCTTATTTTTCAATAACTTATTCAAGAATATGAGAAAATATAAGTGATATAAATATGTTCCATAAATTATTTATCAACAACCAAAATCATTGGCCTTGTAGAAACTACTCCATTCTGCATTCATTTGGCTGAGATAAGTAATCTCTCAACAACCTACCAATACACACATAGACATAAGAACTGTATACAATATCAAGGACATTATTATGATTTATTAACACTCAAAACAATATTATTTATTATTCAAGGAGAAGAGAGATATTACAAATACATGTTTCTTTATTCATGGAGTTCAACAACATTCTTTTACAACAAAAAATTTGAAACTTATTAACTTCCATGACAAGTATTTCCATACACACACTTTCAAACCCCTTCTCCCTCTTTTTGGAGACCTCATATATATATATATATATATATTATACACCATCCTCTCTCACATCTCTATAAATATTGTTGTAAATATGCTTATATATCCAAATTCATGTTGGTTTCTTGATTAGTTACAAAGGAAAGATTTATTTTCTTAAACCCAATGTATGGGTGTAGGTTACATAACTAATGCATGGCTTTCATTAAATGATCATGACACATATGAATTGAAATTATTATTAAAGTTTTTATTGACTCTCTTAAACCATCATGTTTTATTTTCACCCTATTATATTTGTTTTATGCTCTCCTAGGCTCTTACAAACATTTGAATATTTTTAAATTCCCTATTTTGGAGGGAAAATAACTAGAGAGCATTTAACACACCTTTAAGACCTAAAATGGATTATAAGAAATCAAATATACCTTAAAAGGTCCCATAAACTCTTTTACACTCACTTTGACAATATTTTGACTTCCATACTAACAAAACTCAAAAATGATGTTTCTTGGCTTGATGCTCTTGCATCACATAACCATAAAGGTGAGTTTTGGAAGCATTAAAATTTTTGAGCTGGTCATTTTTGGATGAATATGGGCTTAAATGGAGCTATGAATAAAAATTTATTTCCTCTAATAGTTTGGCCACTTTTTTTCATTACATTAATTAAAACCCACTTGATATGTACTTTCTACAAGTATTTACACTTATGCACATTGAGAAAATATACCCTATTATACCTAAATTATAAATTATTAATAAGGATCAGGTAGAAGACAATTCAAGGTACCTCTAAATCAATTCAAGATCCATAATTTTAAAGTATCTAAGTCATATTTTAGTTGCATACACATAGTCACACAATCATAATTACACATTCACTCTAGGTGGGAGAACTATGTGGTCTTGATTTACCTTCTTGTATTATTTGAAACTTATGTCTTAGTCAATTATCAAGGGGTTTATATAGGTTATCTTATCCCATTACACTTCCCTATTTTTATTGTAGTTTTTCAAGCTATAAAAGTGCCCTATGGGTTCAAAGGCAAGAGGAAATAAATAATTATTTGTGTGGAAAAAACCTAATCTTGATATATAATATTTATCATCATCTATAGGAATAATAGACAATGATTATCTTAGACACATAGTCAAACTAAATAATTCTATGGTCAATAGAGGCACACTATGCCATTTTTTCCTTACTATACTCCTATCTTAAAACATCTTCTACTTCTGCCTCTAATTTTTCACTTCAAGATTATTGATATCTCTATTATTTTATCTATACCACCTATTATATTCAATAGAGATAAAGTTTTGGTTAATATGGAATATCACACTACACTACCATACCCTTTCAGTGGATCTTTCTATATTCTATTTATACTCTTGATTTTGATGTTGATCCTATATAGTCATTTATCCTTCTAATTTTCATACTTAAATAGTTATAACTACTAGTATGGATCATTATGCAAGATAATTTTATATATTATTTATGTTTTCAAAAAATAGAAACTTTCCATTTACTCATTTTTCAAAATTATCATATTTAATCATTGTATCTTTAGCATTCTAATATTTCCAATTTTACTCATATGTGTATAATTAACACTTATAAATAACAAGTACTATTATTACCACACTATCAATGCATAATTAATTATTTCCATTACATTATTTACACCTTATATGAGACATATATCATCCAAATCTCCTGTGAATGTAATACCACCATAGAATGCCTTACCAACTATGGGGTTGGAAGTGAAAGAATGGCCATGTGGGATGATGCCATCTCAATCTCAACCCAAATTTTAAATATTATTAATAATGATGATGTGTATGAGTCTTAAATTCACCAAGAGAAGATCTCACATGGGAACTTCAGCTATGGGTATGTAAAACATCCTCACCTCTCATTTTTATGATTGGCATATAAGGGAATGTAGATCATCCATCCAGGATATTAATAACATTCTTCTAGCTCTATCATTGAAGTTTAATTCTAGATTTTTCCATTCCACTAACCAGAAAAGGAGAAGAAACATTAAAAATAAAATGGGGGGTTACTGAGACCACATGGAAGCTATTTCATGTGTTAATCTATAGGGTAATAAGAAACTATGGAAGAAAATGAGAAAAGGGAGCCTCACTAAATTTAGGCTGAGGATTAAAATCCATGATGAGGATCTCTCTAAGGAGTTTATTCTTGATTGGAATAAATTGATAGTTATGTTGATGGGAGTGAAAATAATTGTGACTACATAAATTATTTTATAAGCTATTAGATTCCTTATGAGGGGGCAAAAACTTAGAAGACAAAAACTATAAGCTAAAGCTGATATAATTTTTTTTAGATAGACATTATGTTGAATACTAACAAGAAGGTTTTTTTGTGGTAGGACCTTACTTAATGGTGTATAGAGATATGTTTAAAAATCATGAAATAATTAAACCTATAAAGTAAGTATACTCCATTTTTCTTCTACCATTTTTTACTTATTAATCACTTTTATGGGTACAAAATTAGCTTATCATTCTACCTTATAAAGTCCCTTAAAACCACGACCCTTGTATATCAAGTTAGTGATAAAATTTACATAATCCATCATGGTCTCATCATTATTCCTATCCAACATGGTGAAACCCTATTAAATAAAATCATCCCCCTATCTAAAGACTCCCTAGATAAAGACACCCCTACTAAAGACATCCCTCTTGAGGACACCCTAGCTGATGACCCTTGTGAGGAAGAATCTGGCCTATCAAATAATGAGGAAGTGTCCCCTTTTCATGACCTCCTAAAACCATTATTACCCTTTTCCAAGCCATCTCTTTTCAAGTTCCCTACTGAATTCTCACATGCCTCCATAAGTAAAAAACCCAAAACCATGGGAATCCTTGGAAGGAGGAGGATAGTCCTAGGAGTATGTATCTTAATAGAACTATAGACAACAAAATTGAACATAATGTTAGAATAGGCATTTTATTATATAATATGGAAGGTATTAGGAGGGACATGGCCTCCCTCATAAAATATTGGGATGACCTTAAAATATAAATTGTCAAGCTCAAACAATATTTGGAAAAGGAAAAAGACAAGAAATTCATCCATCTAGAGAAAGAAGGTAATGTTAGGTTGGTGAAGGAACTCATAAAAGACACCCATCCTTTCCTAAAGGCAAAAAAGATAATTATAATCCCCTGGATGAAGGAATAATAGGTCCTTCTAAAAGGACCTTCAAAATGTACTTGGGAAAGAACCAACCAAGATGTGTTATTAGTGAAGACTAAGGAAACTAATCAAGTTACTTCAAAGGAGAAATCTAATTTAGAGGAGGTCTAAAGTTATTTATTGAGTATTTATTATTTTCTATTTTGACTTAGTATATGTTTCCTACTATTTTTTGTATGTTTTTATATATGGTCTTCCATTTGTCAGTGCATGGGGCTTTATTCTTAAACTTTGTGTCTTATTTCTTATGGTATTTGGGACCTTGTAAAACTAGATTTATTTTAACTATCAAATATAATAAATGAAAAACTACTAATTTATCAAATATAGGTTAAAACATATAAGTGAACCAAATCCTGTATTTTTAATCCTCTAAATTTTTATTTCATTTTCATTTTATTTGCTTTCTTATAAATTTGTTCTTACAGTTTTAAAACACATGGGAGTTGTCATCCTAGGTAAATTAGTTGTCAATTTTACTTACATGGTGTGAGGGTTATTTCCCAAATACTAAATCCATTCGAAAAACTATATACATATTTTAGTTTCCACATGCCTCATAGTATATCAAATTTTTCTAGGGTTTTTTTTTTTTTAAAAGCCTTCATCCATTTGTTCTTGTGCATTGGTAAGTGTGTAGCCCCAAGAAGTTAATTATAATATACCCCATAAGACAGGATAGTGTGGATATGAAAATGATGGAATCCTCTATAGTTAGTGTCTTAATGTTAGTATTCAATATTTATGACTGGGATTAGTATTTCTAAGAGCCTATAAATCAAACACACCCTTGACTAAGTACACCTTACTTCCTTACTAAAAATATTTCAAAGTAAAAAATCCAATCATTATGAGTGCATCTAATTCACATCTTTTTGAGTTTAGTATTACACATTATCTTACTTCTAATATTTTATTCATTATCTATATTCATGGATCAAATCCAAAAATCATAATAAGGCTAAAAGCATGATTTTTATAATCTCAAGCCTTCCTTTATTCATTTTGTTCCAATATCTAATATGATAAACTACTTGTCATTACTAAATTCCAAATGGTATGCATGACTCATTTTTTCCCACCTTCTCCTAGACCTCAAGGTTATCTCAATCCCCATCTTGTTCCTAATATTCACACAAGGATCATATTAGGCTATAATGTCCATATTGTCAACACCTGATAAGGTTAGATACCTTGTCCACCAAGGCAAAATAGATGTGGTAAACAATTTACCCCACAACCCCCACCACCTCCCACATTGATGCTAATAAATATAAATTTTAAAATATCCAAAATAAACCAACTAATTTTTTATTTTGGAGATTTTTAAAATATTAATAGTTTAAAATAATATCTTATATGATGCTTTGAAAAATACAACTCTTTCTAATGCTACACAACTAACATCAAATGATTCTATCATGAATGCAATCAATGATGTCAGAGGATACTCCTACAACAAATTAATGAAAATGCATGAAATAAAAGATTTATATAAATAGCAAAAACAATGAAAGGATTATATTTATCACATGTCACTTCGAGCGGGTAACCTCTTTCAAACAAGATCAATACAATAAATTCATGGAAACATTCATTGGCCTCAAAACTTACTTATATACTAAGTCTAATCTAAGCAACTACTACTTCCCATGAAGAAGAAGAAAACTCAATATTTGAAGAGGACTCTGGATGCCATCTATTGTTCAAGGCAGTATGTTGAAGATTGAGTTTGAGAATTTTTTCATCAAGATCTTTGATTTGGGTCTTAAGGGCATAAATTTTATATTTCATGTTTTGTGATCCTATGTAGGTTACTACCATGGCCATAATAAGATATTTTTTTTATGCAATGGATAGGAAAACTAGAGTTAAGACACAATTAGTAAGGGAATTTTTTAATTTAGGTGAATTTAGAAGGGGTAAAGGTACTTTTACTAGGTTTTTTGCATTGTCAGAGCATGATTGATGAATGCAAGGGAAAATTTAGAAGTGACATGAAAAAACTAGAAAATTTTTCCATGAGGGATAAAGAAGCAGAAAATGGGAATGAACAGTATGGAAATTTTTTGAGGCAAATGAACAAAAAATCAAGAAATTATGGCAAAACCCAATGAAATGAAAAATTGAGATTTGTGGCAATTAAAAGTGGAATTGGGGTATGGGACGTCAAGGAAGAAAACATGTAAAATGGAATTTTCGGTGTCCTGATAAATTTTGAGAAGTAATAGAGTCACAGGTGGAGAGATATGACAAAAAATGAAAAAAATACTTTTGTTTTTGTGCAATGGATAGGAAAGCTAGAGTTAATACATAGTAAGGGAATTTTTTAATTTGGTTGAATTTGGAATGGGTAAAGGTAATTTTACTAGTTTTTTCACTGTTGGAGTATGATTGATGAAGGTGAGGGAAATTTTGAAAGAAGAAAGGAAAAAATAGAAAATTTGTCCAAGAGGGATAAAGGAGAATAAAATTAGAATGAACACTGGAAATTTTTTGAGGCAATGGATAAAAATTGAAGAAGTTATGGTAAAACCCAAAAATATGAAAATTGAGATTTGCAACAATTAGAAGTGGAACTGGGGTATGTGACATCATGGAGGAATATATACATAATGTAATTTTATGTGTCTTGGTAAATTTTGAGAAGTAACATAGTCATAGGTGGAGAGATATGACAAAAAACTAAATAAATTACTTTTTTTTTTGTGGAGTGGATAGGAAAACTAGAATTAAGACCTGGTAGTAAGAGAATTATCTAATTTGGGTGAATTTGGAAGGGGTAAATTACTTTTAATCAGTTTTTTCAACTATCAAAGTTTGATTGATGAAGGTGAGGGAAATTTTTTAAGTAGAATAGAAAAACTAGAAAAATTGTCCAAGAAGGACAAAGGAGTAGAAAATCAGAATGAACACTGGAAAATTTTTGAGGTAAACAAATAGAAACTGAAGAAGTTATGACAAAACCCAAAATAAAGAAAATTTAAGATTTTTAGTAATTAGAAGTGGAATTAGGGTATGGGATGTCAAGGGAAAAACATGTAGAATAGAATTTTAGGTGTCTTGATAAATTTTGAGAAGAAACGGAGTCATAGGTGGAGAGATGTGACCAAAAAAAAATTACTCTTGTGCATTGGATAGGAAATATAGAGTTAAGACATGGTTAGTAAATGAATTTTTTGATTGGCAAATTTTTTTATGGGGTAAATGTAATTTTAATAGGGTTTTTGCACTCTCAGAGTATGATTGATGAAGGCAAGGGCAAATTTGAAAGTAGAATGGAAAAACTAGAAAAATTGTCTAAGAGGGGAAAACAAGCAGAAAATGGGAATGAACATTATGAAAAAATTTCAAGGAAAATAGATAAAAACTAAAGAATTTATGGAAAAACCCCAAAAAATGACAAATTGAGATTTGTGACAATTAGAAGTGGAATTGGGGAATGGGATTTCAAGGAATAAAACATGTAGAATGGAATTTTAGGTGTCCTGGTAAATTTTGAAAAGTAATAGAATTAGGTGGAAAGATATGACAAAAACAAAAAACCATACATTTAATTTTGTGAAATGGTTAGGAAAACTAGAATTAAGGCAATTATTGAGGGAATTTTTTAATTTGGGTGAATTTGGAAGGGGTAAAGGTACTTCTACTAGGTTTTTTGAACTATCAAAGTATGATTGATGAAGGTGAGGGTAAATTCTGAAGTGGAATGGAAAAATTTGAAAATTTGTCCAAGAGGGATAAAGGAGTAGAAAATGATAATGAACGCTAGGGAAATTTTTTGAGGCAAATGCATAGAAACTAAAGAAGTTAAGGCACAACCCAAAAAAATTCGAATTGATATTTGCAGTAATTAGAAGTGCAATTACGGTATGGGATGTCAAGGAAGAAAACATGCAAGATGGAATTTTAGGTGTCTTGATAAATTTTGAGAAGTAATGAATTCATAGATGGAGAGATATGACAACAAAAAACTTGTGCATTAGATAGGAAAACTAGTGTTAAGACATGGTTAGTAAAAGAATTTTTTGATTTGGGCAAATTTGGATTGGGTCAAGGTACTTTTACTAGTTTTTTGCATTCTCAAAGTATGATTGATGAAGGTGATGATAAATTCAGAAGTGGAATGGAAAAACTAAAAAAAAATTACAATAGGGAAAAAGGAGAAAAAAATGGGAATGAACATTGTGAAATTTTTTTGAAGCAAATGGATAGAAACTAAAGAAGTTATGGTAAAACTTGAAAAAAATAAAATTTGAGATTTATGGTAATTAGAAGCTGAATTGGGGTATGGGACGTCAAGGAAAAAAATGTAGAATGGAATTTTAAGTGACTCAATAAATGTTCAAAAGAAATGGAATCACATTTAGAGAGATATGACTAAAATAAAAAAATACTCTAGAAGGGTTGAAGGTCTTTTTACTAGCTTTTTTGCACTGTTCGAGTATGATTAATGAAGCCAAGGAAAAATTCAAAAGTGGAATGGAAAAACTAGAAAATTTAACCAAGATGGACAAATGAGGAGAAAATGGGAAGGAACACTATGGAATTTTTTTGAGGTAAATAGACAGAAACTAAAGATGTTATGGTAAAACCTAATGAAATGAAAAATTGAGATTTACAGTAATTAGAAGTGGAATTTGGGTATGGGACATCAAGGAAGAAAACATGCAAAATAAAATTTTAGGTGTCTCGATAAATTTTGAGATGTAACAGAGTCACATGTGGAGGTATATGACAAAAAACAAAAAAAATTACTTTTGTTTGTGTAATGGATAGGAAAACTAGAATTAAGACACGATTAGTAAGGCAATTTTTTAATTTGGGTGATTTTAAAAGGGGTAAAGGTACTTTTACTAGTTTTTTGAACTATCAAAGTATGAATGATGAAAGCGAGGGAAAATTAAGAACCAGAATGGAAAAACTAGAAAATTTCTCTAAGAGGGACAAAGGAGTAGAAAATGGGAGTGAACACTATGGAAAATTTTCGAGGCAAATGGATAGAAACTAAATAAGTTATGGTAAAACCCAAATAAATAAATAAATAAATAAAATGAGATTTTCAGCAATCAAAATTGGAATTGGGGTATGGGACGTTAAGGATGAAAATATGTAGAATGGAATTTCAAGTGTCCTGATAAATTTGGATAAGAAATATAGTCACAAGTGGAGAGATATGATAAAAAAATTACTCTTTTTTGTGGAATGGATAGGAAAACTAGAGTTAAGATAGTAAGGGAGTTTTTTGATTTGGATAAATTTGGATGGGGTAAAGGTACTTTTACTAGGTTTTTTACACAGTCAGAGTATGAATGATGAAGGCAAGGGAAAATTTGGAAGTAAAATGGAAAAAATAGAAAATTTTTCCAAGAGTGAAAAAGGAGTAGAAATGGGAATGAATACTAAAACATTTTTGAGGCAAATGGATAGAAACTAAAGAAGTTATGGAAAAACCCAAAAAAATGTAAAATTGAGAATTCTAGCAATTAAAAGTGGAATTGGGCTATGGGACATCAAGGAAGAAAACATGAAGAATGGAATTTTAGGTGTCCCAATAGATTTTGAGAAGAAAAAAGGTCACAGGTTTAGAGATATGAAAAAAAAAAAAAAAAAAACTCTTTGGAAAGGGTAAAGGTACTTTTACTAGGTTTTTTGCATTATCAAAGTATGCTTGACAAAGGCAAGGGAAAATTTGGAAATAGAATGGAAAAAATGGAAACTTTGTCCAAGAGGGAAAAAGGAGTAGAAAATGGGAATGAACATTGTGGAAAAATTTTGACGCAAATGGATTAAAAAAGAATAAGTTATGGCAAAACCCAAAAAAATGAAAAATTGAGATTTACGACAATTAGAAGTGGAATTGGGGTATGGGACATCAAGGAAGAAAACATGCATAATGGAATTGTTTCAATAAATTTTGAGAAGCAACAGAGTCATAGGTGGAGAGATATGACAAAAGAACAAAAAAATACTCATTTTTGTGTAATGTATAGGAAAACTAGAGTTAAGACACATGGAATTTTTTAATTTGGGCAAATTTGGAAGGGGTAAAGGTACTTTTACTAGGTTTTTTGCACTGTCAGAATATGATTGATGAAGGTGAGGGAAAATTAAAAAGAGGAATGGAAAAAATAAAAAAAAATTCCAAGAAGGACAAAGGATTAGATAATGGGAATGAATGTTTTGGAAATTTTTTGAGGTAAACAGATATAAACTAAAGAAGTTATGGCAAAACCCAAAAAATGAAAATTAAGATTTACGACAATTAGAAATGGAATTTTGGGATGGGACGTCAAGGATAAAACATGTAGAATGTAATTTTAGGTGTCTCAACAAATTTTGAGAAGAAATGGAGTCAAAGGTGGAGAGATATGACAAAAAAATTAAGTTTTTTGATAGTTTGTTGGGAATATTCAAAAACTAGTATGATAACTCTTATAATACTCTACTAGTAATATATGTAGATATGATATGATAATTTTTCTAATATGTTACTAGTAATATGATAAAACTAGTAGGTATGGCAAGGCTTTTGATACTATGCTAGTAATATGTGAATATTTGATATGACAAGTTTTCTTATACTCTATTGGTAATATTCTGAAATTGATAGAAATGGTCTCTAAGTTTCAATAGATGCCTAAGGATTTGAATATATCTCTCTAGCCACGAATGTTGTTTAAATTAGTAATTCTCTTTAGAAAAAATTTAGCCACACATTTACCCCTAAACTACAACTCTTAGTTTTCCTCATGGGTGGGAACTAGTCAATCGGGATGGGGCCATTGCCCTTTTCACTAGCAGATCCTCTCAATGGGCCAGCTACTTTGAGGTTCCTATATTACTCTTCATAATTATTTTTAAGGAGTATACCCAAGCACTTATCACAATTATGTGGACATGTTTTTACCCTAATCTAAAATAGATTATAGTATCTATATTAGAAATAAAACATAATCTAGTGAAATAAAAAACACTTTCTAAAAAAAATAGCCCTAAAAAGTGATTTGATACCAGATGAGAGGATCCCTGTAACAAATTAATGAAAATAAATGAAATAATATATTTATATAAATATCAAAAACATTGAAAGGATTTTATTTATCATAGGCCACTTCAAGGGAGTAACCTCCCTTGAGCAAGCTCAATACAATCAATTTGTGGATACCTTCATTGGTCTCAACACTTACTTATATACTAAGTCTAATCTAAATAAATACTAATTCCCATGAATGTGACATAAAACAAAATGATCATGGTATAACTTACAAAGCATATGCATCTATAGCAACTAATATACTAACAAAGTAAAGAGAAGGGGTAGCACAGGTTCCTAATAGGATGTCAATGAGGTCATCATGTTCAATAATGAATATTTACCTCCTAAACACATCATAGAATAAGATATTTCACTATTTATTTAATTTCAAATACATGTAAATGTAATCAAGCACATTTTCTAGGCAATGGCTCAGGAATCAATATTTTTATCTCTACAATCTTATAAAAATTGGGTATGGATATGAAGAACATTAAAAAATTAGAAAAAAAATATTAATAGATTTGATAAAACCCCTGCTCAAACACTCAGAGCTATTACATTAGATTTACTAATAGGCCACTATTTTTTAATTAATTCAAAAAAAATTACACTAAAACTTCCTTTTGGGGAGACATTGGATTTATGCCATAGATGTTTACCTTATACCTTCCACAAATGTATCAAATTTATAGATGATGGACAAAAATATTATCTTCTAGCAAATGATTCACATTTTTAATATTGCAAAATGACTCAATTAAAACTTTAAAATAATTATATTATACTAAATTCAAAACCTATTTTTACTTGATTGAATACATGCATATGAGGTAGGTGAATTAAGTAGAGATCATGATAAATCACCAATCATAATCATTCAATAAAACACACAAAAATTATTGCTAGTTACCATATAATAAGAGGAAAAAATATTTGATTTCCCTCTTTTGTCCAATTTAAAATATGCTAATTGTATAATTATAAATCTGTATGATAGTGATGCTTATAATATGAAAAATATATCAATGACAAGTTTTGATAACTCAATTTCAATCCTATTGATCTCAAATAATACTTATCTCATACTCTATTCACACTTACAAGAGTAAGAAATTATCAAGAGGATACAATAAATAAATATCAATAAAAAAATCCTATCAAAGTAAAATATTCAAATAAAAAGGGAAAATATATTACCAAAGATGAATAAATTAATGAAATCATTCATACTTTTTGTAGTATTAACTCGCAAAAACAAGAGAAAATTCAAGATTTATGTCTAAGGGTTTCATCACTTCAATATAATATTTAAAATACTCTCAAGCTTCAAAATGACACATATATTCAAGATCAAATATAAGGTGAAATTTTTAATCAAGTTGAATAAAAACATCTACAAATATCACAATGTGATAAGAACACATTTTTACAAGAGTATTTCTAAAGGAACAATTACAATCCAACAAAGAAAATAAAAATCCAATTAAGATAACATTCTCAATAAAAGATTTATTATTAAATAAGTACAAAAAAATGGAAAATCAAATATGGATAATGTGGTTTTGAAGGAGGAAATTAACAATTTCTCATTGTATTTAGTCTTCACATTGATGGCAAAAAATGTATGAAGGTAAAGGTTGTTTCCCTTTATGAGGCCAATGTATGTAGCACAACACTTAGTAAATATTTTATGTATGATAATCAACATTTGGGTGATATTACTGGACCAAAATGTTTTATAGGATCCATTGAGATGTATGTCACACTTGGCCCAAAAACATGTTATGTTATATTTCACATTGACCCCACCATAGATCAATGAAAGGAAAATTTTAGGAAATTGTTGATGAGAGCAACGGGGGGGGGGGGGGGGGAATTAGATAAAAAACTTGATTTTTTCACATTTAACCATGAATCTAACATGGTCACAATCTCAAACATAGATGAGTCCATCAATAAATATCAAATGAAAATATACCTCTCTAGATATTTTTCCAATAAAGATAAATAACACAATCATAGTAGAAGCACATGATACGACACATTTTGATGCACAAAAGAAATATAAATATTCACTAACACACTATGGTGAAACTTGATTGACATATTTATATACAAAAAATCATCACAATATAATTATGAATAAAAAATACCAATAATATGATAATGATCCTTATTTATATTATGTAGAAGACTAAAATGACATTGCTAATAATGATAGACCTATACAACACTATCACATTCCTATCAAGGGCTTAAATCATGATTTAGAAGGGCACTACATATTTTATGAAGTAACTCTATGTGAATTACTTGTGGATGAAGTTATTATTTAATAAAACATATTCAAAATATATCAAAAATACCAAAACAAAATTCAAAATATTAAAAAACAAAATTAGGACCTAAGCATGACATGACATAACTAGTTACTTCTTTTCATATTCTATTTATCATATATGTTAGTAGATAATTTTTTTTTATATACACACATGCATTTCATAAGGTATTTAAGTGTGATGCAAATCATATATTACATATGTATTGTTATATGTTGGACTTTCCTTCTATCCAATGACCATGCCTATGTTGGTGGATTATCTCTTAAGCAATTTAAATTATAACAAGTTGTATATCTATATGACCTCAAATGAAATTTTGAGATCCACATATTCGAGGTGTCTTACTAAATCAATCATACTTTACATGTGATTTTTCTAACAATATGACATTGATACATATGGACACAAGAGACTAGTTTTCACTTTCTATATGTTCCTTTGATGTTGTTTTATTTTAAACATAATATGATTAACATTTATTTCTTATTTTGTGTGGAATTTTCCCCTTGTATGTCAATTATTTGAGCATCTCTATGAGTTATTTTATTGTATGTGTGCCATTTAAACATATCCATTACTTGTGGCCCATGGTCTTATATGTGTGAAATCCTTTCTGATGCACCATTTGAACATGTCCCTTGCATGAAACTCTTGGCCTTATTATTTGATATTATGTTACATTATTATGAGCTTATATTTTGTGATTTATAATTTTTATTTGTGGTTCCATGATATTTATCATGCACTTCTAGGGCATAGTCTACTTCATATATGGTTACTTTACTGCATACCTCAATTATATATTCATGGTTCCATGAATATATAATTGAGGTATGCAGTAAAGTAACCATATATGAAGTAGACTATGCCCTAGAAGTGCATGATAAATATCATGGAACCACTAATAAAAATTATAAATCACAAAAGATAAGCTCATAATAATGTAACATAATATCAAATAATAAGGCCAAGAGTTTCATGCAAGGGACATGTTCAAATGGTGCATCAGAAAGGATTTCACACATATAAGACCATGGGCCACAAGTAATGGATATGTTTAAATGGCACACATAAAATAAATGAACTCATAGAGATGCTCAAACAATTGAAATACAAGGGGAAAATTCCACACACAATAAGAAATAAACGTTAATCATATTATGTTTAAAATAAAACAACATCAAAGGAACATATAGAAAGTGAAAACTAGTCTCTTGTGTCCATATGTATCAATGTTATATTGTTAGAAAAATCACATGTATATGTACCACAATGTAAAGTATGATTGATTTAGTAAGACACCTCGAATATGTGGATCTCAAAATTTCATTTGAGGTCATATAGATATACAACTTGTTATAATTTAAATTGCTTAAGAGATAATCCACCAACATAGGCATGGTCATTGGATAGAAAGAAAGTCCAACATATAAGAATGCATATGTAATATATGATTTTCATCAGATTTAAATAACTTATGAAATGCATGTGTGTATATATATAAAAAATATATCTACTAAAATATATGATAAATAGAATATGAAAAGAAGTAACTAGTTATGTCATGTCATGCTTAGGTCCTAATTTTGTTTTGGTATTTTTGATATATTTTGAATATGTTTTATTAAAAAATAGATTCATCCACAAGTAATTCACATAGAGTTACTTCATAAAATATGTAGTTCCCTTCTGACTCTTGACTTAAGCCCTTGATAGGAATGTGTTGGTGTTGTATAGGTCTTACATTATTAGCAGTGTCATTTTAGTCTTCTACATAATATAAATAAGGATCATAATCATATTATTGGTATTTTTAATTCATAATGCTATTGTGATGATTGTTTGTATATAAATATGTCAATCAAGTTTCACCATAGTGTGTTAGTGAATATTTATATTTCTTTTGTGCATCAAAATGTGTCGTATCATGTGCTTCTACTATGATTGTGTTATTTATCTTTATTGGAAAAATATCTAGAGTGGTATATTTTTGTTTGTTATTTATTGATGGACTCATCTATGTTTACACTTATGTTCCTAAAGTTTAATATGTCTCATGGATGTTTCAAATGATTTTTTTCTATGATAACATACTCTCAAACATGTCATGATACTATATGGTCATATCTTTATCATGATATAGTTAAATACTATTTTGAGATGAGTGACTTACATGATACATCATCTCAAAATAGGGGCATCATAGTGGTATTTTAATAGAAATAAAATTCACCATTAATAGATTTTGGATATAATACAAGTTTAAAAAATAAAAATAAAAAGTATAGAATTTCAAATATTAAAACTTATACAAAATAAGATTTTATAAGCAGAATATTGGTTCCTAAAGATACAAAGTGATTCATAAATCGAACACATGAGATAAATTTGCACATTAAAATAAATTATGGTGGATTATGACATGAATATGTACTCACTTATCAAATATTCAAAGTAAAAAATTATATACACTTGAATTTATAGTCATGGTCATGTGAAAAGTTATAATAAGAGTAAAGCTACATGTTAAAAATACAAATTATAATTGATTATATACATGCATAAATCATATATCATTGGCACATATTCATATGGGAAATGATAGTTTTTCATGCTTAATATTATTCAAAGATGATGAAAAATTCAAAGTTTCCAGCTTTCAAAGTTTCAAATTTCAAAAGAGAAAAACATACAACTACAAAATAATTATTTTAAAAAAAAGTCTGAGAAATGTAGTCATGATGGAGGCATGGATATTATTCATTCTCTTTAGATCATGAAAATTATCATCCATATCCATATACAACCATGTGATTTTAATATATTTGGGTGATGTGCATTCAAGGATAGTGACACTCAATGGATATCATCACTTCACCTTTTTGGGTTCTCAAATATCCATTATTAAAAATTCTCTCAATGCTTCAGTAAGGGGGCATAGTTCTCCAATGTTAGTTACACATTATAGGGAAATTTGATTTCACCTATAAAAGGTACTCATCCATTTATTTTATTTTTTTCAATTTTTCAATTTTCAAAGTTAATATTTTTTAAAAAATCAAATGAAAAAAATGACTAGTTCATGATTTGTTGCATGGTTTTATAAATTTTAATGCCTTGCAGAATTGAATTATTTTATAAAAGGCAAAGTTTGTTTTACACACTTAGGTTTATTTTTTTATTTACTTTATAAATTTAATTTATATAATAAACTTTGGGGAGTGGGATGGAACTATAAACACTTGAAAATGTATATTCCTTATATATTCCAAACTGCATGACTTACACACAAATACATGACTCTCATTTGTAATTATTTTAAGTAATTATGTATATGTGGGCTCAACCCTTTATTTGTGATTACTATCACACAAAATATCAATGTAAAATTCTTAAGTTATCTAAAATCACCTTAAAACTTTTCCATACAAATTAAATTTGTCACTAATCATCCTGGATAATTCCACTCTAAGTAGAAAATAACACATTATGACCTCATCCACTTTGTCCAGCCACATCCTAAGCCAAATAATAGCTAGTTTCCAATTTCCAAATCAATATTTTGAATCTTATCATGCATGTCATAAGGTCAAATAAATTAAATTGTAAAAATATTTTTCTATAAATATATGTCAAGTTTCATTCATTCAACCCCACTTGTTATTCACGATACAAGCATTTACACTTATACACATTAAGAAAATATTCCCTATTTTATCAAAATTATATATTATTCATAACAATAAATCATAATCTAAGTCAAGATCCCTATAAAACAAGTCAAGATCTATTACTACCAGGTATATAATCTATATTATAGTTTCATAAACATAGTCAAAGGATCATAGTTTTACATTTAATTTAGGTGGGAGAACTAGATGGGCTTTATTTCTCTCTTTGGAGTATTGGATACATAGGTTCTGGTTAATCATCAATGGGGTGGTTGATATCAACTCAACCCATTATACTCCCCTATATTTTTTCTAATTTTTCAAATTATCAAAGCACCCTAAGGGTTTCAAAGGAAAGAGGATAAAGATGGGGATTTTTGTATGGCCAAACCCTAAGTGTGATATCTAATATTTTTAATCATCCATAAGAATAATAAATGTGGTAATTATTTTAGATGTATAGTCAACCCAAAGAATTTTTTAGTTAATAAACTCAAAGGTACTATATTTTTCTACCTATTATGTTCTTATATAGAACCATATTCTACTTTTACCTCTAATTTTTCACTTATAGATTCATTATTTCTCTATTATTTTCTATTTTCTGCGTATCATAGTCAACTAAGACAAGTCCAAGGTGAAAAAACTAGAGCACATTGTGATATCATCCACTTATAGTAGACATCAAGATTGTATTTTCATTATTGATTCTAATATTGAGCCTACACAATCATATCTCCTTCTAACTTTCACTATAAAATAGTTAGAATAACCAACAAGGATCCTTGTTCAAGCTAAGTATATTGCTTCTTTATTTTTTCAAAAATAAGAACTTTACGTATTTAGTAATTTATCAAAACTAGAATAGATAATCATTATATATCTTTTGAATTATGATATTTATAATTTTACACTTATATATACATAAATAACACTTCATAATACCATTAATGTTTTATCAAAAATATGTTACAACACCTTGAAAACCCTAGGTGTACTTGAGAGATATAAACTTAAAAAAATCAAGGTAAGTATAATGTGTTGAGCTGACCCCAACCACCCCCATTGATGATTGACTACTACCTACATATCCAAATACCCCAAGGAATTTAGACATAAGTAGTTTTCCTAAATAGTGTGATTAATAAAATGTGTCCCTTAAATACATGTATGAAAATAGTAATTTGTCTTTGATACTTGATAATATTAGTTCTTTACTTAGTTTGAAATAATTCAAACATGGATTGTGACTAATCCTAGTGATATTATATTAAATTTGGGGAAAATAGGGTAAATTTTATCAATGTCTATTAGTGTAATAGATAGATTCTAGATAGATATCAAGTCATTTTGAAATAAGTCCTTTATTTATTTATATAGTGATCTTTTTGAATAATTTACTTTAGCTGACCTATGAAACGTGTAGATAAGCCATATAGTTGTTTTAAATTTTGGAAACTAGTAATTAAATGGCATGGGGACAAGGTCACACTATCTTTATAGGTTAATGGTAGTGGACTTATCTATAAAGCATGACCCTATTTGAAAATAGTGTAAATAATTATCCTGAGGTTGGGATTAATATAATATTGATATAAATAAGTTTGAATAATGACTTAGGGATTATTGTGTAGTAGTGATGGAAAATAGAAGTTTCAATCCTACATATAGATAAATCACTAGAGGAATGGAGAATAAGAGTCATATATTTATGTGTAAATAAATTTGTTTAGGACATGTCAATAATTAACATTATCAAGTACTATGAATAGATTTAGGTATCTACAATGTCATAATTTTATACAAGACCTTTATTTATTCATCCATGTGTTCTTCAAGAATATAATTTCATTTAATCAATACCTCCCTAAAATTTTTAGGATCTTCATTGATAATATATAAAATATATAAAACAAATGTAGAACCAAAATCAAGTATAATTTATATTTTTGGCTACCTTATTTCTTAAATAGATATCCTCAAGCCTAGGATCTAATTTTATTCCTCATATGGTTCATCAGGTTCCTTTGATTCATAATCAAGTAAATATTTTCCCTCTTCCTGTAGAAACCTAATTTTAGTAAAATGCATGTAGTTGTAGTCATTTTATCATGTTTTCATAACCTTAGTTCATTTTATCACATTTGGATCTTATTAGTACACTTTCCCTTCACATTGGACACTTAATAGTCCCATTTATTTCACATTTTCTCATGAAAATATTCAAATGTAACATTTTTATACCTTAGGATCCACCCAATTAGTCTACAGATCATTTTAATCTCTTTTTTAGCCTTTTTTTTCCTTGGCCATTTTCAATAATGCTAAAATTGGTCTAACCACTTTTGACCCAAATAAAAAATGGTCAATTTGTATGTGTGTCCTTCTTCTATTGTCTCATGTTTTCTCATGCCCTAATTTTTGGATTTTGTACCTTTCCATGGTCATCCTACCATGAATATGTTCCATATTATATTTAAATATACTTATACATACACATGTACCCTAAGTTTTTTCATAAGAAACATTCACTATGTGAGCAATATATTAGGTAGTATGTCATTCATATTCATTTCATAATTTTCAAGCAGCTACTATGGTTTTTTGGTATTTCACTCTATGTCAATTAATGTATTATGATTTCATAGTTATTCTAAATTAAGGATTTAATTTAGGATTTACATTATTAATAAACCATCATAAGGAGAGAATATAAACTATTCTCTCACTTTGGTATGGGACACTCACATGCATTAGAACTACATTGATCCATAATTATCACATATTGATATGTAATTACAACACTCAATGGGGAAAAGCCAATCTAATTTACACATTTTTGTCTTACATGTGTTGTTTTAAACACTTAAATTTAGTCACATGTACTTGAAAATGATAATTCATAAGACATTCCAAACCACATGAATTGCACACAAATACATGACTCATATTCACCATTTCTTTGAGCCATTTATCTATACATGTGATTGACCCTTTGTTTTCTTGTCACTATTAAAATAATTCCAATGTTAGATTCTCAATTTATCTAAAATTACCTTTGGACTAACTAAAATAGAGGACATGTTAGGACCCAGGAAGCACAATTGATTACCAAGCAACTAAATGTAGAATTAAACTAGAATCACAAGCAATTAGAATTTAGAACTAACACATAATATGAGAGACAATACCCAATTGTATTAATAATCTTCCAAAAAGAAATTACAATGAAGAGATGCCACACTCTTCCACACCTTATAGGCTTCCCACACCAAGTGTACAGTAATTCACCTTCAAGAGTTCACTCTCTCAATTACGGTCCCAACAACAACTCAAACATAGAGTTATTGTTCACCTCCACCAGCCAGTAACAATACTACCAATACCACCAGTCAGTATCACTACTGCTAGTACACAAGTACTCCACATACTCCATGACTAAGTACACACTGTACTCCAAGTAGATCTCCCCTGATCTTGCTACCTATTGTGTTGTTGATCTCCTTGATCTTACTACCACCTATAGATCAACTTGGTTTTGCAACACTTGTAAACCTAGACCACACACACACACACACACACACACACACACACACACACACACACACACACCTATAAATCAATGATCTTACTTACACATGTAGATCTCTCTACACCTTGAAGAACCTTTGTCCTTGCCTCACCGAGTCCTTATGATTCTCCAAACTAGTACCCTAGTGGATCTTCTACCAGATCTTGCTATCTCATAGATCTACCTGATCATACACACTCGGCACCCCTATGGAACTAGGAGGAACTACCCTTGCTCTCTTCACACTAAAGGAGCTAACCAAGCTCTCTCAAAATAACCCACTTTACAATACAACCCATGAGTCTCTTAAATAGATCTCATGTAACAGTAATTAGACATCCAATTACAATAATTAGATCCGCAGCTCCAAGACTAAAATTAGCCTTTAACATGCAAACAACTGGTTTGTTAACAAACTGTTCGTGAAACTGACAATTCCAAAACCACACAGGTGACTAACATTGGTCCCTATTTGGCTGGAGATGACTAATGTTGGTTGATCTTGACTGATGTCAGTTGCTCTGCTCACTTGATATGACTGACATCGATTGATCAAATTGACGTCAGTTGCTCTGCAACTCAACAACCTCTCAACAACCTCCTCGATGTCTACATCAGTGAAGATTTTATCTCAACAACCTAACAATCTCCCACTTGGAGATAAAAAGCTGCACTGTACATATACCTGTACACCATGTAATTTATTTCCTAGCTTGTATCCCTCTTCAAGATCAAACTTGAAGACCAACCACCACACAACCTATGATGCAACACCTATCATCCAAGTAACCTACCACATCTACATCTACCAACCCATGTAGAAAAAAAATTGACCCTACATAGCATGTTGACCTCCTACTGGTCCCTCTCAGATACCTGAGAATCCACTAAACTGCCCTCCAGTGCTTCTTTCCCAGATTGGCTCCAAACTTGCTGATAGCTCCCATTGCATGGGCAACCTCAGGTCTAGTATGCATGTACTTAACCTCATCATGTGAATTAGGACATTATTCATAGAGCTATTCAACCATCAACATGCTGATCAATTTCACACAATCATCCTGAGACAAAATCAACCTGTGATCTTCCATGTCTCTAGAAACAAACTTATGTCAAAGAATTTTGCTCCTCCAAATTCTTCATGACACACCTCTAAACTAACTTTACCTTTAGCTCAAAAAAACCCTATATGTGTAACCCTGCATCAAGCAAACACACAACATACAGTAACAGGATGATGTTGGAATCATCACCCACTTGGTAAAGAAACCACAATGGTTACAATGACATTGACTAAAGCCATGCTTTGTTATCCACCTGTCAAACCTATACCACTGTCTTGGAGCTTCATCAAGACCACATAACCTGGCCTTCCATCTCATGTATCCATTCTCTCTATTATTTAACCAAGGAATCCATTCATCTTTTAGTGCTTTCATACTAGCTGGCAACCCTACCAAATCTCCTATTTGGTTCTGCATCCTAGGAATCAAATTCCTCATTCATGCCATGCTCCCACTGTTTCCTAGATCCTTCATGCTCTGTAGTGAGCAATGAGTATAAAGAAGAGGAATAATGAATTTGAGGCTTACTTACCCTTTTAATCCTCCATATGGGCATTTGAGACTCCTTGACAGCTTGTTGTCCACCCAAAATCTGTTCCAGTGACCGACTTTAGTCACCACATAGTCTGCATCTGATTGACGTCAGTTCCATGTGACTGTCCTAACTACTGATTCCAGTTTCATAACCGACATCAGTGTCTACCTATCACTGACATCAGTTACCTAACCAACATCAGTCTTACCCTACCTAACACCACTGGCTTTGGTTTACACATGATCAACATCGCCACTTATCTGTTCGACACTGGTTCTTCCTGACCAATGCCGGTACCTGTGTTCTCCTGTGAGTGATGAATTTTTACCCATGAGCTCTCTTTAGATCAAAACCCTATCTAAATTTCCCTACTCAAAGTTACTCAATCTTCTCCACTGATCTCTATCCATCATCTCCTCCATGACCACCAAGGCTTTCTAGTTCTTAAGTCTGTCAAAGACATCTAACTTCCTCTTAAGAACATGCATCTCCTTCTTGCTCATGTGACCAAGCCTATAAAGCCATATCTTCACAATAGAAGAATAATCAATAATATAAGTAGATAGATAAAGGATACCTACTTTCTTACCACCTGCTAATTCAAGTGCATCTGTTGTGAGAGTTTTTATGCATCTCTCATCACCCATCTTTCTTGAAGAAATTAGCCACATCTTCAAGACTAGGACCTGCATGACCTCCTTCAACACCCATGTGTTGGCCGTCTACAATTTCAACTGCACTTCCCTTTTGCCAAAACTTTGACAAGGCACACTAGCCCCTAAATAAATCTTTCCAAAGTCTTCAAGGACCTTAACATGGAAAAATACTCTATTTCAGGCTGCATGGAAAGAGGCAACAAAATCTATAACACAAGATTCTACTTTATCCAAGGAACATCCTAGAGCATCCTGTGCAACAACACCTGCAACATCTTCTTTAGTTCCTTCATGCTGATCTTTTACCAACCAACAATTTTTCTTTACTTCCTCTTTCTTTCCATAACACCATAATTGACCAATCTTGTTTTTAATTCCTCCATTTTTAGTGTACTTTCTTCTACCATTACTATACTCCCACTCAATCAAAAAACCCCTAAGAGTGACCTGTAATCAAACACAAACCTACTCCCTACAACCTTAGCTCTAATACCACTTTGATAGTGGTATCATTGCATGAAACTAGCAACCTAAGCTCTGATACCACTTGTTAGGACCTGGGAAGCACAATTGTTTACCAAGCAACTAAATACAGAATTAAACTAGAATCACAAGTAACTAGAATTCAAAAATAACACATAATATGAGAGACAATACCCAATTATATTAATACTCTTCCAGAAAGAAATTACAATGAAGAGATGCCACACTCTTCCACACCTTACACGCTTCCCACACCAAGTGTACAGTAATTCACCTTCAAGAGTTCACTCTCTCAATTATGGTCCCAACAACAACTCAAACATAGAGTTGTTGTTCACCTCCACCAGCCAGTAATAATACTACCAGTACCACTAGTCAGTATCACTACTGCCAATACATAAGTACTTCACACACTCCATGACCGAGTACACACTGTACTCTAAGTAGATCTCCCCTGATCTTGCTACCTATTGTGTTGTTGATCTCCCTAATCTTGCTACCACTTGCAAATCAACTTGGTTTTACAACACCTACAAACCTAGACCATGCATGCTCGTGCACGCACGCACGCACACGCACACACACACACACACACACACACACACACACACACACACACACACACACACACACACACACACCTAAAAATCAATGATCTTATTTACACATGTAGATCTCTCTACACCCTGAAGAACCCTTGTCCTTGCCTCACCAAGTCCTTATGATTCTCCAAACTAGTACCCTGGTGGATCTTCTACCAGATCTTTCTATCCTGTAGATCTACCTAATCATACACACTCAACACCCCTATGGAACTAGGAGGAACTACCCTTTCTTCAAACTGAAGGAGCTAACCAAGCTCTCTCAAACTATCCCAATTTATAATACAACCCATGAGTCTCTTAAATAGATCTCATGCAAACAATAATTAGACATCCAATTACAATAATTAGATCCACAGCTTCAAGACTAAAATTAGCCTTTAACATGCAAACAACCAGTTCATTAACAAACTATTCAAGAAACTGATAGTTTCACAACCACACAGGTGACCAACATCAGTCCCTGTCTAGCTAGAGATGACCAACATCAGCTGATCCTAACCGATGTCAGTTGCTCTACTCACTAGATATGGCTGATGTCGGTTGATCAAATTGATGTTGGTTGCTCTAGAACTTAGCAACCTCTTAATAACCTCCTCCATGTCTGCATTAATGAAGCTTTTAGCTTCATAACCTAACAATCTCCCACTTGGAGATAAACAGTCGCATTGTACCTATACCTATACACCATCTAATTTGTTTCTTGGCTTGTATCCCTCTTCAAGATCAAACTTGAAGACCAACCACCACACAACCTATGATGCAACACCTGTCATCCAAGTAACCTACCATATCTGCATCTACAAACCCATGTAGAAAATAACTTGACCCTACATAGCATGTCAACCTCTTGCTGGTCCCTCTCAGATACTTGAGAATCCACTGAACTACCCTCCAGTGCTTCTTTCCCAGATTGGCTCCAAACTTGCTGACAGCTCCCATTGCATGGGCAACCTCAGGTTCAGTATGCATGTACTTAACCTCATCATGTGAATCAAGACACTATTCATAGAACTATCTAACCATTGACATGCTGACCAACTTCACACAATCATCCGAAGACAAAATCAACCTGTGATCTTCCATGTCTCTAGAAACACACTTATGCAAAAGAATTTCACTCCTCTAAATTCTTCATGACACACCTCTAAACTAACTTTACCTTTAGCTTAGAAAAACCTTGTATGTGTAACCTTGCATTAAGCAAACACACAACATATAGTAATAGGATGATTTTGCAATCATCACCCACCTGGTAAAGAAATCACAATGGTTAGAATGACATTGACTAAAGCCATGCTTTGTCATCCACCTGTCAAACCTATACCACTATCCTAGAGCTTCCTCAAGACCATATAACCTAGCCTTCCATCTCATGTATCCATTCTCTCTATTCTTTAACCAAGGAATCCATTCATCTTTTAGTGCTTTCATATCGGCTGGCAACCCTACCAAATCTCTCATTTGGTTCTGCATCCTAGGAATCAAATTCCTCATTCATGCCATGCTCCCACTGTTTCCTAGATCCTTCATGCTCTGTAGTAAGCAATGAGTATAAAGAAGAGGAATAATGAATTTGAGGCTTACTTACCCTTTTAATCCTCCATATGGGCATTTGAGACTCCTTGACAGCTTGTCCACCCAAAATCTATTCCAGTGATCGACTTTGGTCACCACATAGTCTGCATCTGATCGACGTCAGTTCCATGTGACTGTCCTGACTGCTGATTCCAGTTTCCTAACCAACATCAGTGTCTACCTATCACCGACATCAGTTACCTAACCAACATTTAACCTAAGACTTGGTGTGATGGGTATCATACCAATATTTAAGCCATTATATAACACTATTCATGTGTTTTTAAGTTTTATGTACCTTGCAGTATGCCAAAAACACCTAAGGTTTTGTTTTCAATCATAAGAAGCCTTTGATCATTTTTAATTTTAATAAATTTGTAAGTGTATAACCCCATTAATATAATCTAAATATACCCTAGACATAAGATAGTTTGGTTATGGGAATAGTGGAATCATATATAGTTAGTTCCTTGATGATTGTGTTCACTATTTATGATTGGGATTAGTGTATCTGAGAGCCTACAATGAAAACACACCATGACTAGTTTCCCTTCATCCTTGTTATGAAAATTTTAAGAATTTTAAAATATTTTTAATGATTAATTCAATTTTATTATGTATTTAAGTTTATTATTACATTTTGTATTAATTTCTAATCTTGTATTCATTATATATAGGAATTTATCAAATCTCAATATCATAAAAAGGGTAAAATGACTAATGCACAATCTCAAACCTTTCTCAACTTATATTGTTTCAATATCCAATCCATGCTATTAAATGTCACTACCAAACACCAGAGGGCATGCATGATTTAATTTTTTCCTTTGGATCCCTTGACTAAAATTTTATATTAACCAACATTCAGTTCCTATTAGCTACCCAAGGATCATATTAGACTCTAATGTCCATGTTTTAAACACTAAGAAAGGAAAAATACCTCACCCACCTTTCCAAAATGAATGTGGTCAAAATGTTCCTCCACAACACCCACCATCACCAATTAGGCAATAAAATCAAACTATGTTTTATGATATCATTGATAAATGCATAAGTAAACATTGTAAATTTTTCGTTTTGGAGCTATAAAAATTTTCAATAATTTACAATGATATCTTATATGATTTGTTTTTTGATATAATTATTCCTAATGATTCACAACAAAAATCATGTTATTTTATCATGAACACAATAAAGGATTTCAACAAATTAATCACATTCAATAATTAATATTTATCTTCAAAACACATCAAAGATCAAGATATATTTTTATTCATTTAACGTTAGATATATGGAAAGTTCATAAAGTATATTTTGTTGAAATTATTTAGGAGTGAATATTTTCAACTCTATTTTATTACAATAATATATATAATACTCCTTCAAACAGTTGAAACTATCACATTGGATTTAAAATTCAATCCCTAAATATTTCATACTATTCATATTATTATTCAAGTCATACCCAATAAATGACACTACATTTTAATTTTTGGGAGAACATGGTTTCATTCCATGGAGGTTATAATTTCTACGTTACATATATGTATCAAGTTTATATAATACTGATATGAATATTCTCTTCAAGATGTTAATACGCCTCTCAAATACTCAAAATGAATCAATCATGGTCTAAATATTATTTTATTATAACACTTTTAGAACTGATCACACTTGTTCATATGCATACATATGAGGTAGATGAGTAAATAACACAACATTATAAAAAAAAATTGAAATAATTAAATAATATACACATATATCATTACCAATAACTATACAATAAGAGGCAACAATACCAAATCCCTCTCTTTTAGTCAATTCTGAAGTTCTTAATTGCATAATTATATATTGTTATGACAGTGATGAAAATGATATGAAATATATACCAATGAATTTTTTTAATATCAATTTAAATCATGTTGATATTGAATAATAATTTTCTCATACTCTATTCAAACCTATGATAATGAGAATATATCAAGAGGATTCATCAAAAAATGGCTAAATAATACATTATTATGTAGGCACCATATTCTGAGGACAAAGGATAATATATAGTTAAAGATAATCAACATAATCATAGTACAAATAATTTTTATATAATTAATTCTTAACAACATAAAAAACAAATTCAAGCTTAATGACTATGGGTTACATCACTTGAAGACAAGATTGCAAATACTCTCCAGCTTCATATTGATATAGTTAATGTTAAATATTTTCAAGAAAAAGTACAAGCCAAACAATAAAATAAAGTTTGAAAATAGAAATGTTGTTTTTTAAAATAATACATCCAAAAATAATAGTTACTAGAATACAAGGTAGAACAAAAAGGCTACAATTAGAATATGATGAACAAGAGAGGTCACATAAAGAAACTATGTGAAAGAAAATTCCAACCAAGCAATACATTATTTTCAAAAAATGATTTATTAAAAAGGGTATTCAAAATCAAGTCAAACCACATAATTATAATGTTGTTACAAAAGAGGCATCTAAAAATTGTTCATTCCATTTAGAGTCATTAATTCTCATTCTCAACATTGACAGTAATAAATGTATAAAGATCCAAGTTTCCTATTTTTATTAGGCCAATATATGTAACATGACACTTATTCAATATTTAGGGTATGATAAAAAAATTGTGTAATATCTTGAATTTTGCATTGGATCCATTCACCTACCTATAACGCTTGGGCCAAAAACATGTCTAATGACATTTCATGTTGACCCTATCTTACATCATTTCACTAATAAACGGGTAAAATTAAGGATGAGAATAAAGGGAGTATGATTGGGTAAAGATTATGACTTTATCATATTCAAGAATGAAGCCAACATGGTAAACATTTTAATAATAATAGATGAGTCCATCAAGAAATAACAAATAAAAAATACTCCTTCAACTATTATTTAATAAAATATGGATATTACAATCACAATAGAAGAACATGATATAACACATTTATAAAGAGAAAGACATTAGGAAATTAAAGAACACATCATGGTGTAGTTAAATATACATATATAGATACAAATAATACTCAAAGAAATACTCTGACATAACAAGACCAATAAGATTATTATGGTCCCAATTAAAATTACACAGAATATTAGTATGACAATATTGATAGCATAAGGCCTACATAATAACATCCCATATCTATTGATGTTTTAACATAAAAGTTAAAAAAATATTACATATGTTATGCATCAAATCCATGGGAGAGTCTATGGACTAGGTTATTAGATAAATGAAAATACTCTTTATTTTGCATATCTTCTTAATTATTATCTCAATTATTTTCCCATTCTATTCTTATATTTTTTCACACGTGTTTATCTGTTCTTAAATAGACATTTCTTATAGCCTTTATCTTTGATTTATTTGTCCCTTACCTTCTGATCATATATCCTAACCTAAACATATGGGACACATTTTTATCAATTGACACATGTTGTGGTTTATTTAGATCCCTCACATTCTTCTATGTTCTAAGCCTTACTATTTTCCCATGTACATGTTCTAAAAAATAAAAAAATGCATAGATGTTTTAAAACACAAAAACATTCAAATTGTTTTCAAAATAAAAAATGAGACCACAACATGACATGATATTGTAGCTACTTCTTTACATATGATATTTATCACACATTTTGGTAGATAGCATATTATGTTTCAATGCACACATGTATGAGGTATGTGAGTGTGATGTAGTGCATGTAGAACACATGCATTCTTAGAAGTTGGACTCCATTGTACCTAATGGTCATACCCATGATCAAAATATAAATTATATAGTTTACACTATAATAGGTTATGTATATCTGTGACATCAAATGTAATGTTGAGTTGTTATCTTAAAAGTGTCTTGTTGAATCACTCATTATTACATAGTGGTAAATATATATGATAATTTTCTTACAATATGAAATTAATACATATGGATTGAATAGACTAGTTATAATTTATTATATGATCCTTAGATGTTGATTATTTTCTTACATGATAAGCTAGGTATTGATTATTAGGTGTGTCCCTTAGCCCTTTTATACAAATTTATTAAATATATATATGAGATCATTTCTTGGTATGCATAACATTTGAACATGTCCATTATTTGTGTCCCTTATCCTTAAGTGTGAAATATTTACTTATGTGGCATTTGAACATGTCCCTTGTATGTGGCCCTTATCCTTATTGGGTGAATGTTCATGTCATTATTGTGTTGTGTTTGTGTGATTATTGAGATTGATTAGCGATTCCATGATATATATCATGCACTTTTAAAATTGGTCATCATAATCCATGATTTAACACTATATCTATCTAGACATTATACTTGTATGCCTCATATTCAATATTTTACATACCTACTTCAATGATAATTTCACTTCTATGATGACATAGTCTCAAATTTACATAATATTATATGATCATGTATATACACATTATATAGTTATCTTTTATTTTGATATGAGTTAATTTCAAGATACATACTTCATCTCAAAGGGGGGAATAAAAGTGGGCTTTGTCTTAGAGATCCAAGCCTCTATGAGTAGACATACATTAGATTTGGAATAAAATATAGTTTTAAAAAATAATGCAATTTTTTAAATATTTAATGTAAATTAAAAGATCAAAGTCTATAATAGAGTATAGGCTCTTCATATATTCAAAATAATTCAAAAATCAAACATTGGCACATTCATCATATGTTTTCATTTCCAAAAAAATAAAATAATTATACACACTTAAATTCATGTGCATGGGAATATGAAAGAGAGTTACAAAATTAAATTGATAGTTTGAAAATATAGCTACAATTGAGAATATAATGCATATAATTCTATATAATTGACACATTCATGGGGCATGATACTCATTTCTTCTAATGTTTATTTAAAAAATTCAAAGTTTCTATGAGGCCCAAATTTTCATAGTGCTAATTTTATTGGACTATCATCATTATATACATGACTGGTTAGGATAAGATATTATATTTTTGAGATATTAGGTACTTAATGTTATGTTGATTATATTATTATTACATTTCTATTGAGATAGTGAATTATACAATCGATGTTACTTAATTTTGACTACTTGAATGTAAATTAAATGTTGGGATAAATGATTTAAGTTGTTTATAGAGATGCACATTAAATTGACATACTATTAGAGTTAGTGATTATTATAATGTGATTGACTATTTGGAATCTTGGATTTTTGACATGTATATCTTACCCCATGATGATTATGGACTTAATATTGTTATTATAATGCTTTTATGTATAAAATGTGTGATTATACATGTTACTTGAGATTTTTTCAAGTATAATTACTTCAGCTACTATAAGATAGATAAATTTTTTGTGTGAAATGATGTGAAATATTATAGGTGTCCAAATAATGGATTTTGGACTATGTTGATAATGGATTATACTAGTCACTAGATGTGTTGTGTCCCTAGTTGAAACTTATCTCTTTCCTTTTTATTATGTGTTGTAGTCATTTATTTTATTTTTTGGAATTTATACACTATATAACATTATTATTTACATATTTATCCATACATTATATATATATATATATATATATATATATATATATATATATATATATATATATATATATATATATATTAACTTTTTATAAGGTCAAATAGTTTAAAATGGATGCAACTTATTGTCACCATAAAAACTCAAATGGAATTGAAAATCCAACTTTGGAGAGTCACATAAAATGGTTTTTTTATTTTAAATTTGTGTTGAATCTAAAGTTAGTAGACCAATAGGGATGTATGCGATTATTTATAGGATCCCAATAATAATTATAGGAAACTCCATTTTCCCATTTATGGCATGGGGAAGTGAGATCATTAGTGGGTGTGTGTAAGTCTTGCTTGCCTACATGGGTATCTTAGGGAAGTTAATGCATAGAAGAATCTAAAGATAGATGAAGTTATGGGAAGGGATAAATGTTACCTTCCCATTGGCCAAATATTTAGATATTTCTATAGAATTATGTGATAATATCTATTTTTCATAACTTTTGGGTCATTATTTTAATTTTGGAGAGAGGAGTCTAAGCTTAAGGAGGAGAAGGAAGCTTGGAGTAGAGAATATTACTTGTAGTAAAACACTTTTAGGAGGAATGATTTATTAAGAATAAGTGGAGTAACCATGGTAGACTTGATGATGTAATTATTTTAACCTTTTTTTATTAAATTTATTCTTATATTATTGTTTTAGAGTTTTAAAAAGTTTACATAATCAGTTGGATTGATTCATTTTATTTTATTTTTTTCATGGTTGAATCTATAGCCACCATGTTTTTTTAGTCCATTTAGGATAATTGATGTGATTAATTAATAATATTATAATTTTTTTTATATCTATTTTAATCACCATAAATTTTAATGTTATGTTTTCTAAGTAGGCTTAGCTTATGGATTTGATATGTGCCTTAATTTGGTAGTGTTTGGAGATGGGAACTATGTTCTAAAGTCTTCCTACATTGACCTATTGTATGGGATTTGGAAAATAAGAAAAATACCATTTTCAAAATTCCTTCCATGCAAAGGGATAAGGTTCTGGGAAAGGGAGGTATTGCAAATTCCTCCTTCTCCCACCCCATTAAGTGGAGACAAGTAATACTTATCCACCATGAGTGATTCATGAGCCTTTTTTATTATTATAACCTCTCGTGGTGATATCTTATAAAATGCTTCAAATTTTTATTTTTAAATGGATATTTTTATCCTTATTGTTAGTTTGAGACTTGATTTTATAAATAATGATAAGTTAAACCTTTTATCCATGCTTTCCACTTATCCCTTACCCAAACTTCACCTTACCTTACACTTAAATAATGAGACACGTGATAAAATTTAGAATTATATAGGTTAGGGGCATCTAGGGTGGTCACCAAATGATGGAAATAGGATGGGAGGATATCCAATCCTTTCTTTGGCATCATGATTACACTTGTAGCTTGCATGGAGTCTATTTTTTTTATTTTTATGGCTTACAAATCTAAATGATGAAAAATAGATTATTGGTTGGTTTTTAGTAAATATGTTGTAATATTTTATTATTATACATGTGAAATAGAAAAATATATATGATGTTATCAATAGGATATTTCATGCATTACCTTGTTGTTAAGTTACAAATGAAAGTAAGATTAGTAGCTTTAATTAAACATTATTTTATGTTTTGAATCAAGTTTAAAATAAATAAATAGTTTGGGTAACATAATTCTCTATATTTTCTTATAGTTTATCAGAAATAAAATTTAAATATTACTTCATATTTATCATTTGAGTAGTTTTTGTTAATCCCAAGAAGGGATAACACATTTTAATAATTTATATATAATTTAAAATATCCTAATTTCTCTTGATTTTAACTTTAATGTAAACTAGGATTAATCAAGATTATACTTAAAATAGTGGTATAATTTTTTAACATGTGGTTTAATTTCAATGAATTTTTAAAGTTAGACTATTAAATTATCCTAGTTACCTTTGTAATTTTTTCAATCTTCATGCTATTTTTTAGGATATAATAATAAGGTAAAAATTTTAGCCTAAAATAGTTTTATAACAAAACAGATAATATTTTGACCCAATATAACTTATTTCATAATTTTAGGGTTTGTAATTTGTTCACTATGAGTTTTTAAAATTTTACACTCTATAAGGTAATTTCAGGTCACATAGGTCCCTTAGAAGGGAATTACACCCTTTGTGTAGAGTACCCTAGTAGGTAAACTAGATTCATCCATGTGATTATGTGGTAAATTATTCAAGGCCCTAGGTGTCATCAAATGTGTGTAAGGGAATGACTGTCATGGTAATGAGTATGGCATTGCATGTGAGGTCAAACAATTTGGGGAAAACCATATCACTTATAGGCCATGTGGTGTATTCTCTCAACACATAATTTTTTAGAATTGGGATTGGAAGCTAATTATACATGACCACCACCAAATTTGTTAGTTACAAAAATACTAAACTTTCATTTCATGTTTTTTTAAATATTGATTTTTGAAACTCTATCATTACTTAAGTTTATCCTTGTGAAAATAATTTTCAAACCAAAACTGTTTGCCATATACCAATACCATTTTTATTCATCCAATTATGGAAACCTAGAGACCCATAGGTGGGGTATCTTGAAAGGGGTCCCCTATAAATTTTTCATCCTCTTTTTCATGAAAGTGGTCTAAGGACCTAAAAATTCATGATTCACAAGTCATGTATCCTTTGTCACATAGAGGCATGATTTGACCCTTTTGACATTTTTAGACTATTGGGAGACCCGGGATAGGTTGAACTAAAAAGAAACCCTCCTTAAATTTATTCCTATTTTTTATGAATAAAATATAACTCTTAAACTAAAAATTTGAAACTTAACCTTGTAGATGGCCACTAATGGTTGTGGTGGACCTTAAAGCACCCAAAGACCTTTCTAAAAACTATGAGAGTTTAAGACCTCCTAGAATCTTGATAAAATTATGGGTACCTAATAAACTAATCTAGTAATTCATGTATCAAAATATAATTTAAAAAATAAAATAAATTAGATTTATACCAAAATATTGGAGACTCTACTAATGGAAATCATCCAAGGTGAAGATCAAGGATAAGAAAGAAGAAGAGGGATGACTATGTAAAATACATCCTCAAAAATCACCTTCATTATTTATAAAATTTGAGTTTAAATCATAATGACTAAATTGAAACCTTTATTTCCCTCCATAAGTATTTTTAGGGTTTCCTCACCTTTGACAAAATTTGGTAGTCGAGGTTGAAAGGATCTAATGCCTAAGATGGAGTGCTCCATCCTTAGGGATATAATTAAGGACACTTAAGAACCCTTTTGAGGTGATAATAAGTTTATAAATTCTCCCTTTCTAATATATTTTCTCTAAATTAAATCATCTTAAAATATACATTCAATTTTTGACTTCAAGTGCAAGCTGAACCTTGTGACTAGCATGAATTACTCAAGTAATCCTTTAAACTTGTTAATATTTTGGACATATAATTTGAGCCTATGGTTACTATAAATCACCTCAATTTATTAGAACCTCATTTATAGACCTTGGGGATATGTGTCCTATTAGTTTTTCTTAGAGATTTGTTGGCTTGTTTGAGAGCTTGTAAGCTTATTAGATCTAATGTGACCTATATGGTTTCATAGAAATTGTGCATCGACTTGAGTATTTCTACCTATGTCACTTATAAATTGATGAGTGTGTCTTATTCATATATTTATATATTTCATGTCAATTATTATAGTGTTTAAAGGCTATATGCAATAGGATATGCAAAGGTTATGACTAACAATACTATTTTTGGGGGTGATTGTGGATTATTTAATCTACTAGTCTAAATTTATACTTAATTGGATTAAACTCTCGTATGATTTATTTTTAAATAAAACACAATATTTATAAAGGATTAAAATTATGTTAATGTAAAACAAACTACTAATCTAGTTTTCTTGAAATGAAATTGATAGAATGTAAATCAAACTGCTAATGTAGTTTGCTTGAAATGAAATTGCATGAATGGAAAATATAAAAATGTTTGGAAAATGAGTGGAATTTATATTGTTGAAAGAAGAGGAAATAAGCACTTAGGAGAAACTTAAAATTTAAATTGATTTAGAATTAAAATTATTATGAAGTAAACTCATGGAATGAAATTTTTGAATGTAATTTATTGAAGATAAACACACTCATACATGATCCTATAGGTTAATTATATAAAATAGTACTTTGTATAAAAATTGAGAATAAACTCAAAACACATAACAATGCATAATAAATAAATACCAATAAATCCTTATTCCTTGGAATGACTGGGCCCTTGATCATCATTGGAATAATATTAAAACACTCTTAATCTTGGAAAATATTTATGAACTTATCTTCTCATTAATATAGAAAACTTGATTACAATGAGATACTAAAAAATGGTACTATTATGATTCAAAATATTCATGCCTAAATTCTATACTACTCTACCATAACATATGTCATTTATATATCATAATGTTTTCAATGATTTGTTCAAGGATAAAATAACAATATAATATGAAATACTAACCAATGTTTTTGTAATTTCATAACATCTTTTCAAAAAATTTAGGAACAAAAGGTAGAAAGTGTTGGATCTTGGTTGATGTATGGTCTTCATTTTTTTTGTTTATGAATGATTTGTAATGCCCTTGGTGGTTAAAACCATTTGAATATTATGATATTGTAAATACAAATATATTATTTATAGTCAACTTTTGAAAGATACCATAAATATAAATACTATATATAAACATACTATTTCTAGAAATTATATTTTGAGTACTTCAAAGTATTTACAAAAAATGACATAAATCTTTAGAAATAGTATTCACATATTTGTATCAATTATGTTATCATTATATCAATCCTATAAGGACAAATGGAGATCTCTAGAGCTAATTTAGTGACTCTCAAAGCCAAACTAGTGACTTATAGAGATAGATTGGTGACTAATGGTACTAGACTAGTGACTTATGAAGCTAGGGTAGAGGTATGTGAAACTTTCCTATGGATTTTTTGGAGTTAAAAAGTCTTCAAATCCAATACTCAGTATATATCTTGGTTTCTAAAAACATCTACTATTGATTTTAGTACTTAACTTTTCCCTCTACATGCAAAATTGACATATTTTACAAGTATATGTCAAAACTTAGTTTAAAATATAGATAACAATGACTATTAAAACATAATAAAGATAAATATCTCACTTTATAATTTAAATTGAAAATGATTCATAATATTGGCATATAAATCCACTTTAAGGAAGGGGAAATAGGAGGTGAAATAGGTCATTACTTGGATATGACGAGCCATATTATGGACACATCAAGTATGTGAGTTTGATTTGACACTTTATGTGTCTCATTCCAAAAATATGCTTATCCAATGGGTAATGTATCTATGTATAATATTAATCATACACTTTCATATAAAAATGGCCTATTTTTGTGTTATTTTAGCCATGTGAAATTTTGGGAATGAAAATTTGGTATCTAATTATGGTTTAAACCCTAATAAATCTAGAGATTACTATTTAGTACCACTTATTATATAATAAAGTGATGTTTGTACTCTTTAGGTAATACACCCCATTGAGGAGATATGCATAGTACACATGAATAGTTTCATGAACCATGGATTCTTTGACTGAGTAATAGACACTTGGAATCTTTTTTTTGGCTTTTACACCTGAGTGACCCATGTCAATAATTTTGAACATACACCCATCTATTAGAGTGGGTGAGATTTGGTGAAGGCTTAGAACAAAGGTTCCAAGAATATTTTAGTAAGTTAAATGGTTACAAGGGCCAAATGACCATTATCTCATGAGTAATTTCTTGTGTGGTAGGCTAATGGGGCTTTCCCATTACTGTATCCATGCAAAACTTACTTGGATGAATTATTATATATGTTATTTGGATAGATTGATCTTGGTTTTTAATACCATGATATATGATCATAGTTAGACTGTAGAGTTTCATTTAATCCTAGGGTTAATATGGACTCTTCTATGTTTATGACGACCCCAAACATTGTCTTACCTCTCAAATGAACTGTGATAGAGGGTTGTTTGATGTTTATCTAACCTTGAATGATGGGTTTGGGAATTAAATTTTATGTATTTTAGTCAATCCATCCTATTTTCCTTAGTTATTGACTCTTTCCTTATTATTATTTATAATAATATTTTAGTCATTGTTGTTCCTTAGGCTAAATGACTCATCTTAATATACCACATAGGATTACAAAGGCATTAGGGACATGTTTGGTCCATGTGAGGGATCAATATCCTATTTATATTGTAAATGGGTTTCCAATTAAGACCTATCCATGTACATATGAGTAATGTTATACTTTGCCTTCACCTTGAATGATGGAACAATGATACCACATAGATGGCCTTTTTATGGAGCCTCATGTGGGTAGCTTTATTTCAACCTATCCCTATGAAGAATGATCTTTGTCTCATTTTGGTGGTGATATATTCATTAATTTTTATCACATGATGGAGTGAATTTATATTGGATATGGACATCAATGATGGATGTGTAATAAAATTAAGGATTTATGTGTTATCCTATCACCAAACTAGTGTGATAATTGAGCTAATAAGTGATTATGCTAATGTGGTATTTTCCCTCCTATTTAATGTTTTATTAATACCCAAGGCATACAAATATATTTTATACTTTGATATAATGTTGTGGTCAATAACACCATTGAGTTTATGAACTCCCATTTGTTGGAATATTTATATAAATAACACCCTTGTGTTAAACCAATAGTGGTCCAAAGGTGACCCTTTTAAGAGGGACCATCAAGAGGAACATAATTTATTTTATTTGTTACTAATAAGGTTTGAACATACCTTCCCACTTGTGGAACATCTTTATTTGATTTATATATTCATGATAGTTTGAGTTACTTGATAACAAATATATAGTTTCCTAATATATAAGTTTAGTTTCCATGGTGGTGAGACCTAGTTTACTGGGTTACATATGATTGGTAATAACATTGATGAAGGATAATTTTATTTCAGATCTAGAAGTAGCACAAAATATTGAGTGGATGGACCTCTTTATATGTTAAAATTTCATGATAAGAGTCTATTTTTACTTTGTATCTTATATACTATTTTTTTAGATCATTATAAATAACATCAATAGGAGAGAGCTATGTTGGTGCTAGGAGGGCCTACTTGATCAATTGTGATATTTTATGCATTAAGTTTGAAGGATTATTAACCTTTATGAGTGATTATTCACTCTAAGTACAAGTATCCTCAGTCTTTAAGTGGTTTCTCACCTATATTTGTGATTTTTAGGGAAAATACACTAGTTATTTGTAAAGAGATGATTAAATTCAAGTAAAAATGGCTTTTAGTTTTAAGAATTCATAGTACTTGAGATTAGGATAGCTTATTTTCAAAATTTGATCAATTATTGATGCTATTTATATTCAAAGAACCCATCGAGTCTCAATATCTCTAAGTGAACACCCTAAGGGGTGCACCAATAAAGGGGTGGGTAGACCATTAGTGCTTCATATGATTGTTTTCCTTTTTATCACTTGTCATCAATCCAACCAACTCCTAAAAACCATTCTTCTAATCTTTGACATCTATTTTTCATAATCCTCTATTATTTTACCATGTTCATTATCCCTTTCCCTAACCTAAACCTCTTTTGATAGTTTACATGACTATGTTGGCCACATTGACCTTCTATTCTTATATTAGGGTTTAGGTCAGCCCTTAACTGACCTAGTCCCTAACCTAGTTGTTATTTTTCAATTATAATACTAGGTCAATTAGGTTAACCTTATCGATTGAAAATTTTAAAAGGGTTTAATGCTATATCTACTTATATAAACACAATAATTTCTCTATTTATAAGAGAAGAGAATATGAAGTAAGATATATTATGCATTTGATAATCCACCATTATACTTGAAGAGCAAGCTTAGGGTTTTATACTTTCTTTGGAGATATGGATCTTGTCTTGTGGAGGAGTCTTTTGGATGCATTGATAGGTTGTATAGGCTAGAGATTATTTATCCTTGTCATCCTTACATACCAAAACAACCTATTGTGAAGCACCTTGTCCAAGGGAGAGATTTAGGATCCATAGGTTCATCTTCTAAGGTAAGTATTCCTAACTTTATTCCTCCTTTGTAAGCGTAGATATATATGTATTTGTACTTCTTTTCCATGCATTAGGATTCTTTATACATTGATATGAGTATATGTACTCTATCCATGTTTACCTTTAATTTTTATTATCCCCACTTTGTGCCAAAATATTTGGTCTACACTAGATTAGATTTTGATCTACTTTCTATTAGTTTAGTGAATATGAAAACATAGGACCTAGTTAGGGTTATTGCATAGTTTTACTAGACTGGAGGATTTTTAACCCTTCCTCATGATATTATTATGTTAAGATATCACTTGGATAGGTCTAGTAGATCTATATTAGTCATGAACTTTATTATCTAATATGTCCCCCATGAGAAATGTAAGTAGGATCTATCTTCTTTGAGCTAAGATTGATTTCTAGATTTGATGCATTTCCCATTGCATATATTTTGGTGAACCCATCATGAATCTAACCCTTCTAGGTTCTCTTTCATGATTTTAATTTCTATCATTTTTTTTTTGTAAATTTGAAATACTAGGTTAAATAGGTTGATATAGTTCTAACTTTTGTGCACAATTTTAACACATAATCACATCAAAATGACTTTTTTCTTTCTATGTAGGTATTTATCAAATACATGTTACTAGATCAAATAGGTAAACACAATACTCATACTTATTCCCAAATAATAAACTATGCTAGATAGGTTGACTTAATCTCCTATTCATCATTTAAAATAATAAACTAAGTCATGCAGGTCAACTTAGTATTATAATTAGCATTTAGATAACAAAATAAGTTTATCAAGTCAAATTATTCAACTTAATAGGATTCAACAAACATAGTTTCACATAATTAGGTTGACCCAATTGACTTAGTTGGCATAATTTCAAGCATCATTCAAGGCACTTCAACAAATAATTTATAATCCTCAACATTTTCCAACCCACAAAGGTTCCTTTATTTCTCTCTCTTTCAATTCAGTACCCCATTATAATCTCATTTTATACAAGTTTATAGTATTTGAATTTTCAATCCTAAATAAAACTAATTCAACTTGGTCAACTTAGTTTTGTATCCTATCTTCTATCTAAAATACTAAGTCCACCTGGTCAACTTAGTTCTTAAAGACTAATGCTTCTACAGAATACTAACAACCCAATCGACTCTATTCTATAATCTTTTCGTATAGTGTCATCTAAATTGTCTCTATACCATTCTTAATTTGGGAGTTAACACCTATATGTTAGTAATTAAATTCACACATCCATTTTCAACTATTTGCATGCCTAGAGTATCTCACATAGTCAAATTAGGTGGTTTTTAAAAATTTACATTTAGTTACACTATTTTCCTATTTTTCACACACTATCAAATCACAAAAATTTCAAAATGAATTTAACATTTATCTTCCCAAGGCTTACCTACTTGGATTTCATCACCAAGGGGAAAGTCAACTTGGTTTTCTAGCCAAGTATAAACACATGGTTAATGGTGTATATTGGCAAAGCACCTAACACCCTTATCACTATGGGATTGTGAAGTGAGGGAGTATGCCAAAATACCAATCCAATACCATTTCCAACATAGATCCCTTTAAGCCTAAACATAATGTAACCATCCATAGATTACTTTTTATCTCCCAATTTTTAGCCAAATTCCCTATCACACTTAAAATAGCATTTAATAATAATTTAAAAACTCTCAAGGTGAATACTTAGTTATCATTTACTTTTCAATTGATTACTTGCTCTTTGATCATTATATGTTATATTACAAAAAAAATCACTAGACAATGTTGGTGCAAGGATTTATGTTGTATGCCAATTGGATCATTCTCATTGATTCAATTATTTGTGTTTGATTCCATTTATTTCTTAAAATTACATTTTAAAAATATTTCCCTATTTTTAGCACATTATCATTATATTTGACACAATTTTTTATAGATTTTCTTTTTCCCTATCTATAGTACTAGGTTAACATGGTTGACCTAATACTCCTTTTTGCTATTAAGTTTACAGTACTAAGTCAAACTATTCAACTTGGTATCATTATTAGGATATATTTCTCCATGTTTATAGTACTCAGTCAACCTAGTTGACTATGTACACTTCTCCATTTTGTCTAGTAGTACACTATAACTCTAGCTGACCCTATATTCTTATCGGTTTTATTTTTCATATCCGGTTTAAAGTACTAATTCAACTTGGTTGACTTTGTACTCTTATCTATATTTTGTTTATTTTTGCTTTTGTATCTCCTTTATCTTCTATAATCTCTATCCTTCATCATGAGCTTCTTGTTTGAAGGCAATACTTAGTTAAATTCAATAGATATGATGAGTTTTAATAACCCCAATAAGTTATCCCATAAGTATCTTGTGGATCCTACCCTATATGAAAGTAATGTGCATGTAGCCACTCTCTCTACAAACAATGGGACCCCTCCTTATTCCTCTTTACTTCATAATCCTCTCTTATCATTTGAGGGTCAACCTGAATTAGAGTATATGCTAAAATTTATTTTATTCATCAATGAGTTTCCTCAATATCAAGAAAGTGATCATTCTACTATTTACCATCTCATGATAAGTGGTCAAGTCAAGGAACCCCATTCACCTTCTCCCACATTCTCACATGGATTTGGGGAAACTAGATTATTTTATTCTAAACATCATCCCTCTATTTTTACCCCTTTTCATACCATGACATCTTCCTCTTTGATTTTATCCACCTCCATGCCTAGTATCTCTACTAACATGGAAAGTTATATATCTAGTGGGCCTCTTTCAAGACCCACGCTTCTCAATTCTTCCCCTAATTCATCATTTTCTAACCATGGTAGCCATACCTCTAGTGTTATTTCCTCTCATCCCTCTACTAGTACATATTTTACCACATAATAAAATCATGCTACTAGTGCCTCACTTACCAACAATTCTTCTCAAGATAATACTAATACCCATAGTGGTACCCAAGCCACTACTACCAATTCCAATGATTCACACAATGCCAATATTACCAATAAAACCCATAAACTTATATTAAAAAATATTAATCAAGTGAATCATTTCCAAGATAACAATTAAAATAAACTGATGTAAATGCAAAATCATCTCATCCATCTTCATAACCATCCTCAACAGATTCCATGGGGCATGCATAACCAAAATGTTCCCCCACTTCCTCTTCAAGATTCCCATGGTAATATTATCCCTCAACCTCCTCTTGTTAAAAAAATAATCAATCACATTCACAATGAGCCTCTTACATCTCAAATTTATAATATTGACATAGGATGTATCACCCCTACTTACAATGGGTCAATCGATCACACTCTTCACTTAAAAATATTTATAAATCTATATAAAGATTTGGTCAAGTTAAATACCTTTTCCACTACTAAGCTATTATAAAATAATCTCACGAGTGATGATTTAGATTGATAAAATGAAATAAAATCTTATTCCATCACTAGTTTGGAAGATTTAGTTAATGCTCTAGTCCAAGAGTTCTAAATTAGCAGTCTCCCTAAAAATACATGGGCTCATTTTATCAATTGTTAGCAACTTGAGACCAAAACTATATAAGTTTTCATCAAATAATGGAAAACCTTGTCTAATAAATTTGAACATAATATTGTAGATGACAACCTCTTTCATCTATTTATGAATGATTTTTTTACCAAGTTGTAATATCAGGTGTAGACTCTTTCCCCTTGCACTTTTGAGGAATCCATTGACCAATTCAAATGTCAAGATTTCTTTATGCATCCATTTGAGCCATCCCAACCTTCTATGGGTACTTTCATGTTAATCAAAAATAAAAATTATCATTCTATAATGATGTTATCACTAATTTTTATGATACCATTCATACTATTCAACCAGTTATTCCCAGTCAAACTGTGAAACAAGATTCTCCTTCCAACCACATCACTAATCCCCATTTACCTTCTTCAAATAACATGAATGTTCATAAACATTTATCCTTAATGGAATTAAAAAAATGTTTAACAAGGCCTCTTCTTTGAGAAATTGATCCCACTCATCTTATTAAATCTTGGTATGATCCAAATAATGTTTTTGGGTTTCATACTAGTTGGGGTCATTCTCATGATACTTGTAGTCCACTTCATAATTTATCTATGGATTTCCTTCTTGGTCCCAATTTTGACCATGATTCTATCATTCGTAAATGTCAAAAAGTATATGAAATTTCCATCAATCATATGAAACACAAAATAAATATCAATCTTTGAACCATGATAATACTCATTTGGCAATTTATAAATATCCTCTTTTGAATCACCAAGACAACACATACAATCCTACCCCTTCTACCAATAATGTTGACAACCTTCTTGGCCCAAATCCAAAATAGAATGTGGTCAATATGACTAATATGCAAAGGGTGATTACTTTAATTGATCCTCATTCCATCCACACCCCTCAATTACCTCACACATTTCATGTTATATAAGACTCTTATCTAACTCACCTAAAAGAGTGGGGCAAGAAGACATTATATATTTTGATGAAACCATTCCAACACCTCCCTTGGATAATATTTCTGACACCAGTTCTACCATTTCTCCAACCTCTTTACCCATCACCAATGATATTGAAATTTCTATCAACACTTCTTATCAAACCAAAGATACATTAATTAACCCCCAAGATAATCAACAAACTTGTCCTCCAATTAAACCTTCTACCTCTTATCAACATAAATTCACATGCACTTCCACTCCTCATTTTGAGGACTTCTTTCAACACTATGCACCTCTTACCAACAATCCTCTATGGGTTATGATGAATGGGATACTCTTATGGATCTTACTAATCTCCCATCTCAAATCACATTTCTCAAACTTATGTATACCTCTCCACATCATCATAATCATTTTATGTAGATTTTGTTAGAAAGGAGCATCCCTCATCCTCCCCTATAGGATGTGAAGCCACCTTATCCAAATCAAAAGATAACATTTAACAACAACGTGAAGAGATTTCCATACATGTTAATGAAATAATGGAAAGTTACCTTTCCCACAAATTCCCCACTTCTTTTATGATCCCCAATGAGATTAAACTTCATGCAAATAATCCTCCTCTATTTATCAATGTCTAAATCAATGATATCCAATTCAATTATGCCTTTATTGACAAGGGTTCCAACACTTGTGTTGCCTCTCTTGATTTTATCAAAACCCTTGGATATTTTGAATGTAATCCTAAGTCCACACATAGCACTTTTAAGGCTATGACCAAAGTCAAATGCCTCCTTTAGTTTGTGTGTGTCTCCTATCAAGATCCCACATGTTACCATTCATATTAAGGTAATGATATTCAAATTTCCTCTATCTTATAACATTTTACTAGGTATGCCATGGACTCATATTATGAGATTAGTTGCTTCTTCTACTTGCCAATGTGTCAAATTTTCTCATAATGGAGCCATCTATAAGATTCAAGGTGACACTAATCCTTGGAATTCCAAACAATTCCAAGAACTTGGTGTATTCAATATTCTAACCCTTATACACTTACCATGTGTTCCATTTCTTGAATCTTAATACTTTAACATTCTTTTCAATTCCACCTGAGGTTATAATGGTCAACCTAAAATCATTAAGAATATACCCTATAACCTTATAGATTTTGATGATGACAAGCTCAAAAAGATTAATCTCAAGATTAAAACCTCAAATCTCTCACCTCATCTCATTTCTCAACTTCTCCCTTATTTGAAACCTCATTCCCATCAACCACCTTGTGATGATATACCCATTTTATGAACTAGGACAAGACATTCCATTCATCACACCACATCTGATGACCAAGTCACCACTCCCTATGCCATTGATATTAATACACCTAATTATGATGATGGCTATATCATAGATGATCCATTCTTAAGAGGTATTATTCAAGAGTGAGATGATGAAATTATTCATTATCATTCCTCTTTGCTTCAATCTTTTAGAATATCTTCTAGCTTTCCATCCTATATCATTCCTAATTTTAATATTTTTCCTCTTGATCGTAGGATATAGATGGTGTACACACCTCTAGTTTTTGAAGAACATCATAAGAGTATGTTTATATATCATGTTATGACCACTTCATATTGCTTTGATAGATACCAAGACCCCTCTAGCTAACTTATCCCTGAGATGTTCATGACTATCCTTCAACCTTCTATGCATCCTACCCCTTCCTCAGTAGAGCCTATTTTAGATCATATTCCAACTCCCTCTCTAGTTTATTCTCTTCTTAGTTTTAATCATACTGATCTTTCTGTCGATCCTTGCCAAGTCCTTCCAGTAGCCCCACCTTTTATTGGTTATAGTTTGCTCAATTTACCACAAATTGCTCCTTTTCACACAAAATGGGTTGATCAACCATATTTTGTTATTCATATAGTTTTTGGTCATTAGAATAGATAATATTCATTATACTAATATTCCTCAGCTTCTACTTCCACTCCTATGAGTACATCTACCAAGTCTACTCACAAGCATATTTATTGCTTCCAAGGCCAAAATAATCATTCATCCACACATTATTGTAAGTTAAAAAGTATATTAGTAACTTTTATCCCACCAATCCTCATACCAAAAATAAGGATATACCTACCTCTAAAGTGTTACCTGAATATCTTCCAAAATATGAGGAGGTAGATTATCTCTGGCACCAATGTGGTACACATCACACTAATTGATGTTGCATCCTTCAATAAAATCTCAAGGATCACCTCATAACCATTGTTGTGCCTACTACCCTTCCTCCCATAGGTATCCTTCATAATAAGGCTCCCCCTTCTTCCCTTATAGCTCTACCACCTGTGGTCCTTTCTCCACCTACTATTTCTCCACCTGTGATTCCCTCACCCATGGATCCTCCTTCCCTAGTGGAACCTTATGCACTGATAACCCCTTCATCACCCATAGAGTCCAATTCCATTCCTTGTATTGATCATATCTTGCATGATATTCCTCATTAGCATGATATTTTTGGCATTCTATATTTTATATTGAAGAGATTTCATGTGAAGTATTCTCTCAACTTTCCCTACAGGTTGATGAGACTTTGACTATAGTCTGAGTTTAGCTTCATAAAGACTTATCAGATGTTTTTGGTAATATGTGTGGATAAATATATCAATACTTATGATTAAAAAAATGGTAATATTACATTTATTACTTCATTTTTATTTGATGTGTGCTCCAACTTTACATTTCTCTATTTTATATCAATTGAAATTTTTTCAAATTCTTATCTATCTTACATGGTGATTTTTGTTCTACACTATATAATACTTATGATATAATTATTATATTATTTTCTTATGCATTCATCTTCATAATTACATACTTTTTCTTTTTAAGTTCCTTTCCTATGGTTACCTTGTTCTTTTTCATGATTATTTTCCATTATATATATATATATATAAACATGGATAATTATTATTGTGACTCGATTATACAAACCTTGTACCATTACGTTATTCCTCATTTACCATGTGATTAGCTAGAAAATAATTCATCTCGTTATAATATCCTTTTACCATTCAAATTTGGATATCCCCTCCTTCCCCTTTGTTCCCTTTCACAAACTAAGCATACACATGGTTGAGACTTGAGATAACATGTTGGTTCATAGTTAATCCTAAGTGTTCTAGTTAGTCATATCTTTTGATACTTAGCTTATTTTAACCAAAGCTTAAATCTCATTCATGTGTATCACTCTATCTCTCATGATTGGTCATTCCAAGTCCATATAGAGGAGGAATCTTAAAAACCATAAACATTAAAAATATAAATCATTTAACAAAAGGCAATGATCTAAAAAGCAACATTTAAAATTTTCAAAAGTAAAATCACACTAAAATATGTGATTCTAAGCACATATACTCTTTCTAATAGAATCTCAAACTCCACAATTATTCCCATGATAGAGCCTAGGTCCATTAGGGTGTAGTAGGTTAGTAGATTAGAAAATGAGAATAAAAAATTCTTTTAGTGCTACCTACTTTCTCACACAAGTACCCAATCTTCATAGTAGATCGATGGATTTGTAAGGGGTCCTGAGGAATGGGGAACACATTGTGGGAAGTTAGGTCTATTTTAATTTACTTTTTCAAAAATACCAACATGATTTAATCTTAGTACCACACTTATTTTCCTACATAGCTTTGTGCCTATAGTGAATAGGTATCCTTTGTATATTGATGGTCATTAGTCACTTACTATCTTTTCATGTCCTTAGTGTGACTTATGTCTCTTAAGGTTTTCTCATAATATGCCTATGTTATTATTTTTAAATCCCTTCTTTACTTCTTGCACTTCCCCTAGGGACTCCATTTGTGAGTTTCAATGTAAGACCTTATAAATGATTAGGCCATCCTCAAAAATTACAAAAAATTTCACATTACCATTCAAAACATCCCCTTTTACCATATTTTCAAATTAATTCCACCTCTTTGGTTTTCTCTTTATGAGTTATAGTGTAATGCCATGGATAGGACCTACCCTTTGTCATTAAATTTTTCAATACCCAAGTCACAACAAAATTACGTGTCAAATATGGGATAAGATGTGATTCTTATGAGTTACATGTCATTGACATGCTTCCCATCTTGATTTAGTATGCTTTATGATTACTTGATTAATATTTCACTTTTATCCTTTTATTTTCTTATTGCATGTAAGAATCCAACCATTTTTCTTAAAGTTTTTCATACTTCCCAACTTAAATTTGTGTGATTAATTTAAGACCATTTTACTAATTTTTTTCTCTTTTATACTTCCCAACATGATTTAGTATGACTGATTGACTTAATTGATTATTTTTATACCATTAGACTTTCATGTTATTTTCATTTTATTACATTATTTTCATACTTCCCAATGTGATTTAGTGTAAATTTACTTGTTTTAATTTGGTGCCAATATTTTTTAAACCAACATTTTCCCCTGTTATTTACCACATGTTTCTTTATTATACTTAGTCATCTTTTGTTATTACACATTTCCTATTGTGATATTATGTGTATTACATTTTTTTTTATTAATTATACTTTTTAAAAGGTTTTTCGCCTATTTATTTTTAACCATGCAGTTGTACTACACAAATCTAGAAAAGAAAACACCACACATATATTTCCTATAGTATATACAACAAAATCAAAATACATGTGCTAGAAAGAAATATATCCATGAATACACAACCACAACCAAAATATAACCCATAATATTAACATTAACCTATTAAGAAATAATATCTCTATATATCTCATGTGTTTTAATACAAAGAGTACAAAAATACATTACTCCAGCTCTATGGTTGGGCCCCATCATGCCTATCTCATGGCATAACCATGTTTCACATACATGCCTTAGACTATCCCCTTTACATAGTGTACTATAATGATGCTTTCCAAGATCTCAACCTTGATACCTATCCCTATAGATTTGACACTTGGGCCTAAACCTATCCTAGCTAGATAGTGGTATCCATGTATGTAGTTCTCTCTTGAGCCAAGGCCTGCCAAGCCTCTACATATTTTGCTCCCACACCCACTAGTGGCTATAATCTATCCTTGTGTGTTTATATCTACCTTAAAGCCTCCCCCACCATTCTAAACCATCCCACTTAAGCTAGGGTAGATGGTACCATAGGATCATCCAACATGGTGGGGTCATATGGTATCATCATCTCATTCAAAATATCATGGTGTGCTACCATAACTAGGGATCCCCATCTAGTTTCCTTAACCATAGGATCTACAAATTTTAAACCATATAGATATAAGATCAAATATACATCTCAAAATATATATACATAAAACCATATACAACTAGTATTCTTTTACAAAAACTATAAATCATAAACATTTCTTACCTATCTCAGTTTTACCTACCACCATATCCCCATATGCTCATCTACTGAGCACAATCTCTCCATCAGCACATCCCCTAATCACCTCATTTATGGCATGCCTCCCAATCAAATCAAAACCTAGAATTACCACCTATGCACATCTTGGGCCCCTCCTTAGTGGTGTCTCTATTGACTAGTTCTACCCTAGGTTGATTTACGAGTCATCCTAGATCACTACCCTGTATGCTTGATCCTACCACTAACATCTCCATCAATGTTGTGACCAAGGTGGTCACTACTCCTCCTAATTTGGTGTTGTTTATGGTACCTATTTCACCTCTACATACACATACATGCCCTTTCTTATTCCAATTGTTGGTTGTCATGCTTGACCAGTTCATGGTATTGAATGCTATAGTTTGATATCTAGTATCTCAACTAACACTTCTCCTCCTCTACCCCTTAGCTATATTTCATGACATGCCAAAAATGTGGCTACTACTATAGGGGCTACTGGGTGTGGGAGTCCAAACTAACTTGGTAAGTGTGCCACTAGTTATGGCTCTACCCACCATGTATAATGGCCCATGATATGTACTCTTATCAACCCTAGTGCCACATTTTCTCAACTTGACCAAATCATAATAATATGTGCATATGGATACCACATGATCTTTCCTAATGTAACTATATATAACACTGGCATATGGGGCACATCTCATACTACTTGATCCTATCTCTATATCATAACCCAAGGTAACTAATCATCGACCACATAGGGCAACCTAAGTAGATGATATATCGAGAACCTCTCATATATCTAGGTATTAATTAATACCATTGGTCCCTTGGTCTTCTATCCTCTAGAAAAAATCCCATATATATCATGCATGATTTGAACCCAAATTATAGAACCCAAGTCATAGAGTACCCTTTATCTAAGATAGACTGACAAAAGGCTATTACATATAGTGGTACCTTACCATCTAACTTATGACACAACATTCATGTTATCAAAAGTCCTATTATAGACTTATAAATATCCATAATCTATATAATATACAAATCAAAAAAGCTCACACTTAGTCCTGGGTAGATCTTATCTTAGCACATTACCTACTGGCTAGTGATCATCTCTCCTCTTGATCATTCAATGCCCCTATGATTACCAGTGTCCCCTCTATATGTATTCCAAACAATGTATGCACATCCTCTAGTGTTATACCTACCTCTATGGTATCCTCATCCACCACCCATATAAATGTTTTGGTCAATCATTCCCATGATTTGAGGAATGTGACAATGAGATTAGTACATAGTGGGATGTATCTCATATCCATGATTCCTCCCAAGCCTAATGAAACCAATCTAGCTTTGTCCACATTCATCAAGCTCTCCAGTAAATTATGTAACCATGAAGCATCAAATAATCACCAAAATCTCTAGAATCTCTATAAAATATCAAACAACAAAGGATGGATTAGATATCCATGTCACTCATAATCAAAATACATTCTTACAAATTTCACAAAAATAAACTAGTTTGATTTAGTTTATTCATTTTCTATCAAATTGACCTATTCCAAACTACATCAGCCTTTTCAGTATTAGGTTGGCTATATTATGGCTTAATAGTACTATATCGACCCCCTTCTTACCTTGTAGTGTTATATCAGCCACTTCAAAAACAATTAAGTTGGCCACATAGAATTAAGTTGGCCACCCTTTGACTTATAATATTAATTCAACATTATTTATACCTTGAAGTAATATATCAACCACTTCAAAAATATTTAATTTATCCATGTAGAACTATGTTGTCCCCCTTACTAAACAAACTAAGTTAACCACTTACTACTAAGTTGTCCCACTAGTTTTTTCTACAAACTAAGTTGACCTGGTTGACCTTGTTCATTCATTGCAATGACTTTTTGACTAATTTCCATAAATACCTTCAGTATTTATTGCTCTAACCCTTTCCTACCCAATACCCCATGTAACTCTTAGTGTCCATAAAAATTCCATGGGGTTCATTTCAATATCTATATTTTGCTTAATTACCAAATTTATATAAAATGCACAATTTCAAATAAAAATTCTCAAAATTTGGACATTTTTAGTGACTTACCTATGTTGCACTCGTTACAGCTACTATACATCCTCCCCATCTCATTTGTCATCTCTTCACCATCATGGCTCTCTAGGCTCTCACTAGGTCTCTTATAGCTCTACTTTTTTATAATAGTAAATAATAACAAATGAATCCTTTTTCACCCTATTTACATTTACTATTCAAAATTATTTACCCTTTAAATATTTACAATTGGATTTATTATTTTGATCTTATCTTTGTCTCTACTAACTCTTTTTCTAAACCATAATTTTTTTTGGAATACTGACATCATAAAGAATATTTCTAACTATTATATGCATATGTTACCATATTTTTGATTTTTCACTCTTTTTCACTAATCTCTATAGGTTCAATTAATGTTTTTCAAATTTGACACCTTCACATTTCCCACATCTCCTTATTTATCTACAACACTAAGGTAAGTAAAGTTATATTTTTTCAATTATGTCTTTTCATTTGTCTTATTTTCTCCTTACTACACTTTATTTACCTTCAACAATATGTGTTTCTATGTTCTTTTCCTGAAGCACCATCCTATGTTGCACTTATGTGACACATTATGAGCTTAGAGTGGGGCATATGTATACATATAATATTTTTTAACTTTTATCAATTATATATGATTTTTATCTTGTAGTAATCCATTGAGTCTCAATCTCTCTAAGTGCATGCCCTAAGGGGTGCACCGGGAAAGGGGTGGGAATACCATTGGTGCTTCACAAGATTATTGTTCCTTTTACCACTTGTTATTGATCCAACCATCTCCAAAAAAGCATTTCCCTAAGAATTAACTCTTACGTTTCACACTCCTCTAGTATTTTACCACCTTAATTATCCATTTCCTAAACCTAAACCCCTTTCTTATAATATGCACAACTATGTTATCCACATCGACATGGTATTCTAGGTTAGCCCCTGGCCGACCCAGTTCGTAACCTAGTTAGTTTTTATCAATTATTATACAAGGTTGACTTGGTTGAAATTTTTGACTAAAACTTTTTGAAGGGGATAGATACACCTATATAACACAATCATCTTTCCATTTCTATGAGAAGAGAAGAAGAAGTAAGATATATTGTGCATTTTATTATTCACCATTCTAGTTTAGAAGCAAGCTTAAGGTTTCATAATTACTTTAAAGATATAGATCTTGACTTGTGGAGAATTTTTTTGGATGTATTTATAGGTTATGTATCCTATAGATGATTTATCTTTTTCATTCTTACATACCACAATAACTTCTTGTGAAGCACCTTTGCCAAGGTAGAGATTAAATCTTGATAGGTTCATCTTCAAAGGTAAGTATTCATAACTTTGTTCCTTTGTAAGAGTAGATAGATATGCATGTGTACTTCTCTTCCATGTATTAGGATTATTTATACATTAATGTGAGTATATATCTTCTATACATGTTTAATTTTAATGTTTATTAACCCCACTTTATACCATAAGCTTTGGTGAGCACTAAATTAGATTTTTTTGTACTTATTATTACTTTAGTGAATATGAAAACATAGGACCTAGTTAGGATTATTGCATATATTTTCTTGACTAGAGGCTTTGGAACCTTCCTCAATGATATTATTGTGGTAAGAGATCCCTTGGCTAGCTCTAGTAGATTCATATTAGTCATGACCTTGATTATCTAATGTATCCCTAATAAGAAGTGTAAGTAGGATATATCTTATTTGATATAGGATTTATTTGTAGATCTGATGCATTTACCATTGCATACCTTAATTTTACCATGGATTATGACATCTAAGTTTTTTTGGGTGTTAACATTTTTGAGGTGAGCCTTCGTTATTTGTATTTACCATTACATCCTTTTGATAGTGTATTTTATACAAATACATGAATAATTTAGTGGAATGTGGTATCGTATTAGATGCTTAATTTTGTTCTTGGGGATTACAGTTCCTATTTTATAGAATCATGTCATACCCTTTTATGGATTAATATGTTGGGGCAATCCTTGTGTATGGCTTGATGATGACTTTATGTTTTTCACATACATTATTCTTGGAAATTTTGATTCCTAAGAGGAGGAATTATACAGTGGATTTATTGTCAAAATCATATAGGAGTTTCACTTATACCATGACTAATTATTTGATGTCTTTGTCCCCTTCTTCACAAGGTTGTCATTGATTAATGTATGAATTTCTTGGAATGATTGTGAGAGTGTGATTTTAGATTGGATCTAGAGGGGTCAAGTTTTAGGTCACTATAATGGTTATGACACAAGTATTGGAATTTGGAATAAATTATTAAGACCCTTTTAGAGTGGGCTTATGGTATAATGAGTGTTCATCTTTAGGGATCACATGTACTTTCCTAGATTTATTGAATGGTTAGTCTAACTAAGATTTGTGAGTTATTTTTGTGTACCATGTTGGGTAGGTGAGTACCTATCATAATTCATGAATTTAAATATAAAAAGTTCTTATAACCTTTTTAATCACCTTATATAGATCATCTATGGTGATTTTTAGACCTTTTATTTATTAAAAAAAAATTAGGGCCACTTGTGCTATGTGTAGTGGTTGTCATGTAAACATGAGATGATTCTCACCTAAGCAAATGTACACCTGTTGGATTTATTTTTATACCTTGATAACATCAAATCTATGGGAGGGGATCTCAAAATTACCCTTAAAGATTGATACCACCCTTGAGTGGTTGGAATCCTCCTCATAGTAGATAACTTAGCATGTTACGTTACTGGTATTTTACGTGTTAATATGTTGATTACAAATAGATATACCATATGTTCCCTTGGTTTGGGAAGAGGTTCTATTTTATTTATCACTTAATTATCATCAATATGAGTTAGTACTTTATAACCATTGAGTGACATCATCATAATTCCATATATTGGATTTATATTTTATATGATGTTAAGTAAGTGTTCTTTTTTTATTAGAGAAATTTACCATTAGTATTTATTTACATATATTCCTCAGCCTTCATATAATGGTGTCCTATACTTAATTTTGGATATATAAGTTGTATACATTGAGTGGTTTGATGCCTCTATGTGGTTTGACCTATTTGTCTATTTGGGAATTTTTTTTTTTGAGCTTTACCACTTACATTTTGGTAAGTGTGTTGTGATATTGAGAATTTGGAGTTGTGATGCACACTTCATGCCTTGAAAAGGTATTGAAGAGTTTTGTTTCTATTTTTTTGACACATTAGCTCCCTACTCCCAACATGTGGCCTTTCAAAGACACACTATTTATTATTATTCTATCTATAATAGTGAACTTTTACCAATTGATGTGGGAAACTATGAAATTATTTCAATTCTTGATTGGGAGTTTTGAAGTTTATTGGAATCACATTTTACAACTTTCCTTCCTATAGATTTTGATACTATTTATCCATGTAATATTTAGAAGCTTTATTGAATGTTTAAGATCATAATTTTATTTATTATATTTAATTTTAAATTGAATTGGGTCATATATCCATTTTCACATTATTATTTTTTAAATATATCAGGTTGTTTAATCTCTTCATTTTTTATCCTTTGTGGATTGAGATGTGTTACTTATCTGATTTGACATTACTCCCTGATTAGATTGGTAATTTATCAAATTTTTAATGTGTGTTATTTTCATGAGCTATTTTTATTACCTTTCACTGTATGTGAGTGTGAGAGTAGTAGGTCATAATTATATTTTTAATCATTAGCATATAAGATAAACTTATGAATTATTTCATAGATTATTGGGAAAGTTAGGAGACATTGTCTCACTAGTTCCTTATAGAGATAATATAAGAACAATGTGATCCTTAGCCTTTTGTTTATAGTGATATTAACATATTTTTTTTATCATATCTCTAAGAGTTATGAAAATGGGTTATATTTTGATATTTTATACACCTTTATGTGTTGTTTGATTTAGGTTTGGGAATTAGGATGAGTGTTGAAAGGTCCTCCTAATTATTTTTGTGAATGGGTTTTGGGCATCGGGATGATTGTATAAAATTCCTAAAAATGGTTTGTGTGATTATGGTTTGGGAATAAATATGAGAGTTCCAAGTCCTCTAAATGGTTTTTACAATTGGAGTTTTAACACTAGGACAAGAGTCCAAAGTCCTCCCAATAGTGTGTGTTATTGGGATTTGGAAATTTAGACAAGCATCTAAAGTCCTCATAATGGATTGAGGTATTAGGGTTGGGAATCATGAGTAACATCAAAATTATTCATAATAGGATTATTTATTAGGTTTAGGAATCAATATTGCATCCAATGTCCTCCAAAAGGGTTAAGTAAATATTTTTTTATAAAATGTAATATAATAATCCCAAGTCCTTCTATTATAACTACATGAAGGGTTTATAAATGATGATAAGTTAATTTCACAAGTCCTCCTTATGTGATTCCATTAATTTAAAACCATTATTCTTGTACTTGTATATGGGGTGATGAACTTTATATTAAGATGATCTCATATGTATAACCTTTTGGGTCTCATGTGTTTGAAGTAATTTCTCTTAATATTTGACATAATAAGAATGGGACAAGAAGGAAATTACAATTCTCTAGGTCCCTTAAGATAAAATAAAATAAAATAAAATAAATCCTTACCTTAAACATATAAATTGAGCAATTGTAATACATTATTTAAATTTTAAGTAACAATTGATTGGAATTAAACCATTTTTAATTGTGTTCTCATAACTTGGAAACCAAAAATTAATCAAAAACACTTCAAATTATGGCTTGAATCATGACTCATCTTATGAATCCAAGAATATTTTTAATAATATGGGTACTTAAAAAACCAATTAAATAATGAATGTACAAAAATATAAGATAAAAAGGAAATAAAATGGATTTAGATCAAAATCTTAGAGACTCCATTAATGGAAATCATCTAAGGCTAAGCAAGGAGAACAGGTATGATTATGGACAATCATCTTCCAAAACTACCTTCCTATTTTCCAAAACATGACCTTGAAGAATAATGCTTTATTTAAAATATTTATTTACCTCCATATGTATTTCTAGGGTTTCCTCACCTTTATTCAAATCTAATAATAAAGTTTTAAAGGATCTAACAATTGAAATGGAGTGCTCCTCAAGGAGCTAAGAAAGGAAACTTTAGACCCATTTTAAGGTCATATGAATAAATACATCCTATTTTATTAAAAAAAATCTAAATTAATTAAAATTAAAAATATTTCAAGTTGTGAATTTAAGTGGGGATGAAGACCTATGATAATTCATAATCACTTAGGGTCCTCCTTGAACCTTTATGATATTTTAGACATATCATTTAAGCCTTTGTTTGATCAAATCCACCTCTTTTAATTTAAGCATCCTTTGTATATCTTGTGGATATGTATCATGTTTGGTTCACTTAGATATTTTTAGGCTTGTTTGAGATTATGTAGGTTGTTTAGAGTAAGTGGGACTTAAATGGTTACTTAATGACTATGCATCCACTTACATATCTCACTTGTGTTAGTTAGATATATGAGTTTGATTTTGGTTTGACACTTTGAAAATATCATGCCATGAATATGGATAGATAATAGGTAATGTAGTTGAACATAATGTAAATTATATAATTTCAAAAAGAAATTAAAAATGACCTTTTTGTGTGGTTTCAGTCATGTGAAATTTAGGCATGACAATTTCAAAGTTTAAAAGTTGAATAATTCAAAGTCTAAATTTTTCAAATTGGATAAAGGGTATGGCATTTTTTCACTCACATTTTTAAATATCAAATTTCAAGGTTCAAAGTTCAAAATTAAAATATTAGTTTCAAACAAAATTCTATGAGTAATGTGGTCATGATGGATGCCCAATTACTCTTCATTTTATTTCTATCATCCAGATTTAGAATCTAGATCCATATAAAGCATTGTTACTTTAATCTATGTAGGTTATTTATATTAAAATATAGTGACACTCAATATCCTTGACATCTCTTATAGATTACCTAGCATGGTTCCATATTTTTGGATTTGTAAATTGTGTACTATTCCATATTCATGAGAGTTGGAATAATGCATTTTTTCATCTCAATAGCTTGATTAGTTATTTAAAATTGGGACTTAGTCACTCTCAATTTTCCATTTGTTTAAATTATCCAAGTTCTTGAAAAAGGGGACATATTTATCCATTATCAATTAAAGGTTACAAGGAAATTTGTTTTTACCTATGTATAGGTATACTTCTCCCTTGATATTTTTTATTTTTTAAAAATTTTAAAGTTAAAATTTTTCAAATTTCAAATGAAATAAATGAATACTTTATGAGTTGTTTTAGGTTATTCTAAATTTGAGTTCCCTAAACAATTAAAGTATCCACTCAAAGACAAAGTGTGTTTTACATACTTAAATATATTTTTTTCCTTTACTCTAGAAATCTCATTACTAAAATAAATGGGGATAAAATTTAGACACATAAATTTGGTCATAGGTACTTAATAATGGTAACTATTGACACATTTAAAACCACATGACTTGCACACAAATACATGACTCTTATTGACCATTACTCTAATCCATGTATGTATATATATATATATATATATATATATATCCCTAAACAATTAAAGTATCCACTCAAAGACAAAGTGTGTTTTACATACTTAAATTTATTTTTTTCCTTTACTCTAGAAATCTCATTAGTAAAATAAATGGGGATAAAATTTAGACACATAAATTTGGTCACAGGTACTTAATAATGGTAACTATTGACACATTTAAAACCACATGACTTGCACACAAATACATGACTCTTATTGACCATTACTCTAATCCATGTATGTATGTGTGTATATATATATATATATATATATATATATATATATATAGGCTTGACCCTTTTTTTGTCATTACTACAACACATAATGCCAAATGTCAAATGCTCAAGATGTATAAAATCACCTTTAAACTATTTACAACTAAGGACACTTATACATAATCCTTCTAGATAGAGATGTGTTAGGTAAAATAGACAACATTACACTCTTGTCCACTTATATCAATCATGCCCCAAACCAAAGAATGGCTAGTTTTTAAAATTCTAAACATTATTTTGGGTCTTCCTACACATTTCACATGGATAGATAAATTAAATTATCAAAAGGTTTACCTATAAATATAATTAAATAGTCACTCATTATCCTCACTTTCTATTCACTTGGTTCAAGCATACATATTTATGCACATTAAATTAATTTCCCGTATTCTCTCCAACTTTAAGATAACTTACAAGGAGCATCCATAAGCCAATATAAGAGCTATCATTGTCAAGTATCAAATCCATTTTATATTTTTATACATATAGTCTAAATATCAAATTTACACATTCACTCTAGATGGGAGAACTATGTGGTATTAGTTTCCCTCCTTGGAGTCTTTGATACATAGGTAGGGGTAAATCATCAAGGGATGATTGAGGTTAGCTTAGATCATTAGTTCCCCTCTTTTTTGTCAGTTCCCAAGCTATCAAAGTGCCCATATAGTCTTAAATATAATACAAGTAGAATAATGTTTTATGTGTGGTATTATTTATAATGTGATATCACATATTTATCAATAGATAGAGATGTAATAACATATAGATCAGTTTTTATGAAAAATCAACTCAAAAACATTTGCAGACAATGGGCTAAAAAATAATGCACTAATGTCCACTTGTATTTGTCATGTCTAGAGATACCTTTTATTTCTACCTATGATCTATCATTTACATAATTTTTATTTATATATTTTTTCCTGTAAATCACTTATCACTTTCTATTAGGCCAAGTCTAAAATTAATTAACTCCAACATGTCATGATAAAATCCACTTATACTAGATCTATCCAAATTATATTTAAATTCATGATTTTGATCTTGATCCTATTCAGCCATCTCTTCTAATTTTCACTTTCAAATAATCAAAATAGTTGACAAAAATCCATGTGCAAACTAGGTATAACTCTTCTTTATGTTTTATAAAATTAGCAATTTTCCATATTCTATATTTGTCAAAATTAAAACTATTGATTATTATACATATTTAGCATTATAAATTTTTTAATTTTAAAAAAATTAGAACACATTAAAGTTTTAATTTTTTTAATAAATAGAGTAAATATTTGTTTGTATTTTATCAAGGTTACTTCAATGGAGAATAGTTTGACATTGGTGTGCATCATTTTTTCTCATCAGACACAAATTTTTAGACTTCCACTACTAGTGAAGTATCTCACAAAAACTATATACTAGGAACCTATTGTTTTACCTTATTTTTGATAAGAACAAATAAGTTTGTAATGTTTTTATAGGTTTAAAATTGGAAATTATCATAATGTTAAAGATGTAAAATAATTAAATGTTCTGATTTTGAAAAATATTGAATATAGAAAGTTGTTATTTTTTGGAAAATAATTAAAATAGAAATACTTATCTTGAAAATAAATATTGTTGACTATCATATTTATTTCACAATGAAATTTATAAGAGGTGACTAAATAAGCTTAGGATTAGAATCAATAATAGAAACAAACTTAAGACATGTATGTTCTAAGTTGATGATGACATAATGTGTTCCCATATGTTTACTATGGAGTTATCCTAGTTGATCATGACAAGTGAAAAACATAAAAATATAGATAAGTTAGAATTCATAAAATGATAGATAAAAGGTAGGAATAGAATATATCTCTAGACATGACTATTGTAAGTGGATAGTATCACAATAAACTTGTTTCCATTGATATCTAACTTGTCCATGTTGACTATGATGTCAAACTGATTATTTCATCATCTATGTGTTCCTTAAATAGGTTCATGGACACATTTTTGAACCTATAATATCAAACAATGTACTTTCAATGAGAAAATACTTGTGTTCTATAGACAAACCAAATTAGAATCACATGGGGGGTAATCAAGAGAAATGTATTGATTTGGACTAACATTGGTCAATCCCTATTAAATGAAAAATTATTGTGTTAAATTTTAAATACTAAGAATGGGGATCAAACTCAAATGTAGTTCTCACACTTACCTGTGTGTGTGGAATGATAAATGCAAGTCTAGATGCTATTTCTCTTATTTTACCCTTAGCATAAATAATTAGATGATAATTTGGATTTTAATGTATCTTTAATATACCTATAGATAAAACATGAAAATATTTTGATAGCTTTTGAGAGTGATAAGAACCATCATTAATTCCATAAAGAAGCCTTGCATGTATTGATATTTTGATTTTAAATTTGGGACTTGTTGGCATGCAAAATAAAACCTAATATAATACCTAATGAACAAAATTAATAATAAAATAAAATGTGACTCAAAATAAGCTTAAAATTTACCCCTAAACAAGTCCACTTCAAATGGATAGGGTTGTAGATCGATCCTATCTAGTTATTATGAACTTGTATAGAAAGACAAAGGACCAAAACTAAGGATTCCCATGATAAAGTGGTAAGTTAAATAAACAATAATAAAACTAATAGAATATAATATAATATAATAGATAAGGATTTAATTAAAATGTCCTAATATATGCCTCATTCATTGTCAATAGTTTATGCATAAAAATCTTCAATAAATGACATAAATCATGAGCTTGTACTAAATTTGGGCGTTTAAATTTACACCCACCCAAATTCTAGTAATGAAATTGTTAGAGTAAGGGAAAGAACTATGACCTGAGTGTGGATAACACACTTTAAATTTTAGAGATGTTGATTATTCTAGCTTTATCATGATAAAAATAATACATGGATTAGTTAATGTCCATATATTAAAAAAATTGAAATCCTGAATTTAAAATTGAAAAAGTAAGGAACAAGGAGATAATACACATATATGTATGTTTAATTATGTTATTTCTAGATAATTCTCATGTTTTCCCATGTGGAAAGAGGATGATTTAAGTCCTATGTAAAAGGTATAATCACTTGGGGGGGTGGGGTGAATCAGTGAGCCCAAATAATAAAATTTTAATTCCAATCATTTCACACTTATTAGACAATAAACATATATCAACTTGATCAAACAATAATAACAAGAGAGCTCATTCATTCAATGCATATATAAGATCAAACATATAACACATAGTTACTATTAAAAACCCTTGTAGGTAATAAAACCCGCTCTCAAGCCTACAAAACATGGACTAATTTTCCTATAATAAATTACAAACAAGATATTGATCAACTCCTTTAGACCAACAAGCCTTGATCATATCCTCTTTACCAAAGGCCTTTAGTAAAACATTTGTTTCATAAGGAGCAACTACCCCTAAGGAAGATCAAATCCTTTAGACCCTTGTTTAAACACCTCCACCTTGGAATTTATGTCTTAAACACATGATGATGGATATCTATTTATCTAACCCCTAAAAAAATTGTTTTCTATCTCATACAAGCCTCTCACATAGGCATGCCATAATATCTCTCCTTCAATCAAACTATCCTCATATGCACACTCAAACATCTTTACATATCCTTAAACTAAAAGAGAGCTATTATAACATTAGAAATATTACCTACATGTCATACACATAGTCAATAATCTTCTCTACTTATCAACCCATCCACTAGGCACATCTACTTCTCCTTTGCTTCACAACTATTACATGCACACCTTGAACAAGTCTTCTCAAAAGTCTTCTATGCATCTAGTCTAGAAACTAACACATTTGGTTTCACCATTTATAATAAAATCATGAATTAACAAGTTCACAATATTTAATATTGGACAAAACACATGCGTTAATCCTTAAGGTATCTAACATGGGTCAAACTTAAGTACAACATACTTTTAAATAAGCCCAAGTCACCTATTAGGTCCTATGAAGACCCATTCACCTACTAGACACTTTTCCAAGAAAATTAAGAATAGAGTAAAATTTTAAAATACTTTAAACCATTACACATGATCTATATTTCCCCCTTAATTTTTTATATCCATCATAGTAGCCTTTTGCTTAAGCATAATTTGCTCAAAAAATATTTGTGCACATAGTCACCATGAATGAACACATAGTCAACTTATAAACCTTTGTTAATATTAAATATGATTGTTCAAAACTTCATAATATAAATAGATTATCCTCATTGAGTCTAAAACATGACCTAATAGATAATTCATCACTAAACATCAAAACAACATTAGAATGAGCTTAATTACACTTCTCAAGTTATTTGTAAAACATAGTCAAACACATAGTCAAATTTGAACCTTAATAAATTTTAATTTACACAAATCTACACATTTAAAGTTATATTACCATATGCATCTTTGAATTTTATAAAAAAATGATTTTTACACCATGGTTAAATTATACATAGATCAAAAGTTATGGCTCAAAACGTAGGCACTAGTCTTTCCTTTGTTAAATTCAAATATTTGAATTCAAATGATCACAATTTTACCTCAAACAGCATCCTATCATTCCATGTCCTCAATGATTCATATTAAATATACACCATTGATCTTCTTCAAACTTTAATTTGTAATGCACCAATGCTCAAATGTTAAACTTTGACTAGTTGACCTCATCTTGTGTAATCTAAAAACTTTAACCTCATGTACTCTATCAATCTCTTCAATATTGTCCTAGCTTTAACAACTCTAGAAAACTATCACCTTGACCTCTTTAATTTAATATTCACCATTGATCTCTATTAATATAATCACCTTCTCACCATTGATCCTTGGAAGAAGCTTGATCTTTATCTCTACTCAGCATTAAACATTGAACACTTGACATCATCTCACTACTTCCTAACATCTTGGAGCAATGTGCTCCATCAATGATGCTCATAATTTACCTTGTGAAAAATTGAATAAGTATTATAACCATTATCTATATGATAAGACAACTTTAAAACTCAATAAATTTTACCTTTCTCACTCGCATTTTCTCAAATTTGGACCATATGATATCCTCAAATAGGAGAATCCAACCATGTGTCAAACAAATCTTTAATCCTTCACATGTGCAAGATATAACTCCATTAATATACTCACTTAGATTTTTCAATTGTAGAGACAACAATGTCAAGAATTTCTAGGAAGTCTAACTTTGTACATGCACATATTTTGATGTGCTTCGGTGCATGGTATAAAATTTAGCACAAATTAACTAGGCTCAAAACTAAACAAAACCATATGATCATCTTATTTTGAAACATCCACACATGTGAGATATGTCATCACCAGACTAATTACTTGACTCTTTCTTGCCTAATGCAAATTTGGCTATGGGAAAACAATGTTAAACTACCTGGGATCATAAATTTGCACCTGTATATCTTTCATTGCACTTAGGTGCATGACCTAATATTTAGCACATAAGAACTAGTTACAATAATTAAAAAACCGATGTGACCATTTCCTCTTGAAACCTCCATGTTAAAAATTTCTAACATCATCAACATGCTTACTTGAATTTATTTAAACATAGAAAACACTATTAAAATGCTTGAGAGCCCAACTTTACACCCACATATCTTTGATTTCGATTAGATGCATGACCTAAGATTTAAAACATCAAAACTAGGGACTAATGTGATCAAAATCATATTACCAACTCCCCTTGACTCATACACACATGGCAATAGTGATGTCACCAAACTACCTACTCAAATTTTATTCCACTAGACCCAAAATGTTTAGCTGAAAACAATGATCAATGAAATGAAATCTACTCAAGCACATAAGCACTCAAAGAATAGAAACATTCTTATGTTAACTCTTACACATTATCAATACTCCATACTCATCCCTTAACATCTCTAATCATGACAAAACTGAAGATTAACCAATCATCCTTCAAGCATACTAAGACAAACACATTTCACACTTTGTCATTGTCACTTAGACTATCAAGGCACTTCATTCACTCACTAGGACAACTCCATGACATCACCATGACACCATTGCAAACTATACAACATCCTATTCATTTCATATCCTGAGAAAGGAACAATCCTTTGAATGGTAAATGGAAAGTAAATATTTTGTTGCTTGTCATTATGCCCATGACCATATTGACCTGATAAGAAATTGGTAAATACATGTTCCCTTTGTTAATCACTTGGAGAATGTAGTTATTTACGTTAATTTATTTTAATAGTTTAGATTAATCAACTCTCAACTTTTATATATAACCAATCAATCCCATGAATTTTAAAGTTTTATTATTCCAACCCTTAAAAATGATAAGAAGTATTCCATGTACTGATCTCCCCAAAAAATGTGGAACCAAAATGGGTTCACTATAAGTGAGTGTCACTTTTCTCAAATTTACATTATGTACAATAGAAAAGAATGGAACCCCATAATGGGTTTGCTAGAAGTAATTCCAAGGTTGTTGAGTGTTAGTGACCCTCCATATACATTTATTACACATATTTTAATCACATTATTTCATATAGATCTAGATTCTATTTTTTAATGATAAAAAATAATGAAAAAAATATACATGCCACCATCATAACCACATTGCTCATTAATTTGAGTTGAAATGGATATTTTCCTCTTTGAACCTTGAAATTTTTAACTTTAAAGCTTTTCATTTTACAACTTTGAACAAACATGAACATCAATGAGTATCATACCCCCTAAATATTTGCCAATGATATATAATTTTATGCATCTATATTCTAAAATGTAATTGTATTTGTAACCTTTAGGTTTTATTATATAAATATTTTGCATTTGAACATGTATTTTCATCCAAGTGTGCATTATTTTGTACTCTAATTTTTTGCTAAGATGGTACATAAACCTATCATATGCCCCCCAAAATTTATATCGATGTGTCAAATATTTGTCATGTATCTATTTTATGAATTATTTTTATTATTTTGAAAAAACTTTTAATTTTTTATAGAATCTAGTTTTGTATTATTTTCATATTTGTATTTTATCCTTGACTTGATTTTAAGTGTGCATATATGTCATGTGCCCCCAGTATTCATTTTATTGTGTAAACCTATAATGTGTGACTAGTTTGAACCATTATGAATCATAGATAATGTGATGAAACATATTTTTTAATAAGTTAATGGATTATGCTTGCCCACACTACTACATTATTGGCCCTATGAGCACATTAAAATTATCTATCCTTTGACAATGCCTCATATTGGACAAGCTCATCAACTAATATATACAAAGATATGGGTAAGGATAGACTAATTTATGAGAGGTATAATTATGGAGTGTCATTATATATTGGATTATTTATCTATTAGTGATCTTGTGTGTCACCCATATAGGGGTTATAGAGGGTGGATAGAGGATAAAGTGAATTTGAGACTCATTCGGGTGAGGTTTTTATTACATAACTGAAGTCTATTATATATGATCACTTTTAGTTTTAGAATGTTACTAGACAATTCTTTTATGTCCCAACATACCCCCATTTAACTTTTTTAAATAGGTACCCACTTTTTCCAAAAGCTTTCTTTATTTTGGAATATGTGAGGTAACCCAAACTTGCTTTATGATGATTAAATTGACATAATGACACTTATATTACTACAAACCAAATCTATGATTAGGATTTCTTTGAGTTACATCTCCAACCTTTAGTTTATTTTATGCATATCTATCTAATTCTTTTTAGAGGATAACGATTCATGAATTTTTCTTGTTAAATTTTGAAAGCATGTCAGGTTTTGCCTCTTTCAGACTAATTGACTTGAACATTTGTCAAGGTTTTATTTCTTTGTGTTTTATCTTATGTAGATGTTTATTTACTTAGAATTATTTCTAATTTTCACCTACACCGCTATCAAGTCACTAAAGCTCATCATGTGGCATTCACTCACTCTCTGTAAGCCACAAAGGCAAGCAAAATGTCTTTTATACTTCAATGTTTTATGACACTATGCATCATAATACCACTAGCCCATGGATTTTAAGATAGTTAAAAATCACTAAAAAGACTCTTAGGCAAGTCAAAGGTCAAGATCATGTTTTATGTCATGATATCTCTCACCCAATGACTAAAATATTAAATTTTAGTGTATGAAGTCCTAGGCCAATAAAGTAATGAAAACTATCTACATGCTAGAATATCACTCTCCCAATGAGAAATAAAATGAGTTTTAGTGTACAAAAGTCCTAGGGATATCAAAGTAGTGACATCTATCGATGTGTCATGATCCCATAAACCCATAATTACTATGTAATCTAAGAATTTTCTAAGTCCCCTAGTTGATTAGATCATTGAGATATAGCCATGTATCATCATCTCACTCATGTAAAGCCTACACAATGATAAAAGAAAGTACAATACTCTTGGGGCCAACACAATAGTGACAACCCTCCTTGTGTCATGATCTCAAAAGCATGAGTCTAGAAACTAACCATTTTAAAAATAATGAGCTCAAATAATATAAATGCGATGCTCTTTTTAGGAGTATAATGTCACCAAGTTTTAAATAGAGGAGATAAATCACTTATAGCAAAAGTAAGAGAAGGCACCTGGCACCTAAGACCAAAAAAGGTGGTGACACTTCACTAGGCAAATTTAAACTATGAAAATATAATTAAGAAAATAAATCAAATTCCATTAGTTCCATTAATCCATATGAATTATTTGATTACATGCATTTAATTCAATAAAGGTGAAGAATATAAAAGCAATATATGTGACTAAGTCAATTACAAATACATTTCCATATAAAAAATAGATGCTAGTGAAAAATTGAGATCTTTGATAACCAAAAAATTACATATTTTTAGATAAATAGAGATTTTAATTGCAAAAAAATGGCTTCTACTTCATAAATTCCTCCACCCCCTCTAGATATTCCTTTGTAAGACTTGAGTAGTACATAGACACAAGGCTTGATAAGGCTACCCTCAATAATAGATTCAAACATTATTCTACTATATGGGAGGAAGTCAAAGTAGTAAAACCCTATGGACCTAAGCATTAAGTATTAGCATTTACATGAAGATATAAGAAGTTCTTGGTGGAAATAAAATTTGTAAGATTACATAATGTTGCAAAAAAACTTGAGGTAATGTTTTGCATTGATCTATTATTTGATTTATTTTTGAATGCCCAAATTTCCAGAAAAATACTATATTTACACTAATGTAGCACCCCAATGTCATATATTAGTGGGCCTGCATTTGAAAAATACTATAGGATTCCCCTCCTAAAATGGATTATAATCAATCCCTACTTAATTTTTTGATGTATGCAAATAATGCAACCAATAACTTATGGGAATGGGCTAGTGACCCTAATAACTTAAAAATCAAGGGTCCTATTTCTACCATTCTCATTATCATATTTAGGCATAAAATGCGAATAACTATGGATTTTCTAAACCAAATTTATGGTTTCCCCAACATAACCTATGTTAATTAGGTTTGGATTCCCTTGTTGGACACCATCCTCAATTCTACCAAGGTCATATCTATTAGTAAAATCCTTAGTTCCTATTTGATCAACCAAGTCCTCAATTCAATAAATATACATAATGCCAACTTCTATATGATGTCATATCTATTAGATTCTATACTATGGTTATTTCCCTCAACTTTCAAGGATCCTTTGGAGCTAGAAACTGACTACCCTAATAAGTGGATTTGTGATGAATTTAATGTTCTTAATATACATAAATTTAGGAAGAGTATGATAATATCGATTGAGACCTATCTAATGGTAAGGATATGTCTAGATTGTTTGACCAAATCTAAAGAACCATTGAAAAGATTGATTAATTGTCCTTATATAAACTATGTAGTCACTAGAATATAGGGAACTAGAGATCTTACTATGTATCTATGCTAGTTGGTCCCAAATAAGGTGTCATAATAAGAAATTATAATCTAGATAGGTTATTCTATGGATTTTATACTAAGAAGTGCCAAACAAAGATCTATCTACCCACCTCCCACTAGTATTGGTAAGATTTAATATACTAGATGGCAACATTTACATCCAGTGGTAAAAATCATAACCCACTATGATTTCAAGTGGGTACCTTACAAGTAATGGGATCCAAGTCAAAGGATTAAGAAACACTTGAATAGAGTTAGGGGGTGGTGAAAACTGATTATGGCCATGTATCATATCTATTTAATGAAGTGACCCTAAATTCTTTGAATGATACAAAGGTCCACACTATAATGAACTAGGTAAATATGTATATGATGGTGGCCATACACATACAATATCATCTAGAAACTAATGAGGAAGAGGCCAAGAAAATTGAGGTAGAGAATTAGATTTCGATACCCCCCCTCAAGGACCGTTCTCATGGGTTCAAGCCCTAGAATTAGAATAGACCAATCCATCAGGATAATCACCATTGGTAAGTGGAAATGAAGTCATCCAAGGACCTCCCCAATGTCCCATCCTATTTGTCATAGTTAAATAAACCACCTTATTTTTCACCCTTCCTCAATTTACAACCACTACATAGGGTCTTATATTTATAACTCAGTCTAAAGGAGAATTCTCCATATTTCCATTTCTTCCACTCATATAAGGTTATTAAGTAATTATCCCATATTTCCTCCCACCTATTATTGGTTTGGATACATTCATATCCCTTTAACTAAACCATTTCACCATCACCTCCATCAACATATCTTTTCCCCAGATAAACATTTACTTACCTAGGTTCACCCCTAGCATTCAATTTTTCCCTCACCTCATCACAACCTATCACCCCATCAAATTAATCTATTATTGTTTCATCCTTTCTAGCATCAACTTATTCTCCTACAAAATTCCCCTTGTATATAAGAGGAAGTAGGGATTTATTTTAGTTTCTCCTCAAATCACCTCGCTAAAGGAGGCCTCATAGGAAAATTCAAAGTGAGGATTGGATAAAATAAAATGTTCTAGAGCATTAGAACATATAAAAATAATAGATAGTGAAAATGAGTGGTTTATTGAGGAGGAAATTAAGGATAAAATAGTTACATCCTTGTATAAAACCATAAGTGAGACCACATAAAGTGACCTCAATGATGAATGGCTATAAAATTAGGCTTAGTTGGGTGACATCGAGATCCTAAGACTAGTTCAGTCTCAACTAAATTACTTTAAGACCCTGATAAAGACAAAGGAGATGAAGAAAAGTGTAAGCCCCTATATTTTATGCTTGGTAAATTCATGAATGTTTCTCTAACCTTAGTACCTCATAGCACAATAATGACACCTAAAATAATAGCTCCCCTAGTTACTAATTCCTATGTGGTAGGCACATAAGCTCCTCATTATTTACCTATTATAGTAATTATTATTTTAATTAGTGAATTTACTACAAATACCATTCTATAAACCCTTATCCTAGTTCTATTAACACAAGTGTGGAAACCCTATCCAACCTTATAAATATTCTAATGGAGTTAATTTCACATTTATTATGGATTATTTATAGAATTTGCTTAGTACCCCTCTTACTTATTCAGTCTTTGCTTCCTCAAGCCCTCAATCTTCTAGTCTCAATAAATAAGATCACTTCAAATATTTGGTATCCACCACAATTTTTTATTCCCAATAATCCACTCAAATTCGTCTACCAATTGATCATTCATCCTAAATGGAAGATAAAAAAAATTACAGCAAAGAAGGAGGTGGAGATAAAAAACTAGTAATTGGCACAATGATCCCAAAGAAAGTCATTGGTTGTAGAAAATTCATTCTCCCTTTCCTTTAACTAAAAACATCTTATACCAAGCCTATGTGACTATCATGGAAATACCCATCTACCACTAATATAAGAAAATATAAACCCTCACAATAACCCTCTACCTTGAACATCCCTTAATGGATCTAAAAATTGTAATAGGTAAAAGAACGTAGGTAGGAATCAGTTATTATTAAACAAAAAATTGTCAATTTTCACTTTGATATAAAAATGAATACTATAAGGAATGTGAAAAGTAAAAATATAATGGCTAAAGGACATAAGGTATAATTATATCAAAGATAAGATGTCTTCTCTTTAACAAATAGAAGAATATTTCTCCCTTCAGATATTGTCAATTACATAAAGGACCCTACACCTTTGTATACTATATGGGGGGTGTAATAAAATAAATGTTTATAGGCTTTTATTTTTTGGAGGTACTTCAAGGAAGAGATACCATACAATCTCTGAGGGACATTATGAATAACATTCAAAGAGTAACTTAGAAGATGTATGACATCATATAGTTAATAATAAGTGTAAAGAATGAGTTGTATCTCAAATGGGAAGATGTATTCGCCCTTACTAATAGGATAAATATAATGGAGGCCAAAATCAATTTCTTAATCCAAGCACCCTAAAATAAATCATGTGACCATATGATCTTAATAATTACTCTAGATGCAACATGGGCCTTGAATTACATAAATTAGAGGAAATATAGCTTGATTATAAGCCATAAAAAAATTTTAAATTTAGTTTAAAAACTCACCAATTACAAGGATTAGGCCATTAAAATTTTGGAGGAAATGAAAAGAAATGCTATGATTAACCCTAGTGATGAATTAATCCTTGGAGCCATATTTAAATATCTACTTTGAACAATAGAAGATAATTATAAATTAGAAGTTGAGGGAGAAGTATATAAGACCTAGGAATAATTATTACAATTTATAATTTTTTTAAGAATCTAGGTCATTAATACAAAGACTCTTTATGTGGAGCTTGGGGCTGCAATAAAGTCACATAGATAATTGATAAATAGATTTACCCAACTCTTCAAAAGGTCTCTATTAGACTTCAAGGCAATTGAAATAGACTTTTAGGTGAGTCATTCCTTCTATTTGAAAATTTAGGTGAATAGACAAGCACCTCCATTCACCCTACCTCTATAATCTATTTCAGTTGAAACTACTTATCAAACACTTGGACTAACCATAGCTCCAATTTAGGTTATAACTACTAGGTACCAAGTATCAAAAGATACCATGAGATCCTCTTAGACATTTCCCCTTGTAGTCACATCAATTATTTATAACAATTTTTTTTGTAACAATGTTTTATCCTATGTGAATGATTAGATACATTGTCTCCATGTATGTCTTAGTGATAATGAAGCTTTGAGCATGACTTGAAGAATTAGGCATCCCCATCCCAAAATTATATATACATGTATCTCTTTCATTCCAAATGGAGGTGAAATTTTTTTATTCAATATAGATAGAGACCTTTCTATTTGTTCTAAAAAACTTTTGTTGCATACTTTTCTCTTTCATGTCTATGTTATAATTTTTATGCATTTTACCATGAAAACACATTCCAATTCATCTTCTCATATTTGCCTAGGTTTTTCATAGTTTACACCATTATATCTATCTATGACAAGATAACTTGACCAGTTTATCACACTTAAAGGATGAAACTTATCCATAAACCTTCATGAGAATATATTTTTAGTCTCTATCTCCTTCTTCCATCCATTTTATTTCCTTTACCAATGCAAAATTTGAATATAATAGCAAATTATTCACAAACAATCCTATGTATATGCATTTTCTATCTCATATGACTAACTACTACCACATGGAGGTACCTAGGAGAGTTTACTACATGATCCAATAGTTTTTATAGGCATTTGAGTCCATTTTATGCTATTTTTGAGAAATATATTTTACATCGAGCCCTTATTAGGGTTTTACAGATGTTTAACATAGGTTTTGGTGTTAACAATTATTCATAAAGGACCCTCCCTTAAATTAGAAACCAATACATGTAGATATTAGCTAAGACCCTTCCCCATCTCTCCTTAATAGCTCAAGTTCCCATGCATAGGTTACACATGCCTAAAAACACATGAAAGTCCTCAAGTTTGCATACCTTCATTCTTGCACTTGAGAGACCTCAAAACCACTTTTCATGCCATTTACTACAAACCATTACCTCATACTTCATGATAACTCCTATAAAACTTTACTTACCTATATCCATTCTCTCCTTCATACATTCACCTTGAAATCTAATCCTCATGCCTCATTAGGCCAGTTAGGGTCTAGGAGTGGTCTAGGTGTAGACTTGGTATGAAGGTCCTACCCTTATAGGCTCACCCTAAGACTCTCATGGATGATTATAAACATTTTTCACATGCTCAAAATATTCCATAAAATTTCCCACATTCCTAAGTTTACTCACCTTATCACACCACCAACTCATACCTTCACCATGTCATGACTGGGATCAAGCTTCTAATGCACTTAACACCTTGACCTATTCCTTCCATGTCATGACCTTAAAAAAACATAAAAAAAGTAAAAATAATACATCATAACACCCTCATATAATTTCACCATTCTCTTTTTCATTACAACAAACTTCCACTGCCTCATACATACCTAAAATCACATGACCAAGATTCATATGACTTGATATCTCTTCTACATGCACTTGACCACCTTTGACACCAATATTAACATCAATGACCCATAATTTCATGAATCATAATACAACTTAAAATTATCTCAAGACAACACTCTCCTATGCATCCCACAATGCTAGACTAGGCTTAGTCATATTTGACATCATCCTTTACAAGTATCGCCTTTGTTAACAATGACAATGCTCAACAATCTCCCCCTTTGTCATTTATGGTAACCACTCTTAGAGACTTCTCTCAAATAAAAACTTCTCCCTCATTCTGGACATTCTCCCCCTTTGACATAAATGACAAAGATATGCCTATAACTTCTTAGGTCACACTCCTTACAACCAAAACACTTAAAACATAGGACTATGAGATCATAATACAAACATGTTCCCCCTATCTCCATGGATACCTTCTTGGCACTACTCACCTTCTATTTGAGATAATGAACCACTAAATTAGTTCCCCCTAAGTACTTGGCATGCTCAATGACTACTAGGGAAATAATTACACCCAAATCCTATCTTAGGTTTTCAACAGTTACCTTTGGAAGTGGTTTGGTTAAAATTTCTATAATCTAATCCCATGTAGAAACATATTCAAGTATGACACTTTGTTCACTTACCTACTCTCTTTTAAAATAATACTTGATGGGAATGTACTTAGTCCTTGAGTTCATGATAGCGTTATTTGAGATGCTTATAACACTTTTATTATCATAATAGATAGGGCTAGTACCATCATAATCCACCTTTTAATCTTTTAAGGTTTCTCTCATCCATAGAGCCTAAGTGTAACATGAAGCTACTACAATGTACTCAACTTCACAAGTGGATAATGATACCCATGGTTTATTATTTCTTATCCATGAAACTAGGCACCCACCTAATAAAAAAGGTCCTTTATTAGTACTACTCTTATCATCTAGACTTCCTACCCAATCTACATATGTATAGGTTGTCAAATTGAACTCTTTGCTCATTGTATACCACAACCCAAACTCCATAGTCCCCTTGAGATACTTTAGTATCCTTTTGACTACTTTTATATGATTTTACTTTGGATCTACTTGAGACCTTCCCACAAGACCTACTACTTTCATGACGTTAGGTCTAGAGGTAATGGTGTATATCAAACTTCCAATCATTAACCTATATTATGTCTGATTGACTTTTGGAGACTCATCTTCCTTGCTCAGCTTACAGCCTATGATCATAGGTGTACTAACTATTGAAATCTTCCATCTCAAACTTCTTCAACATATCTCTTATGTACTTAGTTTATGAAATGAATATGCCTTTTTTAGATTGAGTAATTTACAACTTAATAAATAATGATAGTTCTCCCAACATGGACATATCAAACTATTTCTTCATCACCTCTATAAAGGCTTTGGTCATGTTCTCATTATTTCCACAAAATATGATGTCATCCACATAGACAAATACTATAAATTGATAGCCATCTTCTATTTTTATGTACATATTACTATCTTCAACTCTTATTTTTAATCCTTGATCCAATAGATACCTATCCAACCTGGCATACCAAACTCTAAGAGATCTATTTAGACTAGAAAGATATTTTTTCAATCTAAAAACATATTCCTTATCACCTAATAGTGAGAACCCCTTAGGAAACTCTATATACACCTCCTCTTCTAAGTTCCCATTTAAAAAGGTGGATTTGACATCCATCTAGTATATCTTGAACCCTTTGAATCCTACATATGCTAGAAATAATTTGATGGCCTCTAATCTTGCTACTAGTGCAAAGGTATCCTTGAATTCTACCCCTTCAAATTGTGCATATCCCTTGCATATAAATCTAGCCTTATTCCTAGTGACTTCTCCATGTTCATTCAACTTGTTTCTAAACACCCATTTTGTGCCAATGGCATTCTTGTCTTTAGGATTAGGAACTAGTTCCCAAGTCTCATTCTTATCTATTTGGTCTAGTTCATCATTCATATAACCTATTCAAAATCTATATTTAATTACTTTTATAAGGTTCTTAGGTTAAATCTTAGATAATATATCAGCATTCTCTTGATTTAGGTTACTTACTAGTCTTCTACTTATTTGCTTACCTACATCCTTATTCCTAATGATTTGAGATTTAGGATGATCTCTTTGAATCTATCTTGAGAGGTATTTTGTGTCTTGTATCTCTTCAACTTATTCTTCTTATTCTTCATCAACCACTATTTTTTCCTCTTCATTCTTGAAATCCAAGTTCTTTGATATATTCTTTGACTATGAGTGTGATTTCCTTGTTTCATCAATATTAACATTGGTTCTTTCCATTATCTTCTACAAACTCTTGTTATAACATATTTAGGCTGAGCTCACTAAAGAGTATCCTAAGAATATGCCTTCATTGGACCTAGAATAAAACTTGTCTATGTCTTCCTCTTCTCTTTTAATGAAACATTTACTCCCAAACACTCTAAAGTGTTACACATTAACAAGTTTACCTTTCCATAGTTCATAAGGGGTATTTTTTCCATTAGTCCTCATCTATCCTATATTTAAGATGTAGAATTTAGTACTCACTACCTCTCTCCAATATTCATTATCTAACCTTGACTCATTTAGCAAAATTCTTACCATCTCTTGAATTATCTTATTCTTTCTTTCCACTACCCCATTTTGTTGGGGTGTCATAGCTACTAAGAACTATCTAATTATACCATGGACCTCAAAGAAATAATAAAACACATTATACAAAAACTCTCCTCCTATATCAGATATTAGGCACTTGATACTCCCATTATTTTCATTCTTAATAAGAGCCTTGAATGCCTTGAACTTGTCAAGAGTTTTTTATTTTTATTTCAAGAATGCTACCCAAGTCATTCTTGTGTACTCATCTATGATTAATGTGAAGTAGTTATATCCTTAAATTATTTGGATTATTTTAAGCCCATAGATATCAATCTGTATTGACTCTAATGGTATTGTAGTAGAGCAATCCTTGGACTTTAACTTTCTTCTAGTCTGCTTATCATGTTGACATGCCTTGCAAAGTGTGTTTGTTGGTTTGGTGATCTTAGGTATGTTATTCATAGTATTTTTTGTGATTATCTTAACCATATTATCAAATTTTAGGTGACCCAATATTCTATTCCATATCCAACATTCATCCATCTTGCTCATAAAGTATCTTTCCTTCTTAATCTCATTCAAGACATATATTGTACTTAATTTTCTTGACATTAACAATTAGTCTTCCTAATTTGGATCTCCTTATATCACATCCTTTGTCATGAAAGGTTAGTGTGTGTCCTTGGTTTCACATTTGACCCAAATTAAGTATGTTAGGTTTCAAACCTTACCCATACAACACATTTTTTGTTTTGGTCTTTCCATTGTCCAGACTCAAGATACCCTTACCGACTATATTGGTAGTTGTGCTATCTCCAAATATCATTATTCATATAGCATTCTTCTTCAATGAGATGAAATTTATTTTGTCTCCTATCATGTGATTTAAGAAATCATTATCTATATACCATTTCATTCCTTCATTTTGAATGTGAAAGGTAGTCTGAGCTAGCATATATTCTTCTTTAGTCTTTTGTTCCTCTTCAAAAAAAATCCATCTTGACTCTTTAGCTCAATATGATCAATCCTAAATTTATTTGGCTTCCACACCAATGTTTGACCCTTATCATGCACTCTAGAAGCTCTATATAGGTTGTTAAGTCCTCTTGACTGATTATTCATAATCCCATGGCCATTCTTCAATGACTTGGTATATGACCAAATATATGACAAGTAAAATGATAGCCATTGAGATATTTGGAATACCTCATTGCATTGGGTTGTCTGATTGGTCTCTTCATGTTGGTACTCTTTAATTATTTTAACTACTGACACTCTTTCTAATAGTTTCTCATATTTTATGTGAGTTTCTCATGATCATCCTTCAATGAATCTAGTTATACCTTCAACTGATCATACTCAACTTCTTTTGATCTAAACTTTGTATTGACACCTCATAACTAATTCCTAAGATCCTTGATGGTCTTCTCATCATTTTTGGCTTCTTTGACTATGTCACTCTTCAAGGTAAAAATGTGTTCCTTAAGATCCTTGACCATATATCTTAACTCATTCTTCCTCTTTTTTTATGCTTTAAATCATATGGGGAACTTATGATCTCAACTTCAATGTCTATTTTAGCTTATCCTTCTTTATTGTCATAGTATAATTTTTCACCATACATGTTATCTTCTTATTCTTATTAATCACAAACATCTTGTGATTCCTAGGATCACATTCAAAATATTAGGTATTATTCAAAGGACCAAGATTTGATACCAATTATAAGCATAATTATTGAGAGGGAGGGTTAAATCAGTCTTCAAAAACATTCAATCAATTACATCCATTCATCTATAAACTATGAAAGCAACATAGTGATCTAGTAATGTATTATGAACCAATAACATGAGCATGAAACAAGATAACATATCACATATATTGGAAACCCTCTTAGGGGATAAAACCTAATGAAAAAAATCTTGGACAAATTATCCAATAAGATAATGTATCAAATTTAATTGAGCACCAACCCTAGATTTATCAAGCACCCACTTGCTAAGAGGATAAAAACCCCTTTGAATAAGCACCAATAGATTTAAATGACACTTATGCAAATAATAACTTTTCAGGTAGTTATAAATCCTTCATGACTAGGCATCAACTCAACCATGACTAATTCTACAAGCACTAACATGTAAGGAAGCTTCAACTCCATCTTTGACTAAGCACCAACTTAGCCAATCAACCTTCTTTCTTCCAATATTACAATCAAATATATATCTTATATATATTATTTAATACATTAGGAAGACATATATAACTCAACTATGATAGCCTATTAATAATCAATGATCACTCCTTATGCTCTACTTGATATAATCTCTCTCAAAACCACCTTTAAGCTTCTTCACTTAACTAACCCTGTTCAAGACTGAATGGTCATGTGTCTTTAATATTAATCTAAATAATTACTATATCATCATTATTAAATTATTGTATTCTCTCTCTTAAAGGTTTAAAACATGTTACCCAACCTCCTTAGAATCATTGATTTATCAACCCATTCACTTACTCTAAGATTACATAAATAGGCCTAAAACTACCTTGTCTATATATCATTCCTTATCCATAAACCACTTATTAATCCATAAAATAGGTATTATAACATATCATAAAAAATATTAAAATGAAATTTTAGTCTTTTTGTGTGTGTCATATCTCTATTAGGCCTCATTTCACTTTTAGGTCACATGGAGACCTAATTATATTAGGTCTATCTTCTTACCATAAAGTCCTGATACTATTAGGACCAGATGGATTTATCCAATAATTTAAAACCATTAAAACACTTATCATAAGACCTATACTGATATTATTCATTCTTGATTAGACCTATGTCTTTCATTCATATCATAAAACCTTTTTTAGGACAAATTGCCCTCTTAGGCCTGTGTGCGTCAAAAACTATCTTGTAAGAATGAAGCTCAAAAACACGTAAGCCACTAAAATATAATAAATAAAGTATACATAACCTAAAGTTCATTAAAAAAATCATAAGACACTTTCACTCAGAGCTTAATGCTTCAAGATCATCACTACAACTTACACTCTTAGAACTGCCAATTTACATTAAAGACCAGTCATGGTGACTTAGACCTCTAACATCCATGTAAGCACTTTATATGAATCCTTATACATGTGAATTATTATTATGTATCCATAATACATCATAAAATGGAACATTAATGTGGTCTAATGAAAAATATTTGTCTTGTAGACCAATTTGTTGACCTCATGTTTCACAGTCTCATCTGAACCAAACTAGCCATTTTCTAAGTAACCTTTTCACCACACACATGACTTATAAATCTTCTTATGATAATTAAAATGTCTTAAAAGTACTAAAAAAAATATCCAAGTACTTTGTTTTATAATTATACCATTAAAGCACATTCTAATTCATCTTCTCATCTCTACCTAGGTTTTTCACTATTCACACCATTAGGTCTATCTACAACTAGCTAACTTGGATGACCGGTTTAGCACACTTGAATGATCAAAAATATAAAAAAAACCTTAATTGTAATTTATTATGATTTTATATCTCATTCTTCCATCCATTTTATTTTCTTGACCATTGCAACATTTTATTGTAATAATAAATTCTTCATAAACAAGCCTATATCTGTGCATTTTCTCTCTCATCTAACTAACCGCCACCACTTGGAGGTACTTGGGAGATTTTAATACATGATATCATAGTATGTATATTCATTTGAAACCATGTTTGGTTATTTTTAACAATAAATTCCATAACGAGTCCTTATTAGGGTTTTAAAGAGGTTTAACATAGGTTTTGGTGTTAATGATTATTCATAAAGGACTAGCCCTTAAAAATAAAACCAATGCCTATAGATATTATCTAAGATCCTTCCCCATATACCCTTAATATCTTAGGTTTACATATAGAGGTTACACATGATAGTAAACACCTGAAAGTCCTTCTCAAGTTTGCATACCTTCATTTTATGCACTCGAGAAACCTCAAAACCACTTTTCATGCCATTTCCTAGAAAACATGACCTCATACTTCATGATCAATCCTAAGACAACTTGAATCAGATATATCCATGCTCTCCTTCACATATTAACCTTGAAATCTTATCCTCATGCCTCATTAGGCTAGGTAGGGTCTAGGAGTGGTCTAGATGCAAACTTGGTCTAAAAGTCCTACCCTTTTAGGCTCAAGCTGAGACTCTCATAGATGCTTTTAAACCTTACACACATGATAAAATAATTCCATACAATCTCTCACATGCCTATGTTTACTCCTATTATCATGCCACCAGAACATACCTTCACCATGACATGATTGGGTTGAAGTTTCTAATGCACTTAATACCTTAACTTGTTCCTTCCATGTCATGACCTCAACAAAACATCAAGTGATCAGACATAAGACATCAAAACACATTAATATCACTACAACATTCTATTTTTAATTGTAAAAAACTTCCATAGCCTTAAATAGACCTAAAATCACATGACCAAGATTCATATGACTTGACATCTCTCTTCCATGCACCTGAACACCTTTGACACCAATTTTTACATCAATGACCTATACTTTAGTGAACCAAAATACATAATTTTCCTTAAAATTATCTTAATACAACATTATCCTATGAAACACACACTACTATACTAATATTAGTCACATTTGACATCATCCTTCACAAGATGCACCTTTGACATCAGGGACAATGCTCAACACTTTCCATAATTTAGCATACATAGGATTGACTATAATTTAAACTAGGCTACTTGAATAAGCATATGAGACTCCCTTAGTTTCAATAGTTTTATATTTATAACCTATATTTTTTATTATATAAAATCTCTTGAGGCATCATGTAGTCTCCTATTGTTTGACCAACCATGCTCATTCATTCATTTCTTGTAATAAATAACACTTATTGCCACAAATTTCACACACAAGCTTTTAGTCACTTAGACCAATCTATCTGTAGGTCTTAAATTAGTTAGTCTCTCAATTTGGACATTTTGAGGTTTAATTTAAATGGAAAGGACTCCCCCATTTCTCTTTTTTCACAAGTATACCTTTAGATACTTTGCTCTTGACCTGATATCTCAAGTTGGTTATGGTTTGAACATTCCACCTATAGATATACATATGAGGATGTGTTTTCTTTATTATTAAAATATTCCAAGATCTCATATAATTATTATTTGAATTCTTCATTACATTTCTATTCCTTATATACTTCTATCTTACTTTCCTCAACAACTTTCCTCCATCATTCTATACACACACCTATATCTGATAGGTTTAAGTCTTCTACGGCTTAGTAGGATGTTATCTTCAATCATCCATATAGCTTAGAGTATCCTCAATATTATTAATGTTTAAATTAGTTATAACCAATTTTAATATCATCCAAATACTATCCTACCTCTATGAATCCCATATAACTTTAAGCACTAAAGATTTTGACCATCTTTCCACCATAATCTCGAACTAGCATGACCCTTAATAAGATTGTTGTTTCTACAACAATTATCATGGGACCTAATTGAGAGGACTTGCATCATTTTTATACATTATATGACCCTCTAAATGATGTATCAAACAAGAAGATCTTTTTATAATCATGGAGATCCAAAGTAAACCTTGCATACTTCATAGCTCTCTTTTCTAACATGGAACTTGGCTTGATAATGTTTGGGTGTATCAATGTCCTCATAACCAATTTTCCATTTCAATATAGTATGGATCACTTATAAATAATCTAAAACTCTCTAATAAATTGTTTAAGGCATTTTTTCTAGCTCAAACCCTTTGAATATCCTTAAAAAGTTTTAGAGTTCATGTTGGGCCTATGTTGGTAGGTCTATAAATTCCTTTAGTAGATTTGGGGGTTATATGGCTTGAGATTATACCTTAAAACTCAATTTTGAGTGTCTTGAATATCAAAATAACCACTTTTAATATTTTTCATTATTTGTCTTTTAAACCCTACAAGCATGTAAGAACTTTGTGGAGTATGACACCTGAATTGCTCTCTATCTCAACCTTGAAGCCGTGTTGGAATATCTAAGATTCATCCCTTTTTATACTTCACCAAGTGATTTCCTATGAAAATTACATTATTCATTATATTTTATATATTTTTAGTCTATAGAGATAACCACTAGGCCTAGTCAAGATCTTTTTTATGACAAAGAACACCTTAAGATGCATAAAAACCTAAAACCTACCTACCATGGAGGATTTATTTCTTAAACACTACATATATGTTCTAGATAATAGTGGATAATTATGTATGATGATTATGTATACATCTTAGGAAATTCTATAGTGTTCATATTTCATAAAAAAACTTAAAACTGCATGTACGCTATCCAAAACTGAGATAGTGGGGTTTGGTATCCCTTTTTAGCACCCTATCTCCTTAGAGATTGTTCATAAAGCTAAAGATCTAAATCACACTACTAATGACACTAAATTCAATACAACTAGAGACTCTATATATGACTAGGATTTTGGGCCCTAACTCTCCTTATATGGATTGTACCATCTAACTCAAACTAACCCTTGTGAGCTTGTCAAAGGCTCAATGGAGATCTTGCTTCCATTTATTCCTTTCTCTACACATTTGAGACATGGATTATTTTCCATGATGCTTTAAATGGATCTCACATTATATTTTTTAACCTCCTATGGATCTACCTTGATCGTACAAGTCTGTACAAGCCTTAGAGACACTTATAAAACCTCATTTTATGTATTTGTTTAGGTTTAAGATCTTGGGAACATATTGAATACCCTAAAGAGGGAAACGATAAGTCAAAAATACTTTTGAATCAAATGGTATGGATGGATGTAATTTTGAAGGTTACTTATCAAGTGTGTGAGCCCCCTTTTCGGTGAATGAAAGGTGTTTGACTCTTAAAAAGATCCCCTTTTACCAATAAGGCCATCTTGTTATGACATTTATAATGATAATGAGACCCTTATATACTCTTAATTTTAATATTACACCTTATTCAAAGGATTCTAATATGAAGGTGACCTTATATGACATGTTTAAGGGTATTTGATGACCTCAGGGGGTTATTGTAGCTTGAAGCACTCTTGACAAATAAACCATAGAAGTTAACCTTTTATATATATATATATATATATAAACCCCATGTCAAGAATCAAACAAGATCTGGACACCATACACATCTTAAAAAGGTACCCCCTTAAGAAGTGGCTAAAAAAGAATAAATATAACAAGAACATGAAACCTTAATCTCTCTAAATACCTTAATTTTTGCTAAATTACCTTAAATTTATCAAAAAATATGTAGAACATTATTTAGGCTTAAAATACAATTAAAATCCTTTGACTCACCCAAGGATAACCTATAAATACCTAATACATCACCTAATGATTCATAATATACTATCACATGATGATCCTCAAGCAATGCCTAACACATACTATGAAACCTTAAATAATGCTAATAAAGTTTTAAAGAAGAATTTATAAGACCATGACAAGCTCTAAACCACTATATACAAGTTTGGAGGGGTCTCATGATAATGTTTTGAATTATAGGGGTTGATATTTGGCTTAGGAGGCCAAATTATCAATAATCCCCTCAAGGACCCTTCCCACATGTTCAAGCTTAGGAACAAAAATAGGATAGTACATCAAGACAAACACCTAAGGAAAGTAGATAAGAAGTTATTTAATGACCTCCCCAATATCTTGTCTTAGTGGTAATAGTTACATCAGATGCCCTAGTGTCTGCCCTTCTTTATCTAGTGGACACAACTCAAGGTCTTAAAACTATAACTCAGTCTAGAGTAGCATTCCCCATGTTGCCCTTTCCTTCACTCATAATAGTCTAGCAAGTAAGTCTCCCATATTTCCTCCCACTTGTTTCTAGTTTTGATCTATTCACCCCTAGCCCCAACCATTTCACCATCACCTACATCAATATCTCCTTCCCTTAGGCAAAAATTCACTTCCCCAGGTTCACCCCAAGAATTCATTATTACCCCCAACTCATCACCATCTATTTCTCAATCATATTCACTTATTGTTGTTTCATCCCTTCTATAATCAATTTTTACTCATACCAGGCCCCCATTAGATACAATATTAAGTAGGGAGTTCCTTTAGTTTCTTATAAGAGAACCCTACCAAAGGAGGCCTTTAAGGGAAGTTTAGAGGCATGATTGGATAAAAAAGTGTTCTAAAGTGTTAAGACTTATATAAATAACAAATAGTGGGGATGAGTGGTTTATCCAAGAGAATGAGATGATATAATAGAGACATTCTTATCTAAAACCATAATTAATACCATGTAAAGTGTCCTAAATGATGAATGGTTATTAGATGAGGATCAGTCAGGTGATGATAAGATCCTAAGGACTATTCAAATGTAAAGTGAATTACTTTAGAACCTAGATAAAGATAAATGAGATGAAGTAGACTGTAAGCCCTTAGCTTCTATGCATGGAAAATTTGTGAACCTATATCCAACCTCAATATATCCTAACACAAAAATTAAACCTACAACAATATTTCCCCTAGTTGTTACTTCTCAAATGGTAGGCACATAAGCTCCTCATTCTCTACTTATTATATTATTTGTTGTTCTTATTAGTTCATCTATTGTAAATCCCATTCTATAATCCATGTTCTTTACCCATCCAAACTTTAGAATATTTTACTATAGTTACTTTCACATTAGTGACAAATTATTTACAAAATTTTCTCAGTACCCCTCTTACCTATTCATTTTTTTGTTCTTAAAGCCCTCAATCCTTTGGACATAATAAATTAGTGCACTTTGAAGATTTGGTCTCCACCACCATTTTGGATTATCCATTTACTCCCTCCCAACCATCATATCAATTGGGTCTACTAATTTTTCATCAAAACCAAATGAGATCTATAACCATTACAACACAAAAATAGGTGGAGATAGAAAATCTAGTAATTGACACAGTGACCCCAAAGAAAGTCACTAGTTGGAGAAAATTTATCCCCCCTTTCCCTTAAAAAATAACCTATTCTCCTAACTCTATGATCCCCCTAGTTAAATACTTGTACACCAATCATATATAGTAATTTTAACCTTCACAACAACCAAATACCTTGAACATCACTAAATGGATCCAGAAAATGCAATAGGAAGAAAAAGGCAGGCAAGACCTAGATATTTCGTAACAACTAATAGTCAAGTTTCACTTTGATAGAGAAATAAAGACTATGAGGAAGGTCAAAAGTAAAACTATAATGGCTAAATTAAAAAAGTTAGAATTAGAGTAAATAGATGATGTCTTATTTTTGATAAATAGAAGAAAATTTCTCCCTTTATATATTATCAATTACATAGAGGACCCCAAAACCTTTATAGATTTTGTTGGGGGAGTAATAAAACAAATGTTCAGTGGATTTGATAAAATTATGGAGGTATTATAAGGAATATATACCATACAACCTATGAGGGACATCATGGATAACATGGAAAGAGAAATTCAAAAGTTGTATGGCATCATATTGCTAATAAGAAGTTTAAAGGAGTCATAGCCCAAGTGGGGATATGTATTCACCTTTGTTGATAGGATGAAGAGAATGGAGGCTAGGATCCATTTCTTAAACCAAGCATCTCAAAATAAATCATTTGATCATTTAAACTTAATAAGTGCTCTAGATGCATTATGGGTCTTAAACTATGTAGCTTCCAAGAGAGATAGCTTGATTATATGGCACTAATAAATGTGAAATTTAGTTCAAAAACTCACCAAATATAAGGATCAAGCCCTTATAATTTTGAGTGAAATGAAAATAAATGGTGTGATTAACCCCATAATGGAATTGGTGCTTAGGTCCATGTTTGAGTATATCCTTCAGACAATAGTAGATAGTTTTAAAGTAGAGGTTGAGGGAGCAGTATATAAGACCCAAGAATAATTACTATAATTGATAAATTTTTCTAAGATATGGGTCGTTAACACAGATACTCTTTTTGTGGAACTTGGGGATACATTAAATGCACATAGATAGTTGATGGAAATAATATCATATCTCTTTAAAAGTCCTTTGTTATACATCAAGGCAATATAAATAGAATTTTAGATGAGTCATGCCCTCTATTTACAAATTTAGCCAAGTAGACAAGCACTTCTAGATACCCTACCTCTGTTGGCTATTTCAATTACAACTACTTCTCAAACACCTATACTAATCATAGTTACAATTTAGGTTACAATGATAAACATTGTTTGGGCCCAAGTATTAATAACTACCATGACATCTTCATAGACATTTCCCCTTGTAGTCACATCAATTTTTTATAACATAATATTGTTGTAACCATTTTTGTCCTTTGTGAATGATTGGCTACATTATGGATATGTATGTCCTAGTGATGATGAAACTTTGAGTATGGATTGAAGGATGAGTCATCCCCATATCGAGCCTATATATACATGTATCTCCCATATTCCAAATGGAGGATAAATTTTTATATTCAATATAGATAGAGACATTTTTTTTTGTTCTAAAAAGACTATGTTGTATACTTTTCTCTTTCATGTATGTGTTATAATTATTATGCATTTTATCTAACTGGTAGATTAGTTTCTTTATATATTATATATTATTTTTAATTAGATTGTGCTTAGTTTATGAGGTTTTTTATCAATTAGAAATGTTTAGCAACAACTCTAGGTTAGTAGATCTTATTCTCTTGTAACAAGTTTTCTAGCTTACTCTCTAAATTTTTGTAGAAATGCCTTTTGATGTAACTTCCTAGACTGAGCTATAGTTAGTCAAAGGTGATATTTAGTATTATATATAATATTTTTTTATGAAATTATATAATATTCTTAACAAAAATAACCTTTAGTTGATGAATAAGAGTTATTTGTATCATTTTCCTTAGACCTCTTTACTATGTTTGTCAATTCTATGTGCCAAATCAACAAGCTAAAAGTAGTAGTCCCTTTTCATTTTTCTGTGTTCTGATCTTGGTTTAAATGAATCCATGTCCTCTATTTACATATCCTCTTTCCTACCTTATCATTCCCTTTATTTTAAGTTTGTTTAAATATTTCCCACTTTAGTTAAGTCCATCCCCATTCTATTCAACCCAAGTGAATCTAGGATCCATATACATATCTAAACCATCCCAGTTAATAGTGGTTTTGCTCACCACCATTCCACCACTATTAAATACAATAACTAATACTTGAGACTCATGCCTTAGAGTGAATTCAAATTGCACTAAGATCCAAAAATATTAGATGTTATCTAGTGATTATTCTTAGGTGTTGATAAAACACACATCAACAAGTTTGACATCTTTTAAGGTATTCCCCAAACACCACATGTGTAGAGGTGATCTATGAGGGATCCACTGTGGGAGTGGGAAATGGGAAAATTGAGTTTTGTAGACTTGGCTAACATCCAAATACTATATGTGGATGTGATTATTTAGACATTGTATGTAAATGATGGTATTATTACACCAACTTATACATGGTATTGGTCATCCCATAGGTGGCCTATTTTGTATCATGTTATATTAGATGATGATCTTATAAAAAAGGGTGGTATGAATGTAGGTGGTGTGATAATAGAAGACCCTTATGATCATTTTATAAGTAATTATATGTGTATTTATAGTTGTGTATATAGTTTTATTTATTTTTTTAGTGTTGATATTGATATAACATACTTTTTAAAGGGATGATGAGTTTTGAAAACTATTCATCGATACATCCCTTTGAGTTCTCATGTGACATGTTCCTACTAAGGCAATCCCTAGTGGGTTGTTAGAGTGTGATATAGTGGTTACAAGTTATTGTGTCCTTTTTTAATATGTATCCATAATTATTATGGCTTATGTTACTCTAATGGTGGAGTGTGATGATGCAATAGTTGATAGGGATGTATTTATTATGGAGTATTTATTTGAGGGCATAGCTCATGAGATATTAGATTTCCCCTCATGTTCCACCAATGAAACTCATCTATAATGTATTTTAATAATATATTTAGTTTTAGTGTGAGAATGAAAAATTATAGACATGAGTTCTCATATATGAAGACCATGAGTAGATGAGATGATCTCACTAGAGATCACAAGTGGCTAAAAATGTATCTTCCTTCTTTCATAGTTAATTATTATCAAAATCAAGTTGAAATGTTTAAAACTATGAGACCTATATATAAACACACACACACACACACGCACATGCACACACACACACACACACACACACACACACACACACACACACACACACACACCCGCACACACACACACACACACACACACACACACACACACACACACACACACACACACACACACACACACACACACACACACACACACACACACACACACACACACACACATGCACGCACAGACACACATGTGAACACATGCACACACACACACATGCATACACACACACGCACACGCACACACACACACACACACACACACACACACACACACACACACACACACACACATGCACGCATGCACACACACACAGACGCACGCACGCACGCACGCATGCACGCACGCACGCACACACACACACACACACACACACACACACACACACACACACACACACACACACACACACACACACACACACACACACACACACACACACACACACACACACACACACACACACACACACACACACACACACACACACACACACACACACACACACACACACACACATGCACATGCATACACACTGTGTGTGTGTGCATGAATGTGTGTGTGTGTGTGTGTGTGTGTGTGTGTGTGTGTGTGTGTGTGTGTGTGTGTGTGTGTGTGTGTGTGTGTGTGTGTGTGTGTGTGTGTGTGTGTGTGTGTGTGTGTGTGTGTGTGTGTGTGTGTGTGTGTGTGTGTGTGTGTGTGTGTGTGTGTGTGTGTGTGTGTGTCCATGTGTGTGTGTGTGTATTATTTGCGTATATTTTCTCTTATATTAGTCTCATGTAATTTTTATATCATACATAATTTTTTTATATGGAATGTACTTAGATAACTTAGTTCATGTGATTATATTAGTATATACAATTTTGATAGATTATATTTTTGTCTTTAATGATATTTTACTATTTATATTTGAGACACATGTATTTAATTTAATTGTAAACTATTGAATGAGATGACCATACTAAAGAGAATAAGAATTGTGCACCATATTGATTAGCATTGTGATATTAAATTTATTTATCTATATTTATATTAATTATTTGTGTCACTTGTAGTTTATACTTCTAATTTAATATTTTTTTTCATATCTATTATCTTTATTATGATGAGTTTTCTTTGGTATTTATGTTTATGTAATTTATGATGTGTTGTTATCCTGTATATTTGTATCTATATTATTGGTTATACTATTTTAAAATGTAATAAATCCTTGATATATAATTTACGTATCTTTTTCTCATAATGCATAACAATAATTAACCAAATGTTTGTTAATACATTGATAAATGAAAAATTAATTTACTTTTATATTCTCAAAATGATGATGAGGATGATAGTAATTTGTAGGGAGAGTGATTAGCTTCTCATCCAATAATGTATGTAGAATATCATGTGGCCAATATCTAATCTGTCAAATTGTACTAGTTATTTCTTAATAAAAGTAGATTTATTTACTTTAGTAAATGCTTTATAAACTTATTCCTTTCCTTATTGATTATTATGACATGTTCTTCCTTGATAGGGACTACTTAAAATGACTTTATATATTATGAATGAATAGTTGAACTCACCCATTAAAACCACTTGATGTGTTCTTCCTTAATTTTGTTGATTATTAAAACCACTTGCATGTGTGGATATTATTCTAACTTAGTAACCTTTTATGTTTTATAATTTAGATCACATGAATATTTGAACACACCCATGTATAATTTCTCAAAATATATGTAAAGCTTACTCCTACTAAAGATAAATTGATTTTCCAAATTTTAGGGGTGATAAGTTAATGAATGTAAATTATAATTGAACCACAAAATTATAATTCAATGAGGTCATTTTGAACTTATTACAAATTTTTTTGATGTTCCATGTGAGCTTAAGAACCATGTGCTTATGATAAGTAGATGAAAATGCATCATCTAACTTTTTGAAGGTAGATAAGAAGCCATTACATAAACTATAAAACCATGTTAAATAATAATTTGTGATAATTCTAGAAAAAACTTTGAGTAAAATATGTATGTCATCCACCCATTATCTAAAATAAAGGGTGTATTGATTCAAATTAGTACAAGGATCTTCACAACATTAAAATAATGGTAGTGTAGGCTTAAGAAAATAAATTAGATATGGATGCTCATATTAAACTCACGGAATGGGTTTTCCTAAGATAAGATTACATTTAATATTTATATAACATGATATAGTTTGTAATGTGAGATCAAAAACTTGATTTTGGAGGTCTCCTATAGCATGCATCATGGAGATAATATGACTAGTAAGAATGATAGTGATTCTAAAAGTTTCATTTATAGGTTGTAATTGATCATCTATTTGAAAAAAATGGTATGAGAGGATCATGAAAAATGTCATTGGGTGGTTGAGAGTTATGATCTAAGATAACATTAGTATAAACTTAAGGATCATTACATATATTGTCATTTAGAATTTGTACAGAACTATAAACATGATATTACTCTTTATTTGATTCTAGTGATTTAGGAAAGAATGGATAATCCTCATAATTTGTGTTATTTTTAAATTAACATTGAAATGGTAGAGGATGAACATCTTTAGAATATTTTTTTTTTAAATCCAAACCCATAATGTTACTTTGTATTTTTAATTCATCTTCATTTGAATTTTATAATAGTTCAAGAGATGGAGATAAAGTTCTTTCATTATTCATTTATTCTAAAGGAGGAGATCAATTGTCATAGTTTTGAATATCATTAACTATGTATAAATGAGAACGTGGGATATTTTAGGCATGTACATCATCTACTTTTCTAAATAGGGTGAGGGACTATCACATTTACATGTATCATTTCCTATTTCTATGTAAGGTCTATGATTTTTTAGTTTGCATTTATTAATGAAATGTAGTGCAAAAGTAAATTCAGAAGGTAATTAAGATGTCCTAGTTAGTGATTCTAAATAGTTTAATCTTTGTGAGAAATTAAGTGAGAGAATATGTTCATTACCAGTATGCTCATTTTATTTTGATTTATGAAAATAAGAATACAAAAAAGGAATTAAATTTACAAATTCTATATTAATGAGCCGATTTTCCTCTTCACTATTATGCCATTCATATTTATTTTCATAATAATAGTCATATATAATATTACTAATTAAATAATCATTATTCCATTAATTATATAATATTAAAATCCATTATATATATTTTAACCCACAACATAATGACTGCGAAAATTATCACACTTATTATTAAAAATAATTGATCATGCCATAATAGAAATATTCTCAAAAGGTGTAATCCATCAAGGTGTGTCTACTTTTGAAGCTCTTATATTACTTATCCCAGTCATAAATAATTAACATGGACATGAAGGATATAACTAAGGAGGATTCCATTGTTCCCATAGTTTCACTATCTCATCTTTGGGGTATGTTGAGAGTAACTTCCTAAGATTAACCATATACACACAACATTTTAAACTTTATCATTTACTAACACTTTCTCTATTTTTGAAACATAATTAATTTCAATCTCCCTAAGTGTATGCCTTAATGGGTACACTAATAAATGGATGGGTAGGTTTTTGGTGATTTTTCAGAGATAATATTGATTATTTATCATTCCTACATCCATTCTAACTTCCTCAAATTTGATCTCGTAATCTATCTCATTTCATCTTGCATCACATAAATCATCATGACCTATAATTTCCTATTATATAATCTCATTTGATTTATTTTTAATCATCATTTTTTCCTTCCCAACTACATAAATAAGATCAATGTAGTTTTGAACACCATGATGCAAAATTCATAACTAAGGCGACATGGCCAACATAGTTTGAGGTTAGTTATCTCGTTCAGAACTAAATCAAGTTGGTTGATAGTGTTTAATTAATATTAAAGATGAATTGGGATCATTTTAAACTTTAAATACAAGTCACCATTTCAATACAATAGAGAGGAACATTCATTTATAATTGTTATTTATTGCACTTCTACCTTAAGTCTACATTTGGAGGAGTTATTACTTAGATATTATCTTGGAAGGAAAGATTGTCTTGTGGAGGCTTAGATGCAATAGGAGGAATCCTTTTATCCTATAACTCTATTTAGACTTTTATATCCTTACAACCATAAAATTATATTTCAAATAATAATTAGCCAAGGGGGATATTGAGGCTTGACAATTCTTGTCTAAGGTATGTATATTTTAACCCTAGTTACTTCATTTGATAGATAGAAGTCACATTATTACTTGGTTAAAGAAAGTATATCTCCTTGTTTAAAATTTTTTTACACTTTAACTTATTGATGTCTATTTTGGCATGCACCAACATTTGGGTAGGTCTTTCAACTTACCTCTCTTGAAAGGAGATTTATGAGATCTCCTAAATATTTCTTTCTACCTAGTTTAAGCACAATAATATTCACTCAATGTCTCATTATGACCATTCAATTTCAATGGAAATACTGGTGTGACTAATTTAAGCTTAGTTTTAATGGTGTGGGTGCCTAAGAAAATTAATAGACAATATGAGTTTATTATTCTATTTGAATGGGTTTCACGTAGGTGCTGAAAATAAATAAACAAGCATCCAATTTTCTTGATAAATCAACATTTTTAATATTCAATTTGATGCATTTATGACTAATTTATCATTAAATAATTTCATTTTATTAACATTAAATAGTATAGAGTTATAATGGATAAATTAATATCAATCAAGATAGACGTGTAAAAAGATCACATTCATAAAAATCCTAATCTAACAGACTAATAAAAAACAACAAAAGAAGGGAAAAGGGGAAAGAAAAGCCTAAAATAATGGTAAAAATACAATTTCATGATTACATGAACTACATAAATTGACCTTTAATCCAATAAAAATACACCCAATCAAATTTAGATCCAATGTAATCTTCTAAGGAGAATAAACAAGGAAAGAGTAGCCATAATCACTACATACATATATGATCAAATTGCAATAAAATGATCCAATTATTATATTAATCAACATTCATCATTTTGATAAACATAATCAGATTATATTTCAATCATTCCCTCAAGATTTCTCTATCATAATTGTAGGGGAAGAGTTTGAGGGAGAAAATACACTACAATAGTAAATTACATGAAAAATATGAACATGGTTGGCTCCAAATCTCTTATGGAAGAAAAAATCCAACCCTTTGGAAATATAAATGAAGTAATATATAAAGATGAAACCTTATAAGTTGGATATTTTTCCTCTAAAATGATCACCAACCACCATTAATTCACCCAACTACCTCCTTCCTCTCCTTCTCCCCCTAATTTTTATATTTTTATTCTTCACTTCCTGCAAAATAGACTAAAATGAAGTGAAAAATAGTAATTAAAAAATATATATTAAAATAAAACACAAAAACATGAATATTTTTTCAACTAGGTACAATTGGGAAAAATTGAGATCAATGTTGTGTTTTGGGATGGAGTCAATTATCTGACAAATCAAACATTTTTAAAAACTAACATCAAGATCAAATGTTATCTAAAAAAAAACATGGAGGAGTAAAAAAAAAGCGTAATAGACCTAATAAATTTTTTGGCATAATGGATAAGTTTTTAATTTCACTTTTTGAAAAAATATACTCTCATTTCTAATTAAGGTTTGAAAACTTGGATTGAACTGAGGAGCATTATTATGCACTAGCTAGACCTAATCAACACTCAAATATTTGATTATAACTATATTTGTTTTCTAGAAAATCAAATTAAAGTTTCATGGAGATCTAAGACCTATTAAAGGCTAGACCCCTAATTACAACTGTTAAGCTTTGGTAGAAGGCAACCAAATTAAAATCAGATACAAATCATCAAATAATAGTTTCAATAATTTAGCTAGGTAGGGTCATGATGTAGTTAGGGTTTCAATATTGCATAGCAAAGGAGATGAAACTAGGGGATGGTCTATGACCTAATATGGTATTAATCATTTATTAACACTAAAACCTTAATGATCCTATGTCTCAACATAGTCTATAACCCAAGGCCTAAATACATGCCCCCCCCTGACATATACTAAGACCTAATTGAAGAATAGAACCCTAAATAGAACTAAACTACCCCAATTATCCTAGACATAACCTAACCAGATAAAAAACTATAGATAACACTAAAACTCCCAAGACTTACCCCCTAGTTACCTAATTAGGTATATTTCTTGATACATGAACATAGACTTATAATACTCATTTTATTTTTATTTATTTTCAACTATTTTTAATAGGTTTATGAAATATTTTTTAGTCATTAATGAGGTTTTCAAGACATTATCATTCCAAAATTTGGTCCTTTGGACTTAGTAATGATTTTCCCACCAAAACTGTATATTTAAAAATTTGAATTTGTAAAGGAAATTTAAAGAGTCTTTATCATCTTCTAATACAACCAAAGCTCATGATCCTTATTTTAGGGGTCAAGAAATGTCTTATACATGTTTTTTAATAGTTCTAATGTCTTAATTTATAACTAAAAATGTCAAAATCAATCAAGGTTAAGACTTAGGTTGAGTTTAAGAAGCTAGTTATTAGTTAAGGATCTTGGAGCACAAAAGAGAGAGCTAGGAGAGATAGAAGTGCATGGAGAAGAAAAGATGAAGGAGAAAAAACAAAAAAAATACCAATAAACTCTAATAATTTAAGAAAAATAAGACTAAAAATTGGGTATTTTGATAGGATTGTGTAATAAATTTTGACTAAAATGATGAAATAATGTCTTATTAAGTTTATTTCTTTAATTTCAATCTTATACTATGTGTAAGTAGATGTATTTATTGTTTTAGAATCATATTTAATGTTTGAAAGAGTGTTTATTCATGTTACATTATTGAAATTTTCTATAGAGATATGTTAGGATGTTTTTAAGGTTTTAAAGTGGTTTAAATAATTTTGGAGGCCTGCAACACAAGATATTCAAAAATCTTAGACTATAGGTCTAAAATGAGGCATATTCAAAGCATTAAAAACATTATAAATCAAAAATGACCTATCCAAATGCAATGAAATTTTTTTAAGAGGCGAAAGAAGGTAAATTTAAGGTTTTAATGTTTTTTTTCAATGTTTTAGAATGTCTATAGATAAATTTATTAAAGAAATTTAGTCTACAAACCTAGAAATAAAGTCTAGAAAACTTGTTTTTTAATCTTTTTTCAAGAATTAAATTCCAAGAAAGGAAAAGATCAATTTATTGAGTTAGATAAAATTAAATATATTTTAATAACATATTGAAAGGATAAATAATATTATTTTAGACCCAAAAAAAAGTCAATAAGGTTACAAGCTTAGTGAAAAGAAGACTTTCTTTTAAACCCTTACATCATTTTTGGTATCAAATTAAGGTTTAGTTTTAATTTAAAAGTGGCCTAAGGAGAAATATAATTCATTAACAAGAGTGAAGATAAGTTTTTTAAATATAAAATTATAAGAAATGTAAAATGGAACTTATAGGAGTAGCTAGAGATGGTGATAGAGAAGGTCCAAGAAGATAACTAAGAGATGTATTATTGGAAGAGACAAGAAATTTTCAAGCATGCCTAGAGGAAATATAAATTTATCAAAGAAGAGGTGTAATGATAGGTAACATGAGTGATAAGGAGGAATAACCATAATAATAGGTATCAGAAGAGGAATAGTAAGAAAGAAATAATCTTAATATTAATCATAGGAGCAAATTCCGAGCCCAAATTAGAGGTTACAATACATGGAGGTAGCCTAAATGTTAAATAAATTTTAGATTGTATTAATGTAATGGATAAATACTTTGATTATGAAGGAATAATTTAAGATAATAATGTTAAGTTTTCTTGTAATATATTTAAATGACATGCATCTCTTTGGTGGGATAGTGTCCAAGATGAAATAAGGAAAATAGGTAAAGAGAAATCAACAAATGGGATAGAATGTTAATAAAACTCAAATAAAAATTCATGCATATGGACTATCAAAAAAATGTGTTCAATAAAATTCAAAATTTTAAATATAAATATATGAGTGTAAAGGATTACACTAAATAATTCTATAAGCTTAAAATCAGAGTTGGTTATGTAGAAGATGTTGAGAAAATCATCAGGTATATCAATATTTTGAGTTTAGTACTCAAGCTGAAATTCATTTTTTATCTCCAAGATCAGAAGAAGAAGCTTATCAATTTTCTCTCAAGATAAAATAGAAGTTGGCTAAAATAAAAATATATCAATCTAGAGGTAAACATTTTAGACATATAATACAATAAGGTGGTAGAAGTCAGTTGTAAGTTCATAATGAAGAAGCAAGAAAATATCAAGGTTAGGATAATAGTACAAGAGGAGGCTATTCATATAGAGGAGGAAGGTCAGATACAAGAGGTAGAGGAAAAGGATTTTTTGGAACATGTTTCAAATTTAATAGATATGTTGGCCATAGATCTTATGAATGTCTTAAGAATCCAAAAATAATACATATATGAATTAAAGGTAAAAATCAAGTTGTTCAAGTTGAGGAAGAAAGTGTGAGATCAACATCACATGTGGAAGAACCTAAATTGGGAGATTCCTTATTGATGAAGAGATTACGAATAAACCCAAACAAGGAGGTGAAGGGACCAACCCAAAGGAAGACCCTTTTAGGACTACATGCAAATAAAAAATTACATGTTTTAAGATTATCATTGATAGCGGTAGTACATATAAATTAGTTTATTTAGAAATGGTTTAAAAACTAAGATTGAAAATATTGGCAGATCCTACACCCTATAAATTATTTTGTATCCAAAAGGAAAATCATGTACTACTCAACGAGAAATACAAGGTAGATTTTTAGATTGGTATCTATAAGGATAAATTACTTTGTGACATTATTATTATGGATGTTTTCCATGTGTTTTTGGGTAGACCTTGGTAGTTTTATAAGATGGATATGTATACACAATATTTTTAACATTTATCAGTTACTGATTCTTTCTATCTTCTATCAATCCATAGAATCTTGATCTCTCTAAGTGCACACCTCAAAAGGTGCATTACTAAAGGGGTTGTCTGACCTTTAGTGTTATGCATGATTGTTGGCCCTTATACCATCATCTAAAACCATTATAATCTACTCTTATCTAATTACTTAAGTATTAAAAACATGATTTTACACTTCCCTTAGAAATTCACTATAAAAAATAGTCCATACCTAAATAAAACCCTCCTTTTACTACTTTTCCTACTAATCTGATTGGGTCAACCCCATTATGGGTTTAACACATGTTAAATAACTATGTCATCCAATGATAACATAATTAAATACATAATGGTTCTATTTCCTACCTAACAAAGTCAACCAACATAAATTCATCATCTAAATTATTGGGAGTGTTTAGGGTCAATATATGTCCATAAATACCCCCTTAACTTCATTTATAAAAATAGGATCATTCAATTATGTATGATTATTGATTTTAAATCCACTTATATAATCAATAGGAGGTTTCATTGCTTATTTTTTTTCCTTGGATAAGTAAAACTTGTCTTGTGGAGATATTGGATGTATAGGAGAAGTCTTGTAGCCTGGATATGATCTATCCTTGTGATCCTTATAAACCACAACCACCTCTTGTAAAGTGTCATTGGCCAAGGGAGAGATTGAGACATGATGGGTTATCTTCAATAAGGTAAGTATGATCCTAACCCTTCATATTTCAATAAGTACATATTGTATAACTAATAGATTAAATTATATCTCTCCTTGATTATATTGTTTCTACATTATATTGGATAGAATTTTCTTTGCATGTTTATTATCTTCTCTAGCTTTGGTGAGCAATAGATTATATTGCATATTCATTTACTAGATTTATCTTGTATGTTTATTTAATATATTATATTTATTATTATTTTTATAATCATAAGACCTATCTAAGGTTATAAAATTATGGAATTTTACTAGATGCCTTGAAAACCTCTTCTTTACCATTATGTGATAAGATATCCCTTAGTATAGGTTTAGTGGATCCATTACTAGTCATGACCCTATTATATACATTTATTAATAAGCATATATTTAGTTGATTACCTTTTCTAATCTTGGATATTATTGAGTATGATAAGTTGTAGATATATCTTATTTCACTTGGAAACAAGCTATACATGATAGGAGTAACACCTATAAATTAGAGAAGGGTGGTAAGAAGCACAATTTGACACCATTGAAAGATGGTAGTTATTTTTAAAAAATTACTAAGGTGTTTTTAGTGAGTATAAAATAATTCTTATAGTTGATAAAATAAGAAGAGGTTAGTTAGGAATTGATTATTGAGCCCACGAAAGTCATTATATCTACTAATTTGATTGATTATCCATCGGAAATTTATATTACTTTAGATTAGTATGTGAATATAGTGGTTGATGAGTTGTCACAAATCAAGAACATAAGCCATTATATGGATTTAATTTCATGATCTATTTTGTCAAATAAATTAGCCTATAGAATTACACTTAAGGAGAATGAAGAGATCAAAAGGAAAATACAAAAATTGCTAGATAAAAACATCTAATCAAAGGAAGTTACCATAAAATGTAATGGGAGAGGTAAGTTACCATGTGAGTAGCACAAATATATTTTAAAAATTAAAAAAGAGAAGCATGTGAATTAGGATAAAAAGGTTATCTTGAAGGATAACACGAGAGTGAGGTTACCATATGAAGATCTCAAAGATAATTTTAAAACTAGCAGTAAGAAAGAAAGTTGTGATCAAAAAATAGATGATAGATTTCTCATCAAGGAGAAGATATATGTGATAAAGTTGGAGAAATAAGATGGTAGATATGAAGAGTTTCAAATGAATTAAAGGATCAGACATGTAGTTTTACAATTTTTTGTGAAGGAAACATGGGAGATAGAAGTTTTATAAGTTAGTGTACATAAGAAGATGATAGTGGAAGATCAACTATGTAAATGATCTGAAATTAGATATATAGATGAGGAGAAGAAAACCTTGGAAATAACTGATATGAAGCATTAGATAACCCATGGAGTTAGTGGAGTGGCTAAAATATATTTTTGGGAGCTCTTTATTCTCTTAATGTATTTATTCTATGTGCATATACAACAATGGAGAATAGGGCAAAGAAAAGACATAAGTGTGGTTTAGTTCAACATGTTCATATCTATGATATGAAAATTGAAAGAGATTGGAAATAATATGAATTATTTACTTTATTATGGAATACATCTATATTTATAAAGGAGAATAATACATAGAAAAACACTTGTAAACATTGATGAATAGGTGATTGATTGGGAGCAGCATTGAAGACCTCATGAGTAGGATCTCATGAATACTTTTTGAACTCATGGAACCTAATGATTGAGCATAGGATTAGAAGACTTATTTCTTTCCTTTTTTATTTTATTTTGGTCTTGAATATGTTTAGGAGATACTATTTATTCATTAACGAGGTTTTCAAATCATTAGCATTCAAAACTTTGGTCATTTGGACTTAGTAATGATTTTCTCTCTAAAAATATCTATTTGAAGATTTTAAATGTGTAAAGTAAATTTGAATAGTGTTTATCATCTTATAGTGCAAAAAAAGGTGATGATCATTCTTATATGGGTCAAATAATGTCTTAGACATGTTTTGGAATAATTTTAATGTCTTAATTTATAAATAACTATGTTAAACTCAATCAAGCTTAAGACTTAGATTGAGTTTAATTAGTTATTTAGATAGTTAAGGAGCTGGGAGTGAAGAAGAGATATATAGGAGAGACATGAGTGCTTGGAAAATAAAAGAGGGAGGAAAAATAAGAAAATAAGACCAAGAAACTCCAAGAATTAAAGAAAAAAAGATTGAAAATAAGGTATTTTGACAGGACTATGTAATAGATTTGTACATAGTTTGTACTAAAATAATGAAAAAATGTCTTTATTGAGTTAATTTCTTATTTTTTAAGCTTATATTATGTGTAAGTAGATGTATTTTCTACTTTGAAATCATATTATTATTTGCAATCGTGTTTATTCATGTTACACACTTGAAAATACAATATGATTGTTTAAGGTTATAATGTGAATTTAAGAGTAAGATAAATGTGTGGGGGACATTTTATTATCAAAAATAAGATCTTAAAATTTAAATTTCCCTTAAATTTTATTTCTCAGCTTGTATATAGTCAAAATACTCTAAAATAGGGTTTTAGTGTACTAAAATCATCATAACTTTAAAATTGACCCTTAAAATTACATTAATTTTGTATAGAGGTGTGTTAGGATTTTTTAAAATGTTTTAAACTAGTTTTAATAATTTTTTAGGCCTACAACGAAAGATATTCAAAAAACATAGACTACGGGTCTAAAATAAGGACTATTTAGAGTACTAAAAACACTATAAATAAAAAATGACCTAGCCAAATGTAATGAAACTTTGTAGAGATGTGTATGAAGGTAAATGTGGGTTTTTAAATTTGTTTTAAATATTTTAAGATAACTATAGATAAATTTATTAAATAAAAATTTGTTTTAAATATTTTAAGATACCTACAAAGAAATTTATTAAATAAATGAAGTCTGCAGACCTAGAAATAAGGTCTAGCAAACCTTTTTTTTTAAGAATTACATTTAAATAAATGTAAATATCAGTTTATTGGGTTATATAACATTAATAGAGTTAAATAACCTATTTAGACCATAAAGAATCTTAGTTGAGCACCAAAAGTAAGAAGTTTGCAATCCTAGTGAAAATAATACTTTCCTTTGAACCCGTACATCATTTACCTAAAGTACTCTATGATCACCCCATATTACTACTCATGAGATTAATTTTTGGTTATAAACCCAAATTTAAAACTATAGGATTCAATATTATTAAATCATAGGCCAAATTCTGACAAAAACTTTGATTAACATTGGCAACATTCTAAATGACCTCCATAAGACCTATTAGGTCTTGGCACTTGGAAGTTTAAACACTTAGATAAAATAGTCATGAGAATATTTATTAGAAATAGATATGGAATTTTGACCTTGATATATCTAAATAGAGATTTTGAAAAGCTTTTCACCTAGTTTTTAAATATTTTGTAAGTGGGATAACAAGGTCAATAAGTTGTCTAAAGACCAAGAGTAAGATATGAAAATGAATCACAGGAGATTTGTATTCAAACTAGGAGAGCTTTTAGGGTGTGAATCAACACAAAAATCAAAGTGACCCCATAAATTAGTTGTAGGGCACAAAGAGAGCTAGATATTAGGTCTCAATTAGCACAAAAAAATAAAGCAAGATTATGCTTTGAGGCCAAGTGTTATATATGAAAATTTATAATTCAAAAATGATTTTCATAAAAATATAGGTATTAGAAGTCCTATGGGCATAAAAATTGAGATGAACTCCTAAATTATGCTAAGGGAGCTCAGAAATCTAGGCTTCAACTACAAATTAGAAGGCCAAGAATCTACTTTCATGTTGAGTGTTATATATGACTTTTTCTCCCATGGATGTGGTCTTTCTAATGGTGATGGTTGAGGTGCCTAGTTTGGGACACAACCAAGATGGCCTACCAATGTTACTTGAATTTTTTGATACAAATGCATTATGAGTGTAAGTATGAGTATATACAAAATCAAAAATATGTTCCCTTATTCTTAAAATAATCAAGTCATGTTGAAAAAGTAACAATAAAACTTAGTATGGATATATGATTATTTGAAATTTCCATTAATCCACCTTAGGTAACCTAGGGACCAAATTTCCTAAAATGGTTCCTTTCCCATTTTGATATGTTTTAAACCCTTACCATTATATACATTATTTGATTTATGACATTTAATTACAATAAAAAGAAACATAGATAGAATTATTTCAATATGTTGATTTACCAAAATCTTTGGAACCCTTTCTATTGATGTTGTGTTGTAGGTGCTCCTCTTTCTAGGTTCACAAATCCATTCAGTCATAACTTGATTCATTAATTAATCAGTGGGGTCTCTTTAATTTACCTTCTCCAAGTATGTATCTTTAGATAGGATAGTTATAGTTCAATCTTATTTCATTCCATACATTCCAATGAACCCAACATGAAGCTAATCATTGCCTTCACCTATTCAATGAACTATGTTAAATAGCCTAATCATATTCTATTTTATTTTAATGAATTATATCAAACAGATAGATATATCTCAATAATAATTTATTATTGAAGGAAATTATATCAAACAAATTGACATAATTTTATCCTTACATTTTACTTAGTATACTTATTTGAAAAGATTTACAATTTCATTCCCAAATATTCATTTTCCCTCAGTCAATTATATTGGATCACTCATTATAGTTTTGTTTAGCCATATTTCCAACCAACTATGTTGAGCCAATCAATATAGTTGTCTCAAATTCATTAGTCCCAATCAACTACATCAATTTATTTGATTTAGTTATATGTTAATTTTTTTTTTAATAAATTGCATTGATCTATTTGATATAGTTTTAAATTACATTTATTTTTAATTAATTATATCAAACTATTTGACTTAGTTCTATTTATAAAATTTATGTAATAAAATATATCATCCAACACCAATACATTTTTGTTTGTTATATTCTTCAAGCATAAATAAGGTAATTTAACTTTTCATTTCAAAATATAATCTCACATTTCATTTCAAGTTGATTTCCTATTTATTTTAATTCATCTTATGGTGTAAATTAGTTTTCAATATTAATTTTCAAAATTTATTTTTTATTTGTTTGGATTTACCTAGAAACTATGTTCTAGTAGTTTTTAAACTACTTAGCTATTGTTGTGAAGGGTTATGTGTTGTTCTAGTTACAATCCTTGTCTATTATTTACACACATTATGGAATGATAGGATTACCCCAATATTCATATGCATAACTCTTGGATCATTTTCAATAATCTTATGATGATGTCATGAAGGTGTCTAAGTGAGTGGATTAAGTGCCTTAATAGTCTAAGTGATAATGATAAAGTGTGCAATGTGTTTGTCATAGTGTGCTTGAAGTTGGCTTGGTTGATCTTTAGTTTTGGCATCGTTAGAGATGTTTAGGGATGAGTGTGGTGATTTGAGCATGTGAAATGGGTCATTTTAGTTTCAAAGGATGATTTAAGATCTTGTTTTCATAAGTGGAATTCATCTGGTAATCCATAGTTTTCATCTAGACAATTTGGGTCTAGCAATAGAAAATTTGAGTAGGTAGTTTGATGACATCACCATTAACACTTGTGTATGAGTTAAGGGAATTTGGTCATATGGTTGTGATAAAATTAGTCCATAGTTGTTGTTTTTTGAAATTTAAGATCATGATTTGAAGTGAATCAAAATATATGTAAAGGAAAAGTTGGGCTCTCAGGTAGTTTGACTACATTTTCCCATACTTAGCCAAATTTGCATAAGTAAGAAAGATCTAAGTAAGCAGTGTGATGGTGGAATTTCTCAAATGTGTGGATATTTGAGGATAAGGTGATCATATGGGTTTATATAGTTTTATACCTAGTTAATTTTTTCTAATTTTTAGGTCAAGCACCAAAGTATGACAAAAGATTTTCATGTTCAAACTTGCCCTTTTATACAAGTTTTTGTTATAGTTGGCTATGTGGTAGAAAAATCTAAGTGAGAATTTTAATGTCATTATATCTCACACATGTGAGGTTTATAGGATTATTTTTTCATATGCATGGATCACCCTAAGTGAGGAGATCATATGGTACAATTTTTAGAACATGTGTTTGAGTGAAGTAAAAATTATGACTATGTAAAGTTGGCCTTCTAGGCATATTTAAATGGTTCCCACACATAGTCTATTTTTCACAAAGATAAAGATAAAGATAAAATGAATATCTAACGGATCATAGAAATAAAAAAATGAATATCTACAATGTGAAATAATTCAATGAGGTCAAAGTATTCATTGGTTAGTGAAGGTAAAGATCAATCTCCTTACAAAAGGATCGACAGAGTGTGTTTGTTCTAAGGACTTAGGAAGCAGTGAGATGAGGAAAAGTGATTGATGGTTAATGGTATAAGTGCTCAAAATTCATGTAAGGGTGTAAAGTGTCATGATCATGGGGGTTGCAAGCAATCAAATGGTGAGTGTTGCATGATAATGACCTAATTGATCTATAAAGATCGATGGTGCACAATGAGTCAACATTGAAAGATTACATGAGATGAAGTCAACTATTTGGGGTTTAACATTTGGACAATGGTGCTTATGTGTTAAATTTTAGAAGATATAGATGGTACATGTCTAATCTAAATCTATGAGGACATGGTTTTTTAGGTTTAACTTGATCATTTAAATTCAAATATTTGAATTTAATAAAGGATTAACCACTATCTAGTTTTTGAGCCATAACTTTTGATCAATTATAATTTTATATAGTAAAAAATAAACTTATAGAGGAAGCCAAAGTGCATTTAGAAATTTAGATTTATATATATGAAAGTGTGTAAAGACATAGTTAAGAAGGTTCAATGTTGACTGTGTATTCATTCATGATGTTCCTATACACCAAGTTAGTGTTTGAGTTGTTTGAGCATATGCAGAGGTGAGAAGAGTTGACTATGATCATTTTAGGATGTCAAAGGGGACATAATGAGTGGACCCATGTAATTGAAAGTGGTACTATGTTTTTATTTTTCTTGATGAAGTAATAAATGGGTGAATAGGTCTCTATGAGACCTAGAAGAGATATAAGGGCCTTATTAAAAGGTGTAATTGCTTAAGGGTGACCCATAAATGCTATGGCCAATCTACCAAGATTTTATTGAGATATATCTTCATATGATATATTTCTTAAGGGTTAATACATGACTAATGGCCAACCAAGATATTCATAATCATGATATTTCTATAAATGGTGAAACCAAATGAGTTGGTTTCTAGACTTTTATAAGGATGTGCATGTGCAATATGCATTTGAGAGTATACTGTTGTAAAGTGAAGTAAAGGGTGGGTGCATAGTGGATGATTTGAAGAGTAAAATATATAGAGGACTATTTGTATGACCTATAGGTCATAATTATATTAGAAGAATAGTTCTCTTATAGATTAAGTGTGAGTGAAGTTGAAGAGTGATAAGAAAAGGTCCATCATCAAGTGTTATAGACATCAGTCTAAAGTTGGATGTGTTCTTAGGTGTTATTGTGGTAGCTCAACATCTAAGGGGGTTGTAGCCTCCTTTAAAGGTGAAAATTTATAAAATTTTGGTTATTGTTACAACTCAGCTAGATAGGTATTATATCACCTTGTTGGATTATAGTCTCACTAAATAGGTATTATAGTACCCTAATCAATTGTAGCTGGTCTAAATTGGTTCTTGTTATTATAGGATAGTAGTCTAATTGTAGGTTCTAGTGGATTTTCTCCCCTAAGTGGGTTTCCAACATATGTCATGTGTTATGTGATTGATCTTGCATTTTATTTCTTGATCATTGCTATGAATGTTGTGTATGCTTCATGAATGATTATGGTAATTGATTAAGAACTTGAAAGGATTTAAATTGAAGATGGATTTTCTATGCACATTGATTCACCCCTAATCAATGTTTATACCTCTAAATTTTTTTATTAGAGTGGGTCCTTTGGTAAATTCTTAACAACTTAAATATGATCCAAGGTACAATATGGGTAGTCATCAAGGAGGTTTGTCTACTAAGCAAGCACCTATGTTAAATGGATCCAATTATGCTTTTTAGAGTGTAAGGATGAGGATATACATAATGTCCCTAGGATTTGATGCATGTAAATATATTTTGGATGGTTATATTACTCCTATTACTCCTCCATCTAGTGTTGTAAACAGGAATTTGCTTGAGAACAATTATAATGTAATTAATGTTATCAATATGAGGAGTTATGGGTAACTCCTAGTTTTACATCGTTCTAGGACATTGTGAAGTGTGTCTCTACCTATGATTTTTATGAGACATATTTTCTTGTTGATAATAAATTTTTTGTGCTCAATATGATAATTCCAATTAGAGACGGTCTTTGGTTAAGGGGGAGCAATAAGTTCACGATCCTATTCTAGAGATTGGTGAAGGAGCTATTATGCAGGGTTAGAATGGGTATATCCAGATGGCATAATGAGATTGATTAAATTTAAATAAGAGTTTGATTCTAAAAAATTTATATACACTTATTTGTCATGTGCTCTAGGCATTTTTGTGGTTCGAAGGTATCTTTGTGCCAATTAAATATTTTTGAGTGCTCTCATTTTTCTTAGTTTTTAGCTTAAGAACAAGCAGGCCTAAAATGGGTTATAGGAAGTCATGGCTCAAAAAGGTGTGAAGGATCAAATCTAGGTCCATAAGTGTGTGATGGGTATCTCTAGGTGTGTAATAAGTTTCAAATGTGTGAGTTGACTAGGAGGAGGTTTGTTGATGTTGTTGTTATTGAGATTTTAGGGTTTTGGGCTATGCTAGAAAAGTGGTGTAACTTATGATTTAAGGTCTAAGGTTTATAAATAAGCTGAATGGCTCAAATGGGTTTTCAAATCAAGCTTCACAAAGATTTGAAGATTTGTGGTTCTCAAGTTTCTCATGTTTTTGTCAAGATGGAGGCTTAATTGTCTAATAGGTTTGAGAATGAAGTATGTTATAAAATATGAGATAGGTGGTAAAATTTAATGTACTTAAGGGGGAATATGATAATACTCTAGATATTAATTTTTAGGTCTTGAAGTTGTGTCTATAAAAGGTTGTGGGATATGCAAGTTTTAGGTAGGGCTATAAGGAGGCTAGATAGGTTTATTGTGAAGAAGAGTGATTTTTGATCAAATTATATGGAAAAGAAAGGCATGATTTTTTCATGGTGAGTTCTCAATTTGGTTTAGAGAATATTTCCTATTTTTTTTGTGGCATCAAGTTCTGTTGGTGGTCCTGGTGGTAACTTGAGAGAGAATGCTAGTAAGCATGTGTGGTGGTTCTTCATGGTGTGTGATGATTTGAAGATGCTCAGAAGGTGAAATTTCTTAGAATTATTATTGAGAGTCCCTATTATATGTGTCTTGATGTGTTCCATAATATTTTTATGGTTTTGTGTCTTCTTTATCTATTACTTGAGTGCTTAGTTGAAGAAGAGTATTGGCATGGAGCAAAAGTAAGTTGTCAAGGCAAGCAAACGTAAGCTCAAGTTATAAGGGGGAGTTTTTATCATATTTATAATGTGGTCCTCTATTTTTGGTGTTATTTTTAGGTCCTTAGGATCAGATTATACCCACTTTTTCATTACATCAAAGGGGGAACAATTTCCTATTTTGAGAGTGGTTAAAAAGAGAGAAGGAAGGTGAGTTGTATATTACTATATGATGGTTTTTGACATCAATGACAAAGGAGGATAGTTTTTGAGAATTTTTAATTATTTTGTGAATGTGTCTAGGTGAGTGGATGAAGTGCCTTGATATTCTAAGTGACAATGACAAAGTGTGTAATGTGCTTGTCCTAATGTGCTTAAAGTTGGTTTGGTTGATTTTCACTTTTGGCATGGTTGGGGATGTTTAGGGATGATTATGGTGATTTTAGCATGTTAAATGGGTCATTTTAATGGCCAAGTATGATTTCAGAGATTATATGCATAATTTAAGTTCATTTGGTAATCCATAGTTTTCATCTAGACACTTTGGGTCCAATGTTAGAAAATCTGAGTAAGTAGTTTGATGACATCACCATTACCACGTGTGGATGAGTCGTGGGGATTTGGTCATATGGTTTTGATCACATTAGTTCCAAATTTTTTTCATAAATTTTAAATCATGCAATAAATTTCATCAAAATATATGCAAAGGCAATGTTGGGATTCGAGGTAGTTTGACTATATTTTCCCATACTTCCCAAATTTGCATGAAGCAAGAAAGAGTCAAGTAAGTAGTTTGATGGTAGTATATATTTCACATGTGGATGTTTGAGGAGAAGGTGATAATATTTGTTTGTTTAGTTTTGTACCTAGTTTATTTTTTCTAATTTTTAGGTCATGCATTGAAGCACATGAAAATGTATTCATGTTCAAAGTTGGCCTTCCAAATAAGTTTTTGACATAGTTGCCCTATGGTAGAAAAATCTAAGTGAGCATTTTAATGTCATTATATCTCAAAAATGTGAGGGTTATAGTAGTATTTTGTCACATTTTTGGATTATCCTATGTGATTAGATCATATGATCTAAATTTTATAAGATGTGCTTGAGAGAAGCAAAAATTATGACTATGCAAAGTTGGCCTTTTAGGCGTATTTCAATGGTTCCCATACTTAGTCTAATTTGCACAAAGATAGAGATCAAGATCAAATGATGATATAATGGATCATATGAAATAGTAAAATTAATATCTATAGTGCATATAAATTCAAAGAGTTCAAATTATTCATTGTTTATTGAAGGTAAGGATTAATCTCTTTACAAAAGGATCAATAAAGCATGTTTGTTCCAAGGACTCAAGAAGTAGAAAGATGAGGACAAGTGCTCGATGGTTAATTGTATAAGTGCTCAAAATGCATGAAATGGTACCAAATTTAATGATAATTGGGTTTTTTACTAGGATTAAATGGTGATCACTTCATGATAAGGACCTGATTGATTCCGTAGAGATTGATGGTGTGCGATGAATCAACATTATAAGATTACAAGAGATGAGGTCAATTATTTGAGGTTTAACATTTAGATAACGGTTCATATGTGTTAAATTTATAAATATATCAATGATTCATGTTTTATCTAAATATATGATGACATGAGATGCGGACATGGTGTTCAAGGTTTAATTGTGATCGTTTAAATTCAAATATTTGAATTTAACAAAAGATTTACCAGTGTCTAGTTTTTTAGCCAAAACTGTAGATCTATGTATAATTTGATCATGTAGTAAAAATAAAACATTTATATGACTCCAGGGAACATATATAAATATATATTTGAATATATGAAAGTGTTTACATATATATTTATGAATGTTTAATGTTGACTATGTACTCATTCATGATGTTCCTATGCACCAGGTCAATGTTTGAGTTGTTTGAGCATACACAAAGGTGAGGAAAGTTGAGTGTGATAATTTTAAGATGTAAAATAGAACATAAGGAGTGTAACCATGTAATTTAAAGTGGTCTTATGTTATTTTTTCTCAATGAAGTGCTAAATGGGTGAATAGTTCTCCATGAAACTTATAAGAGCTATAAGGGCCTTATTAAAAGGTGTAGCTACTTAAGGGTGAACCATAGATGCTATGGCCAACCTATGAATATTATATTGAGCTATGGATTCATATTATATATTACTTAAGGCATGATTTATAGTTGACCAATATGTTAGTAATCATGATATCTTTATAAATGGTGAAACCCAATGTGTTGGTTTATAGACTTTTAGAAGGACTTGCATGTGTAATGTGCATTTGAGGGTATAGTGTTGTGAATTGAAGGAAAGGTTGGGTTTATTGATTATTTAAATATTACAATAGATAGAAGGTTATTTTTATGACTTGTAGGTCACAATTTTATTGGTATAATAGAGCTATTGTAGATTGAGTGTGAGTGAAGGTGAAGAGTGATAAGCAAAGGTCCATCATTAGGTGTTGTAGACATCAGTCCAAAAGTGGATGTGTTTTTAGGTGTTTTTGTGGTGTCTCAAAATCTAAGGGGGTTTTATCCTTCTTTAAAGGTGAAACTTGATAAAATTTTGGTTGTTATTACAGCACAGCTAGATGGGTGTTGTAGTACCTTCTGGGATTGTAGTCTCACTAAATAGGGATTGCATATCCTTGATAAGTTGTATCTAGTCTAAATTGGTTCTTTTTATTATACAATAGTATTCCAATTTTAGGTTCTAGTAGGTTTTATCCCCCAAGAGGGTTTCCCACATATTTCATGTGTTATGTGATTGATCTTGCATTGTCTCTCTTGCTCATTGTTATGAATGATGTTTATGCTTCATGAATGCTTATGGTAATTGCTCAAGAACTTGAAAGGATTTAAATTTAAGTTGTATTTTATAATCACACTAATTCATACCTTCCTTTCAGTGATTGTACCTCTAACAATAACATATAGATAAACACAAACTTTAATTTATACATATTTCATATCATATCATAAATGCCTAAGATTCTCTTTTTATTGAACATTAGAAAGCCATCCATATATCTAATTTTGTAATGCACCAGTTAGTGGTTAGCACCAGGAAGTTACTTTCATCTTACCCTAAAAACTAGGTTTAGTGGGATATGGACATGATAATTCCTCCATATTCAATATTTTAAAACATTAGGACAATTCTAACCCAAAGATGAGTCGGTATATATGAGGGCTTATAAATCAGTCAAATATTTTAGTACATCTACTTGATCTTATTTTTATAAATTATAAGTAGTAAAATAATTATATTTCATTTTATTTCTTATTATTATATTTTGTACTACATATGATATTTATCAGTGTCAACACATTTCTATGTTATAACTACATTGACTAGTGTCAATATAGTTACATTTATGTATAGATACCAGCGACCAACCTAATATAGTATATTATGTTTATATCCATAACTATATCAAATAGATCAATATAGTATCCCATCTCTCTACTAATTTTATTGTAACAAATAACTAAATGTAGTTTAATACCTTTAATCCTCCTAGATCATATTATATCGACTAACTTGATATAATTTATATATCATCACTTATATGTGTGAATGTAGTGAAAATAACAATATAATTCATTGTAGATTAATTTTTAGTTTTTATTACCAAGCTATAGCAAATAGACCAATATAACCAATTTGAGAAGCCTCCAATAATGTTGTATTTTCTTCCTTAACTACATCAAGTTGTGTGATAGAGTTTATTTTTACCAATATGTTAATAAATTATATCAACCTGGACAATAGTATTTATTTCTAGTAACCAATGAAATTTTCCTATCAACTTTATAAGCCAATCACTCATCATGAGATCAACTATTTAGAATTTTATTGATAACCTCAACCCACTCAGGTTTTACATGGGTTGATCTTTCCTACCTTCTTTGTCTAGCACTAAACATAACACTCCACGATGTAATTATTCCTAAAATTCATATAGATACATTTCATGTAACATGGTTAAAATCATTCAAAATTATGATCTAGATAATTCCAACATATATAAAAAATTTGAAGATAATACCATTTACACTCCTAACTATAGTGGTGCATTATCTACACTTCCCTACTTCATAGTGGGAGTAATTGATACCAATATTGGGAATACTTATCTCAATACCAATACTAGTAATCCTCCTACTGTATATAATCAAAAACTTTTTTTTTATACAACCCAACTCCTTAAACAAATGATTCAACAAATTAATGTCATGTAAACAACTAATAATTCCAAAATACTTCAAATGCAAAATCACATCTTACAAATGGCTAGCCAACCTCCAATAATTATATCTCAATAAAATCATAATTGTGTTCCCCTTCCTCTTATATATTCCAATGAGAATATAATCCCTCAACCTCCCATGCATAATAAAGTGTTGAAACATCTTCAAAATGAAGCATTAATTCCCTTCATTATGTCTATAAACATTGGAAACATTTATCCAAATATCTTATATGATGGGACTAATGATCCTATTATTTCCCTTAAACATTTTGGTAATATCTATAAGGAATTGGTCCAAACTAATACCTTTTCTACTACTAAAATTCTTGTCAAAACCTTCATGGGATATGAATTAGAATAGGTTAACCAACTCCTTAGATGTTCCATTTTACAACTAGAGGATTTAGTCAATACTGTAGTCAATAAATTTCAACGTAATGATCTTCCCAAAAATAGATATCTATTTCATCAATGCAAATAAACATCCAAATGAATCTATTCACACTTTTATAAAATTATGGAAGTCTTTAGTACATAAAGTAGACCATATTATTAGTGATGGTAATAATTTTAAACTCTTCATTACTTCTCTTAAATCCCTCTTCAATAAAGGTTAGGATCTTTTCTCCCCAAACCTTATAATAATCCTTTGATCATTAAAAAAATAAAATATTTTTGTATGACTCAATTTTAACCTTCACATAATCTCATAAGGGAATCTTTACAAACTTTAACTAATTCAATAACTATTACCAATTCTCAACTCAAGCCTCCTCAAACCAAGATAGAAGCCACCAACCTAGATACTTAATAACCTTTCCACCCACCCTTTAGTGTGTTGGAAATGAGGAGGTTGATATCTCTATATAAACCTTTAATTCATACCCCTATTTATCCTACATCCTGATACAATACTAACAAAGTTTATTGGTTTCATGATGACATTGGCTACTCTCATGGGATATGTCAAACCCTCATATTGGGATAAGCTTTTGATCATGATGATATGATAAAGGTTCACCATAATTAATAACATAAAGTGTTAGGTTGTGGAGCTAAAAGCTTCACCAAGATGTGAACAGGAGAAGTTACAGAGCTTGCAGAGGTTGTAGAGAGTTGCAGAATTAGTTGCAGGGCAACCAATGTTAGTCAGATAGCAGTGAAGAACCAATCAGCGTTAGTTACCAGTTGGCCGACATCGGTCATGGAGGAGCTGACGTTGGCAGCCTGTATGTGAACATGCAGTTTGCATGTTGATTCCAGAGAGTCTATTTTTGGACTATTAGTTTTCATGTTAGAGGCTAGTTGTAGTCTTGAGTTGCGCATCTAATTATTGTAATTAAGATAGTCTAATTATTGTAAGCATGAGATCTATATATTGAATCATGGGCTATATTGTAAACTGGTAACTAGAGAGTAAGAGAGCAATATTATAAGTTCCTTCTGTGTGTGAGGTGAGCAATGGTGTGTTCCTCCTAGTGCCACAATACCAAGGTAGGTACTGCTTTGGAGAATCAAAAGGGTTCTTCATATTTGTGTGATCTTAGTCAGTAGGTTAGCATGGCTTCTTTTGGAGATCTACAATGGTGAGTAAGGTCTAGTTATTTGCAGGTAGCAGTAGAGAGCAAGAGATCTACTTGGAGTATGGTTGTGTGCTTGGTGTACTAGCAGCATGTTACTGACTGGTTGGAGAGGTGAACATCAATTCTATATTTGAGTTGATTGTTGGGACCGAGAGAGAGAGAGAGAGAGAGAGAAGAAGGTCTTGAGGTGTGGCGAGCCTTTGAGGTGGAAGAAGAAGTGGCATCTTCTTTACTGTATATTCTTCTAAGTGATTATTAATACAATTATGTATTGTCTCTCATATTCCTGTGTTGTTTCATATTTCTAGTTACTTATTGATTCTGGTTAAATTTCGTGTTTAGTTGCTAATACAAGAAGTAATCATATGTGCTCTATTGGTGGAGCAAGATCCTGACAAGTGGTATCAGAGCATGTTTATTTGTTCTAGGTTCCTGATAATTAGTATCAGAGCCTTGGTTGTAGGTTCAAGAGTTGATACCATCAAGCGGTATCAGAGCTTTTGGTTGGGTTGACTAACAGGTGGTTTCAGATCTAGTAGTGTTTGTTGATTATAGGGCACTTGCAGGGGTTTTAGATTGAGTGGGAGTATAACAATGGTAGAAGAAAGTAACATACGAATGGAGAAACTAAATAGCATGAATGGTGTGATTGATGGAATGAAAGAGTAGCAAAAAGGAGATTGTTGGTCGGTAGAAGATCAGCGTGTATAAGTAGATGTTATAGGGGTCATTGCACAGGTTGCTCTGGATAAAGTAGAATCTTTGTTTACAGATTCTTTTGCCTCTTTCCATGAAGCCCAAAAGAGAGCATATTTTCATGGGCACGTCTTTAGAGACTTTGGAGAGATTTATTTAGGGGTTGGAGAGCCCTGTTAGATTATTGACGAAGGGGAAGTGAAGCTAAAATTGTAGGCAGATAACACACAGGTGGTGAAGGAAGTCATGCAGGTACCAGTCTTGGAGATGGGTCTAATTTCTTTAGGAAATTTGGGTGATGAGAGATGTACTGTAATTCTCATAGCAGATACACTTGAATTAGATGGTGGTAAGAAAGTAGGTATCTTTTATCTATCTACTTATATTACTAATTCACCTTCTATTGTAGAGATGTGGCTTTATGGGCTTGGTCACATATGTAGGAGGGAAATGCAGGTTCTTAAGCAGAAGACAAATGTTTTTGACAAGCTAAAGAATTGGAAAGCCTTGGTGTTCATGGAGGAGATGACAGATAGAGATTAGGTGAGGGAACTGAATTATTTTGAGCTGAGTAGGGTTGATTTGATCAGGATTTTGATCCATGGAGAGCTCATGAGTAAAAAATTATCACTCACAGGCAAACACAAGTACCGGTGTCGGTCATATAGTAACTGACATTGGCAGAAGGAAGACCGATGTTGGTCATGAATGAACCGACGTCGGTAGGAGGGACACCGGCGTCAGCTAGGGAAATGATGTCGACAGTCAGGGTCAGTGCAGGGAACTGACATTGGTTGGGAGTAGACTGGGAGATGGCCGAGATCAGTCACTGAAACAGATATTAGGCAGACAACAAGCTATCCACAAGTCTCAAATGCTCATTTTGAGGACTAAAAGGGTAAGTGAACCTCATATTCATTGTTCACCTTTTTTATATTGCTTATTGATGGTCAGAAACTAAGAAGATGGAAGAAGCAATGCAGGTAGAATCTAGAAACAGTGGGAGCTTGGCATGGATGAGGAGTGTGAGTCCTTGGAGAAGAACCAAACAGGTATTTGTTGGTAGAGTTGTCAGCTGGAAGTAAGCACTGAGAGATGGAATGGATTCCCAAGTTAAAGAAGAGAGTGGATGGATACGTGAGATAGAAGGCTAAGGTACATGGTCTTGAGGAAGTTGCAAGACAGTGGTACAGGTTTGATAGGTGGATCACTAAGCATGGCTTCAGTCAATGTCAGTGTAACTATTATGTTTATCTTACCAAGTGGATGATGGTCACAACATTATCTTGTTACTATATGTGGGTGATTTGTTAGCAGGTTTATACATACAGGGATTTGTTGAGCTAAGGGTAAGGCTAGTTTAGAGGTGTGTCATGAAGAATTTGGAGCAGCAAAATTCTTTGGCATAAGAGACATGGAGATTTTATCTCCAGTGGGAGCTGGTGTGAAGACAGTGTTGGTGGGGTTCATGATGCAGGATGTAGAATCAAAAAGCACACTAAGGGTTAGAAAATTCAAGCTTAGCTTAGAACAAGATTCAAAATCACATGAGGTCTAGTGTAGACCTGAGTTTTCCCAAGCAGTGGGAGTTGTCAGAAAGTATGGAGCCAATTCAGGGAAGGAGTACTAGAGGGTAGTTTAGTGGATTCTCAGGTATCTAAGAGGGATCAGTAGTAGGGATTCTTTTTATGCAGGGTCAAGGTCTTCACCACATGGATATGTAGGTTTGGATGTGGAAGGTTACATGAATGACAGGTATAACATCACAGGTTGTGTGGTGGTTGGTCTTCAAGATTGATCTTGAAGAGGGATACAAGCTAGGATATAATTTAGATCGTGTATAGGTATAGGTACAGGTGCAGCTATTTATCTCCAAGTGGGAGATTGTTAGGTTGTGGAGCTAAAATCTTCACCAAGATGTGAATAAGAGAAGTCACAGAGCTTACGAAGGTTGCAAAGAGTTGTAGAATCAGTTGCAGGGCAATCAACGTCAGTTTGATCAGCCGACATTAGTCAAATAGCAGCAAAGAACCAACCAGCATCAGTTACCAGTCGGTTGACATTGGTCATGGAGGAGCCGACATCGGCAGCTTGTAAGTGAACATGCAGTTTGCATGTTGATTTTGGAGAGTCTATTTTTGGACTGTTAGTTTGCATATTAGAGGTTAGTTGTAGTCTTGAGTTGTGCATCTAATTATTGTAATTAAGATAGTCTAATTATTGTAAGCATGAGATCTATATATGAACTCATGGGCTGTATTGTAAATTGGTAACTAGAGAGTAAGAGAGCAATATTATAATCTCCTTTTGTGTGTGAGGTGAGCAATGGTGTGTTCCTCCTAGTGCCAAATACCAAGGTGGGTACTGGTTTGGAGAATCAGAAGGGTTCTTCATATTTGTATGATCTTAGTCAGCAGGTTAGCATGGCTTCTTTTGGAGATCTACAATGGTGAGTAAGGTCTATTTATTTATAGGTAGCAGCAAAGAGCAGGAGATCTACTTGGAGTATGGTTGTGTGCTTGGTGTACTAGCAGCATGTTACTGACTGGTTGGAGAGGTGAACATCAATTCTATATTTGAGTTGATTGTTGGGACCAAGAGAGAGAGAGAGAGAAGAAGGTCTTGAGGTGTGGTGAGCCTTTGAGGTGGAAAAAGAAGTGGCATCTTATTTATTGTATATTCTTCTGAGTGATTATTAATACAATTGTGTATTGTCTCTCATATTCCTGTGTTGTTTCATATTTCTAGTTACTTATTGATATTGGTTAAATTCTGTGTTTAGTTGCTAATACAAGAAGTAATCATATGTGCTCTATTGGTGGAGCAAGATCCTGACAAGTGGTATCAGAGCATGTTTATTTGTTCTAGGTTCCTGACATAAAGGTTCTTAAAAATTAACCTTTTCCATATTTAAAAATTATAAATGTCAAAAATCTTCTTCAAGTCTCAATACTTGACATTCCAATAAAATTATTTGTGTTATTGATGCCAACTATGATCAACATTACACAAACTCTCAATATGTAAACATGTATAAGGTTAATTAACATCATAGGATTATTCAAAAATATCTTGTTACTAAACCTAAGAATCCATCTACTAAGGAGCAACTTCTTAAATTTACTATAATTAATCATATTTCCTCTTCAGAATAACCCTTTAGTGATGAATTACCTCTATAATCAGAGCCTCAACTTAGTTCTTCCATCCCCTCTAATAACATCATCTCTAATCAACTAATCCTCATGTTATTTATTATTTAGAATCACATTGTAATTTTCTATATGTACTTAACTATATGCCTTGCACAATTCCAATCATAGAATTATTAAGAAATTATCCATATCATTACAAGTTTCTTATGCAAAAATTGCAAGACATATAAGAACGCTCATCTACTAGTTTTTATAAACTCACTTATATCCATGAAGGTTTCACACCTATGTAAGTTCATTATATATAAACCATTTCTCAACCTTATTCTTTTATGAAACTCTCCATAGAGTTCCCTAAAAAATATATGATTGATTAAGAAATCTTTTCTCGAACCGATGACCCACCTCTCTTAATTAAGATTGAAATTAATAATACATTAATAAATAATGTCTTAGTGGATGAAGGTTCAAGTATTAATGTTACCTCTCTTTGGTTACTCCAAAAAATTGGATATTTTTGGTATTCTAGTCAACTACAACCCAATCTATAGTCACTAACTTACCCTTATTATCTACTTACGCCATCATATCATGCAAGAAATGAGAATTACATGCTCAATAAGGGTGTAGAGAGAGAGGATCTATGATGGGTTTATTGAAGTGGGCCACACTTGAGGATTGATAACTAGATAAGATCAAATTCATTAAGGTGAAACTATATGCAGTAGTGAAATCATGAACATGTGAGAGGAAGAAATTCCACAATGTGTAAAAGAATTCAAATTTAATATCATTCTGAATTAATTATCCACAAGTAAATAACAATTTACATCATATAGTTGGAATATAGACATCCTCACATCCTCATTAATGTGTTATTATCATTCCCAATTATCTATGCATCATATATGTGGAATATAGAAATCCTCACATCCTCATTAATGTGGTATTATATTTCTAGATTATCTTTACTAAACATATAAGTGACACCTAAGTAAGCTAACTAAAATGTGTATGTAAAACTACATAGTGGGAAAAATCCTACACCAATACCCCTTAAGATTAGTTAAGGTGGGTAGAAGAATTATATCCTAAAAATTAGGCCTAATGAGGTACCCAAGTACATAGAAAATAGATAAATAATAATTCCCCATAGAATATGTTGAGGTTTCCTACAATAGAGCTTGTAAAATGACCAAGGTTGATGATGCGATCCTCTACCTAAATATTGAACAAGTTTCATCCACATAAAATAATGTTTCTTACCTTTACAAGAGGAAGAACATGATGAGTGTACTAAAAGTATGCCCATTACACAATGGAATAAGAAGGTATCAGTATGAATATCTCTAAATATGGTCCAAAACTAAAGTATGGCATATATCTATCAAGATCATGTACAAGAACTGAATGTAATGCCACTGAAGTGAACCTATCATAATAAGTACATGAAATATTCACTAAAAGAATATTTTTGGAGAGAAGATGATGGCTCAAAAACTATATAAAATGAATAATATACAACAAATTAAGTATGTGGATATATATAATGAATATCTATGTGAAAATATGAGTCATCAAAACTCTTAAAAAGTGCACTCTCACTAAAAATAGTAGTCTTCTAAAGTGAAAATCTATGATGGATCTATAAGAGAAAAATCTTTTATGAGAATGAATATAGAGTATATAATAGGATATCTTAGATATGGCATATTTTCATGTCATAGTGGTGGCTCAACATAAAGAAGAGAATTGTCCATCATAAATGTGTCATTAAAATAAATAGTAGGAAGAGTGAGTACAATAATCTCTGAAGAGATAATAGGAAGAGGAAGAGGAGTGATATAAATTTCAATAAGATCTATGAAAAGAGTTTTAAGAGTGATAAAAATAGTGGAGTGACACTCTATTGATCCAAATGGTGGTGTAAATCCCATGAAATATGCATTAATAAGTGGCCATAGACATAGTTACAAGAGTCGGTCCAGTCATTGTATTGATGAGGGTCAAGGGTTAGTGGGAGTAGGAATTTGTCCATATAAAAATGGAATCAGGTCATGTTCCATGAATAATAATTCCATGTACATTTATCATGAAGCATAGTTGGGCATTCTAAAAATAATAATTAGAGTATAATTATTTATACTCATTTGGTATCTCCCAATTGGAGATAGGTGAGTCAACATAACCACAAGTAACCATACATGATCAACATGATGGATATATAACTCAGTCAAAAATACATCCAAATGAGTAATTTATGTAAGAGTCACTAAATCCCCCTTGATATTGCATAAGTTGAGACATTATATTTGAGTACATATACACTCATCAAATTTATGTGTATAAAATCAACACATGTAAGATGCATCACAATTGTGCAAAAAATTGAACCAACATTGTAAGTAAAAGTTAATCCCCTTTGGGTTGGTTGTGACCAAGGGATAAAATCATATGTGACTAGGGAATAAGGGTTAGGATGATTAATCCCCCTTGACAATGTCACTTAAAATTGTCATTTAACACTGTGATATGATTAGGTGAGTGATGTTACTCTAAAATTACCTAGAAAATCTAAATGATTATTGTTACAATTTAATGGATTGAATTTGACATCCTCAAATCCATCACTAGGTGAAATTGGGTGTCCAGATCCCAAAATGATCTTCTTCAATGGTTGGATCCCACCTAGGTTTATTACAAGGGTTAAGGCCTACCTAGATTATTTATAAGGGTTGAGGAATCTTGCTATGCATGCAAGTAGGGTTGTCAGGTTATGATAAGCATACAAAAAAGGGTGTCAAGTTTTGATAGGCACCCAATCAAGGGTCATAGAGTTTGGTGATAGTGTTAAAAAGGGTCACAAAGACTATTGGTGGTATAATCAAGGGGTTCAAATTATATTTGTGGTGTAAGCAAGGGCTTTGGAGTATATTAAGTCTACTTATAGATGTATTGGATTCCACTTTAGTTTTTCATAGGAGGGTCATGTTTTGACCATGTTACTCATAGAGGGGTCGAGTTCTAACATATTTTCCTATAATCACTCAAATGTCTACCCAAAATTATTTTCTCACCAAAAAAATTTGGCCATCTATCATAAACATCCAAAATTATCTAAGATGCTTGGAAGGGTGTAGATGTCTGATGAGAAGCAAAAACCCACCAAAATCTCTAAAAGGCATAGAAACTCTAATGAAGCTAGAAACCCCTTAAAATGTAGATTTTATATCACTTCCACAAAAAATAGCAATGACTCACCTAGGTTTTTTATAAACCTAGATATAATTTTCCTTCAAAGTCCTTGAATGTATGTGTTTTTTAGAATTCAAAAATGGTCTTGAAACCCTCTAAAAATGGTCCCAAAATTATCACAAAACTAGGTCATGCTTACAATTATTCTTATGGTTTTGAAAATTTCTAAATTTAGTGGTACTATATTTTTTCCATTTGGAGAATATAGAGGTATATATTTGCATGGATTTTTTATAAACCCCACCAAAACCTTGAAAACTAAAATCAATGAGAAACATCAAACAAGCTAGAATGCTATATTTCATAATAGAGGCTATGGAATTCAGTTACCAAAAGAAATTGATACCATGTTAGAGTGTTCCACACTTTAGGATTGATAAATGGATAAGATCAAATGCATGGAGGTGAAACTATATGGAGTAGTGAAATCATGAACACATGAGAGTAATAAACTCCACAATGTGCAAAAGCATTCAAATGCAATAAAACTCTAGGTTAATTAGCCAAAATTACATAAGAAGGTAAATTATATTAGTGGAAGATAGACATGTCATCACATCCTCAAGAGTGTGGTCTATATGAAATGGAATAGGTTTTAAGGTATTTAATAGGTATATATGACCTTGTATAAATCAAGTAATATATATCATAAGGTCTTCTTGAATATCCAATTAAGGTTTCTAAATGTACTAAAGTTTTCATGAGGAAACAAGCTTTATAGAAAGCTAAGAATGAGATATTGTAGGTCTATAAGGATTGAAGGCTCCTATTTGAAATCCAAATAGAAATAAAGTTGTTAAAATAAAAATAAAATATGCTTTAAATATAATTAATTATCTTTTTCAAGATTCACAAGTCAAATATGAGCTTTTTCAAGTTTTTCACAAGGAATAATCATGTTATTTATTTATACTCTTCATGAATGGTAGTTTAAAGGTTTTGAAAGAGATTTTTTAAGTGTCGTGCATAATTTTTATACTAAAATATAGGCATGACACAATATAATACTTAAATTAACACGTTGATCATGGATAGATACTAGTATTCACTCAATCACACAAAAAATATATACAACACAAACCAGTAATTCAAAAGGCTATATTCTTGGTTCATTTGGCCAACACTCAGAATTTATCCCTTAAGATAACACCAAATGATAAATGCATAAATTACAATGAGATAGTCATAAAATTTGATCTTATCCAAATCAAATTCATATGTCACTATGTGGCTACTTGTGCATACTCAAAGGTCATGAAAGCTTCTCATCAGGATCTAGGGGACATTCCTTGCCAGTTGTCATGACCTCCCATTTTCTAACTAATATAACTCACTTCTAGTATTTTTAGAGTAACCCTAGGACTATGTGTTATCTTATTTTACACTTGGATATATTATATAGGCTTGATTTCCTAAAGGCCTCACTATCTATATGAGCATCTCTAGGTTCTCAGGTCATTGGGACTATTCCATGTGGTAAAATCCTATTAGCACACTAGCCTAGAGACATCACTCCCTTTATGATCCTCTCTATAATTTTAGGTTTATAGTATCATACTAAATTAAATCATCCCACTATATCTCTAGCCCAAAGGCTTTGCACTCTACATGGTTCTTCTTTGGGGTCATGGGTCATCTGTCACATCATGATTTCTCTCTAAGCTAAATAACTTGTTTCATCTATGAATTATTATGTTTGATTATTTTATTAACTAATATTTTATTAGTCTTAATGCTGTATGTTAATTATGGGACAATTTTTGTTGCTTAATTTACATGTCTAGTTTTTTATGAGTTAGTAGTACTTTTATATTTTGTACTTTCTTATGATGTTTATACAACATTATTACATGGATATAATGATGTTTTTGGCTAACTACCTTCATTATTTTGAGGTGGATGTAGGACAAATTCTTCCCTTAGATTATGATGGAGGGAGAGTATCATCATGAACGGTGGTTTAGATGGAGACATTAGGGGATGATAGAAAATGAAACTAGAAACCCTCACACACACCACTTAATATATCATGTTTCATAAATTAATTATTTGATATAGATAACATAACATGTTTTGTGTACTATTATTTTAGGTGATTGTGAATATGTTTTCTAGTATGACCTTGATTACTGATAAAGATCATGATATTTCATTGAGTGATTTCATAAGTTTAGTGAACGTGCTAGCTTATCTTATATAATGCAATTTTTCGACATAATTGTTTGACTAAATGAGTGAATTCAGTTATGTTTCACTTACCTTATTGTGTTTTTAAGTATGGGTTCATAGTGTTACTATATGATGATATATTTTATTATTTTTATTCATCTATAAGGTTTGGATAATTATTATTATTACTATTATTATTATTATTATTATTATTATTATTATTATTATTATTATTATTATTATATATGCTAAATCTATAACCTAATAACATAGTAACATGGAAATATGGAAATATAACCTAATAACATTGTCACAAAATATAATCATTGTCATATTGTATTTGGTCAAGGGCCATTTCATGGGAATACATTAGTCATTAACTAGTTGATAGAATTTACATAGAATAGACATTAGAGACTAAATGATTAAGGTTTAGTTGGTCGATGATTATATGTAAATTCATTGTCATGTAGATTTTATAAAGAGTATAAAATGGTTTTTTATAGAATTCAATAGAATCCTTGAGATGATTAGGGTTACTAATCATATGTTGACTTCAGTTAAACATCTCTTTTGAGGAAAATATGGAGGTTATTATGTTTGCATGGTGATGGACTATGAAAATTTGTTGGTAAATTTATGCATGCATTGATATAGTTAGGTGAAGTGGTCATTAAGGGTGGAGAGTAAAATAATTAAAAATAATAAAAAGACAATAAAGAGGGTTGTGGTGAGAGACATGGTACACTACATAGAGGAGAGAGTTATAGAAATAGAAGAATGTGAAAATTTAAAGGAATGAGAAAGGAATTCATATGAATTCTTTGGAATTCATAGGTAGGTTTTGTATTTCAATTCCTATGTGAAATAATGAAAGGGTTTTCAAACTAATATTGGGTTACTAGATTTTCAATGTTTTAATTTAGAGATTAATGGGTGGTATGTGGATCCCCGTAGAAGTCTCAGCCTCCATGAAACCCCACATTCAACTTAGGCTAACTTGAGGGTTTGGGTAAAGCCATAGAATTATCATGACTATTAATCTTATATAAAAACTTGTCTTAAACTCTCTCTCAGTTTGAAAACCCCTATTCATAAATAAGGAGCTATTATTTAAGGGTATATACTTGTGGCTCGAGCTATATTATTTGAATCAGTTGTATATATTCATTTTGAGTATTTGAGATATGAATTTAAAATATGTATAATGTTTGGATCTAATTGTGTATACACATGTTTGGTTTTTAGGTATAAAATGATAAATTCATTATACAAAATGGGTCTATGAATATATACATAGATATAAGTGTATATATGATTAAATACACACACACACACACACACACACTTATATATATATATGAGTGCATACTTGAACTCAATTCAAATGGATTTATGAAATAACTATGTAAATATACATTTATATGCATAACCATATATTTTGACTATGCATATATACATTTATGTGTATATCTTTAAAATTTGACTATGTACATATACATTTATATACAAACCTATATTATGAAATTATCAAGCTTTAATGGAGGAAAATATGTACTACATTTTGAATTTACCTATATAGGTGATTTTTGGGTTAAGGTTTCATCTATCTTATGTTGATTTTAGTACCAACACATTTAGGTTTAAAAATATTTTTTATACTATTAACTATGTAATGAAATTCAGTAGCATACATACTAGTTCATTACAGCTTTGTGAATTTGTTGGGTTAGTCATTTTACAGAATTTGGGTACAGGTAGCTAAATGACTATATGGGGATTTTGTTATGGTTTTATGCATAGATAATACTCAAAATTGTTATAGAGTTTGTATGTTTTAATGTGTTTATTATATGTTAGAACTATGCCTATAATAGAGATGACTATGTTTCTAAATTGCCTTTTAAATAATGAAAACTTTAAATACAGTCAAATGGGGATTTGGTATGAGGATTTATATGAATAAAGACACAAAAATTATATGGAATATTTTATGTGATTATAATGGAAGACCCCAAGGGGGGGCCTAGTCACCTATGTTATTGAATTTAATTATATGCATTTTGTTTGTATGAAAATCTCAAAATGATTGAAGTAGGAATGTTTTGTTTAATTGAATGGAACATATGGTTGGTTGTATGTTATATTTAGATTTTGTGAAAGTTTGTATGTTTGATTTAAAAAAGTATAATTTTGGGGAGATTATCTAGTTTTTAAAAGGGGCTATGGGGCTATTTTATGGAGTGGATGTATACATTACTATATACATAATAATTTAAGTCATGGACAATAGATGTCTACTTAGAATATATCATATATGATAAATAATTGTATTAGATTAAATATTATTTGGGGAGTTTTAATATATATATATATATATATATATATATATATATATATATATATATATATATATATATATATATATATATATATATATATATATATATATATATATATATATATGGTATAAATACATGATTTAGGACTGTAACATATTTGATCAGATTATAGTCAGTTTTATTGTATTTAAAAGTATTTTTACCTTTGGGTGTGAAATTGATTACTTGAGATATATTTTTATGTTATAGATATAAGAGTTAAAATAATCCATTTAAGAGATTAAATATAAGAAATTATGTTGTCTTGGACTATCTTTGTTTATATGTGGAATATAAAATACATTTATAAGCTGGCAATATATTGTTATTTCATGGAGAAATAATGTTATAAGTTACTTAATATGATAGGTAATTGGTGATCATACCTAGATGGTATGTTTAAGACTATTTTTGGATTTTGTTTATTATATATAACATGATAGATAGATAGATTCATTTCTTTTCTTTTGATAGACTAAATGAATGTGTGTGATAATTATATACTTATCTTAATTATGATTTTTTGAAGATAATATTTTTGAATGAATCAATTGGTTTTAATATTATTATATTCTTTTACCAGATATCAAATTCATGACTCTAATTAAGAAGTGGATGGATTCCATTAGATTAGTTAGCACCATTAATGGAAGATGAGGAGTAATCTGATCAAGTGGTGTGTTTAAATTTGATTGATCCTAGAGATCATTTATTATTAAAAACTTTGGCCAAAGTAATGTTTGATAAACATTTTCATTTAATATGTTGATATAGTTTTCATATTTGTGTGATATCATATTAAAACATGCTTCTTTATGATACACATTATGTATTAGATATCTTCAACACACGGGTTCTAGTTTATTAATTTGTATTACCATACCATTATTATATATCCATACATGAAGGGAGGGTTATCCCCTCATTTGGGAGATAATGTGGGGGATCTATAGTCTGTGGTTGGTATGGAAAAGCACTCAGACGGTGATCTCCCTCCCATCTAGAGTACTATACTTGAGACTACACTTGAGATTACATATTTATACTTGAGTCATGGAAACTCTGATCAGAGGAGTTTTGTATCATGTTTTATCATTTGAGATATTATTATGTGTTTCTAAAAATTACATCATTTATACATTATACTTATATAATAGTGTTTGTGTTATTATATCAATTATGGCTAAATTTATATTATTTCATTTATGTTGAGATATAGTAATTATGATTATTTAGTATTATTTATGATTTATATATCTATTCATTTTGATCCTTATCTAAGTGGATTAGTTATAACCTATATGGTTAACTAAATTAATAAAAAATAGTTAAATATCACTATTTAGGTTTCTCATAGTCAAATTTATATGTTGAACATGTCTACTTAATTTAAAAATAATTATTGCAATATTTTGATAAAATGTAATGGGGTTGTTATATTGTAATATTAGCATTGAGGCTCAAACTCTCAGACTTAACGTGCCTAATAATGCAATATTATTATCCTAATAAATAAGAATAAAAATTGTGCATGATAGATAAGGAGGTGAGGGTACTTTGAATACCAAACCCCCTAATGATTCAAATTAGTTTGCTACTGAGAAATCTACAAATTTAGACTAAATCCTCAGAAACATGTAAGAGACTAGGGACCAAATTATGGCCCTAAAATAGGAATTACATGGCCATGAAGAGGATAATGCCTAGGAAGAACCTGAAGAGAATCCTAATAACTAGGAACATCTTCAAGAGCAAAGGCATGAGGAGGGGCCACAAGATGTGAGATATTAATTAGTTTCAAAGTTATCACATGACATGAAAATGGTGAATCCACCAAATTTTGATGGAATTGTATTGAGAGATGGAGCTAAAACATGGCTGATAGAAATGGAGAAGTATTTCAAGATTCAAAATTATTCCAAAGTCATGAAAGCTATTTGGGGAGCTTATCAGCTTGTTGGTAAAGTAGTGACTTGGTGGTCAACTAAGAAGACCAAGATGAACCTCTAATCAACCATCACTACTTTGGAATATTTTATGACATTTTTTAGGTCATGATGGCTTCTAAAGATGTTCTTTAATAGAAAACTTATATATTTTTATAATCTTAAGCAAGGAGATTTGATGGTGAATGAATACTAGGAATTATTCACAAAGATTTTTAAGTATATACCTCAATATTAGGCAGATGAGAGGTTCAAAATTAGGAAATTCATCATGGGATTAAAATCTCAAATAGGCTATGAAGTAAATGTGCATGGTCCATCTACCATGTATCAAGTGTTCAATAATGTGGTCAAATAAGAATGAAAACTAAAATCTCTTGTCCAAGTCAAAGATAAGTTTAAAAAGAAATTTGAAAGTTATAAATGAACTTTCAAAAAGAAGAACTAAAAGTAGAGGAGTGGAGATTATAAGGGTCAATTCAAGAGTTATAATGCCAAGTTCATTAGTGATTTAAGGAACATGAAAAATGGTAATGGTTTCAAGGGTGGTTTCAAGGGAAACTAATAGATTGAGAAGAAAGGACTAGTTTTTGGTTGATTCATATTTGGAGGTGATCACTTTTTCAATAATGTCATCAAGAAAATTTGAAGAACAAGACTTTAACTTCTTACTAAGGTCAGTAATAGATTCATGTAGTTGTTGACAATCAAATAGTTGAGTATCAAGCTTCACCCATAGAACCATCAAGTATTTTATTCAATCATCCAATTTCTATTTTAATTAATACAAGAGTTATAGAATGTTTCATTACTAATAAGATTCTTAGTAAGTTATCTAGAAAGGATGGAGTTATGGAAAATGCATGGTCGATATAATATGAGAATGAGGCAAAAGTTAAAGTTGATAAGTGTTTAGTCAAAGTAGAGATTAGGTTTCCCAAGCTGACTATAGTAGTAGATATTTATGTAGCACTATTGGGATCATATGATGTGATCTTAGGAATCAATTGGCTTACAAAGCATAAAGTTAAGGTTGACTATTTTTTTATTATGGTTGAGTGTTAAGATGAATTTTAGAAATTGAACACAACTTCAGGGTGAGAGAAGGAATTTGAAGTTAAGGCATATTTATTATTGATGCTTAAAATTTTTTCTCTTAGTAAACAATGCCCTATGGGAAGCTTTACATACATGGGACTGAATTGTGATATGTGAATCAAATTACAATATTTTAGAAGCCAACTCTTTGAATTAATTTGGGGTAAAAAAGGAATAAGGAAAATGTAAATAAAACTAAGGTGATGCACTAAAACTTTAATGTATCCACCTAATATTTCATAAAATATATTAAACCTTTTAAATGCTATACATAATTTAGAGAATCATATGCATTATTTAATATCTATAACATAAACAAGAGCCAACACTATAGAAGCAGAGAACAATAATAACAAACATCAATAGATTCAACTCAATTTGAAATAGACCACTATATCCTCTTCATTGTTAGATAGAGAAAAAAATTCAAAAGGCCCAAAGGCACAATATATAATATTTAATACTTCCTATGAGGAACACCTACTAATTTCATGAAAATGAAAATAAACAACTACTTTTATTTATATTCAAAAACTAGACTATTATAATGGTTGCACTATGATAACAATGATTAAGGCAATTTTTATTTTCTAATGTCCAGCGCTTAATAAAAAGAAAATAGCCCTAGATATATAGGAGTAATGGCCTCATGATGACATGACACTTAGTAACTAACACTCACACTCATGATGAGGTCATTATAACCGAATGGGAGATTTGACTCATGAGTGTAATTGGTCTTTAAAATCATAGATATGGCACAACTATTGATGCTTCATGACCCTTAATATTCTTAGATGAAGTGTGATGGTGATGCATGTCTCTTCCTCATACTACCTCTAGAATTATTTTTGGCAATGGGACCCATTTCCCTAGACTAATGGTGTTGATTGAATCTCTAATAGGAAAACATTTACTCTCAAAGAGTGTTGGGATGATGCATGGCATAGTAAGGAGTGAGAATTATCCTTTGAGTCCATTTTATCACTTTTTAACTAGTATCATACGGAGCCACCACATTGTGAGGTGGCACTACTTCTAGGGAAGTTGAGACATCCTTTGAAAATAATGAGTTAAGGGGTACCATGTTGAATGTTCACTTGTTTTTTTTTATAATTATAATTAGGTCCCACATATTATTTAATTGACCAATGGCACTGCTTGAAGACCTAAAAAAAAAGAACCTACCTTGGATAAGTGCCATGATTCCATGTGTTAAGATGGCATTAATCCTAGGTAAGCTGAGAACCGTTTCATGAATAATGAACATTGGGGTGCCATGTGGCAGTACCAGAAGAATTTGAGACTTAGCTAAAACTAAAAAAAGGATTGAGGAAGAGGAGGTTGATATTAAAATCACCAAATTCATCAAGCACATCCATGTTAGAAAGCTAACTACTCCAAAACACTACAAAAATGTGGATTATGATCCACTGTATTCCTAGTAACTTTCAAGGGAATCTATTTACGAATGGAAGAACCCAAATTTTTTGTTTTCTCAGACTAGTCAAGGTAAAACTATAAAAAGTGCAAGGCCCACCAAAGTTACAACTTCTAAGGATCAACCTTTAAAGTATTTCAATATTCTTCTTTAGGCTGAGTCTTCTTCTTCAAATCTTCAAAATCCCTGTTTAAATCAATTATCTCTATAAAGGAGATGATTTTCAAGCCTTGTACTACTACCTACAACTAAAATTAAAGTTAGACAAGAGGTTACAAAATGGTCTCCACTTAAGAGATGCATGGTGCTTCACCAAGAGCCAAAAAGATAGTCTGGTCATTCTAATTTTTGATCAACAACTCTTTTATCTTATCGTCTGATAGGACTATGGTGTCTACAAAGAATGGGGAAGGGAGTTCTAATTACACCAGCTATTCAATATTCTCTTTCATGTCCTGGACCATTTTTTCTAGAGCATATAAAAATGCCTTGCACTTTAACGTTGCCTTCTTGAAACTCAATAAATCATTCACCTTCATCACCACCTACCTTCAGTCAGCCACCCTTATTACTTAAAGCATCCCATTCACTATGATATACATATTCGAGACTAGGAGATGTGAATCTTGAACCTTAAGGGACATGAAGACAAAGACCTGGTCCATAGACATGCTCACTTATGTGCTCAAATGTTAAGAGTCTAAAATAAACCCAAGAACTCATTTCAAGTTTGTATTCATGTTATTTATTCTATCTCAATATGAAATGTATAACTTTTGGACAATAGGGAGGATCCCTATGGTCTAGAAGTGAGTGGCAAGGTCATTCTTCAACTACTAGATGTTTTGGTCCTTGGTTGAGGACTCTTATTACATCTATTGCTACATCTATTGTTGCATGTTTATAGAGTCAAAGAGACTGTTATGGGTCTATGTGAGATATATTTCCTTTTTATATAGCTTATTCTCTATGGTCTACTACTTTTTTAGGCCATCAATTTTGGCCTTCATCTCAACAACTTGGATCTGTAGTTATGCCCTTTGATTAAAAGCTATCAACTATGATTCAGCTCTGTAGGTCATACCTCATCTTTGTGAGATCTATGTCTTTGGCCTTGGCCTCAACATTTAGGGGGATGATAGTAGTTTTAACTTTTTCAAGTTCCTACTCTTTCTTTTCCAACTAATGACCTGCCTTGAGATAGTCTATGGTGATGGACTTTTGGGTTTATTCCATCAATTCAACCCTATTAGTTAGTCTAGCTTGGTTGAGGTTAAGGTCAATAGTGTATATCAATAAATCCCCTAGCTACATCTATTCTTAATTCTTGATTACTTATGAAACTATGTGTGTAATCATCAATGATTATTACACATGTTCAAAGAATTATTGCATATGAGGTAATTCTAGGGCCTTGGCCATTTTTGCTCTTCTCTTTTCCATCTGGCCCTCTCAATATTTTTTTTAGTCTCCAACTACTGGTGAAATTGCTCCTACAATTGAATCATTTCCCATATAAAGGGGATCTTTATGTAGTCTAAAATGAATTGTCACTTGTTGCTATAAATTAGTATATGTTGTTCCCCTAGGGATGAATGGTTTAAGGGTCAATGTGAAAGGCAATAAAGGTGGGATTCCATAGAGAGTAATGGTATGCAATTACACCATGATGGATGTACTTATGGTAAATGAAGGTGGAGGACTGAAAAGTCACACAAGTGAAGTTATTGGCTACATGGTGGTAAGCCATGTAATCATGATGGACCTTGTGGAAGGTGAAGATGAAGTGAAGAATGAAGAAGTGGAAAAAAGAGGGTCATAAAAGTGCACCTTCTTCTATTTTGGCTTGGGTGGAGGGATAGAAGCTTGTGCCTCAAGGGTCGGCTAAGATGACCCTACCTCAGGCTACCCTAGAGTGGCCTACTATTTTTTTGGGGGAGATGGATATAGAGGAGGTGGCTAGGAAAGAGGCCTTTGAATTATGAAAACATCCTCCTCTTTTCTAGAGGGAGTTTCCTCTTCTTCTTTGATTGAAACTTCCTATTTTGTATTAGTTTCTTCCTCATGGTGCTCATCCTAGAGGTTCTCAAATTGCTCATCAGAGTCAAAGTTCTCAAAATTAAGCTCCATTTAGATAATTTCCTACCTATACTTCTAATATTCATCCATATTATCTTTTTTATAACCCTTCTAGATGAGATGTGCTCTCAGACCCCTTGTCATGGTCTTCACAGGATCAAAATCTTAGACTAGTTTATAAAAGGACTCCCATGGTTGGTGGGTATCTAAAGGGATCTTGGATAGATCCATATAGTGCTTGATATCATACTCCATTAAAGACCTCTACTACTCAAATTATGGTTTGGGCTCATGCATGAAAGGGCCAATAGTCTTTAGAGTGGCTATGTGGCCAACTAGGTCATAATGCCATTGATCATTGATCTGGCTCAGGTTGAGCTCTACCAGCTTGAGGATAAAAAAATGATCCTACCAGGGCCTTCTTCTTCTATCCCATTCCATATACTAAGTCCACCACATAGAGTTAGTGAGAAAACACTAAGGCCAAGGTCCTATCTATGAGCAAGCGTCAGAGCTGAAATGGCTCCTTCTTAAAACTATAGACCCTGATAAATGTAAAATGGGCTCTAAAAAACCAATAAACTAGAATCTTGTATCTAGTGAGCCATGATTTTTGGTATTCCATCATTTTTAATGTAATGGCTTCTTGACTGAGGTCAATCAGGACTAGAAATATGAAGCACTCTATAAACTTATGATAATCATGCATGGCTAAGAAGATGTGGTTCCATGTGGAGATGGGGATCACCATGTGAGGATTCGTGCTCATCTCAATCATGTTAATAATGAAATATGGATAAAATAACTAGGATATCTAGTATAAGATTAGGTAGAGGAGGAAGGAAGAATACCTAAAGGTATTTTGGGCTAAAACATTTACTAGATAATTATGAATGGTGTCAGTAATGACATCTACAAAATCCATCTTTTAGGATTTATCCTTGTTTACTATCTTCAAATGAAGGACTGTACCCAATTGGAATTCATGGACATTGGTGTTTGAGTCCTTTCCAAAAATCAATGCCAACATAGAGAGGTCATCCCTCATATCTTGTGTCATAAAGCTCACAAGAGCGATGGGCAAAGGTGGAACTTTTGCATAATTAGTATAGAGAGATAAGTTAAGGAACTTTTGATTATGGACATGAGTATCCCATATATTTTTGAAGCTCCCCATGTCACATATGTCTACATTGAAGTCATTAGGGAGACAAAGCATCTCCCTCAACTCATCATCACTGATGTCCACATTTAGGTGGTTATCTGTGATAATGCCAGTGGTGGCATTATATCTCTCTACATGTAGGGTAATGATTTCTAGGTATGGGTGCATGAAAGGCACCATGTATTGAGCTATTATGGAGTTCCAAATCCTAAAATTAAATAGCTCAATGTCATTGTTTTGAACCTTTATGATCATGTAGGCATGAGTACCCTCCCTTAGGTTCTTAGTATTCTTGGTCAATTTGGGATCAAATATCCCATTTGCATAGTCTAATACTAGTGTGGGGTCTATAATATGCCCCTTGGAGACACTATTAATGTTTGTCACTATGGGCTTTGGCTATGTGAACATAGAATCATATGACTTACTTCTCAAAAACTATGGGGGAAGGTCCCATGACCACCTGATCCACAACACCTTTGATTCCTAGGGTGCCCACCATTAGATGAGGATCCAAAATTCTCCATATTATAACTATTTTGAAAAATATTCTATTTACCTTAAGAGAGATACTAGGAACACTTGATGTTGGTTTCTACTCATAATTATTTTTAATTCTCCACTCAATTATTCACTCAAGATGCTCTGCTTAGCTCAATACTCTCTTGAAATTCTTAAGATGTTTAAATGTTTAGCTTAATCAAGAGATGAGTATTTATAGGTTAACACTTATAAAATCATCATCATGAAGATTTTTGAATTTGGGTGCCTATAAATGTTAAGGGTGGAACACATGCTTGAGAAACATCTCATAAGAGATTTTATGGTGATCCTCATGGGAGAACATGTAAATAGGGCCACCTAACATTAATTTTAAGGGGCATGGTGTAGATAATGGTATTTCAAAGATGATTTAAAATTAGGGGAGATAGGGTGTAGAGACATAGAAATGGGATAGTAGAAACTTATGATAATGACACTTATTTGAAAAGAAACACCAACAAAAGAGGGAAACCAACTAACAAAATTCAATCTAACTATTTATAAGGTAACACCGATAAGTCAGTTGAATTACTTTAAATGGATTCTATTAAGTAGAATATCTAAGGCATTGGATTCTTCATCTTCTAACTCAAATGTATTACCATACCTATTACTAATGATGTGAAAAGGCCCTCTCCGTAGGGAATCAAGTTTTACATGTTGACCTAACCTCATGGCCTTCTTGTCATAATTTAAAACCAAGTCTCTTGGCTTAAATACTTGGTTGGATACCTTCTTTTCAAACCATATCTTAACTACCTACTGTCAGGTGACCTTAGTGTCACTAGCTTGTTCCCTCACTTCTTGAAGACTGAGTAATTCCTCCAATCTAACCTACATTGCTCCATCCTCCTCTATCTAGATAGCTTTCAACAAATGTAGAGTGGGACTTTCCATCAAGATGGGCATGACCACTTTTTTCCCATATACTAATTCATATGGGGATATCTTTAGAATTTTCTTGTGGGTGATTTGATTAGCCCATAGAGATATCTTCAAATGATTATGCCACTCACTCTATTAGTTATCACCCATCCTCTTAATTAATCTTATGAGGTTTTAGTTGGTCGATTCTGTCAACCCATTCCATTGTAGGTAGTAGTTAGATGAAGTTTTCAATAAAATGCCATTCTTGAGTGTGAATTATGAAAATTTTGAACCAAGGAAATCTTTTGCATTATTATATATAATCATTTTACAAGGGTTGAACCTTGATACCAGTTCCTCTAGGAAGTTGAGGATTGAATTTTTAGTTCTCTTTTAAGAGGGCCACTTCGGTCCACCTCATGAAGTAGTTTATGGTTGTGAGTATCCATTTATGGCCCATTTTATATATGGGATTGATAATCATAATTAAATCCAAGCCCAATTTCATGAAAGGCTCATTGATAGGAATTAGGTTTAGTGGCATGGCTAAATTATTCTACTTGCCTATGAAAAATTCTCATTGGTAACATTTTTTACCACTTGGTGACAATCTAAAAACATGTTCAAACAACAGTATCCTAGATGCATGATCTTGTTTGCAGTTTTTTTTTTAGAAATGATTAGCTAGATGGGTGAAATGTATATCTTATAGTATTTTCCTATCTTGGTGTTCATCAATAGATCAGAGTAGCTCTTTTTTGGAGTTCTTTTTAAAAAGGACTCCTTGGACTAGTGTATAACTATCTCCTTGTAATATTTAGAATCTTCTTTTTTGTATGAGGATGCCATCTGAATATAAATAAATTTTCATAAAGTTAGTTCTATCAAAAACCTAAGACTCATCAATTTCATACTAACATACTAAAACCATTTTCGATGCATCTTACTCTTTTTTCATGGCATCTGTGCATTGATGTAAATACTCATAAAGTCTTCTTCCTCAAATCACCTTGGTTGGTTTGACTTCAAAATCATATTATAGGATCTTAGTAATCTAATTAGATATATTTTCTATGATTTCTCCATCTATTATTTATTCCCTGACACTGGAATGCACTACATATACCATTATCTTGCTCCCCACCACCACATGCCTGAACCTTTTGAGACCTTTAATAATGGTGAAAGATTATTTCTCAATAAAATTATACTTGGTTTCATAAACACACAAGGTTCTTAAATAGAATGTAATAGGATGTTCACCTTTACCTTTTTCTTATTTTTGAGTTAACATAACTACCAATCTATGTTCACTTCCATAAACACGCATGACAAAATCCTTAGAGAAGTCAAGATTTACTAGCATGGGAGTGGTGGATATTGCTTCCTTAATATTTTCAAATACTACTCTTCCTTCAGTAATTCACTTGAAATCTTGGTCTTTCCTTAGCATCAATGTGATTGGCCTTACTAGCCCTATAAAGCCAGATATGAATTGGCTAAAAAAATTAATCTTTCCTAGGAAAGACTGAACTCCCTTCTTGTTAATTGGTAAGGTTAAGTCCTTGATGGCCTTCATTCTATTTGGATAAATGGAGATGCCTTCTTTAAATACCACATATCCTAGTATCTTACCTTGTGGGATGCTAAAGACACATTTTGGAGGTTGGTAGATACCCTAAATTCTTGACATTTTTGAAAAATCTAGCTTAGATGATCAAAATGTTCCTCCTTTTTCTTGGATAATTCTATCAGATCATCTAGATAAATGAGGATGATTTTTTTAATCAAGCCCTTAAAATCTATATCTATGGCCTATTAAAAATTAGATCTTACATTAGAGAGGTTGAAAGGCATTTTCACATAGGTGAAGGTTCCCCACTTTGTAGTGAAAGTGGTCTTCTATTGATCCTCATTGATCCATACCTAGTTATAAACTAAGAACCCATCTAATAGAGAAAACATTTCTACAACTACTACCATTTGAAGGATCTATTCCATAGAATGAAGGGGATCATGATATTTTAGAGATGTTTTATTCAAGTCCTTGAATTCTATGCGTAGCCTAATTTCTCCTTTATTTTTCCTTATGGAAACTAGGTTAGATACCCAAGTTGAATGTTTGATAGGGTATATTATCCTTGAGTTTATCAATTTATTTAGTTCCTAAACCATAAGCAACTTGATCTTTAGGTTTACCAACCTTTACTTTTTTTAGACTGGTTTGGATACTTTAATAATGTTTATGGTGTGTTGGATGACCTTGTAGTTGTACCCTTTCAAATCTTCATAGGTCTAGGTCATGAATCCATATTTATTATAAAAAGGCACCAATCAATCCTTATCTTTTTGGGAAACTTTTTTCCCAACTTTCAATTTCCTTCCTTATCCTATATCAAGCTTGGAGTAGTCACCTTTACATAAAAAATACTTATTTTTGGCATTTTGGGCATCATCAGAATCAAATATATTCTTAAGGGTGATCAATCCCTTTGTTAGTTTATTGGACTTTAGTTATATGATCTAGTCTTTATAGGATTCTTCAACCTTTGACTATAATTACTCTACAAACTCATTAGATTATTGAAGAAACATAAGATTTGGGCATCACTCTCAAATACCTGTTAGTTTTGATCATTATCTAGGATGGTGGGCCTATTAATTACCTATAACACTTGTTCGTTGGTTAGAAAATCAATCATCAGATCAAATTGGGATTCAATTACTACCATTTTATCTTCTTGAGCAATCATGAACCTAAGGATGATTTGAATATTAATTCTTTGAATAATTGAATAAAATACCATATTCGATGGCGGTAAGACCTCATGTGGATGTTATTCATAGCCATAACTCCTCTTACTTGCTTTACTACTGGCTCATAATCTTTGAACACTTTTAATCATTTCATGTCCATATGCTTGACAAGGTTGAGGCCATGACCAACACTTCGTACTCAAATTCATTATTTATGTAGGCAAACTAGAAATGAAAAGCCCTAAGATTCTCTTCTCTAGATGGAGACATCAATCAAATACTAGATTTGGAGTTAGTCTTCTATTTTTCACCATAGAAACATAGAGTCCAAAATTTAGATTCATTTTTTGGTTCCTTGCTTTGATCCTCCTTTTTCTTCATGACCTTGGGGATGTCTTAATATTCATCATGGATTACGTAAGTATTGATGTTGATGGAATCATATTTTGTGAATGGATCATTATTAATAAAATCATTAATGATGACTTCCTCCTCCAAGCTCTTGTTGTCTACCACACTTTCTTCCTTTAGCATTTATACAGAATGCATTTATTTCTTGGAGAAAGAAGTGTGTACCACTTAATAATTTATCATAGCATCATTATCTATGTGCTCTAGATGTAATGAATTAGATAACACTTTAAATTTTGAGTCACATTTTTTCCTTAGGATTAAGTGAGACCACTCCAAAGATATGTAACTAGCTATCTTGGTGGTGAAATTTCATGACAAACATAACCCAAAGACTTGGAGAATATCTATTACCATAACTTCTAGGGAGACTATAATATTAGGATAAGAATACAAAGTTAGGGGAAGGGTCTTGATGACACCTATGGTATAAAATTTATTATCATCTAATTTCATTACCCATTTATTAATATGTTTATATTAAAGTTGTAGAGTGTCAACAATCTGTTTGGGCATCATTGTGGTGTTGGCACCAGAATCAATCATAGAATTGTACAACAACTTATCCCCTATTATGAGAGTTAAATAAAATGGGGTGGGTTTTGTTTTACTTACCCTTGTTTGGGAGTTGATTAATGCAAATGTCACATGAGGTTGTACATTATTACTAGCTTCATTTCCCTTATTTTGTGTTGGCTTTATAGCTATTTTACCTTGTGTAGGCTTTTCCTAGTCTTCCAATGCTTATCACAGTAGAGATTTTTACTCTAGATAGGTAGGACATCCCAAAGAGAAACATTTAATAGGGCCTTATTCAACTGATCCACTACATAACTTAACCCTTGAGGTCTTTTATCTCATTTTTCTTTATTTCTCTCCATTTTATGTATGTCAGAGGTGATGGTTGGGGTCCTAGATTTTTTCCTAATGTCAATTTAGGCATTGTGAAGCCTTCTTAGGTCTCAACTAGTCTTTTCTTGGATTGGGTGTAGTATTCTGATTAGATTTACAAGGCCTTTAGTGAGGGGGCCTCACTTTCATACACTACATATTCACCTTATACCCAAGATAAGAGCACATGATCTTGTTATCCTTGAATTTAGCAGGTTCAATTCATGGGATAACCCCTACGGAACTTGTTCATCTCATATCCCATGAGCTCTACACTCATAAAATGAGGCTAATCACTACATCATTGCTCTTTTTTCCCTCAAAAGTTAGTTTTTGAAGGAAGTTTTTTATCCTATATAGTTTAGAGAATTTTCTCTAAACTACACCAAGTCTAATTTATGTAAACCAGAGACTTTTCTCCAGACTACACCTCCAAGTGTTGAGTTAGAGAAATTATTCATCATTACACATGCAAAGTCAAATAAATTCCATAAATTTTCACTTGTGCCAACCATCACGTTACTAATTAATGTTCCATTAATTACTTATTTATATATATATATTTATCTGTGTAATTTTATTTTTACCATTTGTCTTCACTATTTTCAAATTTGAGTGCACCCTAAGTCACCATTCTTGAGCTAGATTTCACTTTAATTCATCACCCTTAAATTATTTGATTTGATTAGTTTCATTCCCTAGGATTTTTTTTATTCTTATTGTTTTCATCATGTCTTAGGTAAGTCTCTATTTTACTTGTTATTTTTGTTGGTTTATTTCTTTCTTTCTCTTCCTAAGGTTTTTTTATTTTTATTTTTGTCTCAGGGTTTCCTTAAATTTCTAAGACCCTAACTCTCTTAGCACATTTTATAGATAATTATCTAATATTTAACAAGAAACATTATCCCTATCACCTTTCAAGTGCACTCAAGAGAAAATTCTTCAGAGTACACATTTCACCTTTTCGGTACACTTCAGAGAATTTTCTCTGAAGTGCACATTGCACACCTTTTTAGTGCACTTCAGAGAATTTTCTCCAAAGAACATGTAGTTCAATGTAATTTATATAATTTTCTTTGAAGTTCATGTGGTTTGGTGCACTTCAAAGAATTTTATATGAAGTGCACGTAGTTCGGTGTACTTTGTAAAAAAAATCTGAAATGCACATTTTACCCTCTTTGGTGTAGTTTGAAGAATTTTTTTTGAACTACACCAAAAACTACATCTAATTTTGTTCATAAAAAAATCTCTGAATTACACCAAAGTTCCCAAAATTATGTAGTTTTTTCCTTCTCCTACACCTTTCCAAAAAAATTATGGAAAATACTAACTCTAGAGAATTAAAAATTCTCTTTTATAGATAGTTAATCAATGATAGAAGATTATCTAGCTAAAAGAATAATGAAGTATAAATTTTAGGGTGTGTTTTTAACATCTATGGTGGACTCAAATATATATCAAATTAGAGATACAAAGATTGGTCATGTTAACATGGCCAAGTTATTACAAATGTTAGGTAGATATCCTATTGCTACACATATACAACCTATTCTTAATAGTGACATACAACTAGCAGCTACATTTCTTGTGTTAGCTCAAGATTCATAGTTCATCTTAATAGCTGCTACTCACTTTCATAAAGAAACTACATCAGTTAAGGATGATAGTGTAAAATTGGTAATTTGACTAGATGTCGAATACTTTGATAAAGGTTTTCATCTTTCAGACAATGAGGACTTCTTAGATATAAGTGTGGCGACAACCCAGGAATATTATGATAGGAATCTTGAAAAATGCAAGATGCACATTAATGCAAATTGGTTGAAGATACCAGGACATTCAATTGCAAGATGGCCAAAACGTTTTTACTGAAGTGAATTTATGGAGGAAATAGGAGATCTAATTACTCTCCTAAGTAAGGTCAAAGGTCTTCCCACATCAAATATATTTTAAGAATGGATGTATCACTATATTTTTATCATTAATAAAAATAAACAAAGAATTTATTAGGGAAGTCAAATTAGTGATGCCATATTCCACCAAATTTTTGAATTAAGTTCTTCTCTCAAGTTCTATATGACTTCTTATTTGGTATATGTCATAGATTGTATGAGGACTTTTCTAGGAATGACTAGTGTTTGTGAAAGGAAGAAAGTTCTTATTTTTTAGTATTATCCATAGCTAACCCTTAAAGAAGGCAATAAACATTTCAAAAGAGTTAATGATGCTTTCTTCTACCAATTCATTTGTACTTTTTAACAAGAATTGGAGAAGAAAAGAGTTTCAAATTAGGTGTGGTCAATAGTGAACAAGATTGGTTGCATTTTCCTTCAGTTCCCAACTTTCACCTACATCAAGGTAAGAGGATTTAATGAACATCCTTACATGCTACCTAGGTACTCAGGTGATAAATTGATTTTAGTGGAGATCTGAAGATAACTGATTACCATAAATAAGAAGTAATTAGATTCACATAAAAGAGGATTCAAGTTTCCTATAAATATTGGTCGGTACACTATTTCAACTATTCCCAAGGCTAAGATAATGAAAATTGAAATGCAATGGATCACCCTTAAAAGGTACAAAAGTATAAAATATTTTTATTATAGAATTATGAAGGGAAAGATGAAAGGTAATTATGTCTATGTGCACAATATTAAGGATATCTAGGTAGAATGTAAAACTAAAGATGTAAGGAGACTTGATTACAATCATCTCACTAATAATCAGATTGAAGAGCTATAATTAGCTAACATTTCAGTTGATCTCTCTAATGATGGAAATATATTACTTATTTCATATGAAGTAAGTCAAGTTGCTTCTACTACTATTATTTCAATCTAATGGTCTATAAAATAATGCACATCTATCAGACAAATATTTCAGCCCATCCTTGTAAGAACTAATGTCTAGTTGGAATCTAAAGGTATTAAATTAAAATATTTTAAGATAGGGTTAGAAAAAGAATATGATAAAGACACTACAAGGAAATGTGAGAAATTGAGGACGAAGAATAAAGAAGAGACCTCCACATCCAATCAGAAACCAAGATTTGTATTTGTGAGTAAAGAAAAGAGGAAAGACAAAGAAGCTAGTATTGAGAAGAGTGTTCAAATACATACGCAAGAGAAACTAGATGTGAGTGAGGCACAATCTTAATCAATAATTTTTTAGCACAACTTAAATCCACATGATTAGAAGTTATTATGGTCAAAAACCCTCAATCAATAGTTTCTCTGGTGACATTCTCTATAGTTCCTTCCATTAGTACATCTATACCAACTTATTTTGTTCCCTCTCAAGTTAATATTTTGGCTCGACCTTCTTCTCATAGTTCCTCACTCTTTTAATTCCCTTCCAAAGGCACTCTAGATCAAGTTTTTTATTCTTTGTCTAACATACCTACTCTTATAAAATCATTGGGATCCCTGACCAATCTGTACTTCACATAACAAGATATAGACAAATTCATGTCCACATCTTTTTCTAAAATTACAACTCAATCTCTAATCACCCCAGTTTCTAAAATATCATTAGACCCAAAAGTAAATTTAATGCCAACCCAAAACCCACAAATAATAACCACTACCCCATTGGTGTTAACTTTTATTTTAGATACCTCTGCTATTCCACTTACTTCATAAACTATTGTTCCCCCTCAAACATCACAATCCTTGGTTTCTTCTTCTCAAAAAGAATCATCTCCTCTTCCTCTATGGCTAATTTCTCAAACACCTAAGAGGAAGAAATAGGATATTTCACATGATGATTTTCATCTTGTTCAACTTGTCACAGTAAAGCCCAAAATGACAAAGAAGGCCAAAACTATGACAAGGGTAATTTTTGAATCTATGCATAATTATGCTAAATTTGTAGTGCCTCTTGAAGATAGAAAAATTAAGGATATTCAAGCATCCAAATATGCAGTAGGATAGATAGATATGATGAAACAAACTCATGAAGGTGCAAAGGAAGATTTACAAGTTGTAATGGATTCCTTGATCAAGAGATATGATAAAGATAAGAAGGTCAAAGATTAACTCAAAGTACAAGTGGAATAGTTAACTTCTACTTTACTAAAAATCACTCAACCTTCTGAGTCTATTGATCCTTTTGTGCATGAAAATAATAAAAGATATATTCAACTTGTAAAAGAATTGGATCCCAGGGTCATGCAGTCAATGCTTGGATTAAGAGATTAAAAACACAAGGTACTCAAATGTTGCATTCTAACATTGGATTTTGGAAGAACTTGAGTGAAATTAAAATATAATTCATAAAATAATTAAATCACTCACTCAAGATTTAGAGTTGACTAAAAAGGATATTGATACATGGATTCAACTTTATAAATTCAAATTAGAAATTTTGGTTGAGTAAAAAGTCATTCCAAATAAGAAAATGTTCATTGAATACAAGGAATATATGAAGAATAAAAGAGAAGTTATCAAGAATATAGTTAAATATATTGAAGAATCTATAAATATGTGTGATAATAAGATTTTATATCTTGCAGAGAAAATTAGAAAAATACCTTATCCTGTCAAAAATGATTCTCAAAAAATTCTTCTTGTGGAGACTGTTATTCAAGAATTTACATATTTGCTTCAAATAAAGATTGAAATATGTACTTTCATGTTGGATTTTATCAACAAATTAGTTCAATCTCAAGTCATCTTGGATAAACTACAAAGAATCATCTACAAGAGCAAGGATTTTCCATTTAACTTAGAAGATTCCATCACAAGGGTACTTGTTGTCTCCAAGAGTACATCTACCCTAGATAACAATGAAGTCCAAGCTATCTTGAAGATATATAAGGATTTTTTATATAAAAATAAAAAGGAAGAAATTCCTATGCCTAAAGACACTTTGTTTTGGTAATTTTTCATGTGTAATTTTGTTTGGTGCATTTTGCACATAATAAAAGTGCACAGTCCTAAGTCAAATTGGACTATCAATGAATAAGTCAATGTATTTATGTTTTTCTTATTTTTTTCATATATCCTCTCTATAAATAGGAGGATTATCTTTGTAAAATGGATCATCAATTTTTATAGAGGGGAAATGAAACTAAATTGAGAAAGAATTTTGAAACTTTGTATTCATATTGTAAATCTTGAATTCCATTCAATATAAGAAAATCAAGTGATCTTTCAATTTTTGTGTTGAAATAAACTTGTGGTGTGTTATAGGTGTTCTTATCTTTCCCATTACACTTTATTAGAAGTTTATTGAATTGTGGTATGAAATTTATATAAGATATAAGGTGCCAAGAATCTAATTTTAGAGTCTTTGAGCTACTTTTTAGTTATTGGGTTTATGATCGCATTGAAAATGAATTGCTGAGGAGACTTTGAGCTACCAATTATTATTCTTTGATTATTTTAATCTTTATTATAAATAAGGTAAAGACTTTGGGATGCACTTTATTCTATCTTTTAATTTTACTTTATTGGTATTATTCTTGTTAATCTTTTGGCATGAATATTTTATTATCAACACAATATTAGTGAAATGTTGATTTCAGCCATAGTGTGATGAGATAAAATCTCTCCTCAATGAAATGGATGGCTACAATTTATTTTTAACTAACACAACACTTTATTATTTACACTTATTTACAACAATGTTGTCATAATGGGTGATGTCATATCATCCAATTCTCTTTTTTTAGATTTAATGTTCAATCACAAACTTTCATTATTTTTCCTCACAAGAATAATATTTGTTATACATGTGGAGTGATGTATGGGAAATATAATGTGAACATTCAACATCTTTTGAATTTTAGCAAGGATGGTACCTGATATTTTTGGATTATACTGCCACTATTTTTGCTTATGAGGCTAAGATCTTGGACTGAGAGGAATATCATGTTGCACTACCTTAGGTCAAAAATATTTTAGATAAACATATGACTATGCTAATACATCAGTGCACTAATGTAGAAGAGCCACCAATTTTTCTCTATCCTTCAATGAGCAACATTTCCCAATATTTATGATTTTGGGGTCACTCTCTATTATTATATTAACTTACTCAATTTTTGTAGATGATTAGATTCTAATTGTTGATGTTTTATTAATTGATCATGCTTATCAAAAATTCTTTCCAAATATACCAACCCTTTGGGAATCTTATTCCCTTTTAGCTGTAAGATATTTTCACCAGTTTCCTCATTAACTTTAGAAATTGATTCTTGAGGAGTGGAATCACTTCCTTCCAAATAAAACTCACTAAAATTAAACACCTTTTCCAAGAATGATATGACTTGATCATCATTATTAAAAAATTACATTTGATTAACATTCTTAAGAACACTAGGTTAAAAAACCAACTCAATGGTATACTTGTTTCCTTGAAAATATTTGTTATGAATCAGGAGGGTGGTTGAAATAACCAATGAATCAGCTCTATCATTGTATTCTCTTAGAAATATTGATATATTGAACACATCAAAACTTTCCATGCATTCCCAAACTTGATTGTGATAATTCCATAGTATTTCATTCTTTGTTTGATATAGATTCCTAACTTGGCAAATGATTAACTCAACATCACCTTATGCATGAAGATTTTTTATTCCTTTCTTTTGTGAAACTTACATTCCTAAGAATAAGGCCTCATACTCAGTATTATTATTAATATTATAAAACTATAACTTAAAAGAGAAAGGGAAGAATTTTCCTTTTGAGCATATGAGAACTATCCCAGCTCCAGATCCAATTGAAGAGGAACTGCCATCAAATTCCAAAGTCTAAACATCATTTGAACTCTCAACCTTAATAGTGTCAAAATCCAAAATATTTTCATCTGAAGAGGGAAACTCTTCTATTTTTTGATCTTCTTCTGAAATATCATTTGAAGATATTAGATCTTCATTTGTAGTCAAGAAATACATACCCATTCTAGAAGTTTTAAAAAGAATCTAATTTTTTAGGTCTTCAATCTTTGTTAAAGTATCCTTCACTTAATTCTCTAGGTGAAGTTTCTACATAACATCCTTAACAATTATCCTATCCTTAGACCAATCCATATTTATTTATCTTCCAACATATTTGCAAAAGTTACATCCCAAGAGAATTCTATATGAGGCTAGAACATCAGCCACTAGAATTATCATTTGATCTTTTTCTCTAGAAACGTAACAAATGCAATTATGCATCCCTGATTTGGCATATGAGAGGTACTTATTTGGTTTCCATTAAGAATCAATGTCTAAAAGTCTTTGTTAATGTTAACCCCAAGGTAGTAGCCACCTTGGCAGGTATCACATTATCAAAATCACCTGAATCAATAACATAATTATTGAGCTTATAACCATTGAAAAATAAGGAAATATAAAAAGGTTCTATTTTTTTATAATTAGATTCAAGAGTTACAACCAAGTTTTTTTACTTTGGTTTTGGCTTAGGGTTAATTGGTGCACTCTTAGTTGAAGTTTGATCAAAATTGATCCCTTTGATTTTTACAAATTTTGTCACTCTTTTAAATTGATCAAGGTTTGATTGGATGTACTCTACCTTTGACATTTGAATTTTAGTCTTCTTGGCATGATCAATGATATCAAAAGTTGGATATCGGGTAGCCAAGGAGAATAAAACATTTTCATTTTTAGTTTTTAGGTTTTGGATATTAGGTCTAGATGTTGAAGGAGAAGAGGTTGAATTATGAGGAGTACTTACTTGTTTATCTGCCACCTTATCTTTTGGTTAAAATGGAAAAGGAGTTCCTCTTTTGGAAATTGTAACCTCCTTTCTTGGTTCATCTTTGAATTTTATTATCAATATTTTGTTGTTGGTTTCGATGACTTTGAGAATGGGTAAAGATAACATAAGACTCACCATGTGTGTCTTCCTCTTATTCAACTTATTCTTCTTCAAAATTCAAAAACTTGATATTAGAGTCACCAATTTATTCATCTTCATCTCCTATAAAGGGATTAGCATCATCTTCAAGAACATATTCTAGCTCTAGATTATCATCATTCTTAGGTTCCAACCAATCAACTACTACATTATCTAGCGGTGCCTCTAGTACAAGCCTTGCTTTTGGTAGAGGAAGCTTATTTTGATTTCTAATAGTATTATTGGAATAATTCAAAGAATTTGGATATTTTCTTCTTGTAACATCCTTTTATGAAAGAAAAGACATGCCTTGAGACAGTTGCTTCTTAAGTGCAAGCAAATCACTTGTTAGCTTTTGAACCATGGGATCTGTAGTCCTAAGAGAAGGTGAATTTGTAGAAGGCTACCCTCTAAACTTAATAGAATTATTTATCACCTTCCCTACTAGAATAAAATCATCTTCTATTTAAGTGGCTAAACTTTGAGTGACATCAAGATTAATTGGGGCTACTCTTCACAAAAGAAAACTCACGTTAGGAAATTGAGAATTGATGAAGAAACACTTTAAATTCTTAGGTGTAAGTCGAGTAACTACTAGAATCCTATTCCTCAACTTGTTAAACTTTACCACAAACTCATGCATAGGATCATGTGCTTCCTTATTCATTTATGTAAGATAAGACAACAAGGCATTATCATATTCTACAATCTTGAACCTTGCCTCAAATTTAGTCTTGAGCATAGCACAATTAGTGATAATACTAGTTGTAAGATGATAGAACCAATCAATAAAAAGACCTTAAAGTGTTTCTAAAAATAAAATTATAGAAACATCTTCATGTTCCACTCCAATAACTCCACATGCAATGTATAATGTAACAATATGTCCATTTGGATTTTGATTTCCATCACCATAAAACATAGGAAATTTTTTCTATGAGACATTAGGTAGTTCATGAGATGGTGGTGCCAAATTCAATGGACCAAATTTAGTCCCCCATAGACCTTGAGCTTCCATTCTTTATGGATTATATGGAGGTATGACAAACCTTTACAAAGGCAAAATAGGTAAAACTTTATGAATATTGGTAGCTTCTCCTAGTATAGGATATATTATATTTGTAGGTGGGAAAATTCTTGTATACTGAAGAGGTGACCTTGCATGTGTTGAAAAAAGATCAAAGTTGTGTTCTTGCAACAACTAAAATGTTGGATTAATGAGTCCTATTGCCCTTCTACCATGAGTGTATCTTTGTTCCACTAGAATGTGAAAAATACTTAGAGAGAAAAGAAATTAACTACATCAAAACAATAGAAAATAATAAGGTGATTATCTTATATGAACTAAATGAGTGTAGAGCTTAGTTATATCTTCATTCCCCAGTGGAGTAACTAAAAACTATTGGGTGAATATTTTGTTACCAAAAAAATGGTAGCAAAATGATTATTTTAGCCACAGTGTGATGAGATAAAATCTCTCCTCAATGAAAGGGGACGCACCATTTTGTTGTTAACAAACAAAACACTTAATTATTTACACTTATCTACAACAATTTTATCATAATGGGTGTTGTCATATCATTTAAATCTCTTTTCCTAGAATTTATTTTCAATCACAAACTTCCTTCCATTATTTTTCCTCATAGGAACAATATTTTCTATCCATGTGGAGTAATGTATGGGAAAGATAATGTGAGCATTCAACATCTTTTGAATTTCAATGAGGATGGTAGTTGATATTTTGGGATTATACTACAACTATTTTTGCTTATGAGGTTGAGATCTTGGCTTGAGAGGAATATCATGTTTCACTTCCTTAGGTCAAAAAAATCTAGATCAACATATGAATATGCTAATACATCAATGTACTAATGTAAAAGAGCCACCAAGTTTTATCTTTCCTTTGATGAGCAACATTTCCCAATATTTATCATTTTGGGGCCACTCTTTATTCCTATATTAACTTTCTCAATTTCTACAAATAAATTAGATTCTAATTATTGATGTTTGATGAATCAATCATGCTTATCAAAAATTCTTTCCAAAGATACCACCCCTTTGGGCATCTTATTCCCTTTTAGTTGCAATATTTCTTCACTAGTTTCCTCATTAACTTTAGAAATTGATTTTTGAGGAGTGGAATCACTTCCTTCAAAATATAACTCACTAAAATTTTCTACCTTATCTAAGAATGAGATGACTTTCTCATCATTATTAAAAACTTGCCAATGATTAACATTGTTAGGAACATTGGGTTGAAAATCCAACTCAATGGTATATTTATTTCCTTAAAAATATTTGTGAGGAATTAGGAGAGTGGCTGAAACAACCAATGAATCAAATTTATCATTATATTCTCTTAGAAATACTTATATATTGAATACATCAAAACTTTACATGCAATCCCAAAATCGATTGTGATAATAACTTAGTCTTTCATTCTTTTTTTGATATAGATTCCTAACTTGGCAAATGATTAATTCAACATCACCTTGTACATGAATATTTTTTATTCCTTTCTTTCATGCAACTTCCATTCCTAACAATAAGGCCTCATACTTAGTAGTATTATTAGTATCATCAAACTGTAATTTAAAATTGAAAGGGAAGACTTTTCCTTTTGGGCATATGAGAACTATCCTAGCTCCAAATCCACTTGAAGATCAACTGCCATCAAATTCCAAAGTATAAACATCATTTAAACTATCAACCTTAATAGTGTCAAAATCCAAAATCTTTTCATCTGAAGAGGGGAAATCTTCTATTTTGTGATCTTTTTCTAAAATATCATTTGAAGATATTAGATATTCATTTGTAGTCAAGAAATACATACCCATTCTAGATGTTTCAAAAAGAATCTAGGCTTTTGGGTCTTCAGTCTTTGTTAAAATATACTTCACTTGATTCTCTGGGTGAATTTTTTTCATAAAACCCTTAACAAGTATGTTATCGTTAGACCAATCCATATTTATTTATCCTCAAACATCTTTTAAAAATTTACATCCCAATAGAAATCCATATGAATCCAAAACATCAACCACTAGAATTGTCATTTTGATCCTTTTCTCTAGAAACACAATAAATACAAATTATGCATCCTTGATTTGGCCTATAAGAGGTATGTTTTTGGTTTCCATTGAGAATAAATGGCCAAAAGTCTTTGTTAAGGTTAACTCCAAGGCATTATCCACCTTAACAGGCATCACATTATCAAAGTCACCTGAATCAATAACATAATTACTGAGCTTATAACCATTGACAAACAAGGAAATATAGAAAGATTCTATTTTTCTAGAATTAGATGTAGGAGTTAAAATAAATTTAATTTTCTTTGTTTTTGGCTTAGGTTCAATTGGTGTACTCTTAGCCAAAGTTTGATTATAATTGATCCCTTTTATTTTTATAAAATTTTCCAATCTTTCAAATTGATCAAGATTTGATTGGAGGTACTCTGCCTCTGACATTTGGATTTTAGTCTTCTTAACATGATCAATGATATCAAAAGTTGGATATGGGGTAGCTGAGGAGGACAAAAAAAATTCATTTTTAGGTTTAATGTTTTGGTCACTAGGTCTAGATGTTGAAAGAAAAGAGGTAGAATTATGAGTACTTACTTGTTCATCTTCCACCCTATCCTTTGGTTTAAATAACATAGGAGTTCCTCTTTTGGAGATTGTAACCTTCTTTCTTGGTTCATCTTTGGATTTTCTTTTATCAACTTTTTTTTGTTGATTCAATTTAATTTGAGAATGGGTAAAGATGGCATAAGACTCACCATGTGTGTCTTCCTCTTGTTCAACTTCTTCTTCAATGTTCAAAAACATGATATCAAAGTCACCAACTTATCCCTCTTCATCACTTGCAAAGGTATTAGAATCATATTCAAGAACATATTCTAGTTCTAAAACATCATCATTCTTAGGTTCCAACCAATTAACTACTTCATTATCTGGTGGTGCCTTTAGTACAAACCTTGTTTGTGGTGGAGGAAGCTTATTCTGATTCTAATTTCTAACAACATTATTAGAATAAGTCAAAGAATTTGGATATGTTCTTCTTTGAATGTCATTGTATGAAGGAAAAGACATGTCTTGAGACATTTTCTTCTTAAGCACAAGCAACTCATTTTCTAGCTTTTAAACCATGGGATCCATAGTGCTAGGAGAAGGTGAATTTGTAAATGGCTGCCCTACAATGGGCAACTTCTGAAGCTTTTCACTTAGTGAAGTTCCAGATAAGTTTGTAATTTTTTTAAATATCTATATATTCTTATTTATTTTTGTTTTAGTCTATTCTATAGCTTCACTCCATGGCCCAATGGAGAAAGGCATTTAGATTTCTAGGATTTTATTTCCTTCAGGTGTTTCAAAGAATAGTTGAAGAAAATTCCCCAGTTAGAGCTAACTATTATCATTGAATTTAGTAGGCTCAATTCATGGGATAACCCCTATGTAACTTGTTCATCTCATATCCCATGATCTCTAAGCTTAAAAAATGAGGCTAATCACTACCTCCTTGCACTTGTTTTTCCTCAAAAAGTTTGTTTTTGAAGGAAGTTTTTAATCCTATGTAGTTCAAAGAATTTTAGCTGAACTATACCAAGTCTAATTTGTGCAAACCAGAGAATTTTCTTTAAACTACACTTCCAAGTGTAGAGTTAGATAAACTATTTGTCATTTCATCTACAAAGTCAAAGAAATTCCCCTACTTTGCATTGGTCCCACCATTGTGTTAGTAATTAACATTGCATTAATTACTTATTTTTATATATATTTACTTGTGTAATTTTATTTTTACCACTTTTCTTTTCCATTTTTAGATTTGAGTGCACCTTCAGTCATTGTTCTTGAGCTCAATTTCACTTTAGTTCATCGCCCTTGAATTTGTTGATTTTATTGTTTTTGTGGCCTAGTATTTTTCATCTTCTTTTTCTTTTCATCATGTCTCAAGTAATTCTCTATTTTACTTGTTGTTTTCATTGGTTTATTTCTTTATTTATCTTCCTAAGGTTTTTTTTTATATTTTTGTCTTGAGCCTTTCCCTAAATTTCCAAGACCCTAACTCTCCTGGTGCATTTTAGAGATAATTCTCTAAGATGTAACAAGAAACATTTTTCCTATCACCTTTCTAGTGCACTCTAGATAAATTTCTATGGAGTGCACATTTCACATTTTTAGTGAAATTTAGAGAATTTTTTCTAAAGTGCACATTACACACATTTTTAGTGCACTTCGGAGAACTTTCTTTGAAGTGCATGTGGTTTGGTGCACTTTGGATAATTGTATCTCAAAGTGCATGTGTTTTGGTTCACTTCATATAATTTTATTAGACGTGCATGTGGTTTAGTGTACTTCAAAAAAAAATTCCAAAATGCACATTTTACCCTCTTTGGTGTAGTTTAGAGAATGTTTTCCAAACTACACCAAAAACTACATCTGGTGTAGTTCATGAAAAATTCTTTGAATTACACCAAAGTTTCCAAAATTATGCAATTTTTTCTTGATCCTACATCTTTCCCTAAAAAAATGGAAATACTAACTTTGGAGAATAAAAATTTCTCTTTTGTAGATACTTGATCAATGATAAAAGATTCTCTAGCTAAAGGAATAATGAAGTATGAATTTGATGGTGTGTTTCTAGAATCTATAGTGGACTCAAATATAGATCATATTGGAGATATAGAGATTGATCATGTTGACATGACTGGGTTCTTACAATGGTTAGGCAAATATCCTATATCTCCACATATGCAACATATTCTTAACAGTGAAATACACCTAGTAGTTATATTTCTTGTGTCAACTCAAGAACTAAAGTTCATCTTAATAGCTACTACTCACTTTGATAAAGAAACTAGGTCAGTCAAGGATGCCAATGGAAAGTGGTAATTTGACTATATGCCAAATAATTTGATAAAGTTTTTCATATTTTAGACATTGAGGAATTATCAGATATAAGTGTGGTAACAACCTAGGAATATTATGATAGGAATCTTGAGAAATTCAAGAGGCACATCAATGCAAATTGGTTGAAGACACCAAGGCATTTAATTGCAATATGGCCAAAAAGTTTTTACCAAAGTGAATATATGCAGGAAATAGGAGATTTAATTACTCTCCTAAGTAGGGTTAAAGGTCTTACCACATCAAATATCTTTCAAGAATGGATGTATCACTACATTTTTATCATTAAGGAAAATAAGCAAAGAGTTTATTGGGGAAGTTAGATTAGTGATGACATATACCACCAACTTTTTGAAGTAAGTTCTTCTCTAAAGTTCTATATGACTTCTTATCTAATATATGCCATATCCTGGATGAGGAATTTTCTAGGACCGACCAGTGTTGGAAAAAGGAAGAAAGTTCTTATTTTCAAGTATTATCCACATTTGACCCTTAAAGAAGGCATTGAAATTTTTAGAAGAGTTAATGATGCTTTATTATACCAATTCATTTTTTTTTTTTGAATAGGAATTGGATAATAAAAGGGTTTCAGATCAGGCATGGGCAACAGTGAATAGGATTAGTTGTATTTTCTTTCAGTTCCCAACTTTCACCTACATTAGGGTAGGAGGATTTAATGAACAACCTTACATGCTACCTAGGTACCCAGGTGATAAATTGATTTTAATGGAGATGTGCAAACAGATGATGACCATACACAAGAAGTAATCAGATGCACATAAAATAAGATTCAATTTTCCTATAAGCATTGGTTGATACACCATTTCAACTACTCCCAAGGCTAAGACAATGGAAACTAAAATGAAATAGATCACCCTTAAAATATATAAGATTAGAAAATATTTTGATTATATAATTATAAAGGAAAACCTGAAAGGTAATTATGTACATGTGAACAAGATTGAGGATATATAGGTAGAATGTAGAAATGAATAAGATGAAAGGAAACTTAACTATAGTTATCTCACTGCCGATCAAATTAAAGAGCTACAATTAGCTAACATTATAGTTTATCTCTTTGATGATGAAAATATATTAGATCTTTCATATGAAGGAAGTCAAATTTTCTTCTCCTCTTATTTCTTTAATCCATTGGTCTATAAAAGAATGAACATCTACCAAAGAAATATTTCTACCCATACTTGCAAGAACTAGTGCTTGGTTGGAATCTAAACATATTAAATTAAAATATTTCAAGATAGGGTTAGAAGAAGAATATGATGAAGACAATGCAAGGAAACATTAGGAATTGAGCATGAAGAATAAAGAAGAGGCATTCACATCCACTTAGAAACCAAGATTTGTATTAGTTAGTAAAGGAAATAAGAAAGACAAAGAAGCTAGTGTTGAGAAGAGTGTTCAAATAGAAACACAAGAGAAACCAGATGTGAGTGATGCACTACCTTAATCAATAATTTTGTAACCTCTCATTTAGTAGTCTCTACAACTTGAATCCACACAATCAGAAGTTCCTATAGTCAAAAACCCTTAGTAAATAGTTTCTTAGGTGAAATTATCTATAGTTCCATCCATTATTATATCTATACCAACTATTTTTGTTCTCTCTCAAGCTACTCTTTTAGCTCCACCTTCTCCTCTTAGTGCCATAGTATTTCAAGTCCCTTCCCAAGGCACTCTAGATCAAGTTTTTGATTCTTTGTCTAATTTACCTAATCCTACAAAATCATTGGGATCCTGGACCAATTTGTACTTAACAAGATATAAACAAATTCATGTCCACATCTTCTACTAAAATTACAACTCAAGCTCCTGTCACCCCCATGTCTAAAATATTGTTAGACCCAAAAGTAACATTCATGTCAACCCAAACCCCACAAATAATAACCACTACCCCATTATTGTCAAATCCTCTCTCAAATACATTTTTTATTCCACTTTCCATTCCACTTACCTCAAAAACTATTGTTCCTCTTAAAACATCACAATCCTTGGTTTTTTTTTCTCAAAAAGATTCATCTCCTATTCCTCTATGGATAATTTCTCAAACACCTAAGAGGAAGAAACAAGTTGTTTCACCTGATGATTTTTATCTTGGTCAACTTATCCTAGTAAAACCCAAAATGACAAAGAAGGCCAAAACTATGTCAAGGGTAATTTTTGAATCTAGGCATAAGTATGTTGAAGTTGTAGTGCCTCCTGAAGATAGAAACATTGAGGATATTCAAGCATCTAGATATGCATTAGGATGGATAGATATTTGTAAATGAACTCATGAATGTGAAAAGGAAGATTTAAAAGTAGCAATGGATTCCTTGATTGAGAGATATGATAAAGATAATAAGGTTAAAGATCAACTCAAAGTACAAGTGGAATATCTGACTTCTGCTTTACTAAAAATCACCCAACCTTCTGAGTCTATTGATCCTATTGTGCATGAAAATACTAAAAGAGATATTCAACTTGTATAAAAAATTAAATCTTAAGGTCATACATTAAATTCTTAGATTGAGAGACTAACAAGACAAGGTACTCAAATGTTGTATTCTACCATTGGATTTTTGAATAACTTGAGTGAAATAAAAATATTAATTTAGAAAATAATTAAAGCACTCACTCAAGATTTGGAGGTTACTAAAAAGAATATTGATACATGGACTAAAATTTATATATTCAAACTAGAGATTTTGGTTAAGCAGAAGGTCATTATAAATAAGAAAATGTTCATTAAATATAGGGAAGCTATGAAGAATAAAAGAGAAGTTCTTGAGAATCTAGTTAAATATCTTGAAGAAGCTAAAGATATGTGTGATAATAAGATGTTAGATCTTGTAGATAAAATTGGAAAACTCCCCTATCAATTTAAAAATGATTTTTAAGAAATTCTTCTTATGGAGACTGTTATTCAAGAATTTACATCTTTACTCCAAACAAAGATTGAAATAGGTACTTTCACACTAGACTCCATCGATAAATTAATTTAATTTCAATTCATCTTGGATAAACTAAAAAGAATCATAGACAAGAGTATGTATTCGATATTTAACTTATAATATTCTATCACAAGGGTACTTTTCTTCTCCAAGACTACATGTAGCCTAGATAAAACTGAAGTCCAAGCTATCTTGAAGAGATATGAGGATTTTTTAGAGAAGAATAAAAAGGAAGAAATTCCTATGTATAAGGACAATTTGTTTTTGTAATTTTTCATGTGTAATTTTTTTGGTGCATTTTTCACATAATAAAAGGACACAGTCCTAAGTCAAACTAGACTGTCAATGAGTAAGTCAATGTATTTATGTTTTTCCTATTTTTTTTCATAGTTCCTCTCTATAAATAGGAGGATTCTCTTTTTAAAATGGATCACCAATTTCTATAGAGGGGAAATCTTATTAAATTGAGAAATAATTTTTAAACTTTGTGTTCATATTATAAATCTTGAATTACATTCAATATAAGAAAATCAAGTGATCTTTCAATTTTTTTGTTGAGATAAACTTGTGTTGTGCTGGAAATGTTCTTATGCAATTTTATTTACACTTTCTTATAAGTTTATTGAATTGTGGTATGAAAATTCTATAAGATAGATGGTGCTAAGAAGCTGATTTTGGAGTCTTTGAGCTACTTTTTAGTTATTGGGTTCGTGATCACATTGAAAGTGAATTACTAAGGAGAATTTGAGCTGCTGGTTATTCTTATTTGATTATTTTAATCTTTCTTAGAAATAAGGTGGAGACTTTGGACTTAACTTTATTCTATCTTTTAAGTTTACTTTGCTGGTATTATTCTTGTTAATATTTCGGCTAACAAATCTAAATATAAGTTATATTTGGTTCATCAAGTGATTTTAGATTTTCAAATTATATCACAAAAAATGGAAGAATTTTTTTTATTGAACATCAATTCTAAAAATAGATAATTGGGTGATATGAAAACATCCATTATGATAAAATTATTGTAAATAAGTGTAAATAATTAAGTGTTGTGTTAGTTAACAATAAAATGGAGCCTCCCCTTTCATTGAGGAGATATTTTATCTCATCACATTGTAGCTAAAATCATCATTTTTCTACCATTGTATCGGTAACAAAATATTCACCCAATGGATCTAAGGCTATCTCTTCTTGTTGTTCTAAGGACATTCCTTTCATTTTATCCATAAGGGCAACATTTGCAAACCCTAAGAACTAGTATTTGAAAGGAGTTAATCAGTTGTGATCCCTTATCTTCATTGCTTGGTGTCATCTTGTTGTGGATTACCTCTTGGGTAATTATATGGCATATGCACATCATTACATTAGAATCATCATGAATTTGAGTCATCCATCAAGTTATTTTGGCTACCAACCAATTCTCTATTTGAGTTTAGTAGGACTACTTGCAAAATATTAGAAACCAAGATGATTTGATTTGCAAGTTGAACTTGGTGATTTGACCTCTACCCTCCTTGATACTAGTCATGATGATATAACACTCTTAGTCCTTGGTAATTTTATTAATGGGGCTTCAATGGTATATCTTTTTACCTTTTGAGGTTTATGATTTTATTTCAAAAGTATTACATGATGTTTTTCATTTCATTCATCTCCATATCTAGCATGGATGAAGTAGATGTACTTATTTGAGTAGGTAGATATGCATACATGGAAGGAGATGCTTGTGAGGTTCTTGGGACTTCCTCTTGTGGTGACATTTATAGTTCTAGGAACATGGGAATTGGTGGGCATGGTAGAATCTTCTCAATGTCTATCAAATTATTTTATGTTATGACTGTTACATCATACACATCTAGTAGTTTATAGCCTCTATGGGACTAAAACATAATTTTTATGTTTGAGTTGAAGTATTTAAGGTAGAATCTAATGGACATACCCATAGGTGGTTAACCAACTATCAATATTATTTACTAGGTCTTGTGGAACTTGATATTAAAATCAATGCTGGCCTTTTATGAGGCTCTTTGATAATGATTAGTTTTTGTAGGAGGGATGACTGATCTCCATTCTCATTGAATCACTCAAATAATTTGTTTCCCAATTCATCCTAGGTGGTGATGGAGTTGGGAGGAAAAGACCAATACCAATCAAGATCTCACCCTTTAAAAGAGGTGGATAATAATCTTAAGGCCACATTCTTCTCTATGACATAATACATAGTACAAACATTTTCAATATCTTAAATATTTTTTGTTGTACTTTTGAAATCCTCCCTTATTAATTTAGGGAGTGCCTTCAAGGTGTTATTAGAGATAGGGTCCCATGTACCTAGGGATACTAGATATATGAGTGAGATACCACTATTCCATGCTATGAAGTCTATTGGTGGCCATTGGATAACTATCTATTATGGTTATTATGTTTTGTTAGACCCTATAATTCTTTGTTGAGTTACAACTAACATAGGTGTTAGTAACAAGTTTGGATTCTATGATGTTTATGACCTTGTGATAGGTCTTTAGCTCATATGCCCTAATCTCTAGTCAGGTAGACTTGTCCCATTAGGCATGTTAGAAAAAGGGAATTGTTGATACCTAAAACTATCATTCTTAGCAAATAATGTCCTATGGGAAACTTTATAGATGTGGGACTAAATTGTGATCTATGAAGCATACTCTAGGATTTTAGAAGATGGGTCTTTTTATTATTTTAAGGTGATAAGGGGAAGAATGAAAATGAAAATAAAACTATGTTGATGCATCAAAACATTAATGTATCCACCTAATATTGCATAAAATAGCTCAAACCTTTGAAACACTATAGACAATTTAAAGGAGCATATGCATGATTTAATATCTACAACATAAACAAGAGCCACTAATATATAAGTAGAGAATAGAAATAACAAAGAATAATATATTCCACTAAACATGACATAGAACACCACATCCTCTTCATTTTTGGATGGAGAACCAAATACAAAAGGCCTAAAGGCAAAGTATACAATATTTGATCCTTCCCATGAAGGGAACATGCTAAGGTCATGAAAATGAAAATAAATAATTCTTTTTATTTCTATTCAAATTTAAACTATTACAATGGCTACTCTTTGATAACAGTCATAAATAAAATTTATATTTTCTAATGTCTAACCTTTACAAAAGAAAAGAGCCTTAAATATATAAGAACAATAGCCTCATAACGACATAACACCTAGAACCTAACACTCACACTCATGATGAGGCTATTGCAACCGAATGAGGGCTTCGACTCATGAGTGCAATTGGTCTTCAAAATTATAGATATGGAATAAATATTGATGCCTCATGATCCCCAGTACACTTAAAAGAAGCATAGTGGTGATGCATGTCTCTTCCTCATACTACCTCTATAATTATGATTATAAATGAGGCCCACTTCCCTCAACCAATGGCATTACTTGAAGCTCTAATAGGAAAAAAAGTGTTGTTGAAGAACGTTGGGATGACATGTGGAATACTAAGAAGATATCATTCTCCTTTGAGGCCCTTTTATTAATTTTTAATTGATAGCACATGGATCCACCATGTGGTGATCTAACACTACTTTTGGGGAAGTTAAGAGCTATTTTGCAAAGAATGAGTATGGGGGTGCAATGTGGAAGGTTTTATTCCTTTTTTTTATAATTTCATAGTGGGTCCCACCCATTATTTCATCGGCCAATAGTATTTTTTAAAGCCATGATGAAAATAAACCTACCTTGGATAAGCACCATGATGCCATGTGTCAAGATGGAACTACTCCTAGGTGAGTTAGGAATATTTTTGTGAATAATAAATGCTAGGGTACCACATGGTAGTAGCAAAAGAATTTGAGACTTAGCCAAAAATAAAAAGGGGAATTAAGGAAGATGAGGCCAATATTTAAATCACCAAACTTTCCAAGCACATCCACATCAAAAATCTAAGTGCCCCTATAAAAATGTGGATTATAATCCACATTTCTGAAATTCAACTCAAGAAAGATTAAAAGAAGGGATGCCAAGCATTTATCATTAAGATAAATGATATGGAATCTTCTAAGGAGAAATATATCAAAGATTATCCTTTTATAAAAAGCTTTCATTACATGTTTCTACAAGAATTACCAAGATTACCACCTAAGCGTGAGTTTGATTTCTTAATTGATATCATAGATAGATTAGAACTATAGTCTAAGGCATCATATAGAATGACAACCACTGAATTGGTTGAGTTAAAGGTAAACATTTAGGATTTTTTGTCAAAATGGTTTGATTTGATAGAGTGTATCACCATGGGGTGATCTAGTTATCTTTGTCAGTAAGAAAGATGACACTATATGCCTATGTATAGACTATATGATGTTGAATGAAGTAACTATAAAGAAAAAATATATGTTTACATGCATTGATGATCTCTTTGATCAAATGTTAGGAGCTAAAATCTTTATAAATATTGATCTTAGAGTAGGTTATCACCAAATGAGGATCCATGAAGAGGATATCTCAAAAATAGCATTTTGGACTTGATATGGGCACTATGAATTCACAGTGTTACCATTTAGATTGACAAATGCTCCATAAACATTTATGAATCTTATGAATAGTGTATTCAGGCATTACCAAGATTATTTTGTGTTGGTCTTTCTTGATGACATCCTCATTTATGCCAAGGATGAGGAAGAGCACTTATAGAATTTGGAATTAGTTTTTAAATGTTTACAAAAGCATAGATTATATGGTAAGTTGTCTAAGTGTGATTTTTTCCAAAATAAAGCGCAATATCTAGGACATATTATCTATTGATGGTATTTTAGTAGATCCAATAAAGATAAGAGCCATTATGGAGTGGTTGACACAAAATAATGTGCATGACATAAGAAGATTCATGGGACTAGTAGGCTATTATAGAAAATTCATTCCAAATTTCTCTAAAATAACTAATCAAATTACCTCTCTTTTTTGGAAGAATCATAGTTTCATATGGTTAGATAAGTGTAAGGTAGCCTTTCAAGAATAGAAAAGGAGGCTTACTTTAGCACCATTGATAAGAGTTTTTAATCCTAATGGTCAATTCTCTATGATCACAAATGCATTCGGGGATATACTTGGAGGAGTTATTACTCAATATGGTTTAGTAGTATCCTATGAGTGTAGGAAACTAAAGCCATATGATTTTAATTATACCCTAATGACCTATAAATTGTGGTAGTTATGCATGCTTTCCATGTTTGAAACATTAGCTATTTGGAAAACCATTTAAACTCAAGGCTAATAACTTAGGACTTAATTACATCTTCACCTAACTAAATATGAATTCTCATCAAAGACAATGGTTAGATTTCTTATGTGAATATGATTTCAATATTAATTAAATCAAAGGCAAGGAGAGTATAGTAGTTAATGCTTTAAGTTGTAGAAGGTAAATAGTAGTAGTGGATATTATTAAGATTAATTTCATAGATCAAGTGATAAATTATTATCAAGAGATGAATTTTATAATCAAGTCAGTGAATCATTGTTTGAGAATGCTAAAAATCCTAAGTTTAAGGGTTTTAAGATAGAGAATGATGGTCTTTTATAGTACAATGGTAGGATGTATGTACATGATAGGGAGAATATGAGGAGTAAAGTACTAAAAGAATTGCACAATAACCCATTTATAGGACATACAAGAGTAACCAAGATCATGACTGAGCTTAGACCACTCTATTTCTAGAAAGGAATCAAGAGAGATGCATTAGATTTTGTGTCTCATTATTTAGAATGTCAATGACATATCTATATGGCTAGATTATTGTATCCACATGGCATACCATAATGGAAGTGGAAGGTGATTATTATGGACTTTGTCCAAGGTTTTTTGTTATTTAAAGATAGGCATGACATGATTTTGGTAATAATTGACAAACTAACCAAGATAGCTCACTTTATTCTAGGCAACTTGACAGATGACACACCTACGATTGCAAGGAGATTTGTAAAGGAAGTGTATCGATTACATGGTTTTACAAATAAGATCATTTTGGATCAAGATCCAAAGATGAATTATAGGTTTTGGTTGACTTTGATTTCAACTTTAGGTAGTAAATTGAACTTCATCACTACTTATCATCTATAGACTAATGGAAAAATAGAGTGAGTTAACCAGAATTTAGAAGATCTCCTTTGTATGTATTTCATGGATCAATAATATAAGTGAGAAGAGTAACTTACATTGGTTGAGTTTGTATACACATAATATTTTAAAACTTTTATCAATTACTATAACTTTGTATATTGTATGAACCCATCGAGTCCCAATCTCTTTGAGTGCATACCTTAAGGGGTACACTGAGAAAGGGGTGGGCAAACCATTGGTGCTTCATAAGATTGTTATCCATTTTTCCACTTTCCATATACAAACATGTCTCCTAAAACAATTTACCTTAAGTTTATTCTTCTCTATTGTACCCATTTTAGTCATTGGTCACATCATTATCCTCCTTGTTCTTGCCTTGACCCCCTTTAACCAATTGACTATACTAGTTTGATTGGGTCAACCCTATAGAGTTTTTAGCCTCTGATTATTATACAGGGTCTACTGGGTTAACCCTATACTATTTAGGGGTATTTTTCACTTGGATTTTTATTAACCCCTTGGCTGACCCATCTTGGGACCTAGTGATTTATCTCCCAAACACATACAGGGTCGATTGGGTCAACCCCATATAGTTGATATATTCAAAAGGATTTGGGTAAAGAATTTCTTATTTATAAAATTTCATTTCTAACCATTTGAGAATATATAAGTGAAGAAGAATAATTTTGAATGAACATCTACTTATTGACCATTCTACTTGAGGAATAAATATTAGGGTTCCATACTTTCTTTGGAGATATGGATCTTGTCTTATGGAGAAGTCTTTTAGATGCATAGATAGGTTGTGTAGTGTAGAGCTGATTTATCTTTGTTATCCTTACATACCACAACAATATCTTGTGAAGCACCTTGGACAAGAGAGAGATTAGGGCTCGGTAGGTTTGTATTCAAGGTAACTATTCCTAGATTTATTTCTCTTTTGTAAGAGTAGATAGATAATGAAGTTGTGCTCTCTCCCATGCATTATAATTTTGTATACATTAATATGAGTATATGTATTCTATGCATTTTTAGTTTAGTTTATTTTGTTTTTAACCCCCACTCTGTGTTACAATTTTTGGTCTGCACTAAATTAGATTTATTTTCTTGTTTATTAGATATAGAGTAAACATTAAACCTAGGACTATTTTAGGGTTATTACATGATTGTGTTAGACTATAGGCTTTAGAACCCTTCCTAGCATTGTGTATTATTTTAGGTGATCCCTTGATTGGGTCTAGTGGATCCCCATATTGGTCAAGATTCCACTTAACAAATGTATTCCCAATCAGAAGTGTAGGTATGCTCTATCTTTTATGATTTAGGATTGATTTATAGACATGATGCATTTTTGATTACATACATTATGGTGAACCTTATGTGAACTAACCCTTACAAGATTTATTTAACTTATTTCATTCTTTCATTATTTCATCAATATTTTTTATCATATATTTTCCACAATGGATCAATTGCATTGACCCACCTCTAACTTTTAATCGTAGGATTTTAGGTATAGGCTACTAGATCAACTTGTCAACCTAGTACAGGTTTCTAGCTTTTCAGACATCTAGTCTAGACTACTAGGTCAACCTAGTCCACCTTGTACATTATAGACACTCAACAATAGGTTTTTGTAAAGCTTGATCGACCTAGTCAACCTAGTTAGCATAATTTGAAAGTGTATATCAAGGTTCTTGAATAATAATATTCATTTTCTACAACTATGATCAACAAAGGTTATTTTCTATCTCTTTATCTCTTTCTTTGTAGTATTTCCTTTTATAGTTTGAAGTCTTTAAAACTACACCTACATAGTCAACCAAATCAACCTTGTAGACCAAGTTCTGTGTTTTGTGTGATATCTAGATAATTTGGTCAACTCTGTTGACCCTTTTTATTTTCAAACCTTGCTTCTATAGTATAGGCTCAACCCTATTCTATATTCTATGCATACATGATTGACTATATCAACATTATACCTTGTTTCAAAGTTATAATTAACCTTATATGCTAGTAATTAATTCACACTTTCATTTCTTATTGCTTGCATGCTTAGAATAGATCACATAGCTTAATTATGTGGTTTTCAAATATTTTTTTATTTTCACTATTTTATATTTTATGCACACATGACCAAATCACAAAATCTAAACAAGTTTTTTAACATTTGTCTACCCAAGTCCAATCTACTTGGTCTTTATCACCAAGGGGGAAGCCAACTTGATATTCTAGTCAAGTATAAAGAGTGGTTAATAGTATATTTTGGTTAATCACCTGATACCCTTATGGCTAGAATGTGTGAATTGAGGGGGTAACCCCCAATACCAATCCTATATCATTACCACTATAGTTCCCTTTTAGTCCAAACTACCTAAAACCATCCGTAGATTGATTTCTAGTTCCTTACTTATAGTCAACTTTCCATCACATTTAATATCATATTATAATAATCTAATAAACATTTATGTTAACCAATTAGTTAGCTATTTACTTTCCAATTTTATTGCTTTCTCTTCACTCAATTATATTTTGTATAGAAAAAACTTTCATTAACCAACATTGGTCCAAGGTTTTGTGTTGTGTGCTTTAATTGAATTGGATAGAATTATTCTAATTGACTATTTTTTTCCCTTCAATTCTTTCTTTTCACATTACATTCAAAATTTATCTTATTTCAATTCAAAAATATATTATAGGCTTCTTAATTTTCCCTACCTATTATATCAGATCAACCCAATTAACCTTATACCTTTATCTCTATTCAATATACTAGATTAACCCAGTCAACCCTATACTATTTACAAACCTTGTTTACTCTTTTTTTATAGCCTCTACTCAATGTAATGGATCAACCTAGTTAACCTTGTATTTTTTATAGACCTTATTTTTATGCTAGGTTGACCCAGTTGACCCTGTACTATTTCTACCATTTCTTGTTTCCTTGCTTTCTCATCTTTATTTCTTTCCCTTCATGATGGAATTTCTTCTTGATTAAAATACTTAGGTTATAGTCAAAAAACATGATGAATTTTACCAACCCTCATAGGGTCTCCCATAGATAAAATAGGGCTCCTCTTTTGGATGTTAGTAATGTTCATATTGCCACTCACATAATGAACTATGGGACCCATCCTATTACCTTTTCATAGTGTAATACTCTCTTTTATTAATAAGATAAACCTAAACTAGAGTATACCCCTAAAATTCTCTTCTTTATCTCTAAATTTCCTCAACATCAAGGAAAATATCCTTATATTATTTACAATATTATGATTAATGGTTAATCTAAAGAGTCTCATTCACCTAATCCTACATTCTCAATTGGATTTGGGGGTACTTCTTTATTTTATTGTCACCCTTTTCCTTTTATTATTACCCCTTCTCATACCATGACCTCTTCCTCTATAACTTCTTCCACATACATACTTAGTATATCCACTAACATGGTAGGTTCTACATCTAGTGGGCCTCTCATGAGATCCATTATCCTTAATCCTTCCACCAGTGCATCATTTGCTACCCAAGGTAATCATGACACTAGTGTTTCTTATTATCAACCATTCACTATTCCATCTTTTTCTACAAAATCAAAATTTTCCACTAGTTCCTCACATTCTCATAATTCCTCTCAAGCTTCTATAAACACCAATAGTGGTACCCAAGCCACTAATACCACATTTAATACTTATAATAATTCTGATCAAATCCATCATAACACAAATCAAATCAAATATTGTTAAAAATACTTAATTAAATGAATACCTTTCAAGATCATAACACAAATCAAATGATGAGAATGGAAAACCACCTTCTCCATCTTCAAACTCATCCTAAAACAATGGCTTGGGTCACACATAACCAAAATATTCCCCCTCCTCTTTGATATTCTCAAGTAAATCTCATTCCTCAATATGCTTTGGTCAATAAAACCATTAATCATCTCCAAAATGAACCTCTCAATACTCAAATTTCTAAGATTGATATAGGAGGTATCACGCCTAAAATTTCTTATAATGGATCAACTGATCCCACATTTCATCTTAAAACATTTGGAAATGTTTATAAGGATTGGGTCAAATTAAACACATTTGCCACTACCAAAATCTTAACCAAAACTCTCACAACTGATGCCTTAGATTGATGCAACCAAATTATAACTCATTTCATTACTAGTTTGGAGGATTTAGTGAATGCTTTAGTTCAAGTGTTCCAAAATGTGATATTCCCAAAAACACTTTGGCTTACTTCATACATTGCAAACAAATTGAAAATGAAACTACTCAACCCTTTGTTAAAAGTTGGAAGAAAATTTCAAACAAATGTGATCATAACATGGTTGATTATAATATTTTCCATCTATTTACCAATGCCCTTTTTCCTAAACTTCAATATCAGGTATGCATTTTCTCGCCATGTACATTGGATGAGGTTATTAACCAAAATAAATTACAAGATTTCCTTATACATCAACTCAAGCCACCACAACCTTTAATAGGTCCTCATATCTTACTTAAGAACAAAAATCACAATGCTACCAATGATGGTGTTATAGATTCTTATGACACCATTTACAATATTTAAGTTGTCATTCATACCTCTTCATCTAAACTAGCTCCCCTTTCTCAAAAATATACTAATCCTCACATATATTCACCAACCAACATTAATTTTCATAAACCTCTATCCTTAAATAAATTTATTAAGCATATACCTAGACCTCTTCCACAAGAACTTGACCCTACCCATAATATGAAATCTTGGTATGATCCTAATAAGTTTTTTTGGTTTCATGCTAGTTGGGGTAATTCTCATGAGACTTGTAGACAACTTCATAATTTATCTATGGATTTTATTCTTGGTCCTAATTTTTATCATGATTCTATCATTCAAAAGCATCAACAAGCTTATGAAAAAACTTTTAAGGATTATAAATCACATGATAAATCTCAAGCCTTGAACCAAGCTAATACTCATTGACCTAATCAAGCCAAAGTCACCCCTTACACAAATAATTGATAAAGTCTTGTTGAGCCAAATTTTGAAGAGAATGTTGTTAACATGAATAATATGTGAAGGGTGGTTACTTTTATCAATTCCAAACCCCTATACACTCCTCCTTCATCTCAAACATATCATGTTATCCAAGATTCTTACCCAACTAATTTAAATGAGTTGGGCTAAAATTACCTTATTACTTTTAATGATTCAATTTTTGATTCTCCCTTGGATAACACTTCCTATTATATTTATACCACTCTTCCATCATATTCCAACACTAATTATACTCAAATTTATACTAACACTTCTACTAATTCTCAAAATAAACTTGAACCAACTACTTCATCATCACAACATAATTTACAAACTTGTTCCAAACTTTCTTATTCTTACCAACATAAATTCCAATTCACTTTGGAACTTCCTTCCATGGACCTCCTTATCCATTATGTACCTATATATAAGAACCTTCTTATGGGTTATGATGAGTGGGATCGAATCACATAACTCACTCATCTCCTATCCTAGATTCCATTCCTTGAGATTATGAGGACTTCTCAACATCATATAAATTATCTTATGAAACTATTATTTGAGATGAATATCCCTCATTCTCACCTAGTAGGATGATAAGTAGCCTTATATGGATCTAAGGATACTATATTATAATGATGTGAAGAGATGTTTATCAATGTTGATGAAACTATGCACACTTATCTTTCCTTAAAATTTATTATAGGTTCTATGATTCTTGATGATATTATTCTTCATATGGATGATCCTTCCTTGTTTATTTGTATCCAAATACATGATATCCAAGTTAATCATTGTATTGATTGATGATCCTTCCTTGTTTATTTGTATCCATATACATGATATCCAAGTTAATCATTGTATTGATTGATGAGGGCTCCAACACTAGCATTTCCTCTCTTAACTTCATTAAGACACTTGGATATTTGGAATGCAATCTCAAGTACACATGTAGCACCTACCAAGGATATGATAAAATTAAAATGCCTTTTCTATGTTGTGTGTGGATTCCCATTACCATCCCACCAATCAGCATTAATGTGAAGGTGATGATATTTAACTTTCCCCTTTCTTATAGCATCTTACTTGGTAGGTCGTGGACTCACTGTATGAGAGATGTTGCATCTTTCGCCTGCCAATGCATTAAATTCCCTCATAATGGATCCATTTATAGGATTCAAGGTGACACTAACCCTTAGAATTTTGAAGAATTCCAAGATCATGGCATCTTCAAAGTTCTTACTCTTTAACCTTTTCCTAGCATTACATTTTGTGAATCTTAGCATCATAATTTTCCTATTAATTCAACCTAAGGTTACAATGGACATCCAAAACTCATTGAGAACATTCATCCTAACCTCTTAGATTTTTATGATGATGAACCTGATGAGATTAACCTAAAAATTAAAACTTATGATCTCTCACCTCATCTCATCTTGTAGCTTCCTTTTTCTTTTTAGCCTCATTCTTACAAGCCTCCTTGTGATGATATTCTCATAGTCTTAACCAAGACTTGACATTCTATTTACCACACTTCCTTGGATGACTAGGTCTTCCTTACTTGTTTCATTGATATTCACACCCTAGATTAAAATGATGGTTATTCCCTAGATGATCCATTCTTAGGTGGTCTTATATAGGCATGTGATGTCAAGATTATCTATTATCATTCTTATTTACTTTAGTATTTTCATGTATCTTCCTATCTTCCTTAATTTATCATTCCTAATTTTAGTATTTTTCCTCTTTATCTCAAGGTAGAGATGGTGCCAACACCTCTATTTTCTGAGGAACCTTGTAGGAGTATGCTCATGGATCATGTTATGACTGGGATTTACCATTTTTGTGGGTACCTTGATCACCATAGTTGGTTTACTCTTGATATTAGTGTAACCCTTTTAGACCTTTTGTAGATGTCACTTCTCCCTTAGTATAGACCTTATTGGATCCCACTCTTACTCCCACTATAATTGAGCCCATTCTTGATCTTTCTATAGTTGATCCTATTCTCATTCCTGCTCTTGTTGAGCCTACCCTTGATTCTCATCCCATTGGTCCTTACATAGAGCCTAGTTCCATTCCTCCTCCATCACAACCTTCTCTTGGTGATGGTTTTCTTCCTTTGATTAAGATGGCTTTATTTCCCACCAAATGGTCCAACTAGTCTACTCTAACTTCTTCCACTCTTGTTACACCTCCTTTTATGATTTCTTCTCCTAAGACCACTCATAAGCTTGGTTTTTGCTTTTATGAGACAAATAATCATTCTTATACCCATTGTCACAAGTTGAAATAGTATATTGATCCTTTTAATCCTTCCTCTCCTTCCTTAGATAAATCCATATCACCACCAAAGGTTCTACCTAAGTACGATAAAGTATATTTTATATGACACTAACGTGGCACTCATCACATCAATCATTATTGCATATTTCAACAACACCTTAAGGACCACCTTATAGCTATTCATAGACCTTATTATATTCCTCCCATAGGTAATTCTCATAATAAGGATTCACCTTCTTCTCCCATGACTCCACCTCTAGTGGTTCCATCCCCTCCTTTGGTCCATTCATAAGCTTTTATGCCTCTACCTATAATTCCTTCACCTATGGACCTTCCCTCACCCATGGATCCTTCTCCAATGGTGATTCCTACATATCTCATAGAGTCCACTCCCATACATTCTCCTAAACATACCTTGCCTAATTTCCCTCCTCAACATGATCCTTTGAGTATTCCTACTTTTTTTTTAAAAGCCTGGTAAACTTTTTAACATGACCGGTGGCGCTGGCTAGACACGCCTAATACCGGTACCACAGGGTAGGGGCAAACTAGAACATGAGACCAGCAGAGGAGTATTCCTACTTTTTTATTTGAGGATATTAGAAGAGAATTATTTTATTAGTTTTCATTAAAGATAGATGAGACATTAGTAGTAGTTTATATCCAACTTCATATAGATTTATTTGATGTCTTAGATAATATGTGTGGGTAGATTTATCAGTATTTATGAGCACATTAATGGTGCCTTTACATTTACATTTATATTGGATGTGTGCTCCAATTTTTTTACCTACCTATTATATCATTTAACATTGTGTCAAATTCATATTTTTATTATATAGTGATTTTACCTTTTGTACTATATCTTGCTTGTATAGTCATTTATATTTACATATGATTGTCTTTCTTTATCATTGTCTTCTATTTCTTTCTCTTTTTTTTTTTGAAAACTCTCTTCTTGTGTCTTCATGATTGTTTGCTTTCTTATCTATATTTTTCATAGATAATTGTCATTGTGACTTGGTTATACAAACCCTATTCCCTTTCATCCTTGTCTCCTTTTACCATGTGATCATTTATAAAATAATGCATCTCATTATACTTTCCTTTCACCAATCCACCTTTGGATCTCCTTTTTCCCTTCTTCCTTTTTTTTCAAACTAAACATATACACGATTGAGACTTGAGATCACATGATAGTTCATTGTTAAGCCTAAGTGTCTTAGTTAGTAAATATCTTTGGCTGCTTATCTTCCTTTAGACTTAGCATAAATCTCATTTTTTTTGTATCACTAAATCTTTCATGATATGTCATTCCAAATCTATATGGAGAAGGAATCTTTAAAATCCATAAAAAGTTAAAAGACAAATCATTTTATAAAAGGCAATGATATAAAATGCCAAAATATTATTAAGAGTGAAATCATACTAAAAGATGTGATTCAAATCACATCTCCTTCTTCTAGTTGAAGCTCAAACTCCACATTTGGCCTCATGATAGAGCTAATGTCCTTTGGGGTGTGGTAGGCCAATATATTAGAAAAGGAGAATAAAAAAATCTTTTAGTGCTATCTACTTTCTCATGTAAGTACCCAAACTTCATAGTAGATTGATGGATATGTAAGGGGTCCTAAATAATGTGGAACATGTCATGGGAAGGTAGGTTCATTTTATCTTTTTTTGTACCAATATACCTTCAATATTCGATCTTAGTATCACACTTATTTCCCTACAAAGCTTTGTGTCTATAGAAAACATGTTTTCTTTGCAAATTAATGGTCACTAGTCACTTAGTGTTTTTTCATGTCCTTAGTATGCCTCTTGTCTGCTAAGGTATTATAATAAGCTGCCCAAGTCTTGCTTTTTACACTCCATTTTTCATTCCCTATATCCCTCATATTTCCTATTGATAAATATTATTTTATCTACTAATCACTCCCCTTGGTATTTCATTTGTGAGTTGTTTTATAAGACTGTGGGAAGGACCCGACATTCCTCATAAATTACAACGTTTTCCCTTCCTATTACCCACATCCTTTGTTACCCAATTGTCCCAATTTTTCCACCCTAGAGGTGTTATATTTGTGATTTGTAGTGTATGACTATGGCTAGGACCCAACATTCCTCACAAAATTTCCAATAATACAAGTCACAAATAAAATTACATGTGTCAAATATGAGATAAGATGTGATTGATTATGAAGTTACATGTCATTAACATACTTCCCAACTTGATTTATTATGTTTTATTCTTAATTAATTTCTCTTTCACTTTAATCTTCTTATTTTGTGAGAGCATGTAAGAATACAACTATTTTTTGAATTTTTCATACTTCCCAGCTTGAATTAGTGTGATAAATTTAAGTCCAATATTCTACCAATTTTGTTTTTCTCTTATACTTTCCAATGTGATTTAGTATAATTGATTGAATTAATTAATTTTTTGTATGCCATTCGTGGCCTTTTACATACCTTCCATTTTATTACATTATTTTCACACTTCCCAATGTGATTTAGTGTGATTTTACATATTTTAATTTGGTACAAAAATATTTCACTTTAGTTTAAAAACAAATTCCTTTTTTTAACATCTTGTTTTACCATCATTTGGTTCTTTATACTTAGTCAGTTTATTATTATTATTACACATTTTCCAACTTGAAATAGTGTGTAGTACATTTTTTATTGATTATATTTTACAAGTCCTTTTTGCCTGTTTATTTTCACCCATGGATGTGTTCTACATAATGATAGAAAATAAACCACATCTCATATATTTCCTATAACATATACAATGATAGCTAAAATACATGTTCTAGAAATAAATATATCCAAAGTACCCACAACCACAACCATAATGATGATAACATACACAATCAACATCAATATGCCAAAATGATACATCATATATATATATATATATATATATATATATACATACATATATATATACACATATATATATACATATATATATATATTTATATATATATACATATATATATACACATATACATATATATATATATATGTATATATATATGTATATATATATATATACATACATATATATATATATATATATATATATATATATATATATATATATATATATATATGTATGTATATGTTGGGATATGAAACACTAGAAGCACACAATTGATTACCAAATACAAGCAACTTAATATGTGAAAATAACTAGAATCAACAAGTAACTAGAATCCAAAAATAACACATGATATGAGACACAATACACAACTTGTATTAAAACTCTTGCAGAAAAGAATACAATAAAGAAGATGCCACTTCTTCTCCACCACCTCTTCAGAGGCTTCCCACACCTCAAGTGAACATTAATTCTCTCCTCAAAGCTCTCTCCCTTAGGTCCCAACACCCAACTCAAACATTGAGTTGGTGTTCACCTTATACCTGTGCTCCACGCACACCACAAGTGCTCCACGCACTCTACAAGTACTCAAATGTACTCCAAGTAGATCTCCCCTAAACCTACAGCAATCTGCACCTTAATAGACCTTACTTATGGAAGGATCTCCCTTGCCTTCCTCTTTGCTCTATCTTAGTACACACCTGTACTCCAAGTAGATCCTACCTGATTCTGCTCCCTATTGTGTTGCTGTCCTATCTAATCTTGCACACTTGCAAATCAACTTGGTTTTGCACACCTGTGAACCTTGACCTTACACACACATACATCTGCATATCAATGATCTTACTTACCATGTAGATCTCCTATAGAAGCCATGCTCACCTGATGACCAAGATCATACACTTCTGAAGAACCCTACTAATTCTCCAAACTAGTACCCACCTTGGTACTGTGGCACTAGGAGGAACACACGATTGCTCACCTCACACACAGAAGGAGCTTATAATATTTATCTCTTACTCTCTAGCACATGTTTACAATACAATCCATGAGTCTATTATATAGATCTCATCCAAACAATAATTAGACACCTAATACAATAATTAGATCTACAGCTCTCAGTTTAAAATTAGCTCTAAACATGCAAACACTTGGTTTGTCAACTAACTGCCCATAATATACTCACAGTCGAACCACACAGGTGACTGATGTCGGTCCCTGTCTACTTGGGGGTCATTAACGCCAATCGACTACTGATTGACGTCAGTTTCCATCATCTCCTTCCTACCGACATCGATTGGCCTAACCAATGCCAGTGTCTGTGACACTCTAGAAACTCCTCCAATGGCCTTCTCCATGTCTGCATTAGTGAAGCTTTTAGCTCCACAACCTAACAATCTCCCACTTGGAGATAAACTGCTGCACTGTACCTGTACCTTTACACCATCTAATCTATTTCCTAGCTTGTATTCCTCTTCAAGCTCAACCCTGAAGACCACCCACCCCACAACTTGTGGTGTACCTCCTGTCATCTGAGTACCCTACTACATCCACATCTACAAAACCATGTAGTGAAGTCCTAACCCTAAATAACATGAATCCCTACTGCTGGTCTCTCTCAAATACCTGAGAATCCACTTCTTTGAACTTGCTCCTAACTCTCTGATAGCTCCCACTGCTTGGGAAAACTCAGGTCTATCCCAAACCTCATGTGATTTTAGACACTAAACTGTCCAGCCCTTAGTGTAATCTGATTCTACATCCCGTGTCTCACCAACACGTGATTCACATCAGCTCCCACTGGAGACAAAATCAACCTATGATCTCCCATGTCCCCCATGTCAAAAAATTTTGCTACTCCAAATTCTTCATAGCAAACCACTAAACTAATCTTACCCCTTAGCTCAGCAAAACCCTATATGTACAAACCTGCTAGCAAACATACCATCCACATATAGTAACAAAATGATGTCATGACTCATCATCCACCTGGTAAGGCAAACCACAGTAGTTACCTGACATTGACTAAAGCCATGCTTCATCCTCCACCTGTCAAAACTTGTACCACTATCCTGCAGCTCCTCAAGACCATATAACTTGGTCTTCCATCTCACGTATCCATTCTCTCTATTCTTCAACTAAGGAATCCATTCATCTTGCAGTGCTAACATACCATCTAGTAACCCTACCAAATCTCCCGCTTGGTTCTGCATCATATTCCTATCATGCTCCCATTGTTTCCTAGATCCTCCCTGCTCTATAGTAAGCAATGAGTGTAAAGAAGAGGAACAATGAATTTGAGGCTTACTTACATCTTCAGTCCTCTGTATGGGTGTTTGAGACTCCTTGACAGCTTGCTGTCCACCCAAAATCTATTATAGTGACCGACCTCAGTTACCACACAGTCTGCATCCAACTGACATCGATTCCTACACCTGTCCTGACTACCAACCCTGTCGACGTTGGTGTCCACTACTGTCGATGTCAGTCCTCATGACTGACGTTGGTCTTACCTACTGTCGACATTGGTTTTTATGCTGATGCTAGTACCTATGTTTCCTGTGAGTGATGACTTTTTACCCGTGAGTTCCTTTGAATCAATCCCCATGTCCAAACTGCCCTTCTCAAAAGTATCCAACCCCATCCATTGGTCTCTATCTGCCATCTCCTCCAAGAACACCAAGGCTTTCCAGTTCTTAAGCCTGTCAAATATATCTATCTTCTGCTTAAAAACATGCATCTCCTTCCTGCTCATGTGACCAAGCCTATGAAGCCACGTCTCCACAACAAAAGAAGAATCAGTAATATAAATGAGTAGATAAAGAGTACCTATTTTCTTACCACTAGCTAATTCAAGTGCATTCACTGTGAGAGTTCTCATCCATCTCTCATCACCCAACCTTTTTGAAGAAATTAGCCATATCTCCAAACCTGGGACCTGCATGACCTCCTTCAACACCCATGTGTTGGCCACCTGTAATTTTAGCTTCACTTCCCCTTTGCCTTTTCTTTGGTAAGGCTCACCAGCTCCTCTATCTAGGGCTGCATGGAAAGAGGGAACCAAATCTGTTATCCAAGATTCAACTTTATCCAAGAAACCTCCCAGAGCATCTTGTGCCACATCACTTGCAACATCTACTTCTTCAGTTCCTTCTTGCTAATCTTCCACAAACCAACAATCTCTTTTTACCTACTCTTTCTTTCCATAGGACCATAAGTGACCATCTATGCTTTTCAACTCCTCCATTCTTAGCTTACTTTGATCTGCCATTGCTCTACTCCCACTCAATCAAAAACCCCTGAGAGTGACCTGTAACCAAACACAAAACCACTTCCTACAACCTTAGCTCTGATACCACGTGTTGGGATATGAAACACTAGAAGCACACAATTGATTACCAAATACAAGCAACTTAATATGTAGAAATAACCAGAATCAACAAGTAACTAGAATCCAAAAATAACACATGATATGAGAGACAATACACAACTTATATTAAAACTCTTGTAGAAAAGAATACAATAAAGAAGATGCCACTTCTTCTCCGCCACCTCTTCAAAGGCTTCCCACACCTCAAGTGAATAGTAATTCTCTCCTCAAAGCTCTCTCCCTTAGGTCCCAACACCCAACTCAAACACTAAGTTGGTGTTCACCTTATACCCATGCTCCACGCACACCACAAGTGCTCCACGCACTCTACAAGTACTCAAACGTACTCCAAGTAGATCTCCCCTGAACCTAAAACAATCTACACCTCAATAGACCTTACTTATGGAAGGATCTCCCTTGCCTTCGTCTTTGCTCTATCTTAGTACACACCTGTACTCCAAGTAGATCCTGCCTGATTCTGCTCCCTATTGTGTTGTTGTCCTATCTGATCTTACACACCTACAAATCAACTTGGTTCTGCACATCTGTGAACCTTGACCTTGCACACACATACATCTACATATCAATGATCTTAATTACCATGTAGATCTCCTATAGAAGCCATGCTCACCTGATGACCAAGATCATACACTCCTGAAGAACCCTGCTGATTCTCCAAACCAGTACCCACCTTGGTACTGTGGCACTAGGAGGAACACACCATTGCTCACCTCACACACAGAAGGAGCTTATAATATTTCTCTCTTACTCTCTAGCACACGTTTACAATACAATCCATGAGTCTATTATATAGATCTCATCCAAACAATAATTAGACACCTAATACAATAATTAGATCCACATTTCTCAGTCTAAAATTAGCTCTAAACATGCAAACACTTGGTTTGTCAACCAACTGCCCATAATATACTCACATTCAAACCACACAGGTGATCGACGTTGGTCCCTATCTGCTTGGGGGTCGCCGACACTGGTCGACTACTGACCGATGTCGGTTGCCATATGTCTCCTTCCTACCGACATTGGGTGGCCTGACCGACGTCAGTGTCTATGACACTCCAGCAACTCCTCCAATGGCCTTCTCCATGTCTACATCAGTGAAGCTTTTAGCTCCATAACCTAATAGTATATATATATATATATGTATATATGTGTGTGTGTGTGTATATATATATCACAATTTTTTGATACAACCAATACAACTTTATATAATGTTCTGACTCTATGGTTAGGCTCCATCCTATCTATATTGTGGCCTATCCATGCTTCCTATCAAGGTCTCAATTTGAATCCTCTAAATAGTATGATGCAAAGAGTTTTTTCAAGATATTATCCCTCTACCTATCCCTATAGGTGCACTACCTACACCAATTAGGTCTAGATCACTGTATGTGCCTATGTTATCTATGTCATTATATCTGTATTTGAATCTCTCCTCTATAAGGGCATACCATGATTATATATCACCTACACTTATCTTTTTTTTTGGTTCCATCCTCTCTCTATACTCATATCTACCACACTACCTCTCTAGCTAATTTGAACTAGCTCACCTAAGCTAGGGTAGATGGTACACTAGGGTCCTCTAATGAAATAGGGTCATATGGATGTAGAGTCTCATCTAAGACATAATGGAGTTCTACCCTCATAATATATCCCCATTTATCCTCCTCATCCTTAAATACACCTATAAAATCACACCCAAATAGATATTAGATCACTGTTATATCTCAGAATATCTATCTACCTCTAGTCTATATTTTTTTAAATAAAAATTTAAGCAATAATTTAATCATATTTATTACCTATTTGTGTCTCAACTACTATGGTATTTTAATTTTCATGACTACCTAATAAATTCTCTCTATCCACATGGCCTCCTAGCACCTCCTTTATAGGTCACCTCCTTAGCTCAAATCCAATTGTCATGGCTCACATCTACCTTAGCCTATGCCTGAGTGGCCTCTCTATCATCCATATCTCCTCTAGCTCACCTTTTAGGTCATCAAGGATCATGATAGTCTTCACTCTCTCCTAATCCTCCTACCTCTATTGATGCCATATCCTCAATGGTCATAGCTCATCTCACTATAGAGCTAGTGGTTGTATCTTTGGTGCCACTACTTCCACACCCCTCTCCTCTTAATTTATTCCCTATCATGCTCACCTAGTCCATGATCACTCACAATGTGGTCAAATAATCAACATCATCATATGTGATGTATATATGCTAAACATGCTAACTCTCCTACCCACCAAAATCATCTCTGAGCTTGTAGATCACATAGAAAAGTCTCTCTTCTCCTCTATGTTATTTTTTATCCCTATAGTCAATAGTGTTATTACTATAGATAGCCATATAATGGCATGCACATCCTCTAAAGTGATATCTACCTCTACCACATCCCCATCCACCTCCTATTTGAAGTTGTTAATAAGTCATTCCTAGCATCCCAAGAACATGACTAATAGATCCACACTCAAGGGAATCCTTCACATATCACCTATCCCTCTTAGGCCTATAGATACTAGTCTAGCTCTATCACTTATCATCAAATGCTTCAATAGATCCGATAGACATGACACGTCTACCAATCGGTAAACTCTAGGTCATACCTATAATTAGAAAACAACAAAAGATATATTAGATCTTCCATGTCATATATAAACACAATACATTCTTTTTACAAATTTTACTAAAAAACAACCCTAATTTACTTTAATTCATTCATTTTTACCTATTTTAGCCTACTTGATCCTTTTTAAGTCATTTTAGGCCATTTTATCCTTCTTTCAACCTTTTGCATATTTTTTCATACTATTCTGGTTCTTTGGTCAAACTAATTTGATCAATAATTTATTATTTTTATACCTGGTTGACTTAAAAAACAAAGTTAACCCTCTTCTTTTCTCCTCCCTAGTACAACATTATCATTTTTGACTTTTTGAATCAATTCACAAAATTGTACTAGGTTAGAAATCTATAAAACATACAGGTTTGGCACATACCTACTACGTCAGTAGTGTGGATTTTGCCCATTTTCAGCCTACTAGGTCAATTAGGTTGACCTAGTTGTTTTTTATTATCAACCTGTTGTATTTTCCTAAAAAAGTGCCTTCTAGAAATTTTCTCCCTAATTCCTTCAAACCCATCTCCCATATTAGTTTTTCCTATCTATAAAATATAATTTGGATTCATTCTAACCTCTAGAAATGATAAAAAAATATTTTTTTCCAAAAAATCACTTAATTCATTAAAATACTCCAAAACTAACTTAAGATTCATATTTGTATACCTGTAGTGCACTCGCTACTGCTCCTAGAGCTCCCCCTCATTTATCTTGTCATCTCCTCACCATCCTAGCTTATTAAGTCTCTAGAGCTATTTTTCTCTCCACAAGTCAAAATAACCAAATGATTTCTCTTTTTACTTGTTTTAAAACACCTTTTTAAAATTCAAATCTTTCAATTATTATTAGATAGATTCCTTGTTTTATCAATATCTTAATTTTTACTCATCCATTTTTAAAACCATAAAATGCATTGGATTCATGATGACATAGAGAATCATTTACACTATCATGTGCCTATATTCTATTTATTTTTATTTTTGGCTATTTTTTTCACTAACTTCTATAGGTTCACCTAGTGGTCTTCACATTGGACACCTTCACACTTCTTTTAGTCTAATTATTTATCTAAAACATTAATTTAAGTTATGTGCTCTTCAATTTTTTCCTTTCATTTATATTATTTACTACTTACTACACCTTACTTGGCATCAACATTATGTGTTATCATGTTCTATTTCCTAAAGCACCATCCCATGTTACAGTTACAAGCACATGATCAAATTTGAGTGGGAAATATATATACACATAATATTTTAAAACTTTTATCAATTACTGACTTTATATCTTGCAAGAACTTATCGAGTCTCAATATCTCTGAGTACACGCCTTAAGGAGCATACTGGGAAAGGGGTGGGTAGACCATTGGTGCTTCGTAAGATTATTTTCCATTTTACCACTTGAAATATACACACTTGTATCCTAAAACTATTTACCCTAATCTTATTATTATCTTTTGTACCCATTCAATCATTGGTCACATCATTATCCTTTTTTTTCTTGCCTTGATCCCCTTTCACTAGTTGACTATACTAGGTCGACTAGGTCAACTACATACAATTTTTAGCCTTTGATTATTTAATAGGGTTGATTGGGTCAACCCTATACTATTTAGGGGTGTTTTTTATTTGGAGTTTTGTTAACCCTTCAGTCGAGCTAGTTTGAGACCTAGTGATTTATCTCTAGAAAACATATAGGGCTGATTAGGTCGACCCCATATAATTGACATATTCTGAATGATTTAGGTAAAGATCTACCTATATATATAATTTAATTTAAAACCATTTGAGAATAGAGAAGTGAATAATAATAAGTGAAAATAAACATCTACTTATTGACCATTCTATTTAATGAATAAAGTTTAGGTATCTATACTTTCTTTGGAGATAGAGATCTTGTCTTGTGGAGAAGTATTTTGGATGCATAGAAAGGTTGTGTAGCCTAGAGATTATTTTTATTTTTTATCCTTACATACCAAAAAAATATATTACAAGCACCTTGGCTAAGGGAGAAATAAAGGCTTGATAGGTTCATCTTCAAGGTCAGTATTCCTAACTTTATTTCTCTTTCGTAAGAGTAGATAGATAATGTAGTTGTGCTTCTCTCTCATGTATTATAATTCCATATAATTTTATGTCAGTATATGTCTTCTATGCATTATTATTTTAGTTTTTTTTTTCTAATCCCCACTTTGTGCTACAAGCTTTGGTGTGTACTAGATTAGATTTATTTCTTGTTTATTAGATATAGAGTAAACATTAAACCTAGGACTCTTTTAGGGTTGTTGCATGAATGTGTTAAACTATAGGCTTTGTAACCATTCCTAGCATGGTGTATTATGACAAGTATCCCCTAATTATGTCTATAAAATCCCTATATTGGTCATGCTCCCAATTAAAAAATGTATTCCTAATTATAAGTGTAGGTATGTTCTATCTTCTTTGAGATAGGATTGACTTATAGACATGATGCATTTATGATTGCATACAGAATTTTTGCTTACAACTCATACTAATCAACATTGAAAATAGAGCTATTTGAGGAATTATATAGAATAAGGTGTATAACACCAATCATTTTGGATAGGTTAAAAGATAGGGTAGACTTTGGACCTAAGATTCTTTTATAAATAGAAGATCATGTTAGGATAATCAACTAAAAGTTGGATAAGGACAATGATAGACAAACATTGTGCTAATCTAAAGAGAATAGATAGACAATTTTTTGTAGGTGATAAAGTGTTTATATAGGTTAAGCCTTAGAAAATCTTAATTAAATTTGAGAAATCATCAAAACTTCCACCAAGATATGTGGGACCTTTCAAGGTTTTGTAAGTGGTCAACCCTATAACATATAGGCTTGCATTTCTACCATCTCTAGATCTTTTATATAATGACTCTCATGTGTTTTATCTTAAAAAGAATATTTTTGATCCTTCACATGTGTTGTATTATAATGCTTTGTAGGTTATAGACCCCAGGGTGGTCATGGTAGAACCAATCAAAGTAGTAATTGGCACTCACAAACTTCATTTGTGTAATAGAGAAGTGTTATAGTGAAAGGTCCTATGAGATCAATATTATGAGGATAGTGCCACTTGGGAGGACTACGATGAATTTTATAGGCTATTTCCATATTTTTTTTCTTGATTTACTACTGTATATTATATTATTTCTACTGAATAATGTTATTTCATAACTTATGTTTAAATAAATGTCATCAAGATAATGACCAGCTTTAGATGAGAAAGATATCACATCATGATTTCTCTCTAAGATGAATAACCTATTTCATCCATGGATTATTATGCTTGGTTAGTTGATTAACTAATATTTGATTAGTTTTAATGACATATGTTGATTATGGGATATTTTGTGTTTCTTTAATTACATGATTAATTTACAACGAGTTAGTAGTAATTTTATATTCTATACACTGTGATCATCTTAATACAATAATATTTTATGGATATAGTGATTTTTTGAAAAAACTAAATTTATTATTATAAGGTGGATGCAGAATAAATTCTTCACTCAAATTATGATAGAATGAGAGTGTCATCAGATAGGGTGGTCTAGATGGAGATGTTTGGGGATGATGGAGAACAAAACCAAAAACCCTTGCACACACCACTTAATATATCATGTTTTGTAAATTAATTATTTGATATAGATAGTGTATCATGTTTTGTGTACTTTTATTTTAGGTGATTATTAATATGTTTTCTAGTATGATCTTGATTTCTAATAATGATAATGTTATTTAATTAAGTGATTTCATTAGTTTAGTGAGTGTGATAGCTTATATTATATAATGCAATTGTTAAACATAATTCTTTGACTAAATGAGTGAATTCAATTTTGTTTTACTTACCTTATTATGTTGTTATGTATGGTTGCATAGTGTTATAATATGATAATATATTCCATTATTGTTATTTATCTATAAGGTTTAAATAATAATAATTAAAGATTATTATTATTATATACGATAATTCTATATGTCAAAGGATATAAATAATAATGCTTTTAAAAGCCTTTTTATTTGATTAACTATTGACCCAAGGTTTGATTTTAATATATATAAATACATTGTTTTTAATTTTTAAATGATTAAATAAATCATTAAATTTGCTATGTATGTTAATGGATAACATAGTAACATGGAACTATAACCTAAGAACATTGTCATGCAGTATAATCATTGTTCTATTATAATTGGTTGAGGGTCATTGCATGGGAATACATTAGTCATCAACTTCTTGATAGACTAGAGACTAAATTATTAAGGTTTAATTGGTTGATGATTATTTATAAAGTCATTATCACGTAAATTTTATAAATAATATTAAATGGGTTTTTATGAAATTTAATAGAATACTTGAGATGATTAGGGATACTAACCATCTATTGACTTCAATTAAACATATATTTGGAGGAAAATATGGAGGTTACTATTTTTCATGGTGGTGACTATGGAAATTTGTTGATCAATTTATGCATTCATTGATACAATTAGTTGGTACGATTGTTAAAGGTGGAGAGTAATGCAATGAAAAAGAATAAAAAGAAGAGATAGAGGGTTGTGGTGAGAAACACAATACACAATATAGAGGAGATATTTGAATAAAGAGATGGTGAAAATTTGAAGAAACAAGAAAGGAATTCATATGAATCATTTGGCATTCATAGGTAGGTTTTTTATTTCAATTCCTATGTGAAATAATCAGAGGGTTTTCAAACTAAGATTGCGTTATTGGTTTTTATATGGTTGAATGTAGATATCAATGGGTGGTATGTGGATCCATATGGAAGGCTAGGTCTCCATAGAACCCCACATTCGACTCAAAGTAACTTGAGATTTTGGGTAAAGCCATAGAATCACCATGAATATTAAGCTTCTATGAAAACTTGTCTTAAAATATATCTCAATTTGAAAAACCCTATTCATAAATAAGGAACTATTAATGATGTGTATATACTTGAGCTAGATTGTTTGAATCAGTTGTATATATTCATTTTGTGTATTTGAGATATGAATTAAAACTCTAGATAATGTTTGTGTTTGAATGTGTATACACTTGTTTGGTCTTTAGGTATAAAATGAGAAATTCATTATAAAAAATGGGTATGTGAATATATCATGGATATATATGATTAAATTTGATAATATGTGTGTGTGGGGGGGGGGGGGTGTGTGTTTGTGTGTGTGTGTGTGTGTATATGTATATGTATATGTATATGTATATATATAAATATATTGATATATGCATACCTAAACTTGATTCTAAGGTCTTTATGATATGAGTGTGTACATATACATTTATACGTATAACCCTATATTTTGACTGTGTACATATACATTTATGTGTATATCCTTGAAATTCAACTATGTATACATACATTTATATACAAACCTATATTTCAAAATTATCAAGATTTAGTGGAAGATACTATGCACTACATTTTTAAGTTACCTTTATAGTTAATTTAGGGGTTAAGATTTTGTTTGTATTATGTTGATTTTAGTACAAACACATATAGGTTCAAATATATAGTTTATACAATTAACTATGTAAATAAATTTAGTAGCATACATACTAGTTCATTATGGGTTTGTGAAATAATCAGATTAGTCATTTTATAGAAATTGGGTATGGGTAGGAGACTGATTATATGTGGATTTTGTTACATTTTTAAGTATAGATCACACTTATAATTGTTATAAAGTTTGTAATTTTTAATATGTTTTTTATATGTTGGAACTACACCTATAATAGAGATGACCATGTATTTTTAATTATCTTTTAAAAAATGAAAAGTTTAAATACAGTCAAATGGGAATCATGTTTGAAGATTTATATGAATAAAGGTACAAAATCTATATAGAATATTTTATGTGATTATAATGGAATACCCAAATGGGGCCTAGTAAACTATGTTATTAGATTTAATTATATGCATTTTGTTTATATGAAAATCAAAAAATGATTGAACTAGGAATTTTTTGTTTAATTGAATGAAACATATGGTTGGTTGTATGTTATATTTGGATTTTGTGAAAGACTTTATGTTTTATTTATACAAGTATAAATGTGGGTAAATTATCTAGTTTTACATAGGGCCTATATGACTATTTTATGGACTAGATTTATACATTGTTATATACATAATACTTTAAGTCATGGATAGTGGATGTCTAATTAGAACATATGATTTGGAGATTTTTAATATACATATACATATATATATATATATATATATAGATTATTATGTGCTTGAAAACATTATTACTTTTTGTTGTGTAGTTGATTGTTTGAGATATATTTTAATTGTATAGATACAAGCATTATATATATATATATATATATATATATATATATATATATATATATATATATATATATATATATATATATGTATGTATGTATGTATGTATGTATGTATGTATGCGTGCGTGCGTGTGTGCGTGCGTGCATGCGTGCGTGCGTGCGTGCGTACGTGCGTGCGTGCGTGCGTGTGTGTGTGTGTGTGTTTGTGTGTGTGTGTGTGTGTGTGTGTGTGTGTGTGTGTGTGTGTGTGTGTGTGTGTGTGTGTGTGTGTGTGTGTGTGTGTGTGTGTGTGTGTGTGTGTGTGTGTGTGTGTGTGTGTGTGTGTGTGTGTGTGTGTGTGTGTGTTAGTGTTATACTCAATTGTATTGTGCTTGAAAATGTTATTACCTTTTAGTGTGTAATTGAATGCTTGATATATATTTTAATTTTATAGATACAATCATTAAATAATGTATTTAAGAGATTAAATATAGGTAATTAAGATGTTTTAGACTATCTTTGTTTATATGTAGAATATAAACTATATTTATAAGCTTGTGATATACTGTTATTTCATGAAAAAATATCATTGTAAGTTACCTAGTATGATAGGCAACTAACAGTTTTGATGTGTTCATACCTAGATGATATGTTTAACACTATTTTTGGATTTTGTTTATTATATGTAATAAAATAAATAAATAGATTCATTTCATTTCATTTGACAAAATAAATGAATATGTGTGATAATTTTATACTTAGCTTTATTTTTATTTTATAAAGAAGAATATTTTTTAATGAATCTATTGGTTTTAGTATTATTATATGTTTTTACCAAATATCTCATTAATGACACTAATTAAAAAGTGTACAGATTCTAGTAGCTTAATTAGTTACATCTATACAAGATTAGGAGTAATCCAATTGAGTGGTGTGTATGAATTTGACTGATCCTAAATATCATTTATTATTGAAACTTTGGCAAAATAAATGTTTGATAAACATTATAATTTCATATGTTGATATAGTTTTAATATTTGTGTGATATCATATTAGAATTAATTTCTTTATTTTACACATTATGTATTAGATATCTTCAACATATGGGTTTTTGTTTGTTACTCTATACTCCTACACCATCATTATCTACCCATCTGTATAGGGATGGCCATCCCCTTATTTTTTAGATAGTGTGAGCGATCTATGGTATGTGGTTGGTGTGGAAAATCACTCGAATGATGATTTCCCTCTTAGCTAGAGTACTAAACTTGAGACTAAACTTGAGATTACATATTGATACTTGAGTGGTGGAGACTTTTGAATCATGGAGACTCTACTTAGAGGAGCTTTGTATCATGTTTTATTATTTGAGATATTATTTTTTATTACTAAAAATTGTATCATTTATACATTACACTTTTATTGTAGTGGCTGCAATGTTGTATCAGACATGGTTAAATTTATAATATTTCATTTATGTAAAGATGTAATATTTATGGTTATTCAGTATTGTTAACTATTTCTATATATTTTCATATTGATCCTTAGCTAAGTGGATTAGATATAACCTATATGGTTAACTAATTAATATAGTTAGTTAAAGATCAGTAGTCAAGTTTCTCATGGTGAAATTTATATGTTGAATGTGTGTACTTAATTTTTTCAACAAAATAATATTTTGGTAAAACCTAGTGGGATTGTTATATCATCAATATGATGCCACATGGTAATATATCTCTTTCCTACTAGCCTAGCACCAAACATACATCAGACCATGTTAATGTCACTCTTAGTTCAGGGATGGAAATACATGGATTCTTCTATACCACTCATCAAATTCATACAAAATTGACTAAGGAAAAACAAAGCAAAGGTCTCTAAAGTCAAAGGAATGATTTTTTAGGTGATTGACCTACTAGAATTCATATAAAATAGAGGCATTGGGGTATTAAATTTAATGAATTCATCCCTCTAATATTCCATGCTCTCAAACACTACCATTTGGTAGTTCCATGGACCTCTAGTGAATTAGAGGATTTTCCATCCGGCCAATCATTTAGGCTACTGGTATGATGCCATGTGGAATCATACATCCTCTTTATATAAAACCTGAAATTTAGCTAAGGAAAAATATGAAATAAACTCAAAGCTAAATCTACCAAGGCAAGACATCAAATTAGTCAATAAGAAAAATGACTAAGGCAAAAATCCATTAGGAGCCAAGAAATTAGTTAAGATAAAATGTTGTGCAAGGTATGTCTACTACAGGATAAAGGAAAAAAATGCTTGACTAGGCTAAAATATATAAACAGTCATAAGAGACTAAGGCTAATAAAATCCAAAGGAATAATAAACCTAGGTAGAATAATTGAACAAGGCTAAAATTAAATGATTTAAGCAAAGCACAAAAAACCATCTAAGGCTAATTGTAAATCCAATCAATCAATAAGGCAAGTCTAAGTCAAAACAAAGAAACAAACCTACTCAAGGCTTTAAAATATCTCAAAACTAAACCAATATTCTCATTGGTTTAGTCAAATATATAAAAAACATCAGGGAATATCAACCTAAAATCCAAATCATCTATTCATTAGAAGTTAAATATTCTATAATTATTATGGAGACCTTGTCCATTAAATCAAAGATAAGAAGCTTAAGCCATGGATTTATTAAGGATCAAAATATATAGACTCTTGGATTGGCCTACCAAAACCTTGATAAATAATAATTAACCTCAACTAGAATATTATCAATCGTTAGACTATATAGTTCTATAAGCATTTAATCATCCTAACAAGCACTCAACCATTTAATTGAGATCCAATTATTTAGGGATAAACATAGTCTGTAATATAAATTATAATAAAATACATGATGAGGCAAAAATATCATTTCTTAATCTTAATGTTAAGAAGTTTTGACCAAGAAAACATATTAAACATTTTATTAAAGGAGCCATATAGGATTAAAATTTTCTCCCTACTTGACAGATTCCCTCCAGGGAGATATATGATCAAGGCCTATGAAGGTTATTAATATCGCTCTTTCTAAGGGTTTTTTATGATTTTATCTTACTTAGATTATACCTTAACAAAGGTTAGCCAACTATACTTAAACTAATTGATCATAGTCTATATCATGAATGATTTTACATAACTAGATTCATATGAGCAAAATACAAGTTATTTGTATTATCAAAGGCATAGGTAGACTACTTACCTTCATACTTAAATGTATCTTTCACATTGAGTCATCCAAACATGAGGTATTACAATAGCTCAAGATACAATTCAAAAAACAACCATAAAATATTCAATTGAAGATATAATATATGTGTTAGAGCCATTAACATGTCTAAACTTAGTCATGAATATACAAGCCTCTATAAGGACTCCATTTTTAACAAGGATCCACCCCAAGGTTGTATATTAATCCTATATACTAAGTAAACCATAACATAGTTATATACAATAATAAATAATACATTCAACTAGTAAACATAATAGTAATAATGGTTCACACTCGACTCGTAATACATAATTACAAAGAGTTTACTTGAGAATAATTAATCTTTGGCTTCTAGCCAGTATTAAAAGGCAACAAAACATAAGTATACTAGATTTTAAGATGATTTACTCCTGGTTCTAAGTTCAAATTTAGCCAACAAAAGGTGGGCTTACATCCCAACATTTTTCCATCATCAAGCAACTGCTCTAGGCACCCCTAATGAAGACTCCTAGTTCTAACCATGTTCATATCATGGTAAAAGGTAAGAAAATTCTAAAGTAGTAAAATGTCAAGGGATCAAGGAGATATATACTCATAGTTAATATCCAAATTTATCATTGCCAATAGGTTAACAAACTCTAATTTATTTTAGTAATCATAAATCATAAAAGAGAAAACATAATGACTATAAGGATAGGACCCATCAAGAAAACAACCACTAACATATATTCTATAATAAATCATGAGAGGACTTGGGAAACCTACCGTCATGTCCAACATGAGATACCTAACCCTTCATCATGAATAATGTAACCTTTTAATGCATCAATACTCTTATATGTCAAAACCATAATATCTAAGTAAGGAAAAATACAAAAATTAGACTTATCATGGAGAAATATCTTAACATTAAACTCCCACACAAGGGTAATAACACTATGGGTGATCCAAGTAGAACCATAGAAAAATAATCAACTATGAGAAGTAAGTTGAGTAGCCTTAGTCTTCTTGAATGTGATAAATCTATCAAGAATCACACAGTATTTATTTAGTCAAAATAAGGATAGTCAAGTCAATAAGATACCTACCATATGATCTAAGCTCTTCTATGGATATTTTATGTAGGTTCTTACTAGCCAAGTCTCTCCCTCTCCAAGATCTCTACTTGTTTCTCTTCTTTTCTTCTTTTTTCCTAAGGTAGTCTCAGATGCCAAAGGTCTTGAACCCTTTTCTCAAAGAACCACCCTTTTTCAAATAGAAATTTTGTCCTCCTAACAACCTAATCAAAACATGACATGTGTCTATTATTTGCTTGGATTGATCAAACACTCTACTCACTAGCCCATGCCTTTATAAATGGATGTTCTCTTTACTAGTCATTGATTACACATGGTGGATCTAGTATATTCCTAAGGCTACTTATACGATAATCCAACTCCCTATGTAGGGCTCAAGGCAAACGCAATTAATGGATAATTCTATAATTTTTTTATAAGGCATTCTAAACATTGGTCTAATTTTTCTTCATGTATTGAAAATGACTAGTTAAAGGTGTTACACCGACCCAGTAGTGATTACAATCCATTAAGAAACACCACGGATAAATAAAGGGTCGAATGTCACACAAGGTATTTAATTAGGATCAATAAAGGTTCAAGATAAGATCCAGGTTAGAGATGGGATCACACATGATACATTAATGCCTAGAATAGTACTTTTTATTTTGTTGGTAATGACTTTAATCTTTCACACTTATTTCAACCATGAAATTTTCTATCCTAATAGCTAGATATTACAATTATAGCATGATAGATCATTTACTTAAAATAATGTAATTATCTTACCTAGCAATTTACATGGTCATAAAGTTATATTATTATATCACCTTAATGCATATGTAATTTCATTTATAATTTAAGGTAATAATTTAAGCATTGTTATACCAAAATTTACTATGTGCACGATCCTCTTACCTTCATATTCAACACCACCAAAGGATTATAACCATTGTTTTAACATAATCACATTTCTTTCTCATGAAGTTATTTACATTCTTCCTCCCTTAAAAAGGGAATCATCATCAATGTTGGACTACTTTGTTATTTCAAAAAGGCTTATAAATCTACTTGATTATTGGAACATCATTCTAAATGATATATGTGCCAATCAATATGTATGTGGTCTTTAAGACATCAATCCACTAGCTATTATCCTGGCATATAATGAAGAAATAAAATTAGTTGATATGTTGTGGGACATCAAGACATCAATCTATCATCCATTTTAATGCATAGAGTGAATGAAATATTTGATGCACAAATGGCCCTAGCCATGTCAAAATGCATAGAGTAAGAGATATTCAATACATAGATGGCCCTCAAGACATCTATCCACCTACCATTCTAATGTGTAGAATAAAATAGAAACATTAGTGCTCTTAAGACACATAGATGTCTAATACTACCACATTTAGTGGGTAAGGATGGGAACTTAGACATATGCAATAGGTCCCCACCAAAAACCAATTAGCAATAATTTTTTTGGGTATTTCTTTTCCCCTATATTTTCTCAAGGCTACATTTATGCACATATTAACATATGAACCAACATGAACAATTATAAAAATAACATGAAGAAACATTAATTAATCATGTAAGTGCAAAATCAATAAAATGAGACCAAGTAGTATCAATAATGAAATCAAATTAAACTTAAAATTCATCAACAAATTCTATGATTAGCCTTTAGCTCAAAATATTTGAAGTCAAAAAGAAAATAATGTTGGTTTCCAAGTAACTTAAATAAGAGCTAAAATAACTTAAAATAAGTTCAACAAGCACATCTAGTAAAAATCAAATCATAATACAATCACTATGTGGATCTACAAACCACTCAAAAGGAGAAGTAATAAATTAAGAGGGCATCGATGATCCAATAGCTATCTAGAGAATCAAACTATGTCACCAATAGAGGGGATATGTTCCACTAGACATTAATAACAAAATTTGTTATGGATCCAATTACCACTTTTTGATGCTAAATTCATTATTGTTCAGTTATGAGAAATAAAATATAGGAGGGTGTTACACCTCTGCCACTATAAAAAATAATACTATAAATTTTAAGAGTAACATGTAGGAGGGCACCATATCACTACCACAACACAAAATGATACAATTGAGTAACTTGTGCCTCTTTAGATTACATATTTATAGTTATTTTGTATTTGTATGTAGTCAAAAATGTATCATGTCTATAAATCAATCTTGGATCAAAAAAGATAGAGCATACCTACACTTTATATTAGGAATACATTTATTAATCAAGAGAATGACCAATATGGGGATCCACTAGACCTAATTATGGGATCACTTGTCATTTAAACCATACTAGGAATGGTTCTAAAGCCTATAGTCTAACACAATCATGTAACAACCCTAAAATAGTCTTAGGTTTAATGTTTAATTTATTATAATAAACAAGAAATCTAATCTAATCTAAAGCATACCAAAGGTTGTGACACAAACTATGGGTTAGAAACAAAACAAACTAAAGTAAACATGCATATAATACATATACTCACATCAATGTATATGGAATCCTAATGCATGGGATAAATCATAACTAGATTATATATCTACTCTTACAAATGAGAAATAAAGATATGAATACTTAATTTTGAAGATGAGCCCACTGAGCCTTAATCTTTCCCTTGGCCAAGGTGCTTCACAAAACATTATTGTGGTATGTAAGGATAAAAAAGAAAAATGATCTCTAGGCTACACAACCTATCTATGCATCCAAAAGACTTCTCCATATGATAAGATCCATATATCCAAAGAAAATATGAAACCCTAAGCTTTATTTCTCAAGTATAATGGTCAATAAGTAGATGTTTGTTCACACTTATTATTCTTCACTTCTCTATTCTCAAATGGTTAGAAATAAACTTGTATATATAGGAATATTTTTCCCTAAATCCTTCTGAATATCTCAGTTATATAGGATTGACCCCATATGTTTTAAGGAGATAAATCACTAGGTCTCGAGCTAGGTTGGATGAAGGGATAACAAAACTCCAAGTAAAAAATATCCTAAATAGTAGAGGGTCAACCCAGTCAACCATGTATAGTAATAAAAGGCTGAAAACTATATACGGTTAACCCAATCAACCTATTATAGTCAACTGGTGAAAGAGGATCAAGGCAAGAGAAAGGAGAATAAAGCATGAAAAATGTTTGGAATGGGTACAATTGAGAATAATAAGCTTAGGTTAAATGGTTTTAGGATACAAGTGTGTAAATGGCAAGTGGAAAAAGGGACAATAATATTACAAAGCACCAATGGTCTGCCCACCCCTTTCTTAGTGTACCCCTTAAGGCATGAATTTAGAGAGGTTAAGACTCGATGAGTTGTTGTAAGATAGAAAGTGTTGGTACTTTATAAAAAATTTAAAATATTATGTGTATACATATGCCCCACTTTAAGCTCATCACATGTCACTTGAGTGTAACTTGGGATGGTTCTTTGAGAAATAAAACATGATAACACACAAAGTTGATGCTAAGTAAAGTGAAATAATCAAAAAATATGATAAATGAAAGGATAGAATTGAAACATATATACCTTTACTTACCTTAGTGATGTTGATAAAGATGTATACTATAAGATAAATTAAAGGTGTCCAATGTGAAGAACACTAGGAGAAGCTATAGAGGTTAGTGCGAGAAATAGCCAAAAATTAAAAAATTTGGAAGATAGGCATATAGTAGAGGAAAATGAGTTAAATCAAAGATATTATGGTATTAGGAATTTTTTTTCAAATTAGGATTGTTAAGGCAAGGCTAGAATATTTAAGGCAAATGAATGATAAAATGATGGCAAAAGAATGACAATTGAATGATAAATGATTGGAAAATGAATACAAGAAATCACATTAGAAAGAATTGAAAACATAAGTGGAAAAAATGAATGTAGAACATACTAAATCGTGTTGGGAAGAATGTAAAACATAAATGAAAAATGAAATATCCATGTAATAAAAATTGAAAAAAGATATGTGTGAAAGGGAAAATTAAGATCATGTAATATAGGAAAAAATAAAAACATGAAAGACTAAAACTAAAATGTAATTTAAGATGTGATATAAATAGGAAGAAGGCATACATAAAGAGAAACATGTAATAATTTAAAATTTCATATGTAATATAAGTGAAGTCCACAAAAATCAAACAAGCACATGATGGAGAAATAAAAATAAAAAAGCTTTTAAAGGATGAAAAACTCACACTTAGTGCTTGTTCAACGAGATAATGTAAGAAAACACAACCACCTAATGATGTAACTAGTATGACAATGAGGTGGTGTGGTAAATAAATGGTGTAAGAGTGTAATCCATAGTTACTCAAACATGTTTTGATCTAAGGATAGATAAAACTAAAATAAAGTAATGCTAGCATGTTTTTAAGAGGTGAAGAAGGAATAAAAGAAGAGGGAAAATATATTTGGAATAAAAAATTTCTTGTTAAGAGGGGAAAATGAAATGGGTGGAGGAGATAATGAAGGAAAAACCAAGTTAGAGAAACTCTTTATCAAATTCAAGACACTGAAATTAGGTTTGTCAAAATAAGAGGAATTTTGACCTTAAGGACTGTACATAACTTCTCTTAGCCAAACAAATCTTTGATCAACAAATGAAGTGTATAAATAATCTCATGAAGGATATATGCATGAAAATTAAAATGGACCTACCTTTCCATAATTTTTGCCCCATTCCTTAGGACCCCTTATAATGCTATCAGTCTATAAAGAAGATTGGGTACTTACGTGAGAAATTAGGTAGAATCATAGAGTTTGTTGAATTCCCTTATTCCAATCTACTAGCCTACAACACCCCAAAGGACCTTGGCTCTATTTGAGGCCAACTATGGAGTTTGATATTTGATTAGAGATAGGATATTTACTTGGAATCACATCTTATTTAAATTTTGATATTTGTGTGTTGCCTTTTGAATATCATTGCCTTTTATTTCAAATTATTTAGATTTTAAATTTATTAATGGATTTCTATATTCCTCCTCCATATTTATTTGAAAAACAAAACATGTGTGTTAAATATGAATTTCATTTGAATACTTGGGGCCTAAGAGTCTCATAAATCTAGGTAAAATAAAAGTGTTATCTTGACTTCAACTTTGTTTTATCCACTGTGGAGTGAAAGTAAAGGAGAAATCAAGAGGAGTCGCACATGGAATAATTTTAATTACTTAAAATTTAAAAAAATGTGATAAATGGGAAAAATGGATACAATGATAGTAAAATGTGATTCCTTATCATAAGTATGAAGTAAATTTAGGAAAATATGCTAACATATATTGTTGTACAAATTCCATTTATCAAAATAAGTAAAAGATAAAGTTGAGAGAGAAAATTAGTGATATTTTTCTTATAAAAGTAATGAAAATATGGTAATTTTATGAGGAGGTTTGGGTCCTATCCATGGTCTTATACTGCAACTCATAAAAGAGAAACCCATGAGGGTGCCAAAAAACAAAATGCGAAACAATAAAATGAGAAAATAAGCAAAGTTTGTATTTTGTGAGGAGGTCTAGGTCTTATCCATGGTCTTATACTTCAAACTCACAAAATAGAAACCCATAGGGGTAAATTTTAAATAAGGGAAAAATAATTATAGCTACTAAGGAAAAGAATAACATATAAAGATAAAAGAAATATATGAGGATCAAAATGAAAGCAAATGCCAAATGTAATGTGTAATAAAACCAAAGAATGTAAAAGAATATAATGATGCTTATAAAGCAAAAGTAAAATAAATAAAGTTCATTAAAACAAAGAAACATAAGATAAAAAGAAAAATTAAGATCTATGCTAACATCTATATCAAAGATAAGCATGTGAAATAAAAGTTTATAAATCTTGAAAGGTTTTTTAAAGTTGAATTTATTTTTTATTATGCATTGTAAAAGATGAGTGGGCATCATAAGATGCCCCAGTAGGTAAATAGATGTAGGGATGGTCATCACAAGATGCCCCAAAGTATGAAGGGACATTTGGATGGGCACCACAAGATACCCAACATGTGATTTGGAGTGAGGTAAAATTGAATAATTAAAATGATTTGGATTGGGTTGGTAGGTGCATTCAAAGATAGGAAAATGTGTTGGTTTGTTAGATTTTAAAGAGGCTGAATGTGACATGATGTGTAAGAGAGGCATAAGGAGGTAAATGATATAAAAGAAGACCATGTATGATATGCATTAGAGTAGGAATTTGAACTAAGTACTCTTTTGGTTCAAAGTGACCTAAGAGGTTTAGGTTTAATGGATGCAATGATATGTTTAAAGTTGTTCATGTTAGCTATCCTTTCCTTATTGGTGTAGGAATAAGGTTAAACTATGGTTTGAGTAACATTAGTGGATGAGGTGTGGGTATGGGATGATTATTTTTCATCATTAGGTACTAGATTTTGATGTTAATTTGGTTCTTGAGATTGAATTTTAGAATCTTGAAGATAATCTTGATAACATTGTTTTGTGAGATTATCAAGATTTAAATGTGGACCAAACAAGGAATACCAAATAAAATGATGAAGATCATGACAAGACTCATAAGAATGACCTATATTATCATGCCACCAATAAATTTTATTAATATTATACCATTTTATAGGAGGTTTGGAAGGATCAAAGATCATGGGTTTAGAGGGTGGAAATTTATTCTTAAGTTGTTATAGACTCAAGGGAGGGTAGGTTGGGTTAAAATTGGTTGAATTGGATGCTCCATTTTGAGGTTGGGGAGGCTTGGATGAATTGATGTTATGATCATATGATTTGAAAGGTTCTTTAATAGTTGTTTGAAATGGTTAAAATTGAGTCATAATAAGCTCTTACATTTTTTCTTGGTCTAAGGCTTCTTCTAAAGTTTTAGGCAAAAAGATTCAAACTTTGTATTGAAGGGGAGGTTTAAGAACAATGACAAATAGTTTTTAAAAAGTGTCATCATTTATGTTATGGACCACTTTATGACAAAGATACTTCCATCATTTGATGAAAGTATGATCAAATTAATTAGGAAGTTGCTTGGTAATGAATAAATGGCTAAGGCAATTTTCAAGAATATCATCATGTTAGAATTCCTTCACTAGAGCATTGACTAAATCCTCTAGTTGTGAGATGAAATGTCTAGGAATTTCATTTTACCATTAAGGTACATCACCCAAAAAAAATTATCTAAGATATTGGTGGTATCAAAGGTGTTAGTTTGGACCCATTCCTAATTGAGATTACAAAAATACTTAAGAAAGATAGTAGGGTCCTTTCCCATTATATGTGATAGTTGGAGAAATGTTTATAATATCTATGGATGAAATTAGTGGGGCTAAAGCTTCATTTTGAAGATGTTGAAGCATTTTTTATTGATTGGATGTTTAGGCATGATATTCCCATTGGCATCTCTAAGAGGATAAATAAAATCTTGATTTGGTTGAGACATGATGACTTGAGGTGGTTGACTAGTCATGTGTAATGAATGTTTTTGTATGTTCATCATTTGAGAGGTTTTAGTTATTTTCATGATATTTATTTGATATATGATTTTTGAAACAAGTTGAATTGTATCAATAGGTGGGTTGGTGTTTGTAGGAGGGATATTAGTGCTAATAGAAGGGGGAGTGGTAGTGTTGTTAGGAGGATGATTTTTAAGTGGAGGATTCCCAGCATGCGTGTTAGTTGTCTTAAGTGTGGTAGAATAATAAGGAAGATTGGTAAAGCCACAATTATTATTAGGATTGAAAATAGTATTATCATCAAGGTTTTTGAATAATTGGGGATCATCTAAATTATCAATTTGAGTGGTTTTAACCATGTTAATTTGGGAAGTGATAATACTAGGTGCTCTTGTTATGGGTGTAATAAGAATATTATGAACATTGGTTGTAAGAGATGTAACTTAATGTGAGGTTCCAACATTTGATGTAGATGGGTTGATGAGTTTATGAATTCTAGGTTTAAAAGGTGTAAAAGTGGTATAAGGTGTATGATTATCATGACTTGAGATTTGTCTAATAGGATTTTTTGGATCTACTATATGGTATGGGTAGATCAAGATTGAGAAGATTTAGAACCATCTGATGAATAAATGTACCATAAAGAGTTATATTCTATGGTGGAAAAGTAGGGTAGGAGAGAAAAACCCATGTACATTAGGAATGGGTTGAGATTATCAATAAATAATTTGATAAGAGGCTTCATGATGCCAAGTAGAAGTGGATATCATAAGGCTAGGAGGAAAAGTAGATGTAAAATTGGCCAAAAAGAGGAACAAGATCAACCTAGAGTGAAATTTACAAGGTTGATAGTGTTAACCTAAAAGGTTGAAAAATGTATAGGGTTGGTAGTGTCGACCCAATAGGCTAAAAAAATGTACAAGGTCAGTAGTGTCGACCTAGTAGGCTAAAAAATGTATAGGGTCAACAATGTCAACCTAGTAGGTTAAAAAAGGAAAAAATTTGCAAGTAATTTTGAGAGCAAAAATTGAAAGGAAAAAAACAATCAATCGGATCAATGAAGTTGACCCAATTGAGCCACACAACACAAAACCTTGCACCAACACTAACTAATGCAAGTTTTTGAAATACAAAATATAATTGAGAAAAGAGCAAGTAATCAACTTGAAAAGTAAAGAGTTAATTAATTATTCAACATAAATATTCATAAGATTATTAGGATATGTTTTTAAATGTGATGGGAAGTTGGCTATAAGTAAGGAACTATAAATCAATTTTAGGATAGTTTCAGGTAGTTTTGGATGAAAGGGATCTACAGTGTTAATGATATAGGCTTGGTATTGGGGCCTACCCCCTCACTTCACACACCATAGTGATAAGGGTATCAATTTATTAGAGATAATATACCATTAACCATGTTTTGTATTTGACTATAATATCAAGTCGACTTTCCCTTTGGTGACGAAATACCAGTAGGTTGGACTTGGGTAGTTAAATGTTAAAATGTTTATTTATATTTTATGATTTGTTCATGTGTGCATAGAATATAAAATAGTGAGACTAAATGATTTATTGAAAAACCACCTAATTAATCTATGTGATCTATTCTAAGCATGAAAGCAATAAGAAATGAAAGTATGATCTAATTACTAAAATATAAAGGTTAATTCTAACTTTGAAACAAGGTAAAGTGTTGATGCATTTTGATAGTGTACGCATAAAATAAAAAATAGGGTTGGTATTATAATACAAAATCAAGGTCTGAAAATGAATAGGGTTGACAGAGTCAACCTAGTTATCCAAACAACACATAAAACATAGAACTAAGTCAATAGGGTTGATCAAATTGATTGTGTAAGGACATTATTAAAGACTAAAATTTGTAAAATAAAAGACTATAAAGAAAGAGATAGAGAGATAGAAAGGAACCCTGGTGCATCGGAGACAGAGAGAATGAAGATTATTTTATAAGAATGCTGATATATGATAATAAATTTTGCTAACTAGGTTGACTGGGTTGATGAAGCTTTACAAAAACTTATTGCTGAGTGTTTAGAATGTATAGGGTCAACTGGGTTAACCTAGTATGCTAAACCTTTTGTCTAAAAAAGTACATGGTTGACTGGGTTGACCTATTAGTCGAGACTAGAAGTCTAAAAATCTAAACACTTGTATTTGGTCATCTGAGTTAGTTCAGTAGCCTGTACCTAAAAACCTTCACACAAAATTTAGAGTTGGGTTGATATAGTCAACCTAGTATGTAAAATATATGATGAAAATAATGAAATTAAGTGAAAAAATCCTACAAGGGTTAGTTCACATAGATTTCACTCAAATGTATGTAATCAAAAATGTATCATGTCTATAAGTCAATCCTAGATCAAAGAAGATAAAGCATACCTACACTTTAGATTTGGAATACATTTATTAAGCAATAACATGACCAATATGGGGATTCACTAGACCCAATTAGAGGATCACTTGTCATAATACACCATGATAGGAAGGGCTATAAAGCCTATAGTCTAACATAATCACATAACAACCCTAAAAGATTCATAGGTTTAATGTTCACTCTATTATAATAAACAAGAAAGTAAATATAATCTAGTGCACACAAAAGTTCATGGCACAAAGTGGGGGTTAAAAATAAAACAAACTAAACTAAACATACATAGAAGACATATACTCACATCAATGTATACAAAATCCTAATGCATGGGAGATAAACATAATTGCATTATCTATCTACTCTTACAAAATAAAAATAAAGTTAGGAATACTTACCTTTGAAGATGAACCCACCAAGCCTCAATCTCTCCCTTGGCCAAGGTGCTTCACAAGAGATTGTTCTGGTATGTAAGGATAACAAATACAAGTCAAATCTAGGTTACACAACCTATCTATGAATCTAAAACACTTCTCCATAAGACAAGATTTATATCTCTAAAGAAAATATGGAACCCTAAGATTTATTTCTCAAGTATAAAGGTCAATAACTAGATATTCATTTGAACTTATTCTTTTTCAATTCTCCATTCTAAAATGGTTGGAAATGAACTTGTATATATAGGTGAATCTTTCCCTAAATTCTTTTGAATATGTTGACTATACAGGGTTGACCCAATTGACCCTATATGTTTTCAAGATATAAATCACCAAGTCTTGAGCTAGGTCAGCCAAAGGGATAACAAAACTCCAAGTGAAAAATATCCCTAAATAATATAGGGTCAACCTAGTTGACTCTATACAATAATCAAAGGCTAAAAACTATACATGATTGACCCAATCAACCTAGTATAGTCAACTGGTGAAAGGGGATCAAGGTAAGAGAAAGGAGGATAAAACATGACAAATTTTTGGAATAGGTAAAAATAAGAAGAATAAGCTTAGGGTAAATGGTTTTAGGAGACAAGTGTGTAGATGGCAAGAGCAAAAGGGATAATAATCTTATGAAATACCAATGGTCTACCCACCCCTTTCTCAGTACACCCCTTAAGGTGTGCACACAAAGAGATTGAGACTTCATGGGTTTCTGAAAGATACAAAGTGTCAATAATTGATAAAAGTTTGAAAATATTGTGTATATAGTATTCACCACTACCAAGGTGTGATTTTTCACTAAAATCATGCCTTACATACTTTAACATGAGAATTTAGATATAATTCCACCTATTATTATAACCCACATGTATGTGCAAACATAATTTTTATGGTAAGAGAGATGTAAGACTATCATTTCAAGAGAAGGTCACCTCCATGTTTGCCACTTTTGATTCATGTTGACACATAGTGGTATACAAGTGCCCAAGGTAGTTAATAGTTCCAGTTATCAAAATTGACAAATTATGATTATGAGATGGTTTAATAATATCATATGTATTCATTAAAATTTTTACCACATGGCATCTTAGTAATCATCATTATCTACTCTTCTAGGTTTTCATTCAGTTTATCAACATTATCATAGATATAAATTAATCTATTAATTAATTTATCATCATCAAGTCAAGAATGTGTGAGGTTACCTTAATCCACTCCATATGCTTCACAACTAAGAAGATACCCTCATAACCATTTGACATGCACCCATAAATGTAATCATAAGTTAGATTATGCTCATATACACACAACAAGGCACTTAATAGCCTAAAATCATTCAAATATAACATGATTTCTAATGAAAGAATAATTATGCAGAGACATACCTGCTCTAGTTAGTTCTTCAAAGATTCATCTTATTCCACTAATGATATACAATATTACCACTCAATTGGTTATCATCAAGTAATACTACATTTATGAAGAGAGTAATCTATAATCCCAATACTAGATTTTTACCATATCTTCATTCATCTAATGGTACTAATGATTTAAACAACAAGAGACACTTTGTTTAACATTCACACAACTTAAACATATGCAATCAACATATCTAAGGAATTCATAATTTTGGAAGAGAGGTCATTACATCTTTTTTATAGCTATTAGCTCAATTTATTAACATCTAAGCATTAGTTCAATTTATAAAAATCATGATCAACTAGAGTTAAAAAAGTAAAGAACTCATATAGAACATCCCCAAATATCTTAGAGTTAACTTGGGCTCTGATACCAAAATGTCATGCCCATTTTATTCTTAAATGATAGGCATGACACAACATAATACCAAACATGACACTTGAAATCATGGATAGATACCAATATCCACACAATCACACAAAAAATATATATAATAGATGCTAGCCAATAATTATAAGGCCATAGTCTTGGTTCATTTGACCAACAATCATAATTTCTTCCCACGATCTTCCTAAATGATAATTGTACAAATGATATTGAAATGATCATCAAATTCAATCTCAAACAAAGCAAACATAGTTCGTGTTATGTGTCTACTTTTATGTATTCCAAAGATTTGTTAGCTTCTCATCTAGCTCCCAAGGACATTCCTTGATATTTTTTGTGACCTTTCATTTATTGACTAATTTGAATCACTACTAGGCTTACATGAGTAACCCCAGGACTATAGGGTGACTTATTTTCCATTTGTCCACATTAAATATGCTTGATTTCCTAGTAGCCTCACTATTTATATGAGTATATATGGGTTACTAGGATGATGCCACATGGTAACATCCCTCTAGGCCACTAGCCTAAAGACATCACTCTTTATAGTCCTCTCTAGAATTATGGGTTATCAAGAGGATGCCACATGGAAACATCTCACTATCCCACTATCTTGGAGGCTTCACATTTTACATAATTATTCATTAGGGTTACAAGTCATTTGGATGATTCCCCATGGTAGCTTCTCTCTTGCGTTCTATCATATCCCTAATCATAAATAAAACCATGTTGATGTCACTCTTAGGTCTCAGGATGGATACACATGGATTCCTTTGAATCAATCATGAAAGTCATAAAATTTTGACAAGGGAAAAATAAATTAAAAGACCCTAAACTCAAATTCATAATACTTTAATTCATTGACCTACTTGGATATGTGGAGCATGGAGACATTGGGGTATTAACCCTAAGGACTTTGTCCCTCTAAGCTTCCACACTCCTAAATGCTACCACTTGGCAATTTCATCAAACTAAGTCATTAGATAATTTTTCATCTAGCTAATCCTTTGGTCTACTAGGATGATTTCATGTTGCATCATCTAAACAAATTTAAAAAACCCCAAAATTTGGCTAAGTAAAAATCTAAAAGAAACTCAAAGTTAAAGTTGCTAAGGCAAGACATTAAACTAGTCAATAAGAAAAATGACTAAGGTAAAAATCCATCAAGAGCTCATAAATAATCTAAATAAAAATATTGTGCAAGGTATATTGACTAAAGGTTAAAGTCAAAATCAATACTATAAAAAGTTAAAATTTGTGAACAATCAAAAGTGAATAAGGCTAATAAAATATGAAGGAACTAAAAACCTATATTTTTAATTCATCAACGCTGAATTGAAACTATTTAAGTGAAGTATTGAAAACATATAAGGATAACTGAAAAGATGATAAAGCAACAAGGTAGGTCTAAGTCAAAATAAAGAAATAAACCAACATCGAGTCTTAAACAATCTCTCAACACTAAATCAATATTCTCGCTGGTTTAGTTGAATATCCAAAAAACATCAAGTAAGCTCAACCTAAAATCTAGATTGTCTATTCATTAGAATTTAAATATTATAGCTTTATTATGGATACCTCATCCATTAAATCAAATACAATAATATTAATCTATGGATTTACTAAGGATCAAAACATACAAATTCTAAGATTGATCTGCCAAAACCTTGATAAATAATAATTAACCTCAACTAGAATAATATCAATCCTCAGACTATATAGTTCCATAAGCATTTACTCTTCCTAGAAAACACTCATCCATTTAATTAAGATCTAATTATTTATGGATAAGCTTATTTTTAAATATAAATTCGAATAGAATACATGAGGAGGCACAAAGCTCATTTCTTAAGTTGAATGTCAAGAAGTTTCAACTAAGAAACATATTCATAATTTTTTTAAAAGAGCCATATAGGATTAAAATTTGATCCCTACTTGATAGATTCCCTCTAGGAAAATCTATGGTCAAGGCCTATGGATGTTCTAAATAACACTATTTTTAAGATGTTTTTTATGATTTTATCATATTTATATTATTCCTTATAAAAGGTTAGCCAACTATACCTAGATTAGCTAAGCATAGGCCATTTCTTGCATGGGTTTAAATAACTAGATTCATATGAGAGAACACAAGTTATTTTTATCATCAAAGGCATACATAGACTAATTAATTTCCTTCATACTTAAATGTCTCTTTCATAATGAATCATCTAAACATGAGGCATTACAATATCTCATGATACAATGTACAAAACATCCATAGAATATTCAATTGAAGATATAATATATGTATTAAGGATATTAAGTTGTTCAAACTCAGTCATGAATACACAAGCCTCCACAAGGATTCCATTTTCAATAAGTATCCATACCAAGGAGGTAATTTTATCCTATATAGTAAGTAGACTATAACATAATTCTCTATAATAACTAGTAAATTTAGCTGGTAAACTTAATAATAATGGCTCACACCCAGCCCACAATCAATAATTAAAACATAATTATAAATAGTTTAGCTAAGAATAATTAATCCTTGGATTATATCTAGTTATAAAAGGAAAAAAACATGAGTAGAATACAAATGAATATGATTTCCTTTTCACTCCAAGTGGGATCACCTCATGGCTAATGTAAGGTGGGATCACCTCCCAACTTTTTTTCATCATCAAGTGATTACTCTATGCATGTTCAAGTAGGACTTCTAACTCCAAGAATGTGTGTATCATGGTGAAAGGTAAGTAAAGGTTAAAGTAGTAAAATATTAAGTGGTCAAATAGATACCTACTCATGGTGAAAATATAAACATCTCATATTCAAGAGGTTACTTTACTCAGATCTATTTCATCAAGCATAAAACAAAAAAGAGAAAATAAAAAGGATCATAAGGATATGACCCATCAGGAAAACAACCACTAAGATATATTATATAATTATTCTTGAGAGGACTTTGGAAACCTATCATCATGTCCAGCATGAGAGACCTAACCCTTCCATCATCATGAATAATGTAACCTTTTCAATTCATCAATAGTCTTACACAATAAAGCCATAATATCCAAGTAAGTAAAAATACAATAGTTATAACTATCATGGAGGAATATCTTAACTTTAAACTTCCACATAAGTTTAATAACACTATAGGTACCCAAGCACAACCATATAAAAATAATCAAAGTGGAGAATAAATTTAAATGGACTTACTCGTATAGAACATCATAACTCAATTAAGAGTCACACAATCTTCATTTAGTCAAAAAGAAGGATATTCAACTTAATAGGATACCTACCAGACAATTCAGGCCCTTCCATGGATCTTTTTTGTAAATTCCTACTAGATAAATCTGTCCCTCTCTAGGATCTCTACTTGATTCCTTTCTCATTTTCCTTTGTTCCCAAGGTGGTCCTAAATTCCAAAATCCTCAAACCTTTTCCTCAAATACCCACCCTCCTCAAATAAGTGTTCTCCCCTCCTTAAAACCCAATTAAGACATGGCATGTGTCTATTATTTCTTTAGATAGACCAACCACTCTACTCTTTATACCATTCATTCACAAATGGATGTTATCTTTTCCAATAAATAATGGTGCATAGAAGGTCTAGTAGAGTCCTAATGTTTCTTCTAATACAATCCACCTCCCTATGCAGTAATCAAATAAAAAGAAATTAATGGACAATTTTGAAATAGATGTTGGTCTACTTTATCTTCATGTATTGAAGATTACCAGACAAAGGTGTTTCACCAACCCAATAATGATTACAATCCATTAAGACACACCAATACTAAATAAATGGTGAAATGGAATATAAATGATTCAATTATTATTAGGTAAGGTTCAAGATAAGATGTGGGTTGGAGTTGAGATCACACATGATGCAACACTACCTGGCCTAGTATTTTTTCCTTTTTTGGTAATGCCCTATTCCTTCCCACTTATTTCATGCATTGAATCCACTATCATAATAGATAAATCTTGAAATTATAGCATGCTAGATCATTTAATTAACCAAAATACTTAGATTACCAAGAAATTCATAAGGCCATGAAGTGATATTATTATATCAGTTTAATCTATATGTATTTCATTTGTAGCCTAAGGTAATAAATTAAGAATTGATAAACCATCATTTACCATGTGCATGATCCTCTTAACTCCTTATTGAACACCACCAAATGAGTATAACCATTGTTTTATCATAGTCACATTGCTTTCTCATGAGGGTCCTTATAGTAGGTCCTAAGGTAATTCATAATGATCTTTAGATATATCAAAAGTGAAAAAATCATGTGGAAAGAGCCTACAAGAAGCTAAAACCACTCAAAAACCTTAACCCATGTAGAGACATTTGGATGGTTATTTAATCTTAAGAAGCATCAATAAGGGTTTGTATATCTTTTCTAAGGTTTGCACAAGGATAGGTAAAAATAAATATAATTTTTTTACTATTAGAGTAGATTCCAAGCCTACAATCATGTTTCCAAGCTTTTTAATGTGTTTGCATATCATTTAAAATGAATTTATCATGGTATAAGATCTTTTCCATGTATTTAAGGTAGAGAGTATTCAAGGTCTCAAACTTCTCTCCAAGTTTTTTATCTCAAAGGGAAGCATTTACACTCATGAAGATGATCTAAGAACTAAAAATCAAGTTAAAAGCTTGATTAGGTGTGAAGGATCATGGTTTCAAGTATGTCTACGACCTCATATATAGGCTTGTAAATACTAAAAATCAAGTCATAGGTCTATAACCAAAATGCAAGGTTTTTTGATGATAAGAAAGAGTGTCTTGATCCTTGAAACACCTACAAGTCTAAGATAATCTTCAATTTCCTTTCAACACTTTCAAGGATAAATAAATTCATTTTATTTTAATGATTAACACTTATAACAAACATTTAAAAATATTATTGTGGTGTCATGTTTCTTGAAGTGATTGACAAGATAAAAATTAGGCCTAAAGACATCTTAGAGATTTCATGAATGATATACTGCTTACCAAGGCTTTCTCAAGGTTTATTGACCTTAAAAGTTGTAATTGTGTAGTACTAAGAGGCTAAAAATCATGGGGAATGTAGGTCGTAGAGGATAGGATGACAAATTATAAGGGAAAAACCATTTTTATCAAGTCTTGAGCATCTACAGGTAGGTTATCAAACCTACAACCTAACTTTAGGTTTATGTGGATGATAATTAAAACACCTAAAGGCCTATAGGTCTACAAACATTAAAGAGGGTCTCCATTAGAATTTAGAAGTCTTACAAACAAGTTTTTAGGTCTTGAATAGGATATTTATGATGTTGAAGAATAAGATTGAAGGTTTCATGACTTTTCAAGCAAGGTCCTGAAAGATTTATCAAAGATTTTAGGCCTATCACCAAGGTTTAAAGTCTCAAGGTCCTTCAAGATCTCATAATCTTACCAACTAGTTTTCAAATAGATATTCCCAAGCTCTTTCAAACACCATCTAGAGGAAATAAAGAAATATGAATACATGCATGAGAAGATAAGGTTTCATGGCAAGTTTTGGAAGACTACATGAAGAAGAAATGTTGAGAATAAGTATGTTAGAGATAATAAATAATATATAGGTATGCAGATAAATCCTCTAGGTTTCCATGATTTAAGGTAAGAAAGTAAGAGCTCCCATAGAGACCAGAAGGTTTTCCATATTTCTAACCTACTATGATGTCTACAAGTTGAAGAGATGGAGATTTTATGGCCTCAAAACCTAGCTCATAGACCTAAAACAAGTTTATAAGGGTCTTTTGATATTGTTAATGGTTAATTGTAGGTTTGAAGGATTAATGATAAGGAAAAATAGGGATTTAAAGCATGAAAATATAGGTTTCTCAACCTCTCTAACTAGATTTTACATGAACCTCAAGACAAATTTTAGTCAGTTAATCCTTCTAAAACATCTCTAACATAACATAAACAAAGTAGGTGGTCATAAATAGCATGATAGAGGTATGGAGAAATTATAAAAATTCCTCTAGAAATGTGTAACCCCTCCATAAAGTGGTAATCATGTCAAGTCAACACAAAGCTCAAAATGAGCATATGAGGTCTACATCCAAGCTAGGTATTTAACAAGCATGGTAGTTAAGGAGGGAAGTTAGATTGATATATATTCTCTTTAGCGTTCATGCATAAAAAGAGGAGAAAGGCAAGTTAAGGATATTAAGATAGGATTTTTCTAAGAATGTAATATCATTAAAGAAGCATACTCATCATGCACAACTCTTTTAAAGGATAAAAGAGAAAAATAGGGTCTCCACTCCCACTGCTATGCCAATCTTACTTGGAGTTTTTTATGAGGTAGGCCTAGTGCATGGAATAGGGATTAATAATTCCATTTTCTTTGTCTCTTTTTTCATAGGCTAAACTAATGGAATAGTGGAAATATTTATGAGGTCTCCTTTTTGACACTCCTCTTCTCTCTCATCTCCATTTTTGATATATAGGATTGAAAATGACTTTATTCATTATCCCTCTCTTTGGTATTTTAAAATTCTACTCATTTTGAGTCTTGTAAGTTGACTTATGCCTTGTATCTAATAATTAACTGATGTTTTCCTTTTTTATATCATCAATTTTATTAAGTATTATGTAATTTTAAACTATTGATCTTCATTTCTATATGTTTCACTCCCTTGTGTTCTTATCCTACCATATTTACACTCTCCTTGGTAGGTTGTATGTTGTGTAGATCCCTACCTTTAAATTAAATACTAATGTAAATGTTAGGAAAGTTACATGTTGTGTATAAATTATGTAATTTACCATCTTTTATAAATATTGCTTGTGTTTTTTGAGAAATTGAGGATCTCCTTAAATTTGGTGCATCACATCTTTGTAGTTTTACTTCATACTCTATTCCATTTTTGATGATGAAAGCATAGTTTTAGTTGTAAATAGGTCTATTTTACCATTTTTTTAGGCCTATACCTGATCTTATATTACATGCATATATTTTATGAAGGAATTAATCCTTATTCGGAGGTTTATCCCAAGGAACCAAGGTCCCACTCTTTTTGGATAATCACATTATTATAGATGAATCACTAATTGAGTGAATGGGTGAAATATTCAGATGAAAACAATTTTTGGCACACCTTATAGGATAAAATTCCATAGAATTGCAGATTTTACCTAAGGAATTGACATTTTTACTTAACAAGATACATAATTTAATACATTTTATAGGCACCTAAAATGTCCATAAATTTCTAGTCTCATATCAATCCTACATTTTCATGTAAAAGGAAATAAGGGCTTCTACAAAAATTAATGGTTTTTAGTTTGTTAAATTTTTATTTTATCCTAGAAGAAAAAGAACCATGTCATCAAGATCTCTTGAAAGAAGAGATAAATTTTCTAAATATCCTTCCCTGAGGGCTCAATCCACACCTCTTTTGGTAGGTTTTATAGACCAAGAGGGAGGCTAAACCCTATTATTCATATGAAAGTCTAGATAAATTAGTTATTTGTTATATTTGATGTATGTACTCCTTTAGACCATTAATAATGAGATTATATCCCATTTCTAGCTCTCAAAATCAGACTTTCTTTCACTTGTGATAATGTTACCACTCCTATATAACACATACAAGACATTTCCAGCTTATGATTACTCTACAACATTACTCAAGATAATTTGGTGATGAGACTTCTTACTATATCCTTTAAAGGAAAGGATATTAAATGGTATAGAGGATTGAAACTTGGAAGTATACATAACTGACATGAGATATGAGATATACTTTACCGATAATCTGAAGACAAGAGTGATCATATTTCTCTTATGGATAAACTCACTACCATCAATAGCTATCCTCATAAATACATGGTGGACTTCAAATTTAGGTTCCAAAAAAATTGGGATAAAATCCCACTCTTGGTGAAGCCTAATCCAAATATTATGTTCTTGTACTACTTAAGATCTTTAAATAGTGTCATTTCTATCATGATTCATTCCATGGGAGGTATTACATTACTAGATGCATATGACATTTCTATAAGGGATGAAAATATCCTAATTTAGGCTAGAAAGATATACCATAGATATATAATGCTCTTATGTCCTGAATATCCACTTATTTAGCCCAATTTGGCACCCATTCCTATAGTAACTTGATAGCCAATTCCATTTTCTACCCTTCCCAATGAGTTTCATGAAGTTAAAACATTTTTATAAAGCTTTGAGAATGAATTAGTGTCCTTAAAAAGGAATAAATCATAGTACATTAGACGATGCCAATGTTTTAATTAGCTATATTAGTTTATTACATAATCTTATCAAGGAAATTCAAAATCTCAATGCCAAATCACAAATGTTAGGCCCTTAAATAGTCAAAATCCTAATGATGCAAGCATTTCAAAATTTATTGTACTCATGCAAAATAATCTAGTTCAAGATTATTAGTAGTGCTTTCCATACAAACAATTGATAACCAAACCACATGTCTAAATAGAGTGATCAATCAAGACTTGATGGTCCACAGTGTGCCAATTTCTCAAAATCAATCAAGTGAATCAACTTCATAAAGAGAATAAGTGCATGAACAAGTAAAAGTGAAACGTGAGTCTACCCTTTTTAATTGGTATGAGAGTGACTTTTGTGGCATGAATTATAATGAATACCTAAGCAAAGGAAACACTCTAGTAGCTTAAAATACATGGTTTTGAAAGAGGGCAATAGAGGGAGAACCATCTTCCTCATTTGGTCAAATTTCTACTACCCAAGCCCCTCATGAATTTACCAAGGAGAAATAAGTAGTTGGGACAACTCAAGCATAATAAAATAAAGATATTTAAAAGGAAACTCAGCCTGAAATCAGCCATCAAATATAATATGTTGTTTTTCCAAAGTTTTATTCAAAAGGAAGACAAATCCCTTTAAAAATAATTGAGAAAATGAAGAGAAAAAACCTAAATGTACCCATGTGCTAAGATCTCTCCATTTCTTATCAAAGAGACTTGTTGAAGGAAGACTTAAGCCACATTGATCATGTAATAAAATCAAGTGTAAAATTTTTTCCCATCAACTTAAGGCAACCAAAATAAGGAAATAGAGGCAAGATCATCAAACCACCTCCATTCTACATCTCCTTCATTATTGGTAAGCACCTTGTACATAGTTTTATGATTTATTCTAGGGTAATTATCTCAATTATTCCTAATAAGATTTATAACTTGGTAGTTTTAGAGTACACTCCAATCATAAAAGGATTTATCTAGCTAGATGGTATAGCTAATAAAATAATTAGTATCATTAATAACTTAAATCTTACCCTACATGTTTGCCCAATCCTATCCATCTCCCAAGATGTTTTAGTTATAGACCTCCCTCCCTATTTTTTTATATGACTTTATAAGGACTTAACTACAAATATGGGTGGGTTTTAATCTTTCGATTAGTCATAAATGCTTCTTAGGACTAGGTATGGAACCAAAGTAACTACAAAAGTTAAGCAATTTTTTCGAGACCACATTGAACCATATTCCCCTAGTCTAACCCCCATGAATTTCATAATGTATGATCAAGAGGAGAGTGTTATCCTTCATAATACTACCACAACTTTGGAGGAGGTCCTATATATCTTACTTGATGAGTATAAAAATGATCACTATGTATTTGATCCATATAATCAAGTGGAAGACACAAGATTGGGTACATATTACATCTTTGAAGAAGACTTTATTCCACCAAAGTTTTTGAGGCAACAAGAGGATCTTGGAGGTGCATGGAAACTATTTTTTGATGGATCAAGGATCATAAATGATGTTGGTGAAATTATTATGTTGATATCCCCTCAAAAGGAGTACTTTTTTCATATAGGCTATATTTTAGCTATACTAACAATGTATCCAAATATGAGGCATTGATCCAAGGCCTCTAATTGACATAGACAAGAGGAATAAAGGTCCTTTAAGTTTTGGGTGATAGTGAGTTGGTTATAAATCATGTTATAGGCCAAAATGCAGTAAAAATAGCTTGTTAAAGGCCTAAAAATATTGAGTGTGGAAATTCCTTGAAGATTTTGATGCCTTCAACATCCAATTTGTACCAAGAACACAAAATTTTGATGATGATAGGTTTGTTATTATGGGGTCTCAGTATAACCATCCTCATGATTTTATAGAGGATTAAAAACATCTTGTCAAGATGATGGTTAGACCTATACTTCTTAATATTTATGTTAGTTGGAAAGTGTTAGATAATGATGAGAAATCATCAGATTTTTATAAGAGGAGTCATAATTATCATCCCAAAACTAGCATAGGATTTAAGAGCAATATGACGATCAAATTATTTAGTTGAAAGGTAAAAATTTACTTAAGGGGTTGGTCTCTTTAAAAATAATATTTAGTTTATATTATCATCTAAAAGGTGAGAAAATGAACATGAAAATCAAGGATGAGAACAATAAACTATTAGTCATATCCAATGGTAAAATTTTGAAGGCTAATAAGGTATTCAATTAATCTAAAAAAGGATAATTTATTGGTATTTATAGGATATATGATGATATATTTACTTAGATTTACCAATACATTAGAGGTTTTGATCCAAACTTGGCCCAACACACCATTGATATAGACCCTAATACAAGGCTAGTTAGTCAAAATCAAAGACCAATAAACTATGACATTGAACCCTTGATGATAAAATAGATAAATAAACTCATATAAGCCAATATTATATTTCCCATTAAATATTCCTCTTGGGTGGCCAACCTAGTCCTTTAGGCCATGTGTGGAATTTAGGTACTTAAATAGTGCATACCTGAGAGATAATTACCCCTTCCACCTGTAGAGTAGATCCTTCAAATAGTATTAGGGGTTGAAAGGTTTTCAATGATAGATGGTTATTCAATATATAACTAAATACTTGTGCAAAAATCCAGTTATTTCAAAATAGCTTTTTACCACCAAATGGGGTACCTTTGCTTATAAAAAGATGCCTTTTAGATTGACCAATGCTTTTGAAACCTTCCAAAACACCATGTATGTATGGCATTTAGGTGTATCTCAAATGATATGATCTTGGTGTATTTATATGATATAATTGTTTTCTCTATGTTTGAAATTGATTATTTGGATCATTTGAGGTAAGTCTTTGACATGTGTATAAGGTTTGGGTTATCCTTGCACCCAAAAAAATGTGTGTTTGTTATCCATAAAATCAATTTATTTGGGCATGTTGTCTCCAAATATGTAATTGAAATTTATCTATAAACGGTGGAATAAATATTTTATAATTCACTTACAATCCAAAAGAAGGGTCTCCAAAACTTCTTGGGCAAGATAAACTTTGTAAGGAGATTCATCCCAAACTTTGTTACTCTAGTCAAACCTCTCACTTCTATGCCCAATAAGAATTCTAATTTAAGTTTGTCAAGATAAAGTAAGGACAACTTTCAATCAATTAAAAGAGAAATATCCCAACCCCCTATGCTCATGAACCCATGTATTATAATGACTTTATTTTTTATGATTTTAGGGGGAATGAGAGTATATCAGCTCTACCAGTGGAGGAAAAAAAATGATATAATGGAGCATCCCATTTCCTTTTTCAGTTGAGTAATTAAATATTATGATCTTAGTTATGGTTTTGTATAAAATCAAGCCCTTGTCAAAATATGCCTTAAAAAAATTAGACACATATTATCTAATAATAAAATATAGATGATGGTTTCACAATTGAATGTGAAAGAGTTTTTATTTAATAGGGATATAGGTGAAAAGAGAGTTGTATGTATAACTAGGGTCATGGATTATGACATTGGCATCAAGGTCACAAAGCTTGTGAGAGGAAAAGGGATATTTGAATAATTGGAAGCAAACCTACAGGCTGATAATAAGGCAATTTTTGTACTACAAGAGGATCAACATACTAATTATGAGGTTCTTAATAGTTGGACTAGAGACATGGTTACCTTCTTGTAAACTAATGACTATCCACATGGCATAAAAAAAGCTCAAATAAGTTATTTTGGACTCCAATCAATTCCATATGTCATTATTAATGGTATATTATTTATAAAGGATATCAATGGAGTACTTTTTAGATGCATAGAGTCTAACCAAGTGGTTAGAGTAATAGAAAATTTTCAAGATGGCCCATCACGAGGACATTTCTCTCCCAATACTAATTTTATTAAAATCATGAGGGATAGTTAATATTTAATAAGTCTATTCTTAGATGTGTAAGCATGGGTTATAAATTGTAAGAAGTGTGCCTTCTCTATAGGAAAGCAAAAGCTACTAGCTATCCATCTTCATTCCATATAGGTATAGAATCCCTTCATGTAATGGGGTTTTGAATTCATTAGGATGATTAACCCATATTAAATTTTTGGTCAAAATTGGATCTTAACTACCACAAATTACTTCACAAGGTGGATAGAAGTAGTGGTACTCAGACATGCAAATGAGACATGTATTAGAATTTTATGGAGGTATTGTTACTAGATTTATTATTCCACCTAATATTATATCTAATAATGTTATGAATTTTATTGGAATTAAAATCAATGAATTGGTAGTAAAATATGGTATTCATTTAAGCACTTCTTCCAACTATTACCCCCATGGTAATGGCTTGGCAGTTCTACAAACAAGAACATCATAAGGATTATATAGAGGACCATAGAGGAAACCCAAATAACATGGCATACCAATTTAAAAATATAATTTTGGGATGATAGGATAACACCCAAGAAGGTTTTTTGTAACTCCCCTTTCATGATGGTCTATGGAAGAGAAGTAAAGTTGCCTTTGTCACTTGATTTGCCAAATATTGAGCTCACTCAATATCTATAATTGATTGAAAATGATGCCATGACATTGAGACTAGTAGAGTTGATGGAGTTAGAGGAAACTATAAACCATACAATTCATAGTATGGTGTTTCATGAAGCTCAAATAAATAATACATTTGACAACAAGGTTATTGATAGATATTTCAAAGAAGGATATATGTGATGAAATGGGATGAGGATAAAGTAATAGATATGAAATGCTGACTAAATTTGATTTTTAGTAAAATTAGGTCAACCCTAACATTTTTGAAATTTTATAATGTTTTCATGTCTTATGGGGTCTCATTTTGTCCTAAACACCTCACCCATCCCTGATTTAGCCTTGGGTTAAGTCTACCTTCCTTATATTAGTCTAGTCAACCAAAGTCAACCTTGGTAAAACATGGTCAAAGGCTAAATTTTTATTTTAAATGTCATAATGTGGTCATTTATATTTTATAAGTTGATTTATGTCATAAATTGGTCCTTTATCATGTCTCATATGCAAAAATGCCCTTTTTTATCACATTTTGGCTCATTAAATGACTTGGATAAAATTTAAAGTAATAATATTTGTTATAAAGTTATATTTAAATGTGGAGGAGGTCATATAATTTTATTTATGAGTCATATGTTAGTTTAATAAATAGTTTCATGCTTGAAAATAGGAAAAACTCCTCAAAATTACCCCTTAATGGCACTTGTATGGACTTCAAAAGTCCACCTTCAACTAAAAACATGGTAATATGCCTATTAACCTCCATAAAGCCTTAAAAGTCTTTTTTTTTAGAATAAAGGTCAAAAATATTAGTTTCAACTTCTATTTCTTCCTTTTTGCCTTTGCAAGCCAAGAAAGATCAATTTAGAATGCTTGGTGTAATCCATACAGGTAGAGGTGGGAGGAATGATCTTAGGGGTTCAAATTAATCTGATTAAAATTAAAATACATGGTAGGAAGATTCAATTTCATGGCTTATCTTATATGAATCATCATTAATAATCTATGTAGCTTTTTATGCTTCTTCATCCAAGAGGGGTCACTGTTTGATCTAGTTTCAAAATAGTTTTCTTTGGTTTGATGAATTTGATTGTTTCATATGTGTCTTAGTAACTTCCTATAGGATGTTTAATCATTTAATTTATTTTTGATCCATTAAATTCCTAATAAACCTCTTCTAGGATTGTTCTTGTTCAAGATTATCCTCATTGCCTTGCAACTTAGAATATGCATCTACAGGTGCCTTAAATCAAGTATTCCATGTTAACATGAATGAATGAAATATTTTATTAGATTTTTTGAGTATTTAAAATTCATTTTAAGTGGTTTAAATCCTTGTCCTTGCATATTATTTCTCTTTTTATGCCTCTACCTACATAACACAATCTAAGCAGTCACTTACAAGCCCTTACTAATGTCACGATGACATATGGGGAGTGGAAGGGTACTCCAATTGATAAAAATTTAAAAGTATTAATTTAAATTCCTATATCAGGTTCATAAGATTCACATTCATAAATTTTTAATCTTGTTCATGCAATACCATCCTTATTGTTTAATAGCCACCTACAGGTGGTCTTGACAGAGGTTAAAATGGTCACTTTGTAACATTGAGACATAATATGAACCCTATTTGAGGTATTTAAATAGTGTGAAGACATGATATACCTTTGTGAGGGAGTAATTTGAAAATTTACAAGGTGGAAATGTATTTGTAGGTAAGAAACTAAGATTCAATCCCTTGTCCCTAAAAGGGCAAAATAGAGGCCCTATAGGTTTTGAAAATGACATATACCATAGTTTTAAAGAACCTTGAGAATTACCAAGTACTTATAATTTTAGTCCTAATATATTATAATAAATATGAAAAGTTTTAAAGGTAGTTTAAAAATGGAGGGTGGTTTTTGAAGAACTCAAATATGGCCCTAAATGCACTGTGAGCAGGCAGAGAGGTCTACAGTCCAAGATCAAAAGGAGATCTTTATCACTCAAGGTTTTAACCTAGACCTAATATTATGATAAATTATTCAAATAGATAATATGTATTTTATTACTCAATATCACTAAAAATAATGAGTTTCATGTGTTTAACCCACACACTCATCCTCAGTTTGTAGAGATGACCTCAATAAACACCTATATTAGGTTAAATACAATCAACTCAAGCATGATGCCTTTTGATGTTTTGAGATCCTAAAAAGTGAGTACAAGGTCAAGTGTTCATTTTTTTGTAAAAAATAATTCAAATATGATATAAACTAATTATGAAAAAACTAATTAAGATCCATCCCTAACTATAGGTAGGCCTAATTTCATGAAACATAGTCATGTTTAAAATACAAGTAGAGAGTTAAGAGTAAGGTTTTATTGGTACTAGAAGAGATTTTATTGGTGGATTTTATCATATGAAATTTTAAATTTACCTCAAGTTAATATTTAAATGTTTAAAAATACTTTTTCAACCTTGCTTTATGACTAGTAATTTATAGGGGTTAGCTAAGTATGGTGTCTCAGTCTATTCAGACAATGAACTGAGAGGTGTCCTAAGTGAGGTTATACTAGTCCTTTAGCTTTACTTCATGACTTTATACCATGTATTTAAGGATATATAAGTAATTAATGATCCAAATAAATTATTCTATGGTCAAAACAAGGCCACAATCACCTACAAGAGTCAGCAAACAAAGTTGTATCAGTTTAAATAGTTTATAGACCTAGTCTTGTGAATCCAAGAGTTTAGAGATTGTTTGAGAGGCTAGGGTTTTAGAGAAAGATTTTAAGAACTATGTGATAGTATAAAAATATATATTCCCTTTAAATTATCATATGTAAAAAAATAGCTACCAATTTCATCAAACACAGTCAATGTTTCAATACATTTACATAATCTACTTTGTTGAAGTCTACTATAGAAAATTGTGGTTTTGAAGGTATTATATTTGGATTAAAGAGTTAAAATTTTATGAATATAATAATTTTTAATTTTATAACCCAATAAAATAAAAAAATTTCTAGTAAAATATGGAAACATGCCTCTATTTTATCTCAAAGGTAGAGTTCTTTCTCTTTGCACCAAACTGGCAGTTTTGAGGAAAAGAGATGAAATGGTGGAATAGAATAAGAAAATAACCTTAATTGCTGATTTAGAATATATAAAATACATATTAAAACATTTTAAACCTTTCTAAAATATTTTATGTCAAAGAGGGTGGTTTGGGCAACTAGGTTTACAGTCAGACCTAGTGGACAGGGTACAAGCCTAACTCCAAATAGGGTTTCACTTCTATTTTCAGCTTTTGGAAAGCATTAAAATTCATTGGATTATGTTCATGAGGGTATAAATTATGTGTTAAAACTATTTAATTTTATTTAAATTATAAACAAGGGTGATTTTTCTCAAATGTCCAGATAAACCTAGTGAACAAGGTCTAGGCCTAATTGCAAAAGATGGTTTTTTTTCATTTCTAGCTCTTAATGAAATATTATAATGATGGAAACATGTCTTTTGGATATGTATAGAAGTTTTTAAGCCTTAAATTTTAATATATATCCATAAAAAGTCATTTTATTAGATAGAAGGCACCTAAACCTTACAAAATGCATGGAGAACAACACAAATGGCTAGTTTGAATGCTTAGAACTTATATGAGACTTTGCATGGAAAGTTGAGGTGATTAGAGATGTTATATTAGGTTCCTAGGATGTTCTAAAAATGATTTATCAAGGATTTTAATGTCTAGTCTTCATAAACAAATTATAAGCCTTGAAACCCTCATAAACCCTATCTAAGGACCTGATTGGGAAATGAAGGTAAATTGAGTATATAGAGGGGGTGTAAAGGCCATGAAAATAATTTAAAGCTATAGAAGACTCTCCAAGTATCTTCCTCATGCAACTAAGATGTACTACACCTATACATATGAGGTACAATAGGTATTTCTTTGACAAATTTATGTGTTTTTTAGGTGTGCAGGAGTTTCAAAGTATGAAATCACTTTTAGGAGATAGTATAGGATTTTTTCAATATCCCCATAATCATTTATTGAGGCTTTTAATATCCTAACTATGCTTACCACTTTATTCATCTCATCCATTATAGTGGGTAGATAGTGAAAACTTGTGAAAATGGTGAAGAGTCTAACTAGGAATATTTTTTAGCTTTATTTCATAAACCTAATGATATAGACACTCTTGATAAGTGTCATCCCTCCTTGTGCATGAATTAGATTTTAGAATTAGAAAATTTTTGGGTTCCAAGTGTGAGAGGTGCCTGAGGAGTCATTTTGTAACTATTTCAGATGATTACTCATGGTCAGAGGAATATGAATGATTAAGGACCAGTCCAATGCATGTGAGGGCTTGTTAGTCAACCCTCCCCTTTAGTTCAATCATCATACCTGACTCTATTTAGTGGAGGATTTTTGTTAAGACAAGTCATGAAAATAGTTTTGTATGCAAGAACAAGAGAATCTATGCCACATATGGAGGAGTTAGATTACTTGGGAGACATTTGTATTTGTTTTCCTTATAGAACCAATATCATGATAGATTCCATTGATGTTGTAACTCATTTTCCTTGATTTATAAGTGTCTTGGTGACTCTTGAGCTTCCCTTTCTCTCTCTCCTCTCACAATTGTTATAAATACTTTCCTTTTGAGCTATTATATGGATCTTTCCACCTAGGTATGGTAAATCCATACCAAATTTTTGCCTTGAATTAATGAAAAATGTTGTTTTACCTCATTAAAGATTTCACTAAGTTAATTTTTTGGTTGTTGGTCTTGTGCAAGTGTATTTTGCTTGCCTTCACATGTTACTCTTCCTAGTGGATTATGTGAATTGAAATCTCTCTTTTGTAGGTCAGTAAGAAGTGTCTAATGTGTATTTTAAGTATACTAAGTACCTCATTAATTAGTGTTTCTAGAATACCTATTTTCTAATTCCTTATAGCCTAGACTCTCTTTAAGACCCCATGCTTGAAACATTGATGTATAACAGGAGTGTTGAATTGGATGAAGTGTATGTGTGGGATTCTCCTTGCTTTTAAGTACATTATAAGTGGTATGAGTAGGACATATATTTTTTGTATCACCTCCCAAATATTAGATTTGTTTTTAGTTATCCTTATTCCTTTTCACCCCCCCAAAAGTTAGTAATATGTTTGAGCTATAGTGATACATTAAGGGAACTAGCCCTAATCTAGAGATTCACTTCAAATTTGGTTCACCCAAAACCTTGAGGTGGTTCCATTATGCCACATTAATGAGGAGAGAATTTTCATCTCCTCAAAGGGTGAAAATTTAAGTGACAATATTTTTTGGCATGGATGGTGGGACACTTGTTCCTAGAATTTGAGGAGTTTTGGTGTATTCCTCAACATATCCACCTTTGGAGATAATTTCACTAAGCACTGACTCTTAGCATAAATCTATTGTTAAAGTAGTCTAGGTAATCTATTTGAGGTTTTTTATTATTCTATACACTTCACATGAGTGATTTATGGATTATTTTGATGTTGAGTTTATCCTAACACAAGTTGGGGAAACATATCCATCTTTGCCCATTCCATCTCAATATGAGCAAGTCCTTGTTCAATCATATTAGTCCAAATATGACCGTATTCAACCTTGATATGATTTTCATCAATGTTATAATCAACCCTATCAAGATTTTACTTCACCTAGTCCACATAGTTCCTCTCCAAGTCAATCCATTGCAAGTTTCAAGAAGACTCTCATTGGCTAAGAACACTATATGTTAGACCTTGATAGTAGAAATGGTTGTGGACAAGTCATCCCTAATGATTATATCAAGAGTGTGAGGGATTATTTAGAACTAATCAAGTGAGAATGGATTCCTATAAATAGAGCTAATTGGCAAGGTCTTACTAGTGAGATGCTTGATGTTTGTGGTCTAAAATTTCCACCTAGAGGAGAGGTTGAAATCTCATGAACCAACTCAGTCTTGGCCACTCCAATATACCCCATATCAACCTTCAAGTGTGTCAAATTTTCCCACTCAAAATTCTAATCCAAAATTTTTCAAACTACCCTAAGTCTTTAATGAATTCCCTAAATTTTCCCTTCTTATAAGTCTATCCAAGAGAGTAGCCAAATCAAGAGGGATATCACTGTTGGAGAAGATTTTGAGAGAAAAAGGTTTATGTTGGAATCTCATCTTGACAAGGAGATTTAACTAGAAAACCAACATTTGACACAATCCATCATGGTAGTAGAAATTAAGGTCTCTAAGTGTGACATTTATTCATTTTCATCTCATCCTCATGAATAATATTCTAAGTCTAGTTTCCCAAGATAGAAGGAAGTAGTGACAACTTGTGGAAAGAAAGAAAAAGGATGTCTAAGTGTATAAGTTAGAAGTGAAGAGAATACTAAACCTACTCAACTCCCTCCAACCCCTCCTCAATAATCCTTATACCCTTCATCCATATTTTATTTTACTCCCCTTCCTAATTAAGATCCTATTTTCCCTCAAGAGAAGCTATTTGAAGAGAGCCTTACCAAACAAATTAAGGAATTAGAACTCAAAAAGGATAAGCTATCATCTATCCTAAAGAAGTTTGAATTCAATGAAACCATTAAACCCACCCTTTCACCTCCTCTAATTGACCCATTTTTTCCTTCTACCACCTTATATCCAAAATTGCCTATAGTATGGGGATCTAATATGGATCAACTGAGTGAAGAGAGATCAGGGTCTAATGGAGAGGAACACATTACCCCTTAGAATCATTATTGGGCTAAAATTCTTAGTTTTTAGATGCCTAGAATTTGTATCACTAAAAGGGAGAATGAGATGGAAATTTCAAATTGGGTTGAATATGAAGAAGAGATGACTTCTTGTGAGGAAACATCAGATTGTGATGATGAAGAAGAATACATTTCTTATGTTGAGGAGGAGGTCTTGGAAGATTTTATTTTGGAAACCAAATAAGGAGAGAGTAAAGAGGTTGAAACAAGGGAGATACAAGTTGATGTTCTTAAAGATATCTCAAGTAATAAAGAGGAAGTATTATTTTGTTTTGAGTCTCCTATCTATGATGACTATGGCGATGAGAAAGAGGAGGTCTCCAATGAAGTATTTTTTACTCCTAAGGTTGAAGAAACAAATCTTAAAGAGGTAAATATACCATTGCATCAAGAATAATACATGGGATAGACCTATATGCAAATTTTAAATGAATATGAGGATTGTGAGAAGATAAAAATACTAAGAAGATAATCCCAAAATGTTTAAGAGTAGGTATGTGTTTAGAGGCATCACTACGAAGAGATTCCAAATCATGATAGAGAAATTTATGATATCTATGATTATTTTAAATATGACTTGAATTTTGGTTTTAAAATCACATGTGAATCTGATCCTACCAACATTAAGAATGATTTTGAACAAGAAACATCCATATAATGCCATGATACAATATTTCTTGAAGACTTTGAAGAGGCTATAACAAATGAGAAGGACAATGAGGCTTTTCAAGAAGATATAGACCTTCAACAAGTTGTCCCATGCATAGAGATGAAAATTTTCCATGATGATACAAAGGGATAATAGTATGAAGCATGTCTCCAAGGACAAGAAGACTTCATCTAATTTGGAGACTTGTTTGAGATGATTCCATCAAATGACATGCCGAGCTAAGGAGCAAAAAAGAAACATAGGTCATCTATTACTACATCCAAAATGAAGAATGTTTGTCACCCTCATTAATATAGTGAGGAAGAAGATTCAAGGTACTTTAATTTTTATCTAATAAGGGAGGTATTTTTGGTTAGATGTGCCTAATTAGTTTGCTTGTTGTTGTGTCTTGTTTTCCTTAAGTGCTTAGTATCACAACTGTGCCTTTGCTTCGGTCTTGGTGTGTGTTTGTCTTTCCTATGTGTGTTTTGAGGTCAATACACTATCTTATTATTAAATTAAATTTCTGATATTGTTATTTTATAATGCATTTGACTCCATTTTCCCAATGGATGGGATAAGGTTACTGGTCCTTAACATAGGCAAGCATGTTACCTTAAGAATTGCCAAAAGTGTTGACCAAATTTGAATCTCAATTAAATTAGATAAAACACTACATTTTTTAACTTTTTTAATGTTTAAATATGTCTTATGGTGTCTCATGTTGTCCTAAACACCTCACCCATCCCTGTACTAGCCTTAGTTTAAGACTACCTTCCATATACTAGTCTAGTCAAATAAAGTCAACCCTAGTTAGACATGTTCAAAGGATAAAATTGTTTTTAAAATGTCCAAATTAGATAATTTATATGTTCTAAGTTTTTTCTAGGTCATAAATTGGTCCTTTACCATGTCTCATATGTAAAAATGCCCTTTTTGATCACATTTTGGCTCATTAAATGACTTGTATAGACTTTAAAGGAAGTATATTTGTCTTAATGTTGGATTTAAATGTGGAGGAGGTCAGATAATGTAATTTATAAGTTAGATGTTAGTTAAATAAATATTTTCATGCTTTAAAATAGGAGAACCACCTCAAAACTTTGCCTTAATAGCACGTGTACAGACTTGGGAAGTCCACCTTTAGATAAAAACATAGGACTATGACTCTTCACCTCCCTAAAGTCCTTACCATGATTATTTTGTAGAATAAAGGTCAAAAATATAAGTTTCAACTTTTATTTCTTCCTTTTTTCCTTTACAAGCTAAGAAAGGTCAATTTGGAATGCTCAGTGAAAGCCATATAGGTGGAGGTGGGAGGAATGATATTGGGGGTTGAAAGGAATCTGAGTTAGATTTAAATCCATGGAATGAAGCTTTATTTTCATGGATTATCTTGTATTAATCATAATTAAGAAGCTAGGTAGATTTTTATGCTTCTTCATCTAAGAGGGGTCACTATTTGAGCTAGTTTCAAAATAGTTTTATTTGGTTTGATGAATTTCATTATTTCACATGTGACTCAAGGCATCCCTATAGGATTTTTCATAATTTAATTGATTTTTTAGTCATAAAATGTCTAAGAACCCTCTTCTAGGCTTGTTCTTGGTCAAGATTATCCTCATTGGATTGCAACTCAGAATATGCATCTATAGGTGCCTTGAAGCAAGTCTTCTAAGTTAAGATGAAGGAATGGAAGGTTGTATTAGATTTTTTGAGTATTGAAAATGAATTTTAAGTGGTCTTAAATCCCTTTCCTTTCATACTCTCACTCCTTCTATACCTTTACCTACATAACACAGTCAAACTAGTCACCTATATGCCCCTGATTACATCATGGTGACATATGGGGGGGTGGAATGGTACTAAAATTCTCAAAATTTCCAAATATGCATTGAAATTCATAATGGAGGTGCATAATATTCACATTCATAAAGTTATCATCTTGTTCATACAATACCATCCTTGTTGCCTGATAACCACCTATAGGTGATCTTAACAAAGGTTAAAATGGTGACTTTGTAACATTGAGACATAAGATGAACCCCATCCTTAAATAGTATAAAGACATGAAATACCTTTGAGGGATTAATTTCACAAATTATAAGGTGGAAATGAATTTTAAGGTAAGAAACTGAGATTCAGTCTTGTGTTCCTAAAAGGGCAAAATAGAGGCCCTGTAAGTTTTTAAAATGACATATACCATAGTTTCAAAGAACCTTGAGACATCCCAAGTGGTCAAGCTTGTAGTAATAATATATGAAAATACATATTAAAAGTTTAAAATTTATTTTAAAAAGGGAGGGTGGATTTTAAATAACTCAAATAAGGCCCTAAATGTACTGTGAGCAGGTAGAGAGGTCTGCAGTCTAAAATAAAAGGAGATATTTGTCACTCAAGGTTGTAACCTATCCATAAAATCATGATAAAATGATTAAAACAGATAATACGTATGTTATTACTCAATATAACAAAAAATAATATTATTTTCATGTGTTTACCCCACACACTCATCCTTAGTCCATACAGATGACCTTAATAAGCACCTATAGTAGGTTGAATATAGTCAACTCAAGCATGATGCCTTTTGATGTTTTAAGATCCTAAAAAGTGAGTTTAGGATAAAGAGTTAAATTTTTTTTTAAATGTATTAAAATCAGATATAAAATAATTATGAAAAAACTAATTAAGATCCATCCCCACCTACAGGCAAACTAAAATTTCATAAAACATAGTCATGTTGGAAATACAAGCAGTGAGTTAAGAGTAAGGTTTCCTTAGTACTAAAAGAGACTTTATTAGTGGAGTATGGAATATATAAGTGTAAATTGACCTTAATGTAATATTTAAAGGTTTAAAAACACTTTTTCAACCTTGTTTCATGAGCAATAATTTATAGGGGTCAGTTAAGTATGGTGTCTTAGTCCATTCAGATAGTGAGCTAAGAGGGGTCCTAAGTGAGGTTCTAATGGTCTTGTAGATTTATTTCATGAATCTATAAAATTTATTTAAATATAAATAAGGAATTAATAATCCATAGATATTATTCTATGGTAAAAAAAAGGACACAATAACCTATAGGAGTCATCAAACAAAGTTGTATCAATCAAGATAGTTTATAGACCTAGTCTTGTGAATCCAGGAGTTTAGAGATGATTTGAGAGGATAGGGTGTTGGATAAATATTTTATGAAATATATGTGATATTATAAACATATATATTCCATTTTCATGAGAATATGTCAAAAAAATATCTTCTAATTTCATCAAACACAGTCAATGTTTCAATACCTCTACATAGTCTGCCTTGTTGAAAGTCTACTTAAGAAAAATATGGTTTTGAAGGTATTATATTTGGAGTAAAGAGTAAAAATTTAGTTAATATAATCCTTTTTAATTTTAAAACACCATAAAATATTTATTTTATTTGATAAAATAGGGTAACATGCCTCTGTTTTGTCTCAAAGGTAGAGTTCTTTCTCGTTGTACCAAACTGGCAGTTTTGAGGAAAAGAGATGAAATGGTAGACCAAAAAAATTAAGGAACATTAAAGGTGGATTTATAAGATTTAAAAAACATAATAAAAAATTATAATAATTTATATAATATTTTAGGTCAAACAGGGTGGTCTATGTAACTAGGTTTGCAGTCAGACCTATTGGATAGGGTACAAGCCTAACCCCAAATAGGGGGTTACTTCTATTTTAAAAATTTGAAAAGAATTAAAATGCCTCAGATTATGTTAATGAGGGTATAAATTAGGTTTTAAAACTATTTAAGTTAATTTAAATTATAAACAAGGGTCATTTTGCTCAAAGGTGTAAACAGACCTATTAAACAAGGTTTAGGCCTAGTTTTGAAAGAGGGATGTTTTTTTTCATTTCTAGCTCTTAATGAGATATTATGATGATGGAATAATGTCTATGGGATATGTATATAAGTTTTTAATCCTTAAATTTTTATATTTTTCCATCAAAAGTCATTTTTTCACTATAAGGCACCTAAACCCTACAAAATGCATGGAGTAGAACATTAATGGCCAATTTGAATGCTCAAAACTTCTATGAGACTTTGCATGGAAATTTGAGGTGATTAGAGATGTTATAGGAGGTTCCTAGGATTATCTTAGAATTATTTATCAAGGATTTGAACATTTGGTCTTCATGAACAAATGCTATGATCTAAAACTGTTAGAAACCTTCATAAACCTTCTCTAAGGATCCGATTAGGGAAATAAGGCAAATGGAGTATCTAGATGGGGTGTAAAGGCCATGAAACTAATTTTAAGTTGTATAGGACTCTCTAAATCTCCTCCCCATGCAATTGAGATATAATACACCTATATTAAAGAGGTATAATAGGGATTTATTTGACAAATTTATGAATTTTATAGGTGTGGAGGAGTTTTAAAGGATGAAACCAATTTTGGGAGATAGTATGGGACTTGTTCCAGATCCCAATTATCACTTATTGAGGATTATAATCTCCTAAGTGTTCTTACCACCTTCTTCATCTCAGCTAGTCTAGTGGGAAGATAGTGAACACATAGTGAAAATGATGAAGATTTTAATTGGGAAGATTTTTTAGCTTTATTTCATGAACATAATGATATGGAAACTTTTTAAAAGTGTCATCCCTCCTTGTTCATGGATCATATTGAATAATTTGAAAGGTTTTGGGTAGCAAGTGTAAGAGGTGAATGAGGAGTCATTTTGTAATTATTTGAGATGATTTCTCATGGTCAAAGGAATATGAATGATTTATGACCAATCTAATGCATGTGATGGCTTGTTAAGAATATGAATGATTGAGGACCAATCCAATGAGGAGTGTTGAATTGGATGAAGTGTATGTTTGGGATTATCCTTAGTTGCCAGTGTATTATAAGTGGTGTGAGTAGACCATATATTTGGTGTATCACCTCCCCTAGATTAGATTTGTTTTTAGTTATCCTTCTCATTTTTCATCCCCCCAAAATTTAGTAATAGGTTTGAGCAATAGTGATACATCAAGGGAAATAGACCTAATCTAGAGATCCACTTCAAATTTGGGTCACCCAAGGCCCTAAGGTGGTTCCATTGTGCCACTTCAATGATGATAAAATTTTCATCTCCTCAAAGGGTGAAAGTTCAAGTGACAACAAGAAACACATAAAGTTTGATGCCATATAGAGTGTCCCCTACATCATAACTATTTGTAAGCAACACAACACTTTTCATCTCTCAAAACTAAATGGAGAGGATTTTCCTTTCCTAGTCAATGAGATCCATCTCAATCATTGTTATTTAAGTCATTTTCAGCCCTTGTATATAGTAATATAATTGTATTATTCATCCAAGTGTTTTTGTACATTGTTTATTAAGTGGTGTAGTGGTTTTTCCATTCTTCTAAATGTTGTTACATAGTTTTTTGTTGTCCTTCACCTGTTATTTATTTTTACTGCATTTTTATTTAATTAAATGGTTGGTATAGCATGTTTTATACATGGTTTCACTTTTATAATGATTTGTATTGAGAATTATTTGACTCTTATGCCCAATGGATGATTAAGTCTACCAGATTCCTACATAGTAGGCAATTAACCTTCAGAGGTCACCATAATGTTGACTATTGAAGTCACCTTGGTCTCTTGACACATAATTTGATTCTTCATGAGGACTATTTTGGCCTAAAGATAGGTATGTATGGAGTCATTGAGGTTTCTTAATCATTTTTATTCATTAGATGAGGTCTGATAATCATTTTTTAAGGTCATAGGTTAGCATTAGTCTTGTATAAATTCTATTAGAGTCATTTTGAATGTAAATTTATATCAAAATTCTTGTATGAAATCTTGTTATCCTTGGAAAGTCCCATTTTATGACTAAAGGCATTCAAGTTACCTCTCAATGCAAAATATTATTAAAATGCATAATAAGTCATTCAATAGGGTAATATTATCCTTATAGAGGCCTATTAAATTATTTTTCAATGTTAAATGTATTAAAAAATCTTTAAAAGGCACTCATTAGGTCATATAAATTATGAAAGATCTAAAATTTTCATAAAAGTCATTTGGAGGTTTTCAAACTCATTCACAAGCTCTCAAGGTTTGTACATATTGCCAAGAATAAATTTGATTTGGTTTTCCATAAACTCTTATTTATTGGTGTACTTATTCATCTCCCAATATTGGAGGATTGAATTCATACTATGACTAAACCATTACCTATCTTTGACATCTTAATTGGGGTAGTCTTCATTGTTCTAAGAGATTGTAGTCATATTTGTAGGTTTCATGAGGGTGTAGTGAAGAAATCAAAACTTTGATTCATTTAAAGGTTTGTAATGTCTTCAAGGGAATTCATATTATTTATAGGTATTTTTAGATCATAAAAATGAGGTCTTCATATGGAGAGACAAGCCAAAACTAGAAACAGAAGTCCATAACTAGGCTAATTTCCATGCTTTCTAAGGATATTTTTAATATTTCCATGAGGTGACAATGCCAAGAAAAACTCTCCATGAAAGGGAAAAGGTTTAAATTCCATAAAGAGGTATATAAAACCTTTTTTAAATCAATTAATATAGATGATAATGTCTTCTTCAACATCCAATGTTTGTTTCTAGATGTCTTAAGGTTTTCATGGATTTGTAGAAAGATAAGAATGAGAGGTTGTAGATCTAGAAGGGTTGTAGGATCTTATTCAACATCCAAGGAGAAATCAAGTTGTTAAAATAGAAATCAAGTAAGTTTAAAGACCATTAATGAAATTTTACAAGCTTCATAAGTTAAAAATGAGCTTTTGCAGATTTATCACAAGGAACAATCATGTTATTTCTCTATCCTCTTCATGCATGGTAGTTTTAGGGTTTTACAGGTAATTTTTCTGGGCCTAAGGCACTTCATAATGATCTTTAAACATATCAAGAGTCAAAAAACCAAGTGTATCTATGTGAAATACATTTTAGGAAACTAAAACTCCTTTAAAATCCTAACCCATGTAGAGACATTTGGAAGGTTGTTCAAGATTAAGAGGTGTTAAGAGAGGTCTACAAATATTTTTAATGTTTTCACAAGGATAGGTTAAAATAAAAAGAAGCTACAGAAGATTAGATTAGATTCCAATATTAAAATAATGTTTCCAAGATTGATAAGGTATATGCATATCATTTTAAATGGAGTTTGCATGGTCTAAAAAAATTTCTAGAACTTCAAGGTAGAGAGGATTTAAAGTCTCAAACTTCTCTCCAAGGTTTTTAGCTTAAAGGGAAGAAGTTGTAGTCATGAACATTATCCAATACCTTAAAAATTTGTTGAAATATTGATTAAGTGTGAAGGGTCATGGTTTAAAGCATATAAAAGACCTCATCTACAAACTTATAAATAATACAAAATTGGGTTACACATCTATAGTAAGAATGCAAGGTTTATTGTGATAAGAAAGAGTGTCCTGATGTATAAAACACCTACAGGTTTAAGATAGTATTCAAGATCCTTCCAACACTTGAAAATATAAATAAAGTGCAATTTATTTTAGTGATTGGCACTAATAACAAGCATGTAAAAATCTTAGAAGGGTAACATCTTTCTTAAAGTGATTGACAAGAGCATATTTAGGCATGTAGAAATCTTAAAGACTTGATGAATGACATAATTCTTCTCAAGGATTTCTCAAGGTTGCATAACTTTTCAATTTAAAGGTTTTTAGTAATAAGAGGCTACAAAATTTTGAGAATGTAGGTTTTAAATGATAGGATGACAAATTATAAGGGTAAAACCTTTTTTTATCAAGTTTTGAGCATCTTTAAGAAGGTTATCAATCTTACAACCTATCTTAATGTCTACATGGATGAAATTTCAAACACCTAAATGCCAAAAAGTATTTAAACATTATAGGATCTCCATTATATTGGATGAATCTTATAAACAAGTTTATAGGTCTTGAATAGGATCTTCATGATGTGGAAGAATAAGATGCAAGGTTTCATGACTTTTCAAACAAGGTCTTGCAAGGTTTATCAAAGGTTTTAGTCCTTTCACCAAGGTTTCAAGTCTCAAGCTCCTTTAAAAGATCATAATCCTACCAAATAGTTTGAAAATAGATATTCCCAAGATCTTTCAAACACCATATATAGGAAATAAATAGATATGAATACATGCATGAGAATACAAGGTTTCTTGGTAGGTTTTTGAAGACTACATGAAGAAGTGTTGAGAATAAGGTTGTTGGAGCCAAGAAGCAACCTATAGGTATGAAAATAGATCTTTCTTGATTCCATCATGATGTAAGTTTAAAAATCAAAATGTCACATTGAGACCATAAGGTTTTCCATATTTTTGACCTATTGTGTAGTTAAGGGTTGATTTTAGGTTTTAAATATAAATAATAAGGAACAATGGGGATTTCAAGCATGAAAATACAGGCTTTTCAACCTCTCGAAGAGGCCTTCACATGAACTTCAAGAAAACAATTAGTCAGTCAATGCTTCTACAACATGTCTAATACTACCTTCAATGGGGTAAGTGGTTATAAATATCATGGGAGAGTTATGAAGGCCTTAGAAAACTACCCATAGAAATGTGTAATCCCCTCTATGGTGTGGAAACCATGCCAAGTCAACCCAATTTTCTAAATGTGCATGTGAGGTTCATTTTTAGGCTAAGTATTCAACAAACATGGAAGTTAAGGAGGCAAGTAAACTTGAGTTAGATTATATCTAGAATATTTTCATAAAAAGAGGAGAGAGATGAGTTAATGATGTTAAGATAAGTGTTTTCCAATAATGTAGCAACATTGAAGAAGCATATCCATCATGCACAAGCCTTCTAAAGGAAAAAAGAGAAAAATAGGGTTTCCACTCCCACTACTATGCCAACCTTATTTGGAGATATTCATGAGGCAAGACTAATGCATTGAGGATAGATTAATGACTACATTTTCCTTATCTCTTTTATTCATAGGCTAAATTGATGTAATAGTGGTCTCATTTATGAGGTCTCCTTGTTAACTCTCCTCTCCTTCATCTCCATTTCTAATATATAAGGTTGAAAATGACATTTTTCATTATCCTTATCTTTGGTATGATAAAAATATACTCATTTTAAGTCTTTTAATTCTATATTATGCCTTGAATCTAATAAAAAAATTGATGTTTGTCTCTTCTACATTGTCAATTTTATTAAGTATTATGTAATTTTGAATTGTTGATCTTCATTTTTGTATGTTTCAGTCCCTTGTGTTATTGTCTTAACATCTTTACACTTTCCTTGGTAGATTTTATTTTGTGTATATGCATACCTTCATATGAAATAATGATGTATAAGGTTAAGAAATTTGCCATCAATTATTAATATTGCTTATGTTTCTTGAGTAATTTAGGAGCTCCCTAAATTTGGTGCATCACCTCTTTGTAATTTTAGTTCAACTTTTATTCCATTTTTCATGATTAAATCATAGTCTTAAATTTAATTAGGTCCATTTTAGCTTCATTTTAAGCCTATAGCTGATATTATATTAGATTCATATAGTTTAGAAAGGAATTCATCCTTATCTAGAGGTTCATCCTAAGGTACCAAGGTCCCACACCTTGGTTATGATCCCATTATAACATATGAATTACTAAGTGAGTGAATGAGTGTAGGATTAAGGTGACAATAGGTCCACATTACTACTTTTCATAAGTTATTATCACTTTATCATGTATGACACATTGGCATGGTTCTAAAAATAGACATACTTTTTTGGAAATTTTTTCTAAGGTGTGTGCACAATTTGTGAGGTTTAGATTACATGTACCTCTCAGATAGTGGCATTGAACTCACCTAAATCATAAAATCATACATTTATTAGGCAATTAGTTGATTTTAGGGGTTAAAAAATATTCTAAAGAAAACATTAAGAAAAATCATCTCATTTTTTATGGATTTGATACAATAATCAAAATCCTATTTGTTGACTTTGGCTCCCTCACACTACTATACCCAAAACTATATGCACCAATATTATGGATGTAGATCTTCCAATCTCCTACAACATGATCTTAAGTTATCTATGGGCTCATCACATGAGAGCTATCAAATCTTTTTGTATCTAATGCATCAAATATATCCATACTATAAATGAGGAATATCCCAACCATTTGAGCATCCAACATCTAAATCCTAAATATCAATATCATAATCCTACTACTACTCATATTAATAGTTCACCTCTTCTTGAGTTTATCAACATGCACCCCAACCTTGATGTCACCCTTATGGACTCTGTTGATGATGAACCCAATTAATTTCTAAACATTTTCAATACCACATGATTACCTTCTTATATCTTATAGTGGATAAGACATTATCTTCTTCCATAACATAGAGCCATTCCCATAATTGATGATATTATTAAAATTCATCTCCCATACAATGCTCATTAATCCTCTTACACATTAAATGATTTCACTTACAAATAATATGGGGTAGTTATACATTTTTAATATCATCTAACCATGTTTCATATAACTTTCAGTAGCATGCATATTTTCACTATTGACATCCATACTAACATTCATGATCTTGATTCTCATGCATGTAACAATTTTCCATATTATGATGATGCCTACATTATGGCCCAATCCCAATCAAGAGATATAAAAATAATGAATTATAAAGATAAATTACCTAAAATGTATGTTTTTTAAAATAATGTTCATGTCATTCATATATCATCTAACTATGCTAATATTAAATCAAAACCTAAATGGTATGTCCCTCCTACCAACCCACCCTTGGTAAACATTTCATGAGTAATACAATAAATTATTAATATTCTCATATATTATGGCATTAACCAGGTCAATAGTATTCATCCCAACCTATTTGAATGAAACTCTATTAGTTAGCCTAATATTATTCCTTTTATCTCTTAGTATTTAGACTATATCAACCAACACGATACAATCCAATCTTCAATATCTAACTACATCAGTTAAACATCATCAACTTTCAATAAAGTACCATATAGTCACCTTCCATAGTAAAATACATTGGAAAAATTTAAATGGTCAAAATTATTTATATCACTACTAATTGTATCAAAAAAAACTAATACAATTTAGCCCAACTCTTTTATCCTAGGCTATATCAACTAGGCCAATACCTTACAATCAATTATTTTACCTCGTACTTCACCTTCTAATATTAATTTAGATATTAAGCCTATTTTTATCAAATAAATAAATTATGAGTTCAACATAAAACGTAATAAAATTATATACTTTGAAATTTATGTCAAATATTATAGAGCTTTACCCATACTTCACAATAATAAATTTATATTATAACTACTCCATGCTAGAGAGCCTCAATTTCATTACCAAAATCATAAGCTTGGACATTTTTAGAAAAATACTTTGTTGTTAAATAATTTTTTTTTATATAATAAAACTTAAAACTCATAATGGTTCCAATCTTCCCCCAACTCTATATAATTTCCAAGATGGAATTTCCATGTTTATCAAGGAAATTGTTCTAATAAAATACAATACCACTAATTCTCTTAGACCCATTCTTGTCTCTAAGGAACTCCATCCTAAAAAAAATGATAAATATAAAATATTAATTGATAAATATCATTAATATCTTTATTTCTCATATAAGGGCATGCTTATTATTGACCCTAGTATCATTATCCATAATATCATCACCTATCTTGATGCAAAACTAGTGCATCAAAAGTAATGAAAAAACTCCCCTTGAGATTTATAAATTATGTCATAAATAAATCATAAAAATTATGGATGTTAATTTTATAAAACCTAATTATTATTTTTAATTGATATCCAACATTATTCCTATTCACAATAAATTCATAATGGTCATTCACATATGCATCAAATTTTATAATATTAATTTAGCATGTATTAAAGACACAGTTCCTCTAACATTAATTGATGTCATTCTTGGTTTTATGGAAAAATATATGTTATTTATCATGCATTATTTTTATGGATATATTCAGATTCACATCAATCAAAAATATCAACATAAAACCAATTTCACCACTAAGTGGGAACCTATTTCTACATTAAATTACCTTTCAATATTAAAAATATTGTTGTTACATACCAATGTGAAATAACCCATATATTACATGATATCATCCATAAAATCATTTTAAATTACATATATGATCTTATTTATAAATATAAACATAATTAAAACCATCTCCATAACCTTGATATCATCTTTGATTGGCTCATCTAATATAAAGTTCAACTCAATCCTCACAACTATGTTTTTGGTGTCACTTATGTTAAACTCTTAGGATTTTTCATTTACCTATGATGGATTAATGATTATCCTACAAAAATAAATTTTATTTATATTTTTAGCATGCCTATTCCTCATTATATTCTAGACATTTGTACCTATCTTATAAAATCTGGGTAAATCCATCGAACCATCCTTGAAATGGATTTCTATATCTATTGGGTAAATTCACTCCTTAAAAAGGGTATTTATCTTTGATGGTCTAATTAATTTCAATAATAATTGATAATATAAATGAATCATTAATTAATCCCCATACTCTTCAACACCTTTTAGAGATATCCCACTCATATTGTATACTTCATCTACCCCCATATCAGTTAGGGCAATGCTCATTCAATAAGATGCAACATGTAGATAATATACCATATACTACATTACTCATTATTTGATATATTATGAGACTCACTATATTAAATAATAGCATGAATATCTTATAATTTATTTCACAAATGATAATCTTTGACATTATATGTTTTATCAAATAACCTATGTTATTATTCATTGTGATCCCCTTCATCACTTTTTATCTAATGCTTTCTTACTTGGAGATATAATTGGAAAATGGATTGTAATGTTAATAGAATTTTATTTAAGAATTATTACACAAAAAATATTCAAAGTCTAAGTATAATAATAAAATTGTTATCACACCTATGTCAGATATTAATCACCTTTAGGACACTCTTCCAGATGAATAAATCCTTTACATCGAAGGTCTTAATCAAGATATTTCTTATAAAGATTATTTTAAAATTTTCACCATTAATCTCAAGGAAAAAACCCTTGAATAGCCTAAAATTTCCACATACAAACCCAAACCTAAGGTCACCATAGAATAACTACCCTCAATTACAATTACCTTTCATGAAGTCACTTAGACCCTTCACTTTGATAGATCCAAATACCTTCAAGGAGCTATGGCAAGTTGTGTTTTAGTTAAAACTCATTGTAAAAATAATCCATTTATCTTTTTGATTAAATTTTTAAGTCATTAATAACATGACTGAATATGAATACCTCATCTTAGGCATGTAAATAGTCATCAACCTAGACATCCCATACTTATATGCCTTAAGATATTCACAACTCATATTTAATCATGTCAATGGTGATTATCAATGAAAAAGTGAACATATCATCACATATCATCAACTTTACTCTACTATTAATAAATAATTTACATATTTCACTATTGAAACAATCTTAAAAGAACAAAATACTATAGTTGATTCTCTTGCTTGATCAACATTTTTTTTCACCCTCATCAAGTAGTTCATGGTTCATAATTTCTCACATATATGAGAAAAACACCTTATATTTTACAATCTAAAGATTTTTATCTTATTTTACACATTGAGGTTGTCACTACTTGAAAAATCCCATGGTACAAAATATCATCCAATTTATTAAACATCATTCTTATCCTCTAGAGGTTGACTCTATGAAAGGACTCAACTTTGTAAGTAATATTATAAATATGTCCTTAGATAAGACATACTTTATTATAATAGTGTATAATGTACCCTTATATTTTGTGTTACTTAATATGAAGCTTACTCTATCCTTGATCAATCATGTGGAGCCATTTGTTGTGGTCACCATAGTGGACATGTTAAAGCCCAAAAATGCTTATGCATGGGATATATTAGGCCTCCTAATGAAAAAGATGCCATCAATTTTTATAAAAAGTGTAATCCTTGTCAAATTTATGAAGATATTATTCACTCTCCTTTGGCTAATATAAAAATCCTAGAATCTCCTTGGCCATTTTATATGTGGGCATTAAATCTCATTGGAAAATTACCTAGATCCCAATATGGTATTATCTTCATCATTACTACCATAGATTATTTTAATAAATGGTAGAATATATGACCATATTAAATATTAATAACATTAGTATCTCCAAATAAATTCTTAATAAACTCATTTCATTTCAAAATTCCTCACACCATCATTTCTAACAATAGTTATAAATTTAAAAACAAATACATGAAATAATTATGTACAAAATTCAAAATAATGCACAAATTTTACAAACACTACCATCCTCAATGTAATGGTCAATCTAAATCCACTAAAAAAAATACTCAATAAGATCTTGAAAAATACCATTTGATATTCTTGTTATAACTATTATCTTAAGCTTTATCATACTCTCGCACTTTGGGCTTATCATACTAGTATTTATACATCAAGTGGGATAACTAATTTTTCTTTAGTTTACATTTTTAAAGTTGTCTTACCATTAAAAGTGAAGATACCTTATTTTCACATTTATATCCATGGTATCATTCATGATGAATAAGTTCATAAAGCTAATCTTAATGCCTTACATTTTATATATAAGTAACATATGTGTGTATTACAACATAATCACCAATGCAAAGCTCGAATCACTAAATAACATAACAAAAAAGTCAAAGTTCATAATTTTAATGTTTGAGACATAGTGCTTAGGTTATATTACACTCACAACATATAAGGCAAGTATGCCCAAAAGTCAGGGGGCTTACTTATTCAAAGACACCCTTGGACCTAACACTTATATATTTCAAAATAATAAAGGACATATCTTTAAATAACTAACCAATGCTTAGTTTTTCAATAAATATTTTTCTTAGTTCTATGCTATTCCACAATTTACTTTCTGTATTTCTCTCTTCCATTTCTAGTACACTCTTACTTTGATTCTTTAAATTATTTTTATACATATACTATGGAGCTAACATTTATTGAATGTTTTAAAAGCTTTATTCTATGCAACATAGCATCAACTTGAGTTATCTACAAACCTCTGGGTTTTTTTTTTTGTCTACACATTAACCTTAGTTCCTATCCATGGTCATTTGGTCATTTTTATTTTTACAACATTTAATTTTCATCTTGTGAGTTATAGTGTAAGACCTTGGATAGGAATAGGCCCTATTTATAAATTCTCATCATTTCATTTCATAAATTAAATCTGCTCCAAAACTTAGCTAATTTTCTTCCTCAAAATATAAATAAGTGGTAAAAAGTTGTGTTTTTCTACACTTAAAATTAGTCATATTATTTTTTGGTAAAACTCTATAAATATTTTCTCATCTCTTCATTCACATATACCATTTATTATGATCTTTATTCCTATGTACTTGTCATTATACCATATTTATTAAACATTTTTTATGCTTGGGGAAACCTAATCATTATATTATCATTTTCATAACCCCATGTATTTCACTATCTCTTTTGGGCACACCAAGGTTGGTTTCAATATTTTATTCTCTTCTAACATGCTCATTTGGTTCTCTCCTCTAGCCATCAAGTGTAAACTCTCTTGTGATAGTCATTTTTAGCACCCATGTTTGGTTCTTTTACTCTATATGGATGAGGAAAAATAAAATCCACATAACATAAATTCCATATCATACAAAAAGGAAATTATTAAAAGGAAAAAATAATATTAAAAATTAAATCACACCAAAAAATGTTAAAAATATTTGGCACATCTCATATTCCAGACAAAGATCAAACTCCATAATTGGCCTCATGATATATCCATGGTCCATTTGGGTGTGGTAGGCTAGTTTACTATAATATGAGACCTCATTATCATATATATATAAATATATATACATATATATATATACATATATATATATGTATATATATACATATATATATGTATATATATATGTGTGTATATATACATATATATATGTATATATATATGTATATATATACATATATATATGTATATATATATATATATGTATATATATATATATATGTATATATACACACATATATATATACATATATATATATATACATACATATATATATATATACACATATATATACACACATATATATACACACACATATATATATATATATACATATATATATATATACATATATATATATATATATATATATATATACATATATATATATATATATATATATATATGTATATATATACATATGTATATATATACATATGTATATATATACATATATATATATATGTATATATATATGTATGTATGTATATATATATGTGTGTATATATGTGTGTGTGTGTGTGTGTGTGTGTGTGTATATATATATATATAGTGCCACCTAATTTCTCATACAATTACTCAATCTTCAAAATACATTGATGACTCTATGAGGGGTCATAAGGAATAGGTAACATGTTGTGGGAAGGTAGGTCCATTTTATTTTTCATACATAAAATATTTTATGGAATGATTCTTATACTTCAGTAGTTATTCCAAACCTATGTTTTTAGGATGATCTCTATATGGGGTTTGATGTTAAAATTCTCTTAGTATTTCCAACTTAATAGGAATGTTTTACTTCTGATAAATATTATACTTTCACCTTGGTACTAACCTTTTTCCCCCCACCACCCATTTCATTTCCCCACTTGATAGGAAGGTTTATTTCTAAATATTTTCCCGATTTTTAAAATTATTATTTTTGATATCTTTTTGACATGTCAAGAATATGAAAATTTTATTTTATCTATCATTAGAATAGAAGATACATCTTTAAACTAATATGAAATAATCCATTGTTTATTGCCTTAAGTTTCCTAGATTTTCCTTAGTTATGTTTGGGACCTTGAATTTTTTATTCATCCTTTTTACATGTTATTTTGTCTCATTTTTGATGTCATTAAATGTTTTTCCCTCTTTTATTGAGTATGTATGATTACTTCTCCTTCATATATGTTTTTTATATTATTCATTTCCTATTTTTCCATATTTTACTGAGTATGTATTGTTACTTTTCTCCCTTTGGATATGTTTTTCATTTTTCATTGATTATAAACCTTGAATTTTTGGTTACTTGATTTTACCTCCATATTTTAATTCACATTCTTGTATATTTTGGTCCTAATATAGGCTTTTGCATCCTATCTTACCAATTACCCAAGTTCTTAAATCTTATTTTCCATTTACTTTTTCCCTCTTGTGATTGTTTATTTTTCTCTCTAGCCTTGTATTCATAGGGTTTATCTAATTCAATTACTATTCCCTCCATAATCAAGACTATGTATATAACACGCAACCATTGAGTGATAAAATTAAGTCAAGGTATGCATATGATACTTTAATTTATTTAATTTATCAAAATTTCTTTCATTATTTCATTTTTTAATGAACTCAATTATTATGTTTCATAACTACTTGGTTAATTAATATTTAATGAATTGGGATATGACCAAATGGATCTAAAAACTTACCAAGAAGATCACCTAAAAACATGTCAATATAAAGGGTTCCAAATCCTCTATAAAATCAACATAATGAAATAGATATATCTGGATTTCTTTTTATTCTATGTAAATATTTTAATCAATATAAGTAAGTATGGTGAAGGGTTATAAATATATAAAAATGGATAAGGAACCATGGTAAGAAAATGAGGTTGTAGGTTACATAAGGTGGATAAATGGAAAGTTCAGACAATATTATATCCACACTAACTGTACATGTAGACAAAGTTTATAAAAAGAGATATAATTTCATTAACCAAGTAATTATGTAACTTATATCTATCAAATTAAATATCTAGGGTTAGTATATACTTAACTTGAACAAAACCTATTGAGCCTCAATATCCATCTTGGCTAATGGTTCTTTGCAAGATGTTGATATGTTTGTAATCATACCAAAGGTTAAATAAATATATAGGATAAAATTACTCCTATTATTACATCCAAGACTCCATAATACAATATTTCCTTCCAAGATAAGATCTAAGTAATAGCTCTTCCAAATGTAGACTTGGGTAGAAGTTCAAGCAATAATAATTGAAAATCAATGTTCCTCTATTCATGATTATTTATAGTGTTGAATGATTATAATTCCTCCTAAATAATAATCTAATGATTTTGGATAGATAAATTTATTTATAAATGGATAAACTAACCACAAACTATGTCAGCCAGGATAAATTAACTATGAAGTTTGTGATATAATTTTCACAATTGCATTGATCCGATTGATGTAATTGGGAAGGGATTGATGATGGTTAAAAATAATTTGAATGGGATAACATATTAAGAAATTATAGGTCATGATTATCTATAGGATGTAATATGTAAGGAGATAGATAATGGGATCAAATCTAAGGAAGTAAAATAGACATAAGAATGATAAAATAATCAAAAATGTCCCTCTCAAAGCACCAACAACCTACCCACCCCTTTCTTGGTGTACGCTTTAAGGTTTTAACTAAAAGATATTCTAACTTGACAAGTTTATGCAAGAGATAATTTTTTAGTAAATGATAAATTTTAAAATATTATGTTTATACACTAACCTATACTAGTACACTACAAGAAATAATGGTTGAAGTTTTATTATAGTGAAAAAAAAACCCTAAGTGTTTTTGATATATTGTGAGGTACATGGAAAATAAAAATATATATAATAATTATATCTAATGGTTTGAATATTTGGTAAGTACACCTCACACCATGGATTAGTATAATTGAATATCATTTTATCTAGAATGATATCTTTTAGGAAAACAAAGAAAAAATAGAAATCAAATTGAAAAGCAATTCAGAAAAGCAATGGCTTGAAAAAAAATTTCAAACTCACAATTATTTTTTACCCTACTTTTTTATTAAAAAATAATAATATTTTAATGTTATAATAGGTTTAAAACTATAATACATTAGAATCAAAAAATTTAAAATAATTAACTATTCTAATTTTGACAAATACTAAATATGGAAAGTTATTTTTGGAAAACACTAAGAAGATATATACTTAACATTTAAAATGATATTTTTTGAATGTATTTTTTGTTTGAAAATGAAAATAAAAAAAATAGGTGATTGCATAGGATTAAAATCAATATCAATAATAAAAATAGAATATGGATAGGTTAACTATAAGTAAATGATGGTGTAGTGCATTCCCATTCATTGACTATGGACTTTTCCTAGTTAAATATGAAATGTGACAAATATAAAAATATAGATAAAGTGTAATTAGAGAAATGATAGATTAAAGGAATAAATAAAATATATCTCTAAACATGATCATTCTAAGTGGACAATGATGTATTGTGCATGAGTCTATTGATTTTAGACTTGTCATTGTTGACTATAATGCTAAACTAATTATTTCATCACTTTATCATGCCTTAAATAGGTTGATGGATGTATTTTTAGACCTAAAATTTCATTAAAATTACCTAAAATGATAAAACCATAGCTTCATCCATACAAATTAAATTAAAATAAAATGGTGGGGAATCATGTGAAAGGGATTGAGCTAAATTGACCTTGACCAATAACCATTAAATGACCAGACACTGCATTACATTTCCAATAATCTAAAGAGGGATCAAACTCAAATGTATTTATCACACCTATGTGTGTGTTTATAATATTGAATACAATTCTATATGAACTTTTTCCTATTTTACATTTGGCACAAGTATATAGATGAGAATTTAGCATTAAATTTATCTTTGACATACCTATAGATAAAACATGAAAATATTATGATGCTTTTTAGAGTAAAAATAATTTTTATTAATTCCTAATAGAATACTTATATTTATAGATGTTTCAATTTTGAATTTAGGACCTATTTTTTTGCATAAGATGACCCAAGATAATATTCAATACATAAAAACAAGAATAAAAATAAACATGACTCAAAATAAGTTCTAAAAGTTATGCATGGACAAGTCCATGCTAAATGGAAATATCCATAAGCCAATCCTATCTAGTTACCATGGTGTTGTCCAATAGGAAAAAATACAAAAATTATATATATCTATAATAAAGTGGAAAGATAAATAACCAATTATCAAACTCATAATCCATAATAGATAAATATTTAAGTAAAATGTGTCAATATATGCCTCAATTATTGTCAATAGTCTATACATATAAGTTGTAATAAATTACAAAAAGAACATGCTGGTACCAAATTTGGGTGTCTACACCAACATAGTTATTTTTATTTTGTTTGACCACATTTGATGAACCCTATCACATTCAGTGGCTATAACTAGTATATTTCCTTTTCAACCACATCAAATTTGACCACTTGTTATGTTCACTACCATATCTATGGTAACCCTTTTACTTTGTTCCAAAACATGTTTCCTAAATTTATCATTCAATTTATGAACAAATATGATTCATATTCTATTACACATCTAACTCCATCTAAATCTTTATATTTTCCCTCTCTATTTACAAATTACTCAATATTTATCCATTTCCCATCAAATATTATGTAAGTATTATTTACTGTAATACAATATTTACATTATATCTCCCTTGTTACCTTGTTTTACATGATTTGTGTATATTTTTTAACACTTTATTCACCATTTTTGTAAAACACTTTAAACTCAAAATACACATTTTATAGTTCTTGTTTTAGTTTATCTTCCTAATTTTGAGGCTTTTTAATCTATGTGAAGATTACATTTATACTAGAGACAATATTATTTGTTTTTAGGTTCTAAATCTTGTATCATTTTATACGACTATTATACCTAATAGATATACACTTAAATTATTTATAATCTATCTTAGTTATTTTTTCTTTGGAACATAGCCAAAATGCTAAGATGTTAGAGAGAGGGTACCTTACCAGTTGATGCCTCATGCATGGTTTTTACCAATAAAGGTTAATGTAGGTGATCAATTGAATAAGTAACAGGTAGTGACTAATATTTTTACCCATATTTTATTTTCTAAACCTACACCAGTAAAATTACATCATATTTATCTTTCCATTAGTGTCATATTCATTATTTTTAATAGTCTAATATGTTTTTAATATGGAGTTATCTTTTACCTTGAAATTCCATACTACATACTAAAATATTTAAATTCATTTGATCAAAATTATCTACCACTATATTTTTATGACATATTTATCATCTTATTTGTATAGTTTTCTATAAGAGGCTTAAACTCCTTGAATTTACTAAAAACTCATATTTATTATGGAATAAATATATCAATATTTTCCTCGATAAATAATATTTGAACTAAACATGGTATAAATATTTTTAAAAAGATATAACATGCATAGGGCCAAACACAACATTATGTGTCAATGACAAAATACCATCTACTCTTAAACAACTAGTTAAGAACTTCACCCAATTATTTTCACCATATGCACAATGCTTACAAAAATAAAAGAATATATGACAAGCATAAGTTCATTCAACCATACATTTAGTGTGAAAATATTGAAGATGATTATCTTCAATATATCACATCATATAATCCTAAATCTTTGTCTTGTATATATGAATCATAGGGTTTTTTAATCATATTATTAACCACATAATTAATATAAAGAATATAACCCTCACTTGTAGTATTTTCCTCAAGACTGGATATTTTTTTAGTATGGATTCCTCTTTCCAAAAACATTTATCGCAAAACCATATTGTAGCTATCTTTTTAAAATATTAAATCCAAGTGGCATCATTCATTTTCCTTATAGAAATCAAATTTATAGTTGTCCCCTAAATATACTAAACCAAGGGAGGGATTTAACCATTTTATCTTTGAATATCAACTTAACTCTTCCACATACTATGATATTACATCACAATTTGTCTCTTTATAATACATCACCTATATTATATTTTTCATATTTTTTGTGGGGATTCATATGAAAATAAGCACTTGGGTTGACCAATTATGCATCATAACATGAATCTCTAATTTTAGATGCTAAGTTTTCATCTCCATATTCTTCACCTGAGGTATTTTTTTATATGTAAGGATAATATTCATGCATATTTAATTTATCCACATTTTTAATCTACGTTTATTATTAAAATGCCTTGTTTAACTATAGCTCCAAAATTTCATCATAGGTTTTCCTATAGATTTAGTTTTACCTCTAAACTCTAATTGCATGTCCCCTGACATGTTTTTATTTTTTTCTTTCAAAAAACTCCTAAAAAAAGGAACCCTTTGTTTGATAATCCTCCATATATTTTCACCTCATTTATTTTGATTAAAAAAAATACAACTACATCTTCAATATTCATGGTAGTTTAAGTACTACAAATGGCCATAACAACATTATACCATAATCTAGAAAATAACATAACAAAGTAAAACATTTATATTCATCTATTTTAATCTCAACTAAGAGTAACACTCTTACCATAGTTTAAAAATCATTCATATACTCTAAATGGAATCACCATCATTCATCATAAGAGATTATAACTTCTAAATACATAATTTATTCGCTAGAGACTTTGTCTAATATAATGTACCTAACTTATTCCATACGTCCTTAGCATTAGATTCTTATAAATTTTAAAAACAAAAAATATGAAAGACATATCGTGATTTAAATATATATGGTCTTGTCCATCTTCTTCCAATAGTTTTCCTTTATACCCATGTATTATTTTCTTGACACAATAACTAATTGATCTTGGTCCATAAGTAGATCTATATTAAGTTTCCATAACTCAAATTTATGGCCATTAAATTTTTCTATATATCACTTTGCATTTGTTATCATATTCATAAAATATTATCTTAGACTCACTCAATAAAAGGGTTATCACACTATAAAAATGCACTATCCCTTCAAAAAATAGCTAAAATTTAACTTTGATATGAAATGAAGAGAAAAATAGTAATAATAAACCTATATAGGGGACACAATACTAACATTGTCTTACAATATAAATAAAAGTAAAATAACTCACTTGAAATATACACAACATATTTAATTAAGGAAACCTTCTTATGAAAACCCCAAGAAAACATCACTCACCTAGTCTATTAACTCACTCGTAAGTCATATTTCATTTTTTATTGTTTGTGTATTCACATCAAAACTAAGATTCAGACCCCCCACATCATGGAAAAATGTATAGTATATGCAAGGTGAAAAGCATGAAAAATATAGAACACATTTACAAAGTAAATATGACAAGGAATGTAAAATCCAAATAATTTTTATGATAATATATTTGGGTACCCATACAAGCACATCATTACAAATAATATCCATGATAAAAATTTGGTTGGACAACAAAATGTGTCATGATTATTGGCATATATTAGCATGGTATAGGTTTATACATCCATGCCATTATCCACACAATATATCTATTTTCAAATCATAAAAAAACTTCTTTCCTTTTCATTTATCATTGATGAATTTTTTTATTGAATAGAAAAAATTAATGAGAGACATGTAAAATAAGAACTCACTAGCTTAGATTTGCAAATCATGGAATGAATTGGAGATTATTGGCTTGAATCTTTAGTTGTGGTTTTTATTATTCAATAAAGTAATCATGTATATGTTTTTCTTATGGGTATAAAAATTTGTAAGAGTTTTAGGATATAGTGAATAAAAACACTAAATTTAATGGATTCCATAATGTTTTCTAGTTTTGTATTGCCAGTTTGTATTACCAATAAGGAAGTCACCTTATGTTATGTGATTTATTAAAAAACATAATGACCCATTTCATCACCTTAGGGAACACCCAATGAAGTGACTAAGATTTTTTTGACTATTTTAGTAGTCTACATGGTATTAGAGGCTTTTAAAATATTGAATGTACCTCAAATTAGCCACTATTAATATTTATTCTTATATTTTAGTTTGTATGACATCTTATATTTTTTTGAATTAGTCTTTGAAGTAGGGAAAAATGGCATGTGTGCTTTAAAATGAATTGATTCTTCTTAGTTTGTTTAGATAGAGGTCATGAGGACCTAACATAACTCCATGCTCCTTCTAAATATAAACTCAAGTTAATGTAATTCCCTATCTAGTATTAGTAATTCCCTTAGATGACACACATCATCATTTAACTTTTCTTCCATATATAATATTAGCCTGTACATTGAGCTTAGCTATTTAAAAAAATTTCTACTTGTATTAATGACTAGTGTTACTCTTGTGATGTTTATTGTGTGTCTAAATAGACCTAGGTTGTTTAGTTTGGTTGTGTTCTTCATGTGTTCTCAATCATATCATACCAATGTTGTACATATTGGTTTGATCCTATAGGTGAGTTAGAATGGGCCACCATGGTTTAGGCCATATTTCACACTACCCACCAAAAATAACTTAAAGGATAAGGATAAGCTAATTTTTTTATTCTCTTGGAGGTTCAATGGTATAAAAATGGAACTTGATCATGGTTTTATATGTTTTTATCTTTAACCAAGAAATGTTTTTGTAAAAATATGAATAGTGTAACTTTCATATGAATTTAATTTTAATTTTAATCCATGTATATTGGTAAAGAAAGATTGATTAATACACTATTTATAGATGTACTTTGTGTATTATACACTTGTTTGGATAAAACTAAATTATTTTACTATAATAAACCAACAAATTATTATAAATGAGAAAGTTGATTGTTTCTCATATCATGACTAATATTATTTTTAAAATGGTTTAAGTGACTAATATTGTCTTATAAATTAGGAAATGAGATATATTGTGGAATATTTTTATAGCATTATGATACTTATTTCATTCATATGACTAATGTCATATATTGATATTGTAGATGATAAAGATCTCATCTTGAATAACTTATGTTTTCTTAATAATAATATGTGATTTGTAACTGTAGCTATATTTTTAAAAATGGAATTATGTTGTGTGTGTTGGTATGTATGAAATTTATAATATTAAGGTAATCTGATATGATGGTTGTAGCTTACCATCTTTTTTTATGACTAAGAACAATGGAATTGGTCTTTTAAAGCTTTTGGGAATTCAAAAATAAATTGGTATAGTGACTATAATCATTGTAATCATTAACAGACTCCCAAGTTATGACATCATGTGGTTTAAATTCATATTATTTGTTATTCTCTCTTTTTGAAGGGTCTATAAAGAATCATGTTTACTTCATTTTTCTTCACATGAATTGAATACTGATTATGGCACTGGTGTCAAACTAAGAGATATGAAGCAAATGCTTTATATGTATTATTGTTGATATCCATTCATCTATTATAAATTATATATATTTATTGGTTGTTCATAGCTGGTAATAATAAAATAATTGGTTCTTGAGTTATAATAGACATTATATCAATGCTTAATTCTTTGAAATAGATTGAGACAAAGTATAACATAAATGTGTTGATTGTTGTACAATAAAATGGTACCAACTTGGATGTTAGAATGTTGTATTAGATAAATTTTATATATTTGTGATGAAATGAATAATAAAGATAGAATTTATAGTTATAAAAGAGATTAGAGATAAAAATTTAAATATATAGGGACATGATTATAAAAAGTCAAAATATTTCCTTCCTAAATCAATCCTTCCTCTATTAGAACTATAGTAATTTTTTGTAGGGTGTTATGATTGGTTATTGTTGATTTTTGTGAATGAATTAAAATTAATAGATTATTAAAAAAAATTAAAATAAATTTTAAAGGATTTTTATAAGTGATATTTTCATCTCACATAATCCCTTATCACTTAATTGACTCTTATATAATATTTATCTCTCTTGTTATGTGATATTTTACTTAATACTATAAATCATCATTCAATAAACGAGTTTCAAAACTTGAGAGTATTCATCTCTAGATGGTGTTGGAAATGGATACTTGTTTGGGTGGATACCTCTTTAAAAATAATGTTTTATTTGGAAGAAACTTAGTAGTATGTGGACTATCACCACTGGGAAACTAGTGGGTCTCTTAATACTACAACACTTAGTAACCTTGTTTTTATATCACAAGATTTATATCATACTACAACACTTAGTGATTTTATTTTAGGCATTGATATCAATTAGGAAAAATGCTTGTATGGAGATAAAATTATACTAAAATTATTATGTGCATATTTTATGAGGATTGATATAGAAGTATTTGTACCTATCATACTTTGGATTTATAAACCATATGTTAATAAAATACCATATTGAAAACTTTGAGAATAAAATTATTTTAGTGTAGTTACATAATAACCTACTCAGATGAACCTATAAGTTATGATGAAAATAATACTTGAGGTAGTGTTGTGATTAAAGAGTGTACCAAGGATAATAAGAACAAGTTATTGAATCTATGATCTTCTTATTTCAAGTAAATACTAATTGACCTAGTTGTTTTCAAAATATATTAATTACTAGTTTATACTTTGATATATTATTTTGACTAATGTGCACCTAGTTAAAAATTCTTATGTTTTTAGAGATGTATATTTAGGTACCTAAAATTACAAAAACAATAGTATTAATTTTGTGATCTTTACAAAAAAATTGTTGAAATCATGTTATCTTCAATAAGAATATAATGGAAATATATCTCTCAAGGTTATCCTAGAAAAAATGTGGGATGATTTTTCAAAGGTCATTTGGGAGGAGAACCACCTAGTATATAACTATGATTTCTAGTGCAAAAAAATGCATCAATTATATGAAGTTCAAGACCCCATATCATGTAGGATTATACCAACATAATTCACACTTATCATAAAAAGTTGTAATATAAGATAGGTAGTGCCATCAGATTATAATATATTAATATGTCATGTGGATTTAAATTAAATGAGATGTGGATCTTTCAAACAATAGAACATTGTGTGAGGATTATCACTATGGAATTAAAATTGAAGAAAAAATAAATAGAAAGGAATAAAAAATAGATTATAATAATAAATTAGACAATGAATAATCAGTTCCATTCCCTCACTCAAACCCTAAAAAAAATAAGTATTTTTGACATAAAATCATATAAAAATAATAATAATTATTGTGATGCTCACAAGAGAAAATTGACAATCAAATGAAGAATGTTGTGATAAATACTAAAAAATTGTTTAATAAAATACCCCACCATTATGTTATTGAGCCAATTTGGATATGGGAGTATCATTAATATCAAAATAGATGTAATTTTTCTATTAGGAAAGGAAAATGTGTTCATATAGGTCAACACCTTACTCTATTTTTTCTAACACATAATAGTCACCTTCTGAGCTAAAGAAGGTAGAACATCTCTTCCACTTTTAATTATGGGTGAAGTCAACATCTATGTATTTTATTGTGGATAATTTAAATTAGAATAATATAATATTTTATTTTATCAAATGGTTAAATCTTAAAACAATAAGTCACACTCAATTATGTATAATTAGTTGGTTGAACCATGGTAGTGATATATCACAAAGTCAACTTCCCTAGATAACCAAGTCATTTTGAGATGAAGTGTTGTGTTTCATGGCACCTCTATAAATGGTAAATGTCTTTTTTTACCAAACTTATATGTGGAAATGATATAATTCCTATCAATTAAATGTATGTGGTATAACTATTGTTAGTCAAGAGTATGCCCTTATGAGAATGTGTATTGTTTCTCACTCCTACTAAAATAATGGAATATATATTAAGCATGGGTGACTTTGGAAGGGAAATAATTTCCAAAAATTTGATGTGTAAATTATATAATTCCCATAAATCAAATGTATGTGGTGTAACTATTGTCAATTAGGAGTATGCCTTTATCAGAATGTGTATTATTTCTCACTCCTGATGAAACAATAGAATCTATCCTAAGTTTGGGTGACTTTGGATGGGAAATAATATCATGATATAGGCATGGTTCCCATGATTCACTCAATAAAAATTTATCTTAAACCTACTACTACTAATTTGTTACTATGAAAAGGGTGAAAGGGGTACTGTTTACAATGGAATTGAAATGAGAAATTTGAATGAAGGTAATGTACCAATGTGTATGATAAATTATATTTTAAAATTACACTCTTAGGAATATAATAAGCCTTCACACATTATCTTCACTTAATTTATGACTTATACAATATTTTTTCACAAGAAGGACTTGACAAACTCACTCTTTGCATGAAATGAATGAAAAGGAACTAAATTTGCATCCAATGCTTATATTAAGATTGATATTGACAGTTAATATGAATTTTATAAACTCAAATATAATATATTAAGCTAAAAAATATATAAAATAACATATAAAAACTAATTCTTCATAATGTTATATCAATGGCAAACACCATACACTTCACTAAAACCTGATAATGGAGGAAAAGAGCTTCTTATTTCTTCAAAAGGCTAGTACAAAATTTGGTAGCCTTTCAGAACAAAAAAATCAAAATAATGATAATAAAATTATATAAATAAGATTATAAATATAAAATCAAATGATGGGGAGACAAAGCAGCCCCAAAGTAGGGATGTCAACTTGGTTTTCAAAACACTTCAAGTACTACATAGTACCTACTTTAATATATACTTTATTTCATGTAATTAGGGTGGCATAGAGGTATATTATCATGAGTTTATGATAATTTAAAATTTAATCATCATTTTTTGGTCAAGATTTTGGAAGGTGCCTATATCCTTGTTTAACATCCTATATACTAGCTCATATGTTTTTTTTTAAAGAATTAGTCATTCTTATTGTAAATATAACTTTAATTATTCATTAATTATTAATTTAAACATAAATATAATACATTAATGAATTAAATCCACCTAAATTAGGATTTTATAATATCATTTTTGTTGGTTTGACTCCTTCAACATGTTAGGCATAAGAAGGGAGGAAGGTTTAGTTAGGAGTTCTTGAGACCTTTTCAACCATCGAAAACTTAATTTCAACTTAAAATAACTTATTAATGCTTTATTAGGAATATCATGGATATATTAACACCAATAAATCCTTTAATTAACCTCTATGCATCCATTAAGTGCTTTGAACACTTGATTCCTTCACATGAGCAAAGAGGTGTAATAGAGAGAAAAATGGGTTTTGATTTGAACCTAGAAAATTTTATCCATAGAAGGATTCTAAACATGAATTTATACCTAAAACAAGGCATTTTAAACCATAAATTACCCCAAAATATGCAATTTTTCTCTTATAGCATGTTTTTTCACTCATTCCTTATAACTCTAAAAATTGGTAAAGCTCCTTGTCCAGAATAATTTATGGATAAAAATGGAAACATAAGAACATTTTTTAGTACCATATATATTATTACAACTCCATACAAAATTTAATGATCTAAATCTAAGTTTAAGTATCTTTTTATGTGCTTTCTCACTCCAAGTAGGCCTAATTGGGCATCTTAGCCCTAAAAAGAGAAAATTGGATAAAATGACCACCCACATGTGTTAAACTATAAAAAAGTGTTTGATTGAATTTTCTTGGCATAATACAATTATCCATGCCAAATCTCAATTTATTTTAAGTTGTGTAGTTGGGTAAACCATGAAATGGTCATTTACAAGCCTAGATGCCTTTGTGTGCTTGAGGGGTACTTTGAGAAGTTTTTCAAAAATGTTTTAGGTTTTGGTGACTGAAAATGAATTTATAAGACCTATACCACATTAATAAAACTAATCCCTTAATATTTATGTACTTTATTTCACTCTCAAGCCTTGACAATGGCATTTGGGCTTGTAAAAATGAGTTCTCTTACTTGTTCAGCCAATGGCCAACTTTCAGGTGTTGTGTAACTATTTTAGATAATTTTATAAACTTTTAAATAATAAATAAACCTATATTAAGTCCCCAAAAAAATCTATAAATGGTTTGGAGATCACTCCACATCTTTTACCCTCACAAATAGTCTAAAAACTACCTATTTTGCCTTGTCTTTTATGTACTATACCTGTACCTATGAACAAATACATATAAATATAAAGAGATTTTATAACATTATTATCATAATTTTTAATAAAAAATATTGAATTTTAGGGAATTAAGAAGCATATCTCTCCAATTACATCATTTCTAGGCTTTTAGGAGGGTTTATGTTCTTAACAATGGTTCATAAAGGATAGGGGTCATATCCAAAAACCAATGCCAATAATTTTTGGTGTGGGAACCCATATTAAATTACCTATATTATTGAGTTACCATTAATATTTTCATTAAATTTATAATCAAACTAAGTGACCTATTCAACTTCCTTCTCAAGCAAAATAAGGTTGTTTGTATTCTAATTGATTGTTCATGAAGTTGCAGGCCTAAATGGCTGAAAAAATTACATAATATTAAATAATATGACCCCCTTAAACACCTCAATAAACCTCAAGTTACCATTCATCCTTTGAAATTATTTTTAATCTCTTCAAATTACTCAATCAGGTTGATGACTATGTGTAAAAAGGTTGAGGAAGTCCATTGGAGCCAACAAACCTCAAAAATCACTTTTATGCCAAAAATAGATATTAAAAATGTCTTTAAAAAATATATTAAATTATTTTACATTATTATCTATAAGTACTAACCTCTCAAATAGGTCCATAACTTCAAATTCTCACCATGAGTGTTTATATACCAACAGTGCATATTAACCCTAGAAATTTTAATCCTAAGTTTGTCTCTTCAATTTCATGATCACAACTTGGTAAGGTATTCATAATATCATCAAAATTATTTCTCATAGTTAAACATCAAATATTAATGATACAAAAACTCTTCTCACTTAAATTAATGAATAGGCCTATAGGGTTCAAAGAGATTGTGTCATTAGATTGTGCTTCTCACTGAGTTATACCCTTCAAAGACACTTATCTCAATGTAAATTGATTTCATAATCAATATAAAATTATTAAAATTCATCTCTATAACATTTATTTCCCTTACCTTCATGACCCATTTCCACTTGTTCATTCTTCCCTTTGACTACTTGTAGGTATACATTGGTTATAGGTTACTATTCTCTTTTTATTTACATGTGTATGGAGGAATTTGACTAAAATCAGACCTTAAATAGATTTATGTAATATATTTATAGTCTCTTACCATATTATAAAACTATCTAAGTCTCCAACATCATTTCTTTCACACAAGTCTCCTTGTGCATCTAACACATAGTTGACTATGTTTTGTCCGTGGTAACTATAAGTTTTGATGCTTGTATAATCCTTTTGAGAGGTTTATTGCCTAAATACTCTTTTATCTTATTTTAACTTTAAAATATTTAATGAATTGAATGTTTATACTAAAATTAAACCCACCATTATACTTTTTGCATCCAACTATCCATAGAACTCAGTTAACCTATAAGTTGGTTTTAGGTGAAGAAAAAAAGAAATAAGACCTATAATAGATCTATGCCATGGTTGTCAAGTTTTATATTACCTAGTGAAGGTATCCAAACTATTTTAACCTCATATAGTGCACTCATACTTCCTTTATCATGTAATACACAACTAACTTGTCTTTTCTTTCTTAATTGTAGGTGCATGGTTGTAGGTGCCAATTTTCTAAAGTTTGACATATTAATTTCCTTTTGTTCTCTGACATCAAGTAATGATTGTATCAACTCATATAATTATTTACAATATCTTGACAATATTGTCAAGTTCACATTGCATCATCTCATAACAAAAATCCATTTTACATGAAATCTTGACTAACAGCCAAATTACATGGCTATAAGTGTAGATGTAGTGTTTGTACAAATTGTAGGTGTTAAAAGTCATGGTTTTCATCTAATAATCCTTAGATTACATGATATTCCTTGATATAATTATAAATCTTAATACCAACCATTTATCTTAATGACTCTTCTCTACAACACTCATACTTTCTTGAAATAGCCATATTTTGGATTACTCTTATAGATGCACACTTTACCCACTGTACGAACTATAAAGGAGTATGTGGCATGGCTTGTGATATGAAAAACTTATTCCAAAACCATTGAGGGATTTAAGGTCACCTTGATTTAAATTTTAGAGGCATTCAAAATATTGATAAATGTGGAGACCAACATTTGGTATTACCCTAAAAACTACTAACTTACCTTAAATTATGCTAAATGGTGCTTTGAGAGGCTTCTTTTTATGAATTTGATGTACCTTGGAGATATTATGACCAATATTATCTCTTTAATAAGATTATACCACCATTAAATTCCATCTAACACCTCATACACACATTCATGAAGGTACACAATCTTCTGAAAGGTCTCACAAGTTGGTCATACAACCATACATAATTATGATTGTGTTAGTAGGCATTATAGGCTCCAGAAAGGTCTACTTACTCTCTTGAACTAATATTCCTTCACCATGAATAATGTATGAAAATTGATAAATAACTCCCTACTCTCCAAATAAAATCCTTCATCTTCATAACACCCCAAAATGTTCTATTACCTTCCATGATATCCATCTATTCTACTCATTAGGCCTACAAGAGAGATTTTGAAATTTTAAGAGGGCATGGTCCTAAGAACTCATATGGAATATCCTAAAATGGTGAATTTATACTTTATCATCATTTATAATCCCTTCAAGGTCATGATAACCTCACTAACATTCTCTCACACACTAAGAATCTCATTATACCTTCAATTATACCTTGTGGAAGGACCAATCTCACTTAAACTGCCTCAAGGAAGACCTTATTCAAGATGAAGGTACCTAAATTTTTTTTATTGGATGAAAGAGGTGTATTGTACCTAGGACATGATCTTTGAAACTCTTAAAAATTAATGTACTCATCCTACATATCAAACATGCTTGAAAACTACCAAATCTCAAGTTTAAGATAAGTAACTACTTTATTATCAAAAGACACATTATAAAGATAAAGTATCTAATGATTCCACCATGAAAAATATTCTATTTAACCCTAAAATCATCCCCTTAAAACCATTTTTCTCCATTGAGTTCCTAAAGTGAATAAACAAAGACAAACTTGGACTTTGTCTAGATGACTAGGACATAGTGACCCCCTTACACTTTCAATGGTTTTTCATAAATATGGGGGAATGAATATGATAAAAAATTCAAATAAATTGAATTTAATTATGGTTCCTATCATTTACCAAGATATTTTGACTTGAATCTCTCTCTCCTACCTATACTGAGCAAAAATTGATGGCCTTCTTAGAGCTTCTAAAGAGGTTGATATGAGAGATAAGTCAGTTTCCTTCATTTTGAGACCTAAAACTCCTTATAATAATGTATTTCACCTTTTAATTATCAAATAAGGTATATAATATTCTTTTAGGTTAATTTTACCTTGGATAACTATATAAATAGCCTCAAAATAGACCATTTTCTCACTAAAACTACTAAAATCACTTGATAAGCCTGATGAAACTACTAAAAAAGTATCCATTATACCTTTTCATACCTTAATAAGTACACCATGTCCTTATTCTGATATTATACTGTCATTAATATATAAAACCTACTTCATAAACCATAAAATGACCCACAATACAAGTAACTAAGTTATGAAGTTAGGCAAACATATCACCAACCAATATGATCAATTGTATAGCATGACATGGACTTAACACAATAAATAAGGACTCTTAGGATGTTATGTAATCTTTTCATTACTTGAAACAACTTGAAATAGGACAAAAGGTGGTTGAACTAGCATGTGGTCATGATGACCAAAACCTTAGACTCATCAGATCTACCCTAAACTCTATTAGTCAAGGTTTTGGATGACAATTTTAATGATATTACAAGAAAAAATAGAAATAAATAGGTTAAACAACATGACAATAAAAGTTTCAAGTGGTAAGGGTGACAATTTGACTAGTGAGGTTAAAATTATCAACATTTTGGTGATTCAGCTAGGATGTATGTCTACTATACTTGAGAACCAGACCAGTGACATCTATTTTAGACTCATAAGATCACTCTTACATTATAAAATGAACACTAATATATTTGATACATGACTACAAGACTCTTGACTTGAAGCAAGATAACTTTTTCCTCCAAAATAAGGAAAGAAAACACACATAACAAAGGAAATTGACTAAAAAGATAAATGTGCAAGAAAATAACTTATTTGAAATAAATCATAAGAAAAATAATGTGATAATAAATAACTTAGAGGAAAACAAATAAACTAACTATATACAAAGGACTTATCTCTTAATAATAGTGTCTTAGATGTATCATATTGACTAGGATTGGAAGGTCCTCACCATCCAACTTTGCAAGTTAGAAAGCAATGTGGAATTTGTAGCTAGAGATTGTATATGGGACACTCCAAATGGAATCAAACTTGGTGCGACTTCTTGGTTTATCTCTATCCTCATCCCACTTGAGAACCAAATCTCCTTTTTTGAAACTCTTTGAAGATGTTTCTTTGTCAAAGGCTCTCTTCACTTATGCTTGGTGAATTTCCATGGCTAACATGGATTGATTTCTAAAAGCTTCCAACTCTATAATCTCATCATACCTTACTTACATTGGTTCATTATCAAATAAATCCATTTGGTGCATTAGTTTTAAAGTAATAAATTCAAGAGAAATGGACAACCTTGCTTCCTTACCATAAAACAACTTGTATGGTGAATTGGATATAGAACTATTATATTTGATCCTATCAGCCCATAGAGATAATTTCAAATTTAAATTCCATATATTTGATTATCTTAAATAGTCCTTCTTATGATCTTCAACAAGATCTTATTGGTAGACTCATCAAAGTGATTTCCTTGTGAGTAGTAGTTTGATGAAGTGTTGAGGTAAAAACCATGTTGAATACTCCATTGAATGATATTATCTCTGACAAAGCCCATGCCATTATCTGAAATAATGGTGGATGGAACCCCAAATATCATAATCAAACCTTCATAAAAGTCTAATACATTAGATTCATTTACTTCCTTCAAAACTATTACCCCTGTCCATCTCGTGAAGTAATCCATGGGAGTAAGGATACACTTATGACCTAAGATTGAAGGTGGGTTAATAAGGATAATGAATTCCAAACCCCAATTGACAAAAGTTTGATCCACTGAAATTAGTTAGAGAGGTAAGGATACAAGTCTCACTTTTCCTGTAAACATAACACATTGCTTGCATTTCTTAACCCAAACATGACAATCATTGAATATACTTGGCCAATATTACCCACCTCTCATTATATTAATGGTTTTAGTTGTTGATGATAAATGTTCTCCACCATGTACATCATGTAAATCTTCAAATAAACTTTTTTTTTGGCTTGGCTCTATGCACCTAAATAACATAGCATTGATGTCTTTCTTGAAAAGTACACCTTTAACAAGAATAAAAGGGATGGACTGAAATATTAAATATCTTCTCCTTGATTAGCTTAATTTAGGAGAGTATAAACCATATTTAATATACCTTACTAAGACATGAAACCATCTTAAAGATGAGGTATGATCAAATTTAGCTTCTTCATCATTCAAAACTAAAACTACTTCCTTATTCTCTTATAAGTCTTGTGCTAGATGTTCACATAATCCCTTATATATTATTAGTTTTTTTACCTTTATTTAAAAATCATAATCCATTAATCTTGTTATCCAACCTACCCTCTTCTAATTAATGCCCTTATTCAAAAAGAACTCTGTGATACTTGGATGAGTAACCATTAGATGTATCATGTTGTTAGATAATAAGTATCTAAAGTTATTAAGAGATATGATTACTTAAAAAACATGTTTGTATAAATAATTATACCTTCTCTCATATTACTTCAAGCCTTGACTAAATAAGGCTATTGGCTGCTCCAAAGCTTCTTGATTTTGTTGCATACGAATACTTGAAATGTTGTCTACATTAGCATATGTATACAAGATGAAGTATTTTGAGAAATAATGATTTGTAAAGGTAGGAAAACTAGATATTTCTTGATTTATCTCCTCAAAAATATTCATCCCCTATTTAGATAAATTGAAAATTTGATTCTTCTTAAGCATGGCTATAAGTGGATTTGCTAAAGTTACAAAATTAAAAGTATATCTCCTTATGAAATTTATTTTTCCTAGAAAGCTTTGCAATTCCTTTTTATGCTTAGTAAAATATATATTATGAATAGATTCAATCCTTTCAATATTAATGTTTAAACCATGTTTTAAAACCACATGTCCAAGAATATTACCTTTATGTACCAAGAAGATATATTTCTTGGGGTTAAGAGACACCCCAAATTGCCTACATCTTTCAAACACTTATTTGAGGTGGACCATGTGTTCAATTAAATTATTTGAAAACATAGTTATGTCATCTAACTAGATGAACAAACCTATTGATAATACCTTAGAATGTCATATCCCTGGCTCTTTGAAAGGTTTCTCTAGCATTAGATAAACCAAATGTCATTTTCTTATAGTCAAAGGTCCCCTACTTGGTAGTGAAAGATATCTGAAATTGATCTTCCTCCTTAACCAAAATATGATTGTAGCCACTATACCCATCCAACAATAAGAAATCTCTCTAAACTAGCTACTAGCTACAATAATTTCTCCATGGATGAAAATGAATAATGATCCTTAAGAAAAGCCTTGTTTAAATCACATAAATATACATAAAGTATGATTTCACCATTCTTATTTATTATTGGAGTAAGGTTTTCCACTCAATTATAGTACTTGATTGGGAATATAATTACTGATTTAATAAGCTTATGAAGCTTAGTTCTCATTAAAGACTCATGTTTTGGACTGATGAGTCTTTACCTTTGTCTAATTGGTTTAGTTTCAGCCTCTAGATCAATGGTGTGTTGAGATAAAATTGGATAAAATCCTTTTAAATCACTATATTTCTATGAAAATACATCAACTAAGTTTCTACATAACTCAATGAAGGATTATTTTTGTGAATGAGTACATAGTTTACCCAATCTAGGACTCTTTCTAGATACTATCTCAATGTTGGCATAGTTTTATTCTTTGGTTGACAAAGAGTATTTGTCTCTCCTCATCTCATCATCTCCACTTAAGATATTTTAAAGAGTGACTATACCTTTGGTTAGATTTTTGGATTTGAGTTGAACAATCTCATCCCCATACTACTATAATATATTTAACTAATTATTGGAATAGAATTCAGCTTCCTTTACAAGAATCTAATAATCTAGTTGTCATCCTCAAATACCCACTAGTTCTCATGATTATAAAGAATGGAAGACCTCACATCCACTTCTATATGTTATTGAATTTTCTCACTCCTTACATTATTTGGAATACTAAATTGAGCTCTTATGACAACCAACTTATCTACATGTTTATTCTTTTCTCTTGGCACTGCTTGAATGTCAAAAGCCTAAAAATATTCAAGTCCCAAACTATATGCATGTAATATATAATAAATTTATTATTGAATACATTAAATTATCTCACTTGGTTAACTACAAGTTCACTATCACTAAAAACCTATAAAGCATTGATTCACATCTTCCTAGCCCACTACAAACTGTGGAATAGATCCTCATATTTTGCTTCATTATTAGAAAAACCAAACTAAAATTTAATGGAATTAAAATACATTTTTTTTTATGTGATATCAACAAAATTCCATCCCTTGTACCATACTTTTTACTTGACCCATCAAAGTATAGCTTCCAAAGACTATCACTTAACTCATCTTCCTTTACCATGGCTAGAATTAATGCATCATTTTCATGAAGGTATAGACATCAATTCCATCCTCTTAAATAATTTTTTATGGATAATTTTCATGTAATTTTTATGACCATTCATCAATTAACAAATCAATAACTCCATCTAGAGGTGAGTTAGTTTCCACTTCACTAGTTTCTAGCATCTCATCCAAGATGACACAGTTAGTGTTTACAATACTTGGCATGTAAGGATCCAAGTGGAAACATGCAATGGGATTAGAATGAATATTTAACTTTATCCCATAAATTTTTATTAACATAAAATATATATAATTATCTAATAATTAGTGACTAATATTTGAGGCGAAGTCTATAGATAAACACATAACAAAATAAAGAGGCAAATCCACCACCACTACATTCTGATAAATAGTAAAATTTAGACAAACACTAAATGTTATTTTTAAGTATTTTATTATAAAAAATATTTTTTCTAGTGATCCATCCAGCTAAAACACCCCTTTGGTGTTTGTTTCATAAACTAAACCAATCTTGTCTACAATCTACTTAGGCATGACAATGCTACTAGCTCCATTATACACCATATAATTGTTGAATAAAGTATCAAAAACAATAAAAGATAAATAAAATTGAGGTTTTTTTAATCTATTTTACCTCATCCTTACCCAATTTAACATCCTTTTGTACTTTCTAGACTTGTTTTCTTATTAGCTTATGTGAATTTGCCAACACTATGCTCTATTTCCCAGTAAGTTTTGGTGACAACTTAAGAGATAAAATTACATTTATTAGCATGTATTTTTTCCCTAGGATTTATAAGGAATAAAAAATTATCATTATAAAATTATAAATCTTCATATGATCTAAAATATTCTAAGGAGTTATACCTACCTTTGGCTATACTTTTTGCATAGCTGGCTAATCCATAACTTATGTTACTTGATGATTCTTAACAACCTCTATATTCTAATTTTTCTATAATTTAGGGGAAGAAAACTAAGTATTTACATTATCAGGAATAAAAGAGTTATGTTTGGAACATGATTCACATCCTTTGTTCCTTCAATTTCTATTTTCTTTGCTCTAGTCATAACTGCAACCACACTGTTTGAAGTACCAGAATCACCAACTTGATATAAGGCTATATGGTCATCCAGTTGCCAATTCACAAAGGCAGAATCGATATTCCCTTAGCCATTATTATTCTTATATTATTTTTAAATATCTTCACTATGTTTCCCTTATGAAAGAGAATCCTTTTCTTGAGTCATTTTAGCCATCACCATGGATTGGTTAACTAATACATGATTCTATATGTCATTCTAATTAAAGGACTACCAACCTAAATTTGGCATCATGTTATTTTGAGTTAAAACTATAAAAATAGCTTTAGATGAAGAAGGTACATTAGCATCTACTGCTACATATGGCTTATCCTGAGTGATAGCTATTTGATCTTGATAATATGGTCTTTATTCTTTGAAGCCTTGATAAGGAGGTTTATTATCTCTAAAATGTTAATAGGTAGGATGATTAGATTCTTGATAAGGCTTATTTTATTTGCATTTCTACCTCTTTAGTTGTACAATTCCATTCCTAATAGACTAAAACATTCCTTTTAACTCTATAATCTTAGTTGATTATCTAGGAAGGGTTGAAACTTATGCATGGGGTGGGGGGGTGGTGGAATAAGAACCATAGGAGGAACTTGAGGGGCTAGTATTAGTTGTGTTTCTAGTAAAAAGGGATAGGAGGTCTATATGCCAATTTTATAGCCTATATCAAACTATTCTCATCTCTTATTGATACTTCATATGCATATGGTAAAGTGGTGCCAACCATTGATTGAATCATGACACTAATGTCTGAATTAAGAGCTCTTATATAATATAAAAAGGCATATTATGGGGATGGCTTGATTATTAGAGGTATCATAGTCCTTATTTTTTTGAATGTAAGATTAAATTTAGTCATGATATCATCAGGAGACCTCTTTATGGTGGTAATTATTCAACCAAGGAAAGGTGATCATATTTCTCCTCAAATTTCCTACAAAAGGCTACACCTAAGTCATCCCATGAAGTAATGGAATTTAGTGGGAGGTTTCTATACCACTGTAGTGTGTTTCCTTTGAAGGAAGCAATAAGTACTTTGATATCCATGTTAGACAACATTATGGACTAAACAAAGGTTGAAAACATCCTTTATGTGTTCAATAATCATGGTTTGATCTTCTTATAAGAATAAATAGATGATCTTAAGAGATGATTCTGGTATATCATCATACTAGGCAAGATTCAGTGGGGTTTTTTATTAAATGAGACAAACACTTGGTTTCTAATTGCCATCTAGATATTGAGAATTGCACTATCTAGAATAATGGGTTGACCAAGAGATATAAATAACTTTATAGGATATGGGTTTGTCTTTGTAAATCTTGTTGTTTTATAATAATTAGAAGTCAACTCAATGAATTTAAAAGGAATACCTATGCTAGATGATCTTGTGGTAACCTTTGGCATGAAAATTATACTATCCTATTACAAATAAATCTATAACTTCAAGGAATCCTCTAGTTCAAATGATGATGAGCGTCCTATGTTGATGCAAATGATTTTATTTAAATCCAAAATTCAGCTATGCTAAGGAATATTCATCCCATTGGGTGTGCCAAAAACTATTGTCAATTAAGAGTGTACCCTTGTGAGAATGTGCATTATTTCTCACTCTTTCTCAAAAAATGGAATCTCTCCTAAGTGTGGTGACTTTTTAAGGGAGAGAATATCTAGATATAGGTATGGTTCCCTTGATTCACTCACTAAAATGGTGAAAGGGATACTATTTGTAATGGAATTGAAATGGAAAATTTGAATAAATCTAATGCACCAATGTGTATGATAACTTATGATTGAAAATGAATACCTTAGTAAGAGAAGAAGCTTTCACACATTCTCTTCACTTTAGGTATGAATTATATAATAGTGTTTCACAAGAAGGACTTGACAAACTCACTCTTTGTATGAAAGGAATGAAAAGAAACTTAATTCCCATCCAATTCTTAGATTAAGATTGATATTGACACTTAATATGTCCTTTATAAAATAAAATAAACTATATTAAGGTAAAAAAACTAGACATTAACATAGGAAAACTAATGCTTGACAATGCTATATCAATGACAAATACCATACACTTCACAAAAACTTAAAAATGGAGGAAAAGATCTTCTTATTTATTTAAAAGGTGAGTACAAAATTTAGAATCATTTTAGAAAAACTGAATCAAAATAGTGATAATGATATTTTAAAATCAAATGATGGGGAGATGAAGTATCCCCAAAGTAGGGATGTCAACTTGGTTTTCAAAACCCCTCAAGTGCTACATACTACCTTCATGAATATTTAATTTTTTCATGTCCTTAGGGTGGTGTATAGGTAGAGTATCAAGATTTTTAGAGACTTTAAAATTTCTTAATCATTTATTGGTCAAGCTTGACCACTTGGAAGGTGCCTATATCCTTGCTTGACTCCTTATATACTAGCTCAAATGTTTTTATTGAAGATTTAGTCCTCCTCCTTAAAAATAGGAATTTAAGTATCCATTAATTATTAATTTAAACCTTATTAAAAGACATTAATTAATTCCCTCCACCTTACTTGGTATGTTATAATCTCATTGATGTTGGTTTGACTCCTTCAACATGTTAGGCATAGGAAGGAAGGAAGGTGTAGTTAGGAGTCCTTGAGACATTTTTAAGATTTTAAACATTATTTGAAATTTATATTGACTTATTCATCATTTATTAGGTTTAGAAGGGACAAATAAACACCAATAAATCCTTTGAATAACTTGTATGCATTCATTAAGTGCTTTAAACACTTGATTCTTTCACATGAGTAAAGAGGCATAAGACAGAGAGAAAAATGGGTTTTGATTTGAGAAAGGAAAATTTTATCCATGTAATTATTATAAAAATGAATTTAAACCTGAAAAAATTCATTTTAAACCATCAAGTATCCCAAAATATTCAGTTTTACTCATATACAATGTTTTTTCACTCATTCCTTATAACCCTAAAAACTGGTAAATATCCTTTTCCATAAGAATTTATGGATCACCATGGAAAAATTAAAATATTTATGAGTACCATCTATTACCTTAAAACTCTATACAAAATTTAATGATATAAATCAAATTAGAAGTATCTTTTTTATTTGATTTATCTCTCTAATTAGGCTTAATTATGCCTCTTATGCCTAGAAAGAGAAATTTGGCCCAAATGACCACCCAAGCATGTGAAAATGTAAATAATTATTTGATTAACTTTAAATTTATTAATACCCTTATCTATTATTAATTTCAAGTTCTGTGAAGTTATGTAGATGGGCAAACCATGAAATGGTCATTTGCAAGCTTAGATGCCTTTGTGTACTTCAGGGGTAGTTTGAGAGTTTTTTCAAGAAATTTGAATGTTTTGGAGTCTTAAAATGACTTTATAATACCATAAAACCTTATAAAAGCTCATCCCTTAACATTTATGTCCTTTGTTTCAATCTCAATCCTTGACCGTGGCTTTTGGCCTTACAAAACTGAGTTCTCATTTATGTTTAACTAGTGTCCAACTTGCAGGGGTTATGTAACTCTTTGAGAGAATTTTATAACATTTTTAATGATAATTAAACCTATATTAATCCCCCATAAACATATACAATTGATTTTGATATCACTCCATAAATTTTACCCTCACAAATAGCCTAAAAACTACCTATTTTACCTTGCACCATACAATATTGTACTTATACCTATGAATAAATACCTATAAATTAAGATAAATATAGTTTATAAAATTATAAGGACCATTTTTAATTCAAAATATTTAATTTTAGGGCATTAAGAATCATATCTCTCTAATCAGGTTAGTTATAGGGTTTATGTTCTTTACAATGGCTCATAAAGGATATGGGTCCTTTCCAAAAACCAATGCCAATAATTTTTGTCAATGGAACCATATAAAATATCTTATAGGCTTGAGTTCCCATGAATCTTCTCAATAAATTTCTAATCAAACCAAGTGACCTCTTCAAGCTCCTTCTCAAGCAAAATAGGGTTGTTTACATTCTAATTGATTGTTCATGAAGTTGCAGGCCCAAATGGTTAAAACAACAACATAATATTGAATCACAAGACTCCCTTAAAAAACTAAATAAACCTTAATCTACCATTCATCCTTTTAAATAATTTTTAATCTCTTAAAATTACTCACTCGAGTTGATAATTGTATGTAAAAAGGTTGAGGAAGGTCATTAGGGCCAATAAACCTCAAAACTCACTTTTATGGAAAATAAAGTTATTAAAATGTATTTAAAACATATATGAAATTATTGGACATGATTATATATAATTAATAACCTCTAAAATAGGTCCAAAACTTTGAATTCTCACCATTAGGGTTTTTATGCCAATAGTGAATATTGACCCTCAAGGTCTTACTCCTGAGTTTCTATCTTAAATTTCATGATAACAACTTGGAACGATAATAATAATATCATAAAAAATCTTTACCACTATTATACATTCAATATAAATGAGACAAATACTCTTCTCACTTAAACTTGTGAATGGGCCTGTAGGGTTCTAAGAGACTGTGTCATTAGATTGTGCTTCTCACTAAGTTCTTCCATTTAAAGACAATTATCTCAACATAAATGGATTCGATAATCACTCTTATATTATTAAAATTCATCTATATAACACTCATTTACCTTACCTTCATGACCCATGTCCACATCTTCATTCTTGCCTCTGACTGCTTGTAGGTATACATTGGTTGTAGCTTACTATTCTTTGTTTTTAGGTGTGTATGGAGGAATTTTAATAAAATCAGACCTTAAATATGTCTATATAATATATTTGAATTCTATTAACATCTTTAAATGGTATCTAAACCTCTAACCTCCTTTCCTTCACACAAGTCTCCTCACGCATATAATACACAACTGACTATGTTTTATCCTTGGTAACTGCAAGTTTTGATGCTTGTAGAATCCTTTTGAGAATTTTATTTCCTAAATAATTTGTGATCTTATACTAAATTTACCAACTTCAATTAATTTACTAGTCATTTCAAAATCAAACTTTCCATTATACTCTTTGCATCCAACTATCCACAAAACTCAACTAGGCCTATAATTTGGTCGTAGGTGAAGAAAAAAGGTAATGAGACCTATAATAGTTATATGACATGGTTGTAGAGTTTTATAATAAATATTGAAGGTATCCAAACTCTGTAAATCTCCTCTAGTGTACTCATACTTCCTTAATTATGTAATATGCAATTGACTTTGTCTTTTCTTACTTGACTATAGGTGCATGGTTGTAGGTACCAATTTACCAAATTTTGACCTATTAACTTCATTTTATTAAATTAAATAAATTAATTACTTTATAAAATCATGTCATTATTAAACATTTATTGACCATCTTTGCAATTTCACATTTCATCATCTCATAACACAAGTCCATTTTGCATGAAAGCTTGACTGACAAGCAAAATACATGGTTGTAGGTGTAGATGTATTGTTTGAGTGGATTTTAGGTGTCAAAAGTCATGGTAATCATCTTATACTCCCTATATCCCATAATATTCCTTTATATAATTATAACTCTTAATACCAACCATTTTTCTTAATGACTCTTATCTATAACACTCATACTTTTATGAAATAACCCTATTTTGGATTCTTGGTGTAGATGCACACTCTACCCACTATATGAACTATATAGGAGTATATGACATGGCATGTGATATGAAAAAACAATGTAAAAACCATTTATGGAGTTAATGTAACCTTTATTTAACCTTAAGAGGCATTCAAAGTCTTGATAAACATGGAGACCAACATTTGGTATTTACCTTAAAAATTGCTAACTTACGTTAAACACTACTTAACAGTGTTTTGAGAGGCTTATTTTTATGAATCGTATGTGCCTTGGAGACCTTATGAGCACTATTATCTCTTAAATAATATTATACCACTTTTAAATTCCATTTAACAATGCATAAACATATTCATGAAGGTATACAATCCTTTAGAAGGTCTCACAAGTTGGTCATAAAACCATACACAGTCATGATTGTGTTATTATGCATTAAAGGCTCCAAAGAGGTCCACTTACTCTCCTGAACTCATATTAATTCACCATGAATAAATTATTAACATTTATAAACAACTCCTTACTCTTTATGCAAACTCATTTATCTTTATAACTCCTCAAAATGTTTTATTAGTTGCCATAATATCCATCTATTTTGCTCATTAGATCTACAAGAGAGATTTTTAATGTTTAAGAGGTAATGGTCCTAATAACTACCATGGAATATCCTCCAATTATTAATTCATAATTTATCATCCTTTATAATCCATTCAATATCATGATAACCTCACTAAGATTCTCTCACACAGTGAGAATCTCATTAGACCTGTAATTGTACCTTATGGAAGGACCAATCTCTCTCAAACTACCTCAAGGAAGACCTTAAAACTAAGGTACATAAACATTTTTATTGGATTAAATATGTGTATTTTACCTATAAAATTATCTTGAAAACTACTGAAAATGAATGCACTTAGCTTACATATCAAACATGCTTTAAAACTACCATATCTCAAGTTCAAGATGGGCAACTAGTTTCTTGTCAAAATATGCATTATAAATAAAATTATCTAATTATCACACCATGAAAATATCATATTTTACCTTTAAATTTCCACCCATTAAACCATTTTTATATATTTATCTTTGAATTGAATAAATGGAGACAAACTTAGACCCTGCCTAGATGACTAGGACATAGTGACCCCCTTACACTCTTAGTGATTGTTAATAAAGATATGGAATGAATATAAAAACCAATAACACTATCATGAATTTAATTAGGTTCCTTATAATTTCCCAATATATTTTGATCTAACTCTCTCTCTCTCTCTCTCTCTCTCTCTCTCTCTCTCTCTCTCTCTCTCTCTCTCTCTCTCTCTCTCTCTCTCTCTCTCTCTCTCTCTCTCTCTCTCAAGCACATGGTCATGATGATCAAAATCTTAGACTCATAAAATCTATCTTATACTCTACTAATCAAGATTTTGGATGACTATTTCAAGGAAATTACAAGAAAAACATAATAATAAATAAGATAAACAACATGACAAGAAAATTTTTGAGTGGTAGGGGTGACAATTTTACCTATGAGGTCAAAATTATCAACAATAACCATCACCTTGTACAATCAAGACCTATTATAATTCTAAAGGTTGATCTTATAATAATATATGTAATCACTACAAATAAATTTATACTCCTTGACTAGCACCAAGTTGTGGATGTACCTTATACATCCCAAAATAAGCATAAATTACTCTTTTAAAATAAACACAAACTAAGGGATGGGAATAAATGATTAAAAAATAACCTCAATCTTCTTGTGGATAAAACTATAGGAATACAAAAGAATCTCAATTTAGAAGCTATGAGTTAAGGAGATACTTCGAGGGGTAGAAAGATGCAACTAAGTTACTTAAAGGCTCCATTAGGAATTATTTAATGAGAGATAAGACTTTGACAAAATATGTGAAAATAAAATCAAATGAATATATGGTAAGCCCTTAAATTCCCCACACTTTTATTTTTCATCAAATTAATTTTATAGTTTTGAAAAACACACCATTTTTTAAAATCAAAATGGAATACACAAGTCAATTGATTGGTAGATATGGCCAAGGAATTTAGTAACCTATGAAAGTAGAGATGAGGCCCAATAATTTTTTTTCTATTTTTAAATATTAATAAAATTCATATTATGATCATTTATTAATATGTTTACAAAAATCATATTTGGTTATGATCATAATTTCTAGGATACAAACCCTTATCACTTTTCACCTATCCTTCAACATAATCTATCTATGTGGGTGTTATAAAAAACCACCCAATAACCCTTATTAATGGATCAAGAAGAGTTTATCCTAGTCTTAGGAGGGAAAAAATATTAATCTAAATCCTTCCACTTCTTGGGATGTTTATCTTGAATTTTGATGAAGATGCTAGAGGCAATCTAGGAGCATCAAGGGTTGGTTACATTATTAGATATTTTTTGGTCTATTTTATTATAGCACCCTAAAAAAATTGTAGATGGGAATAATAATTAATATAAGGCACATTCCTTGACTATGGTATTTGAAAAAATGGTTTTATATGGAATTGAGAATGTCATTATTGAAGGATACTCAATGGTAATGATTTAAGCTCTGTATAATAAAAAAAACTAAGTTTTGGAAAATTGATAATATCTTGGAGAAAGTGTGGATTATCCTAAAATATGAAGTAATTCACTACTTTTGTAAATCCAAAAAATTGGTATACAACCTCAAAAACTATTTAATTTATCAATCTCTTAAGTTGTTTATTAATAATTATGAGAGCTAATGGCTTTAACTAAGTAGAATGGAAGGTGGGTTATATTTAGGATGTCTCCCCTTATTATATTATTATTTTCCCTCAGATCATTTTTCATAAGGTATCCATGTATCATGATGAAAATACCAACACAAAACACATATCTCGTCACTTGACAGTGATAAGTTTTTAAATCTTGTGTGGGTTGATATAATCATCTTTTGATATTGAATTCATTTTCTATGATTCGCATTTTCAATTTGTAAGGGGAATAATTATACATTTGATGTGTGATAAGATGTTTTATCTATAAATTTTATTAAATAATGGATTATAAACTCCTTATAAGCCTTCTCCCATTATTTTTTTATTAAGGAAATCTTGAGGCAGTGTAAGATGGATAGGGAGGTTGAGTTTGCATTGATGGAGCTAATTTATTTTTTAGGTGAAGAAACATGAAATGTTTTTTTATGGATAAATTTTAGAAGGTATATAAAAAAAATATTTTAGGCACCTAATAGGAAAATAATAAAATTAATTTGGGATATTTTTTATATTTTGTCACTCTTTTTTGCATCTATAGTAGATTCAACTTATAGATTACCTCAATTTTTAATAGCAATTTGTTGAGGAACTAAAGGATAAGCAAGTTACCTAGATTGTGGTTAAAAATATTTTCAACACATAGTATTTACTAGGGTTAACATAATATATTTTGGAATAATACATTGATTTTCCCCTTAACTAATAGTTTTTAGGGTCTGATTAGAGAGGACTAGGCCCTCTTAGGTTTTTTAGAGATTTTGAAGTGTGTTATATGGCCACAATGGATTATATGGAGTAATTACAAATTTTACTTCAAGATAAGGGCCAAATTATGGGAATTACTCCCTCCCATTAACTTATATTATCTCAAATATCCCTTTTTATCACTCACTAGGATCCTTAATGCACATTCATCAACAAAGGTAATGGACACGGTAAAATTCCTAGAAAGAATTGATGGATAAATAAATTTACCATTTGGTTACATTTATATGGAGGATATGATCTCATTTAATATTAGAAAATAAATAAATTAAATATTAGTAATGACTCTATTCTACTCTTATAAATAATCTAAAGGAAGGATGTCATAGGCTTTGTCTGCTTAAGGAATTAGTGGTTATTTCACACATTTAAGGGGGGAGATGGGTTAGGGATAAAAATAGATGGATTTCTAAACTAATAATATGGGAAATAAATATAAGGGATGAAATAATACTAAATTATTTTAATGAAATTATAGGATACATGGTGCTCAAGTGGTGATGGGATAGAGGGAAACTGACCTGAGCTAGTGTGAAGTAAAATTTGATGGTGGAACTAGAGTTATGGATTGCATGAGAGATGGTGGTATTAAAACTAAGAATATAGGTTATGGGCATACTAATAAGGTTGTATAATACCTTAGGGTTTATTATGGTTATGTTTATCCTCTAAGTGATTTTGGTAACAATCATACTAGTGGTTATCTTGAGGTGGCATTGGATGTGATAAGATGGGCTACTGATAAAATAGTGGATTACATTCTCTTGGATGAGGAAACAGAAGTTGATTTAGATAATGAAAATGTGTAAAAGTAGTGTTATAATATGATACCTTAGTATAGTTTTTATTTTTTCTAATTCAAATGTAGTATATATTATATTTTTAGTCAAAAAGCATGAAAATATTTGGTTTTATTATACAGTATATCTCCTACTTTCCTAATTTATAATACTAGGACTTGGTCTCTTTTTTATTATTTTAACATAGAAATTTTTGATATGAAATGTTTATTTATTTTTAAATATTAATGGAAGGGTGAGGGACCCCCTAACTCTCAATTACTAATAAAAATAATAATTACCCAACAACCACTAAACAACACATAATTAACCAATTATATTATAAATAATATACTAAGGAGAATAATAAACTCATAACACCATCTTATTAAATCATAGTCCCAATAGTGGGAAATAATAAACTTTTAATGTGAACTAGTACATACACACATTCTAACATACTTACAATCAATTAATGAAGACATACACATTCATTAGTTTACTAAGAAAAAACATAACACATGGAATATTACATATTATATAGCCTACATGTCTGTGTGAACATAGACACACATAATTATATACAACATATTAATAACAACATGTGAAAATAAAGGCACACTCAAATATCTAAAATAAAGCATTATGTATGAATAGGTACTTAGTCAACTATTCCCGAATAATAATAATGGGTTAGGGAATCACACATATATGAATAGGGGCACACTCAATTTCTCACCAAAAATAATAGTGAGACTGGGCTTCACACTTATATTAACAATGACACACTAGAATTTTCATAAATAAGCACTATATGAAAATAGGGATATATTATATTATTCACCAAATAATATCGATACTAAGCCTCATTATTATTCCTTGGTGGGAAACAACCACACTGAATAATAATTGTGAATAATATCACATTCTTATATTCATCAAAAACGTAGTGGGACCTAGCCTCACTATGTTTTATTAGTGGGAAATGGTCCTCGTTAATCAACACCTTTGATTTTATCTTTTATGGGAGTTGTGCCTCACTAAATAACACCTTTGACTTTATCTTTAGTGGGAGTTGGATATCACTTAATACCACCTTGTGAATTATATTCATGTGGACAAGTTTAATGTTTGATTATGTAAACATAATCCTCCTTGTGTTATTCTCATGGGGAGGGTTTTCATTGTGTGTAGAAAAATAGAATTTTCATCATGGATTTTGCAAGTGAGTGATACCTTAATTTTTTAGACTAGTGAGTTTCAAGGTGTGGATATCTAGGCTATCAAAATTATCAAATATAAATATAAATATTTTCCCCATGGACAAGTTCATTTCATCAATTGTAATTTTTTTTGTAAATATGTTGAATACCACCTATAATTCATATATATATATATATATATATATATATCAAACCTCATATATTAGTTTACACTAAATTTATCTCAAAACATATTAGGGATACTCTATAATGGAAAACTGATGATTAAAAGTAATATGGAATACACAAAGAACTCTAAAATGAGTGGTAATACCATTATGTGGATCTGAAAGACTCAACTATTAAAAAAATTTAGCACATGCCTTAAAAATAGACATGAATGTAAATAACATTTTTTTTAGGGGTTTTAAAACTTTGACCTCTTAAAATAATGTCAATATGTTCATGATATCACCACCTTTGACAAACTCTTCCATCATATCACTTTTAATTGTGTATTTTATACCTATTTATTTACTATTTAAAAAGTAATTACCACTAAAGTATCAATTTAAAAATATCAATGCTTTAAATATCCATACCCACACCAAAAACAAATTGGTATACTATTTTACCTTTCACATTGAATTTTTGTATTATTTTTTTTTATTGCCTTCTTCACATGATGTACATTGTCATCTCCTCTTCACATGTTGTTGTCCCATTTAATGACTATTTTTTAAATGTTATCCTTCACATAATTTATCATAAATTCTTAATGAAAATAAACAATCTGTAAAATGGATAACAATAAATATTTTGTTTCCAATTTTATTTAATGTTTGTCATTTCACTTTTCATTATTTTTTAGGGTAACATATCCACCATCCAAACCAACGTGTGTTTCACTTATTTATTATAATTTTAGACTATTAAAAACTATGAAAAATACCATATAGTCCATGTGATCACCATTCAGTGTTTCATATTCATACTTGATGCTTTATTTCATGTGTTTCACTTGTTGGATTGATTTATTGAGGAATTTATAAAGCTTCGTGCTCATTGCAGAAATATGTAAAATTTTTAAAAGGAAAAAAGGATGTGAAAATCAAAACTTAGTAACTCAAAAAAAGAGGAAATTATGTATTTTAAACAATGATCCAATTTTAATAAATATCTAAATGACCATATTATGCACAAATAAATGCATTATGTCTCATCTAACTATGGGTACTTCTTGTACAGATTTCATTCTATGCTTAGTCTTGTAATCACGTGACTTGGTGTACCACAAACCTTTTACTTTGTGACCTCAATATCTAATTTTTTCCTCCATATGTAAACTAAATCCATTAGTATCTCAAAAATCCAACCTAAATATCTCTCATGGATGAAGGAATTTATTATGAAACTAAATCACAATCACAATAATAAAAACATTTATTGTGGCACATTCCCAGGTTTCCATACTCAAATCTATCAAATGATTTGATACCAAAAGCTATGAAATGCTAATGTGTAACATATTTTATTCATTCATAAAGAGATATTTATACTTATTATAAATGGTTATGATCATATTTTTTAGGATACAAATTCTAATCACTTTCTACTATTGGATATTAATGTATTTTAATATTTTAAATATAATGTAGTTATCTAATATTTTTTTCATGTGAATTTTTATTTCACATAAACCATTTAATATGTGTATTATTAATTTCCATGTTAATTTTTAATTCACATAATCCAGGGAATATCAATTGGCATATATCTTCATCTGAAATATGTCTTATTATGAAAAATGTTGGAGTTACATTTTATATATAACTCATTTACCACTCTACACTAGCTTTCCCCTCATTATATAAAAAATAAGGAATTACATAGGAACACACTTTTAATATTGGTTAAGTTAATGATTGGAGTGATTTCTAACTCATTTCCCATGTGTCACTCTATTTAAAGAGACAACCAGTCTCTTTTTCTTACAACATTCTTTTAAAGTTTTTATTAGGCTTCTATTATCTTCTATGAATTTCAATATATTCTATTTTATTCCCTCTTTAAATGTGTTTTATGAACATTATTTTATATTTTAGTTTTTTGGGTCATCTTTTGATAACATGTGAGATTTTTTCTGATGTATTATTTTTTTCATTGACAAAGATGATTTCTCAACTCTTTTATGATATGGTTTTATCGTGAAAATTATTTTATCTCATAATATTAATTATTATTTATTATTTTATTATCTGATACTATAATTATCCCTCTCATGGTATCATATTAGGCTACTACTAAAGTTGAAATCTAAGTGTGTGCACATCCTTTGGTGGAATAGTAAAAGACATATTACAATTGGAGCCACCATTTTTTACACATTTGTTACTTGTTTTATGTTTTTGAAAAATTTTACCAACTTTAATGTTTAAATATTTTTTATAATGTATTCACCTTGCATGATATTGGTTTTTAGGTTGTGGAAAATAAAACAATGTGGTTTTTATCTCTCTTGAAGAGTACAATATTTTCTTTGAAGTCACTCTTTTATAACAGATTTTTAAGTATATTTGACAAACTTTATTGTTAGTGTATGTTAGAAATAAAGGATATGATCTTGAAAAATAACATTGAAACAAGTAAATTAATACACAAAATGAAATATATGAGCTCAAAATCAATTCACACCAAGATAATGTGAGACATGATGTCATAAGTGGTGAAAATGAATCAATGAAATAAACCCATGTGCATTAAGAAGGAAGGCTTACATTAAAATTCTACAAGATAATAAAATTCATGATTATAAGAGAATAGATGAGTGAATAATAAATAATACTGATATTTAAGATAGAATAAATATATCTCAAGTTATTTTAGTGTATAATGAGAGAAGAAAGAGTTCTTTAAATAGAGCTAGTGAGCCAAAAATATCTACTAAGAACATCCATCATAGTTTTATACAACCTTCTTAGCATGTGTTTAGTGTCACTAATCTCATAATATGAGGGGGAAGTGTGTAAAAAGTTTGTATGGAGTTACATATGGCATTCAACTCTAATATTTTTTTAAAAATGGATAAAATAAGTGTGACACCTTATAAAATTCAGATGTATGTGAATTAAAAATTTACATAATAACAAATCTTACACACACCTAAACAAACATAGGATAAAAATATTAACCCAAATAAAAATTAATTTAAAAATTTTCACCTTAATACCTTTATTTTTTGGTTACAAAAGTGAATAAACCTTAAAATAAATAAAGGAGTTAACATTACATAATACTTCCCCTTGATGACAATTTCCTTTTAGAGTAATTACAATGATACAATAGTTTATGACAAGAAATAAGAAGAATATATTTTTCACCAAAAAAATTTCAAATTTTAAGATTTGATCATTAAAAAATTTCAAGAATTGTCTTTATAAAATAAGTTCAAGCTACATTAAAACAAATATCACCAAAAAAGATGATAAAAAATGATGTAATGTACCTACAAAACATAAAAGCTGACACCAATATTCATTTTAATTAAATAAAATGTCATAAAATGTGATTTAAATAAATTTAATATAATAAAAGTAAATATAAAGAGAAAATATAACTTCCATAGCAAAAATTTTAATTTTTCATGTTTAAAATAAGTTAGTAATAAAAAACAATTAGTTCCAATAAATGCATAGTTCCTTGACAACTTTCAATAGAAACTAAGCATAAAAGTAATAAAAATAATAAATTTGATGTTTTAAATTTATTAAAATTAATACAAAGAATATGTTTTTCCTTTCACAAAATCTATCCTACAAAATGCAAATGGATTATTAAAAGAAGGCACATCATTGTTCATTAAAACTTTAAGAATCAAATTTTTTTTATGTTTGGAATGAGGCATTTTAAATATTTTAAAACAATACAAAAGGTAAAGATTTTTTTTACCACAAATATTTACAAGGATGAAAATTTAAACATTTAGTAATAGCATGCCTATGTTTACCACAATGCTTACAAATTTTATGATTTTTACTGAGGTATGAGTACAAAAAGCCTTATAATTAAAAACATTATGATGCATATATTTAAATGAATAAGATAATATGTCATTCCCATTTTTTTATCTTAAAAAAATTATGACACAACATAACACCAAGAAAAACACCTAAAATTATGGATAGATATCCATATCCATTCAATCATGCAAAACATATCTTACCACTACCATGAGACTTTAAGAGATACAATCCCATAATTTAGAAACCCATGATAATTTCATGATCTTACACCAAATAATATATTCATTAATGACATGAATGCAACCATCAAGTTCCTAGTTAATATTTTCTTAATCTAGTAGATTCCCTGTATCTACCTCATGTTTGTTCAAGCCTCAGCTTTTGTTGCATTAGATTCTACCACTTGGAAGTTCTCTACATCATTGAAACTATAGAGGTATTAGTTTATTATCCCCCAATATCTTATCCTTAAATTCCCTAATAATTATAATCACCCTATGTGGTCATATCTAGGCTTATAGGTTATCAAGATGATGCCATATGGAAATATTCCACTCACTTGCTAAATTGGAGGATTCACACTCTACATGATCCTCTCTAGGTTCATGGGTTATTGGGATGATTCCACATGGCAACATCTTGCTCACCCATTATCTTGGATGCTTCACATTTTACACATTTCTCTATGGGTTATTTGGTTGTCAAGATGATGTCACATGACAATATCCCACTAACCCTCTATCCCAACACCAACCATACAACTAACCATGTTGATGTCACTCACAAGTTAGCAAGATGACAACACGTGGTTTCCTCTAAAACATTTGTCAAAGTCATAAATATTTATTAAGAAAAAAATAAATTAAATGATCTTGAACTCAAAGGCATAATATTTCAAGTCATTGACCCATTAGGATATGCATAACATAGAGGCATTGGGGTATTAACTCCAATGACTTAGTCCATCTAAGCTTTCACACTCTTTAATGATACCACATGGTAGTTATATTAAATATTTGGGGTGTTAAAGGCTTATCCTTATAACTAATCCTTTAGTATGTTGAGATGATTCCATGTGGCATCATTTGGCCAAATTTTAAAAATCCCAAAATTTGGCCAAGAAAAAATAAGAAAGAAACTCAAAGCAAAAGTGGCTAATTAAAGACATAAAATTAATTGATAAGGGAAATTATTAAGGCAAAAGGTTATCAAGGGATAATAAATATAATAAGGTGTGATCTAAATAAAAACATGGAGATGGATTAATAATTTAAAACATAATAAGGTAAAAATTATACATGCCTACATTGTTGCTACCAAGTCTAGAAAGAAGCAAAATCCTACTTGAGTGAAGAACATAATTCCAAACCAATAAAAGCATTGGTTTAGTTGATTTGTCAAATAAATGCAAGGTTATTTTTCTTAATCTAATGTCTCTAAAATAATGTCTTGTTAAAACCACACCAAATATCTAAGTTTAATAAAACTTCATCAATTCAATTAAATTACCTAGTTTTTAGTAAGGCATAAAATAGGTGAAAACTCAACTATAAAAGCCTAGGGTATTATTTCACAACAATTATTCTAATCCACAACAACACCAAAGAGGTTAAATGAATTATTTATATTTTTATTCCAAATAACAATCCATATCTTAACAATAACATTCTTCTCATCCTTACACAAGCTAGATGTAGATAATAATTAAACCATAATTTATTAGAAAAGGAGAGACACACTTAATAAAGAGATTATGAAAATATTTAATCAAATAACTCTCAATAATTTATTAGTAAATCCAAAAAATAAAATGGATCTTTCCTTGACAAAATAACTCATTCCCAAGGGCCTAAATATAAATGGTCATAACCAATTATGACTCTTTTTCTAAAAATGTTTGACACAAAGATAACCTAAGTCTTTAATCATTACTATCATAAATCACTAGTGTTTAATTATTTTTAATATATTGAATTGTTATTTCCAATAACAATATCATATATATTTATCTAAGTTCTACTTATTTTTAAATAATCCTAATTCAACTCACCCTTAACATTTAGATAAATAGAGATGCATAATGCTTAACAGACTAATGAATCATGATAAGATATAAACAAGGAAATCAATTTGTTTATTCATTTAAAATTTATTCAAGGGATAAAGACTTTGATACATAAAATAATCTTCCCAAGATCCTATAAATCCATCATTCATAACCAATTTGCATCTCAAATTGACACTAGGTTTTTAATTAATAAAATTAGATGTCTTATTATATGGTTGTAATACCATCTAAACTCTATCTTTAATGAGAATATTGCAAAAAGGATATATACTTCAACATTAGTACAAGAGATTCATTCATATTTTATTACTAAGTAAAGATACTTGTTTCTATCTTTTCAAGCACAAAATATTCAAGTAGTATTCCAAAAATTTCCACATACACTCTTAGGAATCTTCTATCCATTAGAATGAAGGCTCATTATCCAACCTTTTTTCATTATCAAGATACTATTCTAGACACCCTTGGGCTTAATACTCCTAGATCCAAGCATGTTCATATCATTTGGTAAAGGAAAGGGTGGATATCTAAGTGTTTATAACACAATGGAGAGACCATGCACCACCTATCCCATTCCAAATTCTACCCAAAGAGACTCCCAGTCTCAAATATAAAACAAAAAAGCATTCAAATGATCATATAAGAGAAGCTAAGAATTTATAAATATAAAGGTAACAGATAAAATTTCATGGCATAATAAGGCTTAACAAAATATTAGAGTAATAAAATTATGTTCCACTCTACTACTACTTTCCAATGGTCATTGAAGATTTGAAAAACTACCACCATGCCCAACATAGGAAGACTTCAAATGCTACCACTATGATGTCCAAGTAATATTTAAAAAACCTACTATTGACTAATTTTGACCCTAGGTTAAAATGGTCAACCCCCTATATTTAAAACATGGTTTTTCAAAAAAATTTCAACCTTGTTGATGGTCATTTTGGCCTTATTATCCTTGTTTAATGTTGTTTTGATGAAATTAAGGTAAATATAATTTTAGACCTTATGATGTCTAGCCAATTTATGACATAGTCAAAGGGGACCAAGGGTTTTGAGTAGTATAAGGGGTCATGTTGGACATGTCAAGTGATTTCAATGTCAAATTACTCCCTCTAGTTCATACCATGCTTATAAATATGGTAAATAAACCTAATAATGTCATATCCCACTCTTAAGATGTTTTATTACCTATCTTATAACATTTGAAAGAGGTTTTATGAAAAACAAAAAAGTCTATGATAGGAAAATGATATTAAAACATCATTTTAGGTTTATAAAAAAAATTCAAATCTTTAGGAACATTTTACATTTCATCTCAGTTAGTTTTTAGGTAGATCAGTCAGTATTCATGGTAGAAAATAAAGGTTTTTAGTTGGTTTATATAGTTGTGTCATAGAAGGATCTTGTTTAGGAAAGTTTATAGAGCCCTCTATGTCTCATAAGCCTAGATCCATGCTTTGGAGGGAGTTTATAGTCAAAATAGGTTAGAGATTGACCCCTTCCTCCATCGAGCTCTTTGGGAGTTTTATAGAGCCTTTTAATTTTGTGAACAGTATGGATAGGAGAGAAAAGATGAAGGTATAAAATTTTGGGAAAAAGAGGTGATCCTATATGGCTTCCATTTTTGGGAATTTATTCTTAGATTCCCTTCCCCTCCTTTATTAATAATCATTAAAAAGGTGAGGCACGTCTATGTTGTCCCCATCTAAGTAGGGTACCAATTTACTCCCTTTTTACCTCTCATAAGTATGATAATAGATAAATGTGAGATTATATGTCTTATTAGTAGTCTTCACCACATTCCCACACCATTATCTAACCTCATCTCACATGTGTGATCCCAAGGAAACAAGAAATCCTCATTAAAAGTAGTGTATATGATGAAAGTTATGATTTTTTGATATCTTGAGGGGCCCTAATAGTTAAAAATATGTTAGATAATCTCCATATCTCCTCCACATATTCTTGATATTCTAAATGATGTATTCAATACCTTCATTAGCCAAAACCTTCATATCATTATGATGACCTACAATCTTGTTCAAACACACAACTAAATAAGAAGAATATAGGGTTTTGAGTCTTGATTAAGAACCTTGTGGTCATATTGAAGGTTGTCATATATGGATAGGATGATTGAAATATTCAGAAAGATTTAATAGATTTGCTTAGGTAATTTAGGATATTTTTGAAGAAAATGATAATCATAATATTCTTGTCGATAGGTTTAAGATTATTTTGTCCACCCACAGGTCTACAAACCTATCAGTAGATGTTAGTGACTCCAAATACCCATTTAAAATTGTATAAATGTTTTAAAGGATATAATATATGTATCAAAGCATCTACTTAACCTTGATTAGCCACACAATGTCATGATGAAGATTATATATGGTGACTAGGCCTTAAGTTCTATACAAGATAGTCGAAAAGTCATTATTGCATTTTAGATACATAGTTGAATACATAAGGGATTGTATAAAGTAGATTTTAGGGTTGAGAATACCTCAAATATTTTTTAAATACTATGCATGATAATAGTTATACATTAAATGTTCAATCTAAAGGCAATGGGGCATAATGAGATAGATGTGAGAAGCTGAGACTGACTCAATGGGAAACCCTAAGGTCTACCTCCTAGGTAATATTGATTCTTGTAAATATGGATACTAGATGGTTATTATGGAATATGAATAATTTTATGGGATATTTTAGAAGTAAATAAAAATGTGTAAGAGGTATGAAAACATCAAAATTGGTATGAGGAGAGAATCATCTAGAAAGGGACTCTGGTCACCTATAATCAGGAAACTTCTAGTCACCCATAGGCCTAGACCTACAAAGTATAACATAAATGAAGTATTGAGGACTAAATTAATATTTGATATAATAAATTATATAATTATTAAATTTCTCATATTATTGTAAAAAACATTCATAACCTTTGTATATTTCAAAGGGTTTTAACATGAAGAAGAGTCAAACACACATGCCTATATAGATAGTTATGGGTAGAAAGGACGTCAAAGAATAATTTTTTCACATAAGTATGCAGATGGTTCTAAATAAAATTTAGATTATAATTATAATAATATATTTATTCTATGTACCTTGATCACTCATAGGAGTCTTAACACACATTAACTACCTATAGTTGTATCTTGATATCTAGCTTGCCAATTATGCACAAGGTGATAGAGAGTTAAGTGGTTATCTAAGAAAAAAAATGAATATAATAAAATATAAGGATTATTTTATATAATATTTTATTTGTACAAATATGAAAAAATAACTCTCACATAGTTAACACACATGGATTGATTAGGTCTACTAGGTCTAAATAGGAAGGCAAGCAAGACCTTCGTATGAAGATAAAAGTGTGAGAAAGAAAAAAGGGGGTGAAATATAGAGATTAAATTATGATTTTATATATATTAACTATTTTTCCATTGAATTATCTCAATATTTGAAGACAATATTAGGCCTAAATGACTTACTTAGGTTTATTAGGCTTAAAACTAGTATACAGGCATGCGACTATAATCTAAGGATTTTTTGCATGTTTAAAGGGTAATATGAATATGGATGAGTATAAAAATATTTTTATACAAATATAATATTCCTCATAATAATATATTATTGATAATCTTATATGATAGAAAAGAGAGGAGCTCATATGCATAGTTAGGTAGGAATAAGAACACTTATGGATAAAATACTCAAGAAAGGATAAACAAGTCCAAACCCTACATAAAGGTAAGGTGAAATTTTGAAATATATTATATTACATGTTATATAAAGTCTCCAAATTATTTCATCTGATAAGTCTAACCCTTAGATATAGAAGAGAGCCTAATGGTCTGTTAGGCCTAAATAGGCCTATGACTAAAAATGAGGTAAATACATGTTTGTGTTTGTCTAAAGGTTTAAAACATTAGAGGGTGACAATATTAATATATTAATTTGATTATATAATTTTTAGATCATAAGAGTTGGATAAAAATTGATTTATAGACCCTTAAGGTAAGACTAACATAATGACTTATGAACCTTAAACAGAGGAATAAGAGGTCTACAGGCACCTAAAGAAATGGGAAAGGAAAATAAGGCCTAAGAACATGTTTAGAGGGGTATAATAGGCCAATAAGAGGAATTATAGGTCAAAAACAATAAATTTTACCCTATTGTAATCTCTTTCTCTCCATCTACCCCCACCCCAGAATGCAAGTTTTTCAACTTGAGAGTAATTTTATCCACATCACATTTATATAAAGTAGATACATGGTGATATCAAAAACTAAAGAAAATTGAGTGGGGTTATATACTCCATGCTCTTGGAAATTATTTTTTAGTCTAAGACCTTAGGGATATGAATAATCATTAAGAGGTTAGATCACTCCAAACATGCTTAAAACTATCTTAGAGACCTGATGGAGAAAAGAGAGAATAAAATGCATCCAATTTCCTTGAATTGGATTAGAAAACACATTAAACATATATTACACTCAGAGGAGACCTTACATATGGTACTAGGTTGTGCAGATAGGTGTATGAACCCCTTCAAAATAATTATTTTATATTTATTTTTATATTTGTAGGGTACAAAGTTATTTGTAAGGTTGTTGATAATTGGAGGAGGTAATATGAGGCTTTTTTCACCTTCCAAAATCATGAAACACTCAAAAATATTCCTTAAAACACTCCTACAAGTCTGAACCAAATAGGCCATCTAGGAAGGCTAGTGAAAGGTGACCTAGTCACCTAATTTGTCAAGGTTGCATATGTACATTGATTAGAAAGTCCTAAGTCATGATGTGGTGTAACTTTAGGGACCTAAAACATGATATAATACCATTATTTAATGACTTAATTTATCTCTCATAGCTATCCAAGCACCTAACATTATGTAACTAGGCTTAATTACCTAAGAGGCCTATATGGTCAATAATAAGAGGTACAAGTTAGCATGGAGGAGCTGATATGAGGTCAATGTAGGGTTATATTATGACTTTGTAATTTCAATCATGAAGGTTAGAAGCCACACCTCATAGTCATTATGGAGGAGGAGGATATTTTAAGTCTTGTCAACATACACAAAGTATGATGGGATACTAAACACTTCATGGAGGTCTATTTACACCCCATTTCTATTTTATAACTACCAATTAAGAGGTGTTTGACCATAAATGGCATTCTCATGCTCATTATGGATTCAACCAAGCTTGAACAAGCCTCCATAACTCCACCTTAATGCCTAAAGGGGTCATTGAAGACCACCAATGCATGGAGGGATATATATGAGGAATGTTATGGCTAATGTAACTATTATATGAGTGGACTATGGTAATTTATGACCTCTTATCTGTACCTCCACACCAATTTCCCTCTCTCTTCTAATTTTTATATATATTGAGGCCTTAAGTCCATTATAGACATCCCTCACATAGGTATGAGGAAACTCTATCTATATTATTTCTTGTAGACCTCTTTTACCAGTTAATGAACTATTGCAACTTCTTCAATACTGATCTAGTGTGTATATGGTTATTTTGATATGCATAAGTGGTATAATTTCTTCCTTTTTAGGTCCTTACTACATATAAATTTTGGTAGGTTATTTTTTGTAGGATATATGATGTGTCAAAGGTTGGTGACTATACCTGAAGTGTAACTTAGTTGGGATTATCTCAAGATAGGACTATCATCCATCACCTCCAAGTTGTAACCATCTACCATGATCTTCATGTGTGACACTATTGTATAGAACCCCTAGAGAGAGATTTTTTTAGTTTAGGTTTGATCTAATAGTGTTGTTAGAGATCAAATGGAGTGAAAAACTATATTGGGGCATCACCATATTTATATTATGTTTCCTTTTATGCATTCTCTATCCATTTTCAACCTAAATCTGTAGGTCTTAGTGATTTTAAACCTTAAAAAATGCACCAAGGGAACTAGCCCCATAATCTAGACATATAGCCTAGCCATGGGCCACCCAAAGCCTTGGGATATTCCCATATTACCCAAACCTTGGATTTAGGAAAAAATCCTCCTAGGGTGAATTTTGGAGATTTAATAGTTATAACATGCCTATTGGGACCATATTCAACCAATTATAACACCCACTTGTAGCACTTGGTCATCTTAGAGATCTTCAAGCACCTTAGTAGTAGATTGGTGGTTATATTTCATGTTGAGAGACATCATAAATCCATCATTTTAGGGGTAAGAATTATTTTTGTTAGTTTACTTTGATTTTATGCTGTATCATGATGTGTGATAGTTTCATATGGGGTAGACTTCTATCATGCACCTCCTTATCGGTAACCCTATCACCTATGCCAGCCTTATGGTGTTTATCACCAAAAAAATATTTACCCTTACCCCCCATATGAGTCCTATTCACCTCCTTGATATCCCTCTTATCCTATTAATCAATCATGATAACATCATGATGTTCCTACTTAGCTTAAGCAAAGTGATGATGATTTGAGCTTAGAAATTGAGAAGCTAAGAAAATGGATATATTGAAATAATGTCCTAGGCAGAAAAAGGAAGTTGAACATCAAGACTTTATCCATAATCAAAACATCCTTTTAAACTAAGAGCATCCATCCAAGGTAATCACCCCTTTTCCTTTCCTTACCTCTATGATTATTATAGTCTCCTTGGTCCATAATTGTTTATTTGATGATATAGTAAATAATTCATTTATTACTAAGATAGTAACTATTAGTTTGAATTTCATATATGAACCTAATTCCATCTTTGATTTGAAAATGAATGCATTATCTAAAATGAAATTTAAACTCATCAAATAACTAAACCTTACCTTTCATGCTTACCCCAAGTTCTTAATTTCACAAGACATTATTGTTGCATATTTACCACCTTATTTTGCTCTATGTTTGTCTAATGAATTTTTTGCCAAAAATGGAGGGTATTTATCATTTGATTTGTATTATATGTTCTAAAATATTGGGTATAGTTTATGAGTCAAAATTAGATCTAGATCAATCTCCAAGTTTCATCTTGAGTGTTACACACCAAACATGTCAATTATAAATTATATTCATCCTCCTAACCCTAGTTAGCCTCATTATGTTCTATATCCCCTTTTAAGATCCATACATGCTTCCTCAAGATCCTATGATAACTTCAACTTGGAAGATTACATGGACTAGAACCCCATATTATCTTATTCCTATTATTGACAGATAACTTTTTTCTATGCATATTTAGGATCAAGAAGAGGAGAAGTGTATGGAGGCTAGTTCAAGAAATGTCTCAAATTTTCCATGTTCTCCATCTATCCTTAATAATTCATTCATTTATGAGAATCAAGATACATCCAAGCTTGAAAAATTAATTTAATAATGAAATAAGAAGTAGTTTCCAAGTTTGATAGTTTTAAGTCTCAAAGTTGGAAGAGAACTAAAGCATCTCTCAAGAAAGCTAATGAACTACCATGACCTCCTACGATCTCCTTTTATGAAGAGGAACTAAATACATTGAAGGCAAAATTTGAGCATCCATGTGTGTGGAATAATTTGTCAAGACTAATTATTGAGGTGGTAGTCCTTCAAGATCATAATCATGTTGTAGTTATAAGTTAGTTTCAATAATAATTAAAAAAGTATAATTCAATCACCTATGAAGAGTAGATCACTATTAGTACCCCTATTCATCCCAGTGGATCAGATTTTGAGTATGAAGGGAAGTTTGATGATGTAGATATTCACAATGGTATGATGTTGAAGTTGATGAATATGAAGCATAAAAAACTTCTCCTATAAAATATAGTCATGAAAAAAATCTACATGAACCCATTTTTGAAGCTAAGAACATTTCAAGTGAGTTATATTATCCTTGGTAGTAGTTTTACCATGAATGATTAGGTGTTATTGAAGAACTTAGCATGAGAACTTAGAATGATGGAATAAAATAGTAGGTTGAGGTCTCAAGTGAAGGTATCACTGATAGTTTGGAACTTGAAGAAGATAATTCAAGTTTAGAAATAGAAAGACAAGATGAGATGGAGCTTGAATGGATTGATGAGATTACACTATCCACATAAGATGAGGATGACCAAGTTGTAGCAAAATATGATCCTTGTTATGAATCTATAGAAGACTTAGAAATATTTCATCAACATAATGCTTCACAAGTGAATGGTAAGAATGATAGTGAACTCCATGTATTTTAAATTGATCATGAAGAGATAGCCTTTCGGGAAGACTTAGGAAACTTTTTTTCAAGTTAAGATAACCCACATTTACCCCATGAGGAGCTCGATAAGTCTCTTAAGGGGAATACTATGGAAATTGATCCTTTTAAGTTTCATAAATAGAATCAAGGAGATCCTAGTGACATGTGGAATCCATGATTAGACACTTACCAAAAGGTTGGAGGCATTAAAAATCCACCATCTCAAATAGAGCATAATGAAGACACAATCTAAGGCATACCAACTAGGTTATCAAGAGAATCATTACATGAGAGCATGACAAATCAAGAGTAGCCCATGACTAAGGTAGAAATCAGATTGTTGATGAAAATAATGTAAGTTTGGAATGACTATGATTGGGTGTTGTATTCAGATGACCAACTCATGTACCTGAGGGTGGATATACAAGATCCAGTTGTTATTATAAGAGACTATGATCACACTAATGTATCTAGCTTCAAGTGGAAATACTCATTTAGTGAGCAATGCCTAATTGGACTCTAATTAATACATCATAATCAATCCTCATGATGTCATGGTTATCAAATATTTTTTCCATTTTATCCTAAGGGAGAAAAGATTTTGGTCTTGGTTAGTTTTTTATAGTGTTTGTTTTCATATTTCCATAAGTGTGTCAACATAAGTGTGTGTAATTAGTTCCCTTAGTTGTCTTTTGTCCTATCTTGGTATTTTTTCTTAGGTTTTAGATGTTTATTTTGGCGTGTTTCCTTTTATGTGGAAGTTTTTTTAGTCCTATATGTTTTAGGTTTGATAATATGTTTTCCTAATCATCAGTCTAAGCAAGGAGTTTATCTTAGTTGAGTCTTGTGCCTATCATATATGGATAATGGTTTATCTTGACCAATAGAATAGTCAACCCTAGGAATCACCAATGATGTTGACTAATTTTGACCCCCAGGTCAAAATGGTTAACCTTATATATTCAAAACCTATTTTTTATAAGTTTCCTAGCCTTTTTGATGTTCATTGTTGGCCTTATTGGACTTATTTAAGGTTGTTTTTATCAAATTAAGGTAAATATCATTTTAGACCTTATGATGTCTAGCCAATTCATGACATAGTCAAAGGGGACCAAGGGTTTTGAGTAGTCCAAGGGGTCATGTTAGACATTTCAAGTGATTTCAAGGTTAAATCACTCCCCTCTAGTCTTTACTATGCTTATAAATATGGTGAATCAACCTTATAATATCTTATCCCACTCTCAAGGTGTTTTATTACCCATATTATAATGTCTAAATGATGTTTTATGACAAAAGGATAAGTGTATGGTAAGTTTTGTCACTTTTATTTTCACCCCTTGAGGAGATGTCTTAGCTCTCCTCATCCAAGTGGCATAATTGAAACACCTCTAGGTTATAGGTAGCCTAAGAATGAGCTGAATCTCTAGATAGGACTAGCTCCCTTGATGTACCATTTTAGATCACTAATACACCTATGATTTTAAGGAAAAGGGAGAGAAAAATAAAATTAAAATATCCTAAAGGAGGTGATACATAAAATTAATTGATAACTCCCAACCAGCTACATGTCACACATGAGACCAAGAGACTAACTAGGCATACACTTCTCTAATATAAATCTTCTCACATCAGTGTTTCATTATAAGGTTGTGATGAATGTTTAGGCTAGAAGGACTAGAGAAAAGTCATATAATGGAAATATTAAATAGGATAACTCACTAAACCTTTAAACATCATATAACACTTTACATGACCTATAAGAAAAAGCTTTCAAGCTAAAAATATGTTAGAGAATGAGACAATAATGCTAAGGAAACAATAGTCATCACTAATAAAGATCAATAATTAATGTGAAAACACTATGAATAATCATATAAGAGGTAAAATTAGTAGTCTTTACTGATCCATGGTATGCAAATGAGTATGGATTTTCCATACTTAGGTAAAGCATCCTTACAATAGCCAAAATGGCTAGTTCATATAGAACTTGAGAGAGAGAAGAGAAGAAAGAATCCCAAGGGTCACAAGAATAGGTGTCATGATGATATGATGAGTTAACTGTTTATAATAATTAATTATTATATATACCATGTAAGTTTTGATAGGACAAATGTCTCTCTAAACCATGTAACTCATGAAATGTGGAGCGAAACTCCTTATTTTACATAATAAAATTGCCTTCATCATTCACCTATTTTGGAATATCATAAAATTGAATAGGTACATGTATAACTATTATAATAATATGTAATGTTTTCATACATGCTTCTCCATGAATTAAATTCATTACTAATCATCTAAAATCCTTTAAGAATGAGCCATCACTACCTACAGTCAAAGAAACTCCCCTTTTCACACACATTTCACACTTGGCTTCAAATTTTGCTTTAGTTTCCATGAAAATATATAAAATTTGGTGAATTAAATGTTTAAAGGCCATACATGGCCTTGGAGGCATTAGGCACAACCTTAAAAGTAGATTACTTGAATTTTTTCACCCATCTCACTATCATGTTCACTGTACTAGTTTTGACTAGATAAGATGAGAGCTCTTGTTAAGGCACTTAAGATTTTTTATATATGATTAAATGTAAATAGTTAGTTATTAAAAGTCTCTAGATTTCTCCCAAATTTTATTTCATCTTTATACTCTTGTTAAAACCTAAAAAAACATAAACATTATCAAGAAAACCCTATTTTGTCCTCCATTCATACAATTATATATAGTCCAAAAGGATGGGGAGTATCCTTGAAGAGCATTATAAAAATTCCATCCAATTTCATTGTCATTATAGTCCATTTTGATAGCACACCATATTCATTCCCTTCATCGGGTTTAGAACCAGGGTTTAGTAGGATTTTAAATCATTTTTGCTCTTAAGCTTTTTTCATAAAGATATGACATTATAATTGCCAAAAAATTACACAAGAGTTATGTTCAAGACCCATTTAAACTTTTTGGATGTCCATAAAAAGTTTCAAAAGAGATGTGAGCATCTCAAGTTGCTTACTCGAGCCTTGACCTTCATTCTGCATACCCCTGAGTTGTCTCTTAGCCCAAAAATGGATTCCTTATGCTTTATCTTCAAGGTTAAATCTTAAAATTATATATCATGAACCTATATAAATTATATAATAGGTTATAATTCTCTCTTATAGTTTTAAATGACATGGACTTCTCATTTGGGCTTTAGACCAAAACCCTACCTAATATGCCTGACTGTAACCCTTATGCTATGGGCCACCATATTGATGCTATTACTTATGTGGTTGGTTTAACATGTTTTTTTAGGTTTTATTCAATTTCCTACAACTCTTTATAATTTTCACTTATCTCCCGGTCCATCCTTTTATCTCCAATCCCCAAGACTTCAAGGTTTGCAACCTAGGGAAGTACCCTTTATCTAAGATAAAAAATAGGGTGTTTATCCTATTCTCGTAGACAAAATAAATGTTATATTATATTATATAAGTGATGGAGACACTATGAACAAAAATTTAACCATTTATTAGATCAATAGACCCCATAACTCCTTCAAATTTTGAGATGGGCTCTTAGAAAAGGGACTATGTTTTGGGTTTTAAGATGTGCACTATGTGATGCATCCCTAAGGTCCTTTCTTTACTTTATATCTAACATGATAACCTATTGTTATGTATTACATCATTTTTTATGTTTTTAAAACATACTTATCATCTCAATCCTTGCTAACACTTCTCAAGTCATATCCTTCATTTGATTGGTCAAGGTATTTGACTGTGTTTCTTGCTTGAGTGAGGCACCTATAAGTGACCTTGCTTGGATTAGGATTTTTAAACATTGCATCAGACATATTAAGACCTTAAAATATCATTTGATAATTATTTGGACCTATTAATTCCATATTTGGGATATACAAACACTAAGAACATTACCCTTTTTCCTCATTGCCTTATGATAATCAGCTACTATTGGCAGTGTAGGGCCCTATAGGTAACCTTCATCCTTGAAACCTATGTAAAAATATGCATGGGAACAATCTATGGTTTTAATAATTATTTAGTGGGATTTTAATGTTATTTCACCTATTTAATCTCCATTCTTAAGCTTAGGTCATAGACTATATATATATATATATATATATATATATATATATATATATATATATATATATATATATATATATATATATATATATATATATATATATATATATATATATAACTACAGTCAATTACAGGTGTATAGTTTTAGAATTGGGCACACCTATAGGTGTGAATTAAACTCCAAATAGTTCATATCAAACTCTCTTGATGACATTTGTGCTCCTTGATATGAATTTTACTTGATTATATATCTCAAACATAAATACATACCCCCTTTTCACTTTAATATTCTAGAATCACTTTGGAATTTTAAATCCTATAGATGGCACTATCAGAATTCAGTGGCCAAATGGGCAACTTTGATGTGCTCAACTACTAACCTTTGGTAGTCATCCACCTTAAAAAAATTTAAATTTTATTCTAATATGTGGATTTTACAATTTATGTTCATTTATATGTATCAAAACTCTTGATAACTTCGATATAATATATCCACAAAATGGTGAAGTGCTCTATTTTTTTGCCTTTAAGGGAAGATGTCCCTGAATCTATAGTTATTACTTTTATAAGGTCCTTCATAGTTTTCCTATAAAATCATCAAATATAATGGATATTTTATGATATATTCAACATAATAATATCCTAAAAGGTGTTTCACCACTTGTCTCAACACTCCCATATGACACCCTAGCTCTCTCTAGTATCACCTGTAGGTGGCCATTTTCATGTACAGGTAGCCAATGTAAAATTGTAGGCAGTGTGGATATATGTGTTTGTGATAAATTATAAGACCTAAAAAGTTATAAAATGTAATATTATCACTCTAAAGTATTGAAACACCTACTAAATCTCTCATTCCACCATGACATCATCCTGAGAGGCTGTAGGTGCACTATGAGCTGCATACAGATATTGAGCATGAAATAGTTAATATACTCAAAGGACATGCCTTTATAACCAATTGATATCCCATAATGGTTTTAAAATGAACTTAAATTTTTTAAAAATCTTTATAAAATATCCCACACTCCATTTAAATTTTTGGACCCTTATGTAGGCACCTATAGGTGCATTTCTATGTTATATGATTATGTGGGTGACATCATAGTCCCTTATTTTATCAAGTGAAGGAATTTTAAATGAGTTTTAATTATATTATAGTGTGTTAAACATTTTATTATCTCCATAAAAACTCCATGGATGTGTCTTAGATCTTTTTATAGCTCACCTAGTTGACTATGTATGGTAGTCATAGAGTAGACTGATTGTATGGTGCTTGTGACTAGAATTCCTTGAAGATTTATTTGGGGAAAGATATTTAAAGGTGAGATTGAAAATAATAAATGTAAAACATGGTAATTAACTTATCTACACCCTCTAAAACCGTTATCAAATCATGAACATTTTGAAAATGATGGAAACCTATCTATCATCCCAAATGAGACCCATCTGCAAACCTAGGATGATTTACATATAAAAAAACTTTGAAACCCTAAAAAAAGAATGGATAAAATTATGTGAATATTTTCATGTCCTCTAGATTCAATTAAAATATCTATATTGTATGAAACTATCCATACAAGAGTAAACCCTATAGGGTGTACAAATTTGCAATCAAATTAGATAGGCCGACTTATCAAGAATGGTTCATAAATCATAGGCCACCATTATTCTAAAACAAAACATAAAATGGAATTTTAATTAGTTTATAAGACACTCCCAAGAGCATTTTTCCTAAAACCTCTCTTGTTGGCCATACAATTTGAAAATGTGAGGGCCATTCTTGCTTGCCAAGCCTAGTGGAAGAAAAGAGAAGTTGTTTTCTTAGTTTCTTGGAGATTATAATAAAAATAATCATTTAAAATATTTTTTGGAACATAAAATGACACTCCTAAAGTGTCATTAGCTATAGGAGGTTGTACAAGTTTGTACACCTCAAGAAAACTCCCCTTTTTCTAAGAAAACTACGTTTTCTTCTAAAGAACCTACTAATTTTTAGTTATAAATGGTTTATTAAGGCATCATAAGACACATGGAACATAAAATAACCTTTTTAAACATTTAATTTACCCAAGGAGGTTTTACAAGTCATTAAATTCTCCTTTTATGACCTTTAAATGGCTCAAAAACACATATGGATTAAAATAACTAAGACCAAGGCTAATATGACATGAAATGACATAAAAAGACTTATAATACAACCTATTAAATAATAATATTCCCATAAAAACACCTAAATATCATTTTTTTACCTATAGGGGTCGTAATTTAACCTACATGGTCAAATTTGGTCAACAATTAGGTGACTTATATGGGTAGTATGCCTACTATGCTAAAGATCAGTAACCTTATCTTATCCATGGTCTTAGGGATTCATCTAAATTTTTAAACAAAACAATAATACTTGACACTTGACAATAAGGATTTAACCAAGACAAGAAAACTAACTACCTCAACTACACAAAATAAAGGACACGCACAAAGCAAAGCAAACACACTTATAAGACACACACATGTGCTCAAAGTACATAGGGAAAACATAAAAAAAATAACCATGCACAACTATAAATTAAGCATACTTCCTTTCTAGGATCAAAAAGAAAGTTTCTTGAATATTCTTCTTCATTAAATGAATCATAGTACCACACATCTTACTCTTTAGATTGGATGCTTGGTATATTAGACCTATTTCTTGGTACTTCACTTGATCTGATCTCAAGTAGATCATCCTTAAATAGGTATCTAATGTAAATTTATTCCTCTTTAATTTTTAAACATACCTCATAATATTTACCACTCTTTATCTCATGATCAACTTCTATCCTCTTGGTAGCCATGACTTCAAAAGGAGTAGTTTCTTGTTCCTTGGAAGATTGAGGCCAATGAAAGCTTATTCTATCCTTAAAAAGTTGATGTGTTTCTCCTAAATATTTGAGAGGATTATAACCCATTTTTATGATTTCAAACATATAATCATGTAATGCATATGCTTCTTTGAAGGACAAACATGAAAAGTTTCTTATTCTTTGCACCCATTTGAGTGTCAAGGCTACCTTCTCCATTTTTTACTAGATCATAGCCTCCTTGAAGAGGAGTATAACCTGATATAATTATTAGAAACAAGTCATCCTAAGGATTATTAGATACTTGTTCTTTCCCATCTATGATAACTTGGATAGTGATGGAAGAACCAATGATGATTTCCTCTTCTTTGACACAAGGAAGACATTTTTTAATATTAACACAATCAGAAGATTCAACATAATAAATCACCTCTTCTTCAACATTTATAACCTCTTGAGGGATATCAAATTTTATCTCAATTTTTATAACCTGAAATTTCTCCTCATGGACTTCAATATCCTCAATTTCTTTCTCCTTGTTGGTGATGCCAATGCTAGGCATTTTATAATCAAGTGACCTATCCCATTGAGGCTACTAAGGAGCTATGTTTTCATCAATCAAGAGTTATAAATTATTATCAACCAAATGATCCTCTTTAGTTTCCCACACCATAGTTATATCAAGGTAAAGGGTGATATGGTGAGGAAAAGATGAACTAGTTGGTGGAGGTGGAACATAGAACTCAATATCATATTGAAAATGAATTGTAGGGAATCCTTTTGGGAGTTCTTTAGGAAGGGGAGGCAAAACTTGGGATAAAATATTTTAGTTTTATTATTTTCATTTTACAATCACTTCATTGAAATATGATTCAACTTGATCACTCCCTTAATGAAGTAAAAATGGGGTGTGTTTAGGCATAGGATCTTCTTTTAGCTCTAAACATTCAATCACACCTTGACTCAATATTTTCATTCTTGACTCTAACTCTTCAATTTGCTTGGCTAGGATATCTTGTGAAATTATCTATTAAATTTGATAAGAATATTTATGAGGTTAAGGAGTATAATATGGCTGATATGGAAAACAAGAGGTCTCTTGAGGAAGGTTAGGAGGGGATTGCATAGGATCAAGCTCTTTCTCAACTTCACACTCTTTATCTAGGATTTCATCCCATTTCTTTTCCCATGAATCCAATACCATATTCAAACTTAATATTTTAGGATTATGAGTCTCTTCTTGAGGTATTGATGTAATTTTAGGAGTTGATCAAGTGTTCAAGAAAATTAAGATCTCCTTAGGCTTGGATTGTCCACCTTGTCTCCAACTTGGGATTTCATATCTAGAAGTCTCTTCTTGAGGTGGGGATGTAATGGGAGATGGTAATGAATGATTATATTCCACTTCATTTTATAATAATATGGATTTATTCATATACATATTGGATAACTTAATTTTACTATCAAGGTTTGCTTCAAAAATAAAATGTCTTTCCAACTATCTCTTCTAGCTAATGGGGAAAAAATGAATTTGATAAGATTTATTGGGTTCATGAGTAGGGGTATATTTGGTGAGGTTTATCCTTAGTAATAAAATTAGATTTAAAAATCATTTTAGGTCTATATAAACATTTTAAATCTTCAAGAACATCTAAAATTTCATCTCAATCAATTTTTTGGTAGATCAGTCAATCTTTATGGTAGAAAATAGAGGTCTTAAGATGATCTATATAGGTGTGTTAGAGAAGGATCTTGTTTATGTAGGTGTAAATACCATTCTATGTATACCAAGCCTAGATCCGTGATTTTTATGGATTTTTTAGTCAAAATAATTCAAAAACCAACCCCCTTCCTCCATCGAGATCTTTGGTAGCTTTGTACAACCCTTCAATTTTGTGAATGGTACAAATAAGAGAGAGAATATGAAGGTATAAATTTTTGGTTAGAGGGGATCCTAAATGGCTTCTATTTTTGGTAATTTGTTTTCATATTTCCTTACCCTCCTTTATAAACAATCATTAACAAGTTAAGGCACTCACTATGTTGTCCCCATCCAAGCATGGTACCAGTTTACTCCATTTTCTCCTTTCCTAACTATGATAATAGATAAATGTAAGGTTAGAGAGATTTTTAAGAATCTACACCACCTTCCCACACCATTCTCAAACCTCATCTCACATGTTTATAGGATGAGGTTTATGGGTTTTTATTAACTTGAGGCCCCTTAATGGTTGAAATAATGTTAGATAATCTCCCATAACTCCGCATATTCTTAATATTCTACAATGTTTCCTCAATACATTTATGATCCAAAACCTTCATATCATAATGATGACCTATAATTCTGATGAAGTACATAAATAAATAGGTAGAATATAGGGTCTAAGTCTTAATTAAGAACCTTGTGGTTGTATTGAAGGTTTCCATATCTAGATAGGATAATGAAAATATTCGCCTAGATTTCATATAATTTTTTGGTACATTAAGGATATCTATGAAGACAACTAGAATAAGAATGTTCTAGTGGGTAAGATTAAGATTGTTTTGTCCACTCAAAAAAACCATTTTACATTGTGTAAATGTTGGAAAGGATCTAATATATGTCTCCAAACATCCACACAATGTCATGATGAAGATTATATATGGGTGATTAGGCCTTAATTTCCATACAAGATAGTCAAGAAACCTAAACTACATTTTAGAGACCTAGTTGAATACATAAGGGCTTATAAAAAGTAGATTTTAGGGTTGAAAAGACCTCAAAGTGTTTGTAAATACTATTCATAATAACATTAATACATAAAATGGTCATCCTAAAGGTGATGAGGCATAATGAGATAAATCAAAGAAGCCTAGACTAACTCAATGTGAATCCTTAAGGTCTACTTCCTAGGTAATATTGAATCATGTAATGGTAGAAATGGGATGGTTAGGAGGGAATATGAATATTTTTAGTGGATCTTGGGGAAGTTTTTAGATCACAAATAGATACTAAGTAGGGGTGAATCAATATATTCATTAATAATTTTCACTTGTATTTTAACCTTTTAAAGAGATGTCTCATCTCTCCTCATCCAAGTGGCACAATTGAAACACCTCTAAGCTTGGGGGTAGCCTAAGGATGAGGTGAATCTCTAGATAGATCTATCTCCCTTGATGTACCACTTTGTATCAATACTATACCTAAACTTTGGGGGGGGGGGGGGGGGGGGGAAGAAATGGAGAGATAAAACTAAAATCAAACTACCCTAAGGAAAATGATACACCAAATAAGTTGATGACTTCCAACAAGTTTTATGTTACACATGAAACCAAGAGACTAACCAAACATACACTTCTCCAATCTGCATCTTCTCACATTAATATTACATTGTGAGGTTATGGATGAATTTTTAGGCTAGGAAGAATAGAGAATAGGCCGTGAATTGCACTAGTGAATATAATAACTTAATCAACCTTGACACCTCCTATAACACTTCACATGCCCTATAAGAAGAAGCTTTCCAAGTACAAATAGGATGAAAGAATGAGATAACATGCAAAGGAAATCATAGTTATCACTAAGCAAGGTCAATAATCCAAGTAAAAAACACTATGAAAAATAATAAAGAGGTAAAAATTAGTAGTGTTATTCATCAAATGGTATGCAAATGATCAGGGCTTCACCATACTTAGGTGGAACATCAATTGCAAAGGCCAAAATGACTAGTTCTTATGGAACTTGAGAGAGAGAGGAGAAGATATAATTATAAGGGTCATAAGGAAACTTGTAAAGATCATAAAATGAGTTACTTGTGCATGAGAAGAGGATGTGGGATGAACCATGCAAGGTTATAAGATACAAGTGGGCATACAAGGCATGCAACTTAGGAAAAGTGGCATAAATTCCTTTAATTGGCTTAGAAAAATTGTCTTCATGATTATCACTTTTTTGAACGTCCCAAAAATGACTATGGATAGTTTTAATGATTTTAATGATAAGGAATGACTTTATACATGCCTCTCCATGTATTATTCATATTTCTGATCATCTACAATCTTCCCAAAATGAGCTATCACCATATACAATCAAAATATCTCTTCTTTCATGCACCTTGCACACTTTGTCTCAAAAAAGGCATTAATTTTTCATTAAAATACATGGTATGGATTTAATCACATTTTAAAATAGCTTCCATGTCCTTAGAGTCATCAGTCACACCCTAAAATTAGCTCACTTGAAGTTTTCCACCCTTCTCACTAGCTTGGTCATTATGCTAGTTTTGATTGGCTAAGATGAAGTAGTTGGTTTAGGCACATAATAGTTTTTATGAAGAAATATATTACCACAATAATTTATCACAAGTCCTAATATTTCTCCAAAACTTGATTGCATCTCTTTAATGTTTCTAGAACCTACATAATGCATAAAACAATCAAGAAAACCCTATTTGTACATATTTCATATAGTAAAATAGGATGGATATTATATTGAGTGAGTTATCTACAATTTCAAATAAATTTCATGGTCAAAATAGTCCATTATAATATCTTTCCAATCTCATTTCCTCCATCAAGTCAATAACTAGGGTTTTTAAGGGTTTAAACCTATTTTGACCTCTTAAGATTTGTTCATAAAGGTTAGACATTTGAAATTTAAAAAAATTCCAAAAAATCAAATTTAAGGACCTTAATAAACCTACCTAAACTCCTTATATATCCATACAAGGTGTGAATGGAGATATGATCATTTCAACTTGGCCTATCAAACTCGTCTTCTCCATTCCTTGTAAGCTTGAAATTGTCTTGAGACAAAAAATTACCTCCTTGTGCTTAATATACATTAGAATGGATTATACAAATCAAAAATCATCATATAAACATTATTTCACATTATATAAGGTTCATTATAGGTTGGAAGTGAAATTGAACCCCCATTGGGCTTTTAGCCTCAACCAGTCTTGTCTACATACTTGGCACTCAAGACCATTCTATTTGGTTTCATTATTTTTTTTTTATTTTAAATTTTTTTATATGTATTAAAAATCCACACACCTCATATAAACATAAAATTATCTCTTTGGATCACTCTCCATCCCCTTTTACCTAAAACCTTCCAATTTACACTTAAGGAAAGTGCCCTCTATCTATGACAAAAAGGGAACTTTCCCTATTTTATCAGACTAATTTAATGGTTGAGGATCTTTCCCAAGTCATAAATACACTATAAATTTTTTTTTTTCAATAACTAAGTCAATAGACCCCTTAATTTCTTCAAATTATAAGGTAGACTTGTGGAGGGCAAACTATAAATGCAAGGTTTTATAAGGACTATGTAATATTTGTCTAGAGCCATTTATAGATTCTTGAAAAAACTTGAAATGGAATCATAAACATTTAAAAATATAATATAATGTTTTTCTCATGGTAGAATTTAAAAATGAGTCTCCTTTTGGCTTTAGCCAAGTCAAAGCCTAGTAGATGTGCTTGCATAGTTGAAAGCCTAAGGTACCTTGTTGATTTCATTTCCTCTTAACATGGTTAATCTCATTTTTTTATACCTTATTATCTCTAAAAATCTTTCCTCAATGATATATCATCCCATAATTATTCCACTTACCTTTTACTTTCCTCATACCCTTTGGACAAGCTTGTTGATCTTCAAGAGTACTCTAATTTTGAGAGAGAAAAGAGGGGTATTACCATTTGTATTAGGGAGAAAAGAGTGCTTTTATATCTACCTAAGGTCCCAAATACTCTTTTTATTTAAAATTAAGGTTTGACTTCTTTAATTGGTCTTGAAACACCTCAAACTCTCTAAAATAGCCCCTGAAATAGGACTATGTTACCATTTCTAATTGTATTTGCTTCAAATCAATGTCCCTATAGGTATCTTGCATAGTTATATAATGAGAAAATTATTAAAAACCAATTTAGAGTATCCTAGTATTTTAATACATTGGTTTGGCCCTATGTATTCATCTCTAATCAATTCCAACACTAAGAATTATCACTCTATGCTCACTGCCTTTCTTTGTCAACACAGTCAACTGTGTTGGGAAAGATGAAAACCTGTAGGTGTATTTTATTCTCTTGAAATTTTACACATCATAATTAAATCTCATTAAACATTGAAAAACATTCTCATCTGAAAACCTTGGTGGTTCCATCTCAAACCTGCATGTTGGACTGTGTCCTCTTACAACTAGTTGTAAGTGTGTATTTGTGATGAAAAAGGGAAATTATAGGTGCTAATGAGACTCAAATCATTGAATATAAACTACTCTTTATGATCCTTTAAGTTAAAAATTTCTTATAAACTATTTCTAACTAATAAAATCATAGAAACATGATCTAGTCTTACAATCTTGGGTTAGGATTTGAAGGAGGCAGTGTGACTATAGGTATTGGCTAGCCTTAGAGGCCATTTCAACTTGAAATTTTATTATAGTATGAAACTTAAGGCCTTATGGAACCTTGATAATAATCATATAAATATTGAAACATATTAATAGTTCCATTATATTTCATACTCTGGAATGTGAACACTTGTTCAAGTTTGAGTACTAAGTTGGTTGTAGGTGACTATGCTTAAGCCATTTGTACAGACTAAATCATCCTTGGTGAGTGAAAACCATCTCCCATGTATGTCCTTAATGTTTTCCATGTAAATAACGTATTATTTAGTGTAAAAATACATTCCAACCTAGTCTTAAGCACCAAATTTACTCATTAGGCTTAAAACTTGTTATCAACTCATCTTGTTATACATAACACTGTGGAATTTCAGTGTTTAAAGAGCAACTTTAGGGCTTTCAAAAATCACTCTCCTCAACTCAAAAAATTATATTATATTGAAATTTTATATACCTATATGGTATATTTAAAACAAATACACTTGTAAGCTCTAGAAACTAATGCAAATCTATATATGAAACCTCGAAAAAGGGCTTGGACCTCTATTTTGACAGTTTGGGAATTTGTCCTAAAGTGCCACAAGTTTGCTTAGAAGGTATCCTTGAATTTACCATAGAATTATATATTATCAACACTATTAAAAATGGTGTTAAATTTTTTTAAAACATTCCAAACATTAGAGAATGTTTAAATACACATTTCATGCTTCCCTAAGAAGTGGCAGGTTGTACAACTATTGTAGATGACAATTTTATGCATTTACTTGCTCTCTTAGCTCTTGAAGTGGATTTTGGAGTTGTATTTGTAATTTAAGATGAATAAAAGGCATATATGGGAAATAATACATCACTTTACTTCATTTTGGAACCACACATTGAAGAAATCTCTAGCAATTGAAAAGAATGACTATAACTTCACTCCACTTCTCCTTACAAACTAAGTTGTTCAGCTCATCAAATCAACTCCAAATGTGAAAAAAATAATTTATAACATGATATAAAGGATTAAAAATCATCTATAACTAGTCTCATCAACTATATTACATATAATCATTCAAACAAGAGCAAAACCTACAAGGTGCATAGATTAACAAGCAGAAAAACATAGTCAACTTCATCAAGATGGTTCATAAATCACACGCCACCATTATTAAAAATATTTTTATTTAAGTGAATATATATTAGTTTAATTTCACCTCCCAAATAATTTATACCTGTAATTTCTCCAACTATTCATATCAAGTACAAACCTAAAGACTAGTTTTGTATGCCTACAAGGGTGACAAAAGGAGAAAAATGGTTTTAGCCCAAATTTGACACTTAGAGAGTAATTGAGGAATTTAAATGGATATAAATATTCTGAATATTCATATTATGACCTTAACCCACATTTCATACTTCTCCATTGGCCATACAAGTGCAAACTCTTCTCTTTTCCCAAGAAAACTACACTTTCTTCTAAAGCACCTACCAGTTTCAGTTACCAATAGTTACCTAAGACATAATAGGACACATGTAACATTAAATAAAAATTTTACACCTTAAAATTTCCATATGAGGTCATACAACTCATTTAATGTCATATTTTGACCCCCAAAATGACTCAAAATGATACAAGGACTAATATGACTAATGACTAAGGCTAATGTGATATTAAATAACATCAATTGACCTATTATATACCTTTTTACATAATATTAAACACCAATATAAACCTATAAAGTCAATTTTTTACCAATAGGGGTCCCAATTTAACCTATAGGGACAAATTTAGTCAACAAATTGGTGACTCATATAGGTAGTCTGCATGCTATACTAACTAGACTAGTAGCCTTATCAATCCATTTGGATTAGGGAGTAATATAAATTATTATACACAACAAGAGGACCTTAACAACAATATTATATCAAGACAATATAAATTTACTACCTCAATCACACAAAGTAAATGACATACACAAACTAAAACAAACTAACTAACAAGACACACATGTGCCCAAAGAACATAGGGAAAATAGAGAATAAAAAAAAACTATGCACAACTAGGAACTAAAAATACCTCATTTATAGGATAAAAATGAAAGTTTATTTAATCATCCTCTTAATGAGATGAGTGATAGTTCCAAGCATGTTTCTCCTTGGATTGGATGATTTGTAGATTAGACCTATTCCTTGGCACTTCACTTGATCTACTATCAACTAGATCATATTTAAATAGGTTTCTAATGTATATATATTCCAATTTAACTTGTACACATACCTCATATTACTACTCACTCTTCATCTCATGATCAACTAGTATCTTCTTGGTAGGTATGGCTTCAAGAGGATTAGTTTCTTGTTCTTTAGAAGATTGAGGCCAATAAGAGTTTGTTCCATAATTCAAAGGCTAATGTTTTTATCCTAATTGATTGAGAGGATTATATCCCACTTGATTAATTCAAACATATTATCATCAAATGCATATTCCTCTTGAAAACACATATTTTAAAGGTTCCTTTTTCTTTGCATACTTAATTAAGTGCCAAGGCTACATTTTCCATCTTTGAATAGATCACAACCTCCTTGAAGAGGAATTATATCTTGATACAATGATTGAAAAAAAGTAATCCAAATGCTAGTTTGGAGATTTTTCTTTCCCATCTATGATATCTTTCATAGTGATGGAAGAACCAATGATCATTTCTTCCTCTTTGGGAAAATGAAAAGATTCTTCCCTATCAACCCAATCTAAAGATTCAACATAAGAGAACACTTCTTATTTAGAATTTATAACCTCTTTAGGGATATAAAATTTCATCTCAACTATCCTAAACTATATTTTTTCATCAAGGACTGAAATATCTTCAATCTCCTTTGTGATTCCAAGATTAGGCATCTTGAATTCATGTGACTTAGTCTAACGAGGCTACCAAGGAGCTACGATTTCTTCAATAATGAGTTATAATTTTTTTTCAACCAATTATTCCTATTTAGTTTCCCATACCATAGGTCCATCAAGGCAAAATGTAATGGGGTGAGGACAAAATAAACTTGTTGGTGGAGGTGGCACATAGAACTCAAAATTAGATTGAGAGTGAAATGTAAGGGGTTCTTTTGGAATCTTATAAGGAAGGGGAAATACATATTTGGATAAAATGGAATGGTTTATTCCTTCCATTTTAAAATAGATTAATTTCAATCTTATTGGGCTTGAGAATTCTCTTGAGGAAGGTTAGATGGGGTATATTTAGGCATATGATCTTCTTTTAGGTCTAAACCTTCCATCATACCTTGACTTAGCAATCTCATCTTTGAATCTAACTCTTCAATTTGCTTGGATAGGTTATCTTGGAAATTTTTTTATTGAAGTTCATATGAATCTTTATGAGGATGTAGAGTATAATAGGGTTGACATGGAACATAAGAAACTTCTTGAGGAAGGGTGGTAGGGAATTGCATAGGATCAAACTCTTTCTCAACTTCACACTCATTATCAAGGCTTCTATCCTCCTTCTTTCCCCATGACTCAACTATATAATTAATTATTATGATTTTAGGATTATGAGTATCTTCTTTAGGTATTGATTCACTTTGATGGGTGGATGGAGTGTTGAAGAAACTTGGGATATCCTTAGGCTTGGTTTCTCCACCTTGTCTCCAACTTGGAATCTGATATCTATAGGTCACTTTTTTAGGTGGAATGTAATTTGAGATGTAAATGAGGGCTTAGATTACAATTATTTTATTGATGACATGGATTTATACATATTCATATTATCCAACTCAATTTTCCTATCAAGATTAGCTTCAAAAATAAGGTTTCTCTTTTCAAATCTCTCTTCCAAATAATTGGGAAAAGGATGATTTTGATAAGATCGATTGGGTTCATGAGTGGGAACCATGTAGGACTAATATAAATCTCGTGGAAGTGGATATTAAGGTCGATATGTTTGGTGAGGCTGCTTCTCATGAATTTTTAACCTATCTTCTAAGGATGAATCTAGGCCACTCACATCTAGAATCTCACTTGTGATCATTTGCCAATTGGCTCTCTCAATAGGTGCCCAATATATTTTAACTATATCTAATGCATCTATCACCTTATGAATAATATGACTAGGAATATGTAGATCATATCTCCTTTGTGTGTCAAGATCCAACATGTACTTCTCATAGCCCAAAAGTGTCTATTTGAAAGTGGAAATGGATTGATTAGAGAAGTGACTAGGTTGACTATGAGGATCAATATATTGATAATGATAGATATAGGAGTAATAAAACTCATGGAAATTTTAATAGGGGTCATATTAGAGCTGGTAAGAAGGGTATTTAAGCTGGTAAGGATCATACAAAGGTTGATGAGGAATGCCATAAGCTTGAAATATCTCACCAACTTATGTAAAATAGTAATCAACACAAAAATTAGCCATGGAACCTAATTAAAATCAAGAAAATAAAGAAATATGTTACCAACAATTTTATAAATGAAACTTGGGATACTTGACTAGCTGATGTATCTTTGGAGTCACCATTGATGTTTGGATAGATACCTCCAAAGGCTAATTATTGAAAGACAACACCAAAAATATTTCAACCTCTTAGACAATGAGTCCCACTGAGCATGCCAAAAACTATTTTCACTTGTATTTTCACCCTTTAAGGAGATGTCTCAATTCTCCTCATCTAAGTGTCACAATTGAAATACCTTTAGGCTTGTGTGTAGCCTAAGGATGAGTTAAATCTCTAGTTAGCGATAGCTCCCTTGATGTACCACTTTGGATCACTACTACACCTAAAAATTTAGGGGAAAAGGGAGAGATAAAACTGAAATCAAACTAACCTAATGGAGGTGATAAACCAAATAAGTTGATGACTTCCAGCCAGTTGCATGTTACACATGAAACCAAGAGACTAACCAAACATACACTTCTCCAATATACATCTTCTCACATAAATATTACATTATGAGGTTATGGATGAATGTTTAGGCTAGGAGTAATATAAAAGAGGCCTTGAATGGCACTAGTGAATAGAATAACTCACTCAACCTTGACACTTCATGTAAAACTTCACATGCTCTACAAGAAGAAGCTTTCTAAATGTAAATAGGATGAGAGAATGAGATAACATGCTAAGTAAATCATAGTTATCACTAAGTAAGATCAATAATATAAGTAAAACACACTGTTAATAGTCATTAAGAGGTAAAAATTAGTAGTCTTATTGATTAAATGGTATGCAAATTATTAGGGCTTCACCATACTCAGGTGGAACATCAGTTACAAAGGCCAAAATGGCTAGTTCTTATAGAACTTGAGAGAGAGAGGAGAAGAGAGAAGTCAAAGGGTCATAATGGAAATTTTAAAGATAATAAATGGAGTTAATTTTTCATGAGAATATTATGTGGGATGAACCATGCAAGGTTATAAGAGACAATTGGCCGTATAAGGCATGAAACTTATGAAAATTGGCATAAAATTCCTTTAACTAGCTCAAAAAAATTGCCTTCATGATTAGACCTATTTTAAAATACCAAAAATAAATAGGGATAGGTTTAATTATTTGAATTATAACTAATTATTTTATACATGCATCTCCATGCATTATTTGAAGTCTTGGTCATCTAGAATCTTCCCAAAATGAGCTATCACCATCTACAGTACAAATAACTCTTATTTCATGCACCTTGCATACTTGACCTCCAAAAAGGCATCATTTTTCCATGAAAATACATGGAATGTAGTTAATGACGTGTTTTAATACCCTACATTACATTAGAAGCATCATTCACACCCTAAAATTAGCTCAGTTAGAGTTTTTCACCCTTCTCACTAGCTTTATCACTATGCCAATTTTGACTGGCTAAGATGAATTATTTGTTTGAGTAACTTAGGATTTTTTATGAATAAATAAATTAAAATATTTATTTATTAAAAGTCCTAATATTTCCCCCAAACTTTATTTCATCTCTTAAATGTTCCTTAAACCTGCACAATGCACAAATAAAAAAAAAAACCACTATTTGTATCATGTCTATATAGATTCCATATAGTCAAATAGGATGGTGAGGAGAATGAGTGAGTTTCATTAAATTTAAAATAACTTTTATGGTCAAAATATTCCATTATAATATCTTTCCAACCTCATTTTCTCCATTGGGTCAATAACTAGGGTTTGTAAGGGTTTAAGCCTATTTTGACCTCTGAAGCTTTGTTCTAAAAGGTTAGACATTGGAATTGAAAAAAAATCCAAAAAATATAATTTTTTTACCTTAATGAACCTCCATAAACTCCTTATATATTCATTTAAGGTGCCAAGGGAGATATGAACATTTCAACTTGGACTATCAAGCTTGTCTTCTCCAGTCCCTATAGGCTTGAAGTCGTATTGAGCCAAAAATTTACCTCTTTATTATTTATATGAATTAAAATGGATTATAAACATCTAAATACATCATATAAACATGATTTAATATGGTATAAGGCTCATTAGAGGCTGAAAGTGAAGTTGGACCCCTCATTGGGCTTTAGGCCTCAAACAGTCCTACCTACATTCTTAGCACTCCATACCATTATATTTGGTTTAATTATTTTCTTATTGAATTTAAATGTTTTTTTATGTGTCTTATAATTAAAAATATCTCATATAAATTTCCACTCGTCTTTTTGGATCACTCCTCATCCCCTTTTCCCCAAAACCTACCAATTTACACTTAAGGGAAGTGCCCTCTATCTGAGACAAAAAATAGGGTACTTACTTTATTTTATAAAACTAATTAAATGGTGGAGGGAATTAACAAAGTAATAAATACACTCTACACAAAAAATTAGACCTTGACTAGGTCAATAGTCTCCTTATTTTTTTAAATTCCAAGGCAGACTTGTGGAGGGTAGACTATGTATACAGGGTTTTCTCAACGAGTATGTAATATTTGTCTAGAGACTTTTATAAATTTTTAAAAACAATTTAAATGGCATCATAAAAATTTTAAAATAAAATAAAATGCTTTTCTCATGGTATAAGTGAAAAATGAGTCTCATTTTGGCCTTAACCAAGTCAAAGCCTAGTAGATTTGCCAGTATATTTGAAAGCCTAAGGCACCTTATTGATTTTATTTCCTCTGATCATTGTTAATCTATTTTTTTATGCTTTATTAAATATCACAATATTCCATTAGTTATATAACATCCCATAACTCATCCACTTACATTCTCCTTTCCTCATACTCTTCAGATAGGTTTGGTGATCTTCAAGAGTGCTCTCCTCTAAGATAGAATAGAGGGGTATTACCCTATATCTTAGGTTGAAAAGAGTTTTTTTATAGATACCTCAGTTCCCAAGGACTCTATAATAAAAATTAAGTTATGACTCCTTTAATTGGTTTTTAGAAAGCTTAAACTCTCTAAAATAGCCCCTAAAACAGGACTGTGTTAGCATTTCTAACTTTATTTTCTTCAAATAAATGTGCCTATAGGTGTCCTACATAGTTGGATCTTGAGAAAATATTTAAAAACAAATTTAAAGTCCCATAGGATTTTCATACATTGGTTTGGCCCTGTGTATTCATGTTTAGACAATGCCAACACTAAGAATTATCACTCTTTATGATCACTGCATTTCTCAATCAACATAATCAACTATGTTGGGAAAGATGAAACCCTATAGGTTTATTTTATTCTATTGAAATGTTACACATCATAATTAAATTTCATGAAAAAAATTCAAACCTTTCTCATTTGATAACCTTGTTGGTTCCATCTCAAATCTCCATGTTGGACTGTGTGCTCTCACAGCCACTATAGGTGTGTATTTGTGATGAAAAAAGAAAATTGTAGGTGCTAATGAGACTCAAATAATTGTATATCAACTCCTATTTATGATCCTATAGGTCACCAATGGTCCTCTCAACTATTTTTAACTATGAAATTTATGGAAACATGATCTAGTCATGTAATCTTAGGTTAGGATTTGAAGGAAGAAGTGTGACTATAGGTATTGGTTAGCCTTAGAGGCTATTTCAACTTGAAAGTTACTAATAATATGAAAATTAAGGCCTAATTTAACCATTATAAGCATCATATATCCCTTTAAATCTCTTAATAATTCCATTATATTTCATACTCTGTAATGTGAACACTTCCTCAAGTTTGAGCACTAAGTTGGTTGTAGGTGATTGTGCTTAAGCCATTTATACGGACTGACTCATCCTTGGTGAGTGAAAACCATATTACCTATACCTCCTTGATTTTTTACATGTAAATAATGTTTTATTTATTTCAAAATGACATTCCAACCTAGTCTTATGCACCAAATCCACTCACTAGGCCTAGAACTTGTTATCAACTCATCTTGTTGTAGATAACATTGTGGAATTTCAATGTTCAAAGAGGAAATTGAGGGCTTTCAAAAACCACTCTCAACTCAAAAACTTATATTATCTTTAAATTTAATATACCTATATGGAATATTGAAAAAAATTTACTTGGAGGATCTAGAAACTAATGCAACTCTGTATAAGAAACCTCAAAAAAGGGTCAGGACCTCTGTTTTGACAATTTTGGGAATTTGTCCCAAAGTGCCACAAGTTTGCTTGGAATGTGTTATTTATTTCAAAATGACATTCCAACCTAGTCTTATGAAAATATTATAATTTTTTTTAACTGATGTTCAAAACTTATAAACCTCAGAGAATGTTTAAACACATATTTCATGTTTTCCTAAGAAGTGGTAGATCATACAACTATTGTAGATGACCATTTTGTGCATTTACTTGCTCTCTTGGATCTTGAAGTGGATTTTAAACTTTTATTTGGAATTTAAGATTAATAAAATTAATATATGATCAATAATACATCACTTTAATTCATTTTGGAACCACAAACAGAAGAAATTTCTAGCAATTGGAAAAAAAATGACTGAAACTCCATTCCTTCACTTCTCCTTGCAAACTGAGTTGGTTGGCTCATCAAATCAACTCCAAATGTGAAAAAAATAATTTATAACATGATATAAGGTATTAAAAATAATTAAAAACTAATATAATCAATTACATTGTATGTAATCTTCCAAATAAGAGCAAAACATATAAGGTGCATAGATTAGTAAGCAAAAGAATACAGTCAACTTCATGAGGATGGTTCATAAAGCATAGGCCACAATTATTATAACTCTTGTTATGGATTTGAATCTATATTAGTGTAATTTCACATCCAAATGGTGTTTTACCTATAATTTATCTAATTATCCATATCAAGTACAAACCTGAAGACTAGTTATGTGTACCTAGATGGGTGAAAAAGGAGTAAAATTATTTTAGCCCAAATTTGACACTTATAGAGTACTTCAAGCATGGAAATGGATTTTATGATGATTAATAGTAATATCATGACCTTACCCCATGTTTCACACTTACCCATGGGCCATATAAGTGCTAAAATATTTTCTTTTCCTAAGAAACCTACTCTTTCTTCTAAAGCACCTACCACTTTCAGTTACCAATAGTTACCTAAGACATAATAGGACACATGGAACATGACATAACCTTTTGAAACCTTCAAATTTCCCTATGATTTTTTACAACTCATTAATTCACTATTTTTACCCCTAAAATAACTCAAAATGATATAAGGATCAATATGACTAATGACTAAGGCTACTACAATATTAAATAACATCAAATGGATTGTGATATACCTTTTTACATAATATTAAACCCACATATAAACCTATAAAGTCATGTTTTTACCTATAGGGGTCCCAATTTGACCTATAGGGTCAAATTTGGTTAACATTAACTTAGTCCTTTTTAAAACCTTTTAATCCAGATTAAGACTATATGCAAAGATCACACACATTAAAATACATAACACAATATATACCATGGAGAACCTAATATGGGAAAAACCACTATGAGAATAGATGATAGAAATTACCATTCTAATCTATCCTCATAATAAGCAACCTTAGTGGTTAAACTTTTTAAGGACACCAATCCTAAGGAGACACCAATCCTCTAATTTAAGATCTTCAACTCTAAGGAATCACCCACTCCTTAATCTAAACACACACTCAGTTTATCTGATGGCACCAACCAATCAAATATATAATGGATCTATAACTCCAAATTATAGAATATATTCATACATGAATCCAAATCTATATTCTCAGGTCTAATTTACAACTATTCATTCTCTACACATAATCTCTTTGTGCCATTCTTACTCTCTACCCATTTGTCTTTGTGTTTAGATATGTCTCTATTCGACACACTTCATTTCTCTTGATCTCTATTTATGTCTCACGATTCAAATATGCTCAATATCAATAGCTCTATCCACTTCTACCTATGTCCTAGATGTCATATATAAAAGCAATGGATCTAGGGTTCCATATCTTCATTGTCTTTACACTTGTTCTCTAACCTGTTGAGATCTATTCTAGACTCAATTCCAATTTATTGAACTACAAGTTTATTACATATATAATTCATGCATCACCACTATGATTCCTAGTCTCATTACTATCTATAGCATTTTTTGTACTCTATTTTTGATGTACATGCACATTTACATAGAATTGATCAGTTACATTGATCAATCTTATTATTTGTATTGTGTTTCATGGCTTACTTGCATGTTCTTGTATCTAACCATTAGACTAGACATATCTTTAAATTTGAACCATTGAGCTTGTATTTAGCACCATGATCTGATGGTCTATATTCAAATGGCTCAACTCTAAAATGCATCTATTCATTAACATTCTAATAGACTCACACTATCCATTTGATCTTTGGACACTTTCAAACTTTAGATTTGTCGACTTTAAAATGCACTTGTCGATCTTACTAATCTGAGCTTCCATGTGTCATTAGATATACAAAGATGCACAATATTTACTTCTATTTAATTTTTAAATTTCAAGATCTTTGTTCCATCTCATTACTTCTTGTGTATTTAGACTAATTTCACTCTAATGATCTTCTCAAACTTGCTCAACATTTAACTCACCACTATCTCATTAAATGTTGAGAACTTAATCTAATTTGAGTCTGCTCTCTCCATTAGATATCCTTTATATGATCATCCACTCATTGTCAGATCTTCTAACAAGCTTGATATTTATCTTTGCTTAGCTCTCAAGAATGTCACACTTGGCATAAGCACATGCCTTCTGTACATTATTGTTAGTTCCTAATATTGAGACACTTAGCAATCTCTCTTTGCTCATTGTCATTTCGAATTTAAACTAGACCATATATTTATTGTCTAATGCTTTGTGATTGTGACACTTGTCACTATCAGAAGTCCCTTTGACAAATTGACTTTGATATGCTTCATTGGATCTTTAGCATATGATTGAGTGCTAACCATTGATCAATATTTAAACTTTGACCACCTATCTTCATCTCATTTCATCCTGGCATCTTGGAACCAATGTGATTCATTTATCTCTTTGAGACTTTCTCAAACATTACATTATATATATTTGACTATGGGGACTTTCTCATTTATTCTTGGAAGGCTAACTTTGAACCTTCATATCTTTTTCTTCACTCAACCAAAGGTTTGAAATTTGGACCATATAAACTAGGAATGAAAGTGAACAAACCCATATGCTCAATTATTTTTGAATCCTTTACATGTGTGATATATAACACCATTAATCTACTTACTGAGTTTATTTTGTCACAAAGCTATAAATGCCTCAAACTTGCTTAGAAGGTCAACTTTGATCTTGTATAACTCTTTTCATGTGTATTTTAATGACCTAAAAATGAGCACATATGATTCTCTTACATAGGGGATTTGATGCCTATATCCATTTTATGATAAATCCTTCATACATGTAAGATATGTCTACATAAAAATGCCTTTTAGGATTTTTATTCTAACCTACAAATTTGACTAAGTGTTGGAAAACACTATGAAAATTTTTGGGAAACCAAATTTGATCAAGAATATTTTTTGTTGTGTTACATTTCATGACCTAGGATTTAACACATATAAACTAGGCACAAAAATGAAAATACCCATGTAATCTTTTTGTCCTAGAATGTCCTTGTGTGAAAATGCTAACCTCATCAATATGCTTACTTGGCTCTGCTGAACCCTTTTGCATATTTTTCAAAATATAGAAACTTAGTGTATTTTGTCTAAGTATCCAACTTTTCATGCCCATATATTTAACTACACTTCATCATTGACTTCAAATCTGGTGCATAATAACTAGGGACTAATGTGATCACAACCATGTGACTAGCTCTCCCATACTTTTTCACATGTGACAATGGTGACATCATAAAAATTCCTTCTCATCTTTTCTTGTCATAGACCTAAAGTGTTTAGATGATCAATATGAAGTACCATATGAATTCTTATCATACACATAAACATTATAATCATCCTTAACCTTTGATAGTATCCTTTGCATATCCTCTAATAATCATATTCAATCCTAAACATCAATGACAAACTTATGATGTCCCTTTTGACATCGATGACAATTATATTTCCAGAAATCTCCCCTATGTCATTGATGTTAAACTAAATGATTTTATCTTCTAATACTTCTCTCTTTCTCTATTAGTTCTTGTATTGGCTTCTGATGAACTTGAACTAAGGTTTTTCATAACAAACTTTCTCCCCCTTAGGCAATGGTACACTTGCCTAATACTCAACTTGGACACTTGTTCTACTTGTTCTTTGACATTTACATGTTTTCTCCAAGATTTTATAGAGAGCATTTTTCTCTTCTTCTCCCACAAAGATCATTTTCACTTTTTATCCCCCTTTGACATCAATGGAAAAGGGACTCTTTCTAACTATTTGTCCAAATGTTTCTCCCCCTTTATCAAATAAAAGAGGTTTTCCAAAAATATATAACCTTTAACTCATTATAAATTTTCAAAATTATGCATACCTAAATTACCTTTTATTTATTCTTCTAGGGATTAAATAATCTTCTATGAGACTCCCCTTAGACTCATGCCCTATCACTATGATCTAGTGATGTGATGTAGGAGCCACCACTCCCAAGTTCTATCTCAGATACTCAAATTATTCTTTGGGAAGAGGTTTGGTGAACATGTCTATAATTTGGTCCTTAGTTGACACATATTCCATTGTGACCTTTTGATCTGCAACCTTGTCTCTCAAAAATTGATACTTGATTAATATGTGTTTGTTTCTTGAGTGAATCACTGGATTCTTTGATATATTTATATCACTTGAATTATCACAAAGAATATAGATAAGTTCTTTTTACTCTCCCTTGATGTCCTTGATTTTTTGATTCATACAGAAGACTTGAGTGTAACATGCCACTACTACTACATACTTTTATTCTACTATAGAAAGAGTACCTAACTCTTGATTTTTTCTTAGCCATGAAATAAGTCTGTTACCAAGGAAAAATGCACCACCAATAGTGCTTATTATATCATCAACACTTCTTACCCAATCAACATCTATATATGATATCAAAGTGAAATATTCACTTGTAGGATACCATAGTCCATAGTCAATTGTGCTCTTGATGCATCTAAAGATCCTTTTCACTACATTTACATGTGATTCTTTGGGAGCATCATAAAATATTACAACCATACACACTATTTGCATGATATCTAGTCTTGATACAATTAAGTATAAAAAGATACCTATCATTGATCTATATATTATCTGATTTACATCAAGGGAATCATCCTCTTTACTCAACTTTCATCCAATTATTATGAGAGTAGTAACTAGTTTTCTATCCTCCATTCCAAATTTCTTGATCATTTCTTTTGCATACTTGGTTTGGGATATAATATCCCTTCATTAGATTGTGTTATTTATAGACCAAGAGAGAAAGAAAGTTATCCTAGCATAGACATCTCAAACTCACTTTGCATTTGTGTAGAAAATTATTTACACATTTTTTTATTGCTACCACTAAAGACGATGTCATCTACATAAACAAAAGCAATCAACATATACTCACCTTCTAATTTGAAGTATAGATTATTGTCTGCACATCCTTTATTGAAACCTTGTTGTTGTAGGTACTAGTCCAATCTTGAATACCATGCCCTAGGTGCCTATTTTAGACCATACAATGTTTTTTTTAGTCTGAAAACATAATTTTCATGTTATAATAATTGAGAACCTTCATATTTTTTTATGTAGACTTCATCTTCTAGGTTCCCATTCAAGAAAGTTGACTTAACATCCATTTGATAGAATTTGAACTTCTTGTAAATAGAGAATGCTAGAAACATTATTATATCTTCCAATCTAATAATTGGAGTAAATGTTTCCTCAAAATCTTTTCCCTCAACTTGTGCATATCCTTTTCACACCAATCTTACTTTATTTCTTAATACAACTCCATCCTCATGGAGCTTATTTCTATAGACCCATTTTGTACCTATCACATTCTTGTTTGAAGGTCTTGGGACTAATTTTTAAGTTTTATTCTTTTAAATTTGGCTCATTTCTTCTTCCATGTCTTTTAGCCAATTCTCATCCTTGTTGGCTTCAACATAGCTCTTAGGCTTAATTTCAGACATTAGATCAAAATTTACTTGCTCCTTGTTCATTGTATATATTCTCCTTGTCTAAACTCCATTATTTTTTCCAATTATCTACTCTTTAGGATAATCCTTTTGAAAAAAATTTGGAGGTGCCTTTTCATTCATTCCTCAGCGTCTTAATTATTTGCTTTTTCTTCAAGATCTAATTATTTAATACTAATTTCCGTGTTAAGTTCAACATGTTTTAAGCCTTATTTAACCTTGACATTAATGCTCTCTACAATATTGTGTATCCTTTTATTATAACATACATAGGCTTTTCTTTGAGTGGAATAACCAAGAAATATTCCTTCATCACATCTTTATTCAAAGCTTCCCAATTTTCCCTCCTTTATCTTGATGTAGCATTTACTTCCAAATATTTTGAAGTAGTTGACTAATGTACCATAGCTCATAGGGAGTTTTTTCACTATTTACCCTCAGTTGAACTCTATCTGAGATGTATACTATTGTTTGGACTACTTGTCTCCAATATCCATCAAGTAACTTGGCCTTTTTTAGCATTATTTTGGCCATCTCTTTGACTACCCTATTATTTCTCTCAACAAATCCATTTTGTTGTGGAGTCCTAACTATCAAGTAATGCTTTTTGATCCCATGCTTCTTACAATACTCTATAAACACATTTGAGTTAAATTCTCCACCTTTATCAAATCTAAAGCATTTGATCTTTCATCTAATCTCATTCTCTATCATGGCTCTAAAAATATTGAATCTTTCAAATGCCTAAGACTTATCCTTTAAAAAGGTTACCCATGTCCTTCTTGAGTATTCATCTACAAATAACATGAATTATATTTCTCCTTTAGATACTCTTGTATTAGTAGGACCACAAAGAGCAGTATGAACTAAATCTAAAGTATTTGTAGTTTCATACTCCTTTGTTTAAAATTTGACCCTTGTTTGCTTACCTAGTTGACATTCCTTAAAATTACTGTTTGGAAGTTTGGTTATCTTTGGAATTTGTCTTATACACTTATTTGAGCTTACTTTTACTAGGTTTTCAAAGTTAACATGACCCATTCTTCTATGCTATAACTAGCTCTCATCAATCTTTCCTATCATATAGTTATTACCATTCACTTCAAAAATCTTATAGATGTTGCTTTCAGTCATTTTCCCTTTGGTAAATAATCTTCTATATCTATTTATGTTGTATCTTTTTACATCAAATGTGACCTTATATCCATTTTCACACATTTTTATGAAACTTAGTACATTATGCTTCAATCCTTCAACATAAAAAACATCATGTGTAGGTAGTTTTCTATCTATGTTAAAGGTTCCTTTAACTTTGATCTTTATTGATGTGTTATTTCCCTAGATGATAGATCCTTCCTTATATTTTCTTAATTTTATGAACTTGATCTTATCACTAGTCATATTTTTTGAGAAACCACTATCTATCACTCACAAATTCTGCTCCTTGGCATGAAGTGCAGTTTGAGAAATCATGGATTGATTTGTCACTCTCCACACATCCTTGGGTTTCTTATTTGGTTTATTTTTAAAAAAATTTGAACCTTTTTTCACACTAGGAGGCATTCCTTTATTTACATTATGTACTTTTGATCTTACAAAGCTAGTTCTACATTGTTTAGTTATGTGACAAAATTTTTGCAATTATAACACATTACATTTATATCTAAAATGGGTGAAAATTAATTTTTGCTTAAAAATTAGTTATTATTATAGGTACAATTATACAACTACTATCCTTATGAAAAAAATTATTATAGCTATAAAAATATCCATATAAAGATGAGGAATACCTGGTCATAGCATTTCTTGGTGAAACATGAGGAGCTATTCTAAACTCTAGCTTCTTCAAGTATCTCACTTTGGTGTATCCATTTGAATTAGATAATTTTGTCTTCTTATTATCTTTAAACTTCTTTTCAGATTTATATTTCTTTACCTAATAATACTTGTGTCTATCTTTATATTCTTACAATCTTTCTCTTTCTTTGCTCCTTATGCTTTGAAGTTATCATATAGGTTAGTAGATGTACTTGTTTTGAAAAAATTTACCTTTTCATAACCAAGACTTGATCTCTCTTTTGAAGGCTTTTGAGATTTGATGAATTCATCAATAATGTATAATCCTCCTATCAAATTTAGACTTTTGTCTAGTTAACCTTTGGATTTTTCAATCTCTTTTGTCAAAGCCACTATCTCTACTTCTAGCTTCATGTACTCATCAAATTTAGATTGTAGTTCAATTTTGACTACATATTATATTATATTATCATATTCAAATTATGTTATTAGTCTAACTACTATTTGATCAAATTTATCAAGACTTTTAGACATTTTATCAATTTCCTTTTATCCAAGATTCTTCTATTTTGATCTTTCTTTTCTGAGCTTGTCAATTTACTCTAAAGTACAAATGAGTTCACACTCTAGATACACTTCTCTTTCATCTTATTCATCTGAGTCTTCAACTTCTTCTTGATCCATAGAATCTGATCCTATTATCATGAATAATACTTCTTTTTACTCAACCATAAAATCATAGTCGTGATCATCATCTAAACTATTATAATCATCCATTGAATCACTATCTTATTTTATGTATGGGCCTTTCTTATTTTTTAAGAAGTTCTTCTTCTTGGGATACTAGGGTTTCACAATTTTTCTAATCTATACTTTCTCATAGTTATCCCTTTTATTATGAGGGCATTTAGTATCAAAATTTCCTACTTTACCTTAGTTAAATAATTTAAAGGGTAATTTACCTTTGTACTTTCTAAATCCTCTCTTTAGTCTTATGATAAAGTTAGCTTTTTCTTCATCAGTCTCCTTAGATCTAGATGTAGGTGCTCTTACATATACTATTTTAGATTCTTTAAATGTAGCTTCTGTCTTGAAATTATCTGCTTCTCCCATTCTCATATCATAGGATGTGAAGGTTTAATCCAACTCATCAATAGTGAGCTTACTTAGATATCTTATTTCCTCTATTGCAGAGATTTTAGAATCATATCTTGATGGAAAAGATTTTAGGAATTTTTAAAAAATGATTGATTATTTCATTTATTCTTCAAGACCTCTTATTGCATTGACTATTTCATCTACCCTAAGGAGGTATTATACAATCTTCCCCTCTTAATTCATCTTAAGGCTCTCAAACTTGCCTTGGTAAGTTTGTAGTTTGTCTTGCTTACATTTTCATCTCCTTCATAGATGCTCTTTAGTTTATTCTATATATCTTGTGTATTTTGATAGTGCATCACTTTGACAAAATTTGAGTTTATTTTTTTCCTTGGCATTGCTCTCATATTCCTTCATAGGTAGCCTAATCAGTAGGAGTTGTAGCAGGGGATGTATATCCAATTACCACATACATCCATACATCAAAACCTAATGAGGATAAATAAGCTTCAATTCTTATGTTCCATAATACATAGTTAGATCCATAAAAGAGAGGTGCCTTATTTGATGAAGATCCTTCTTGACTAGCCATTTGTGTTCATTATTATAATATCTACCTAAGCTGATTAAGCTTCTTCTAAGGAACCTGGATTCTAATACCATTTTTTAGAACACAACTAGATATAGAGAGGGGGTAAATCAGTATATTAATTAACTTATCCCTTTTGAAAACCTTTTAATCTAGATTAAGACTATATTCAGAGATCACACACACAAAAACACATAATATAAGATATATTGTGGAAACCCCAACATGGGGAAAACCACCATGAGAATAGCTACTATAAACTACCATTCTACTCCAACCTCATAATAAGAAACCTTACTAGTTATAATTTTTAAGGACACCAATCCTAAGAAGATAACAATCCCCTGATTTAAGAGATTCAACTCTAAGGAAGAACCCACTCCCTAATTTGAGAACCCAATCAGTTTAGCTAATGGCACCAACTAATCAGATCTATAATGGAGCTACAACACTAGATTAAAAAACAAATTCATATATAAATCCAAATATTTGTACTTTTTTGCAAGTCTGATCTACAATTATTCTTGCTCTACACATAGTCTCTTTGTTCTTTTTTACTCTCTACTCCTTTATCTCTATGTCTAGATATGTCTTTATTCGACATACTTCATTTCTCTTGATCTCTACCTCTATCTCACTATTTGACTCTACTAAATATAAATAGCTCTAGCCACTTTTTCCTATGTCTTAGATGTCATATATATAAGCAATTTATCTAGGGTTTCATATATTCACTATGTTTACACTTGTTCTCTAACACATTGAGCTTTGTTCTAGACTTAGTTCAAATTTCTTAAATTGTAAGTCTCCTATATATATAATTCATGCATCACTACTATGATTCCTAGTCTCATTACTATCTATATCATTTACTAGACTCTAGTTTTGATGCACATTCACATTTACATAGAATTAATCAGTTATATTGATCAATATCATTATGTGTATCATGATTCATGGCTTACTCCCATGTTCTTGCATGTTTATGCATCTGACTATTAGTCTAGACATATCTTTGAATCTCAATCATTGATATTTCATTTAGCACCATGATTTGATGGTCTATATTCAGATGGATCAAATTTAAAATGTATCTATTCAATCACATTCTAACATGGTCACACTACCCATTTGATTTTTGTACACTTTCAAACTTTAGATATGTCAAATTTAAAATCTGTCTATTGATATTATTGATCCAAGATTCTATGTTCTATTAGATCTATAAAGATGCATGATCTTTACTTCTGTTTAATCATTAAATGTCAAGCTCTTTATTCCATCTTGTTGCTTCTTGCATCTTTAGATCACTTTCACTATGTTGATCTTTTTAGAATTAATCAGTATTTAACTTACCACTATCTCATTAAATGTTGAGTACTTAATCTCATTTGAGTTCACTTAGTCTATCAGATATCATTTATATGATCATCCACTTACCATTAGATCTTCTGACAATATCCATATTTATCTCTACTTAGCCTTTGAGAATGTGACACTTGGCATAAGCATGTGCCTTATGTACATTGTTATCAGCCCTTGATATTTAGACACTTAGAAATATCTTAGTGATCATTTAACTTTTGACTTTAAACTAATCCATATATTTACTATCCAATTCTTCATGATTTTGACACTTGCTACTAGTGGAGGTCCCTTTGACAAATTGGCTTCACTATGCTTCATTAGATCTTCAATGTATGATTAAGCACTAATTATTGATCAAGCTTTAAAATTTGACCACCTCTCTTCATCTCATTTCATCCTATCATCTTGGAGCCAACACACTTCATTGATGTCTTTGAGACTTGCTCAAACTTTACATTGTATAGATTTGACTAAGTATGGGGACATTCTTAATTATGCCTAGAAGGATAAATTTCCACCTTCATATCTTATACTTCACTCAAATATCTAGTGTAAAATTTAGACCATATAAACTAGGCATGAAAGTGAAAAAACCCATATGCTCAATTATTTTTGAATCCTTCATACATGATATATATATATATATATATATATATATATATATATATAATGCCATTAATATCCTCACTAATCTTATTCTGTCATAGAGCTATAAATGCCTCAAACTTGCTTGGAAGGCCAACTTTGATCTTGTATAAATCTTATCATGCTTAGTCAGATGAACTAAAAATTATCTCATATGATCCTTTTACATAGGGGATTTGATTCATATATCCATTTACTCTTGAATCCTTCATACACATAAGATATGTCTTCATAAAAATGCCTTTTGAGATTTTTCTTGTAACCTACAAATCTGACTAATTGTTAGAAAACACTATCAAAATGGCTAGGAGACCAAATTTAATCAAGAATATCTTTTGTCGTACTACATCACGTGACCTAAGATTAAGCACATATAAATAAATAGACCCAGGTGATCATTTCGTCTTGACGTCTATGTGTGCAAATGTTGACCTCATCAATATGATTACTTGGCTTTGTTAAACCTTTTTACGCATTTGGATAAGTATATAAACTTAGTGGATTTTGTTTGAGTATCCAACTTTTCATGCTCATATCTATAACTAAACTTCATTGCATGACTTCAAATCTAGTGTATAATAACTAGGGACTAATGTGATCACAACCATAAAACCAACTCCCCTATACTCATTCACATTTGGCAATGGTGTTGTCATCAAAATTCCTTCTCATATTTTCCTGTCATAGATCTAAAGTGTCTAAATTATCAATATAAATTATTGGATGAGTTCCACTCATTCACAAAATCATTCTAATCATCCTCAACCTTTGATAAGAGCTTTGCATATCCTCTAATTACCATATTCAATCCTAAACATTAATGACATGCTCATAATTTACCTTTTGACATTAATGAAAATCATATTTCTAGAATAAGTAAAGACATAGGTGTTGAAGGTATGAAAATATCAAAATTTGGATGAGGATAGAATCATCTAGAAAGGGACTTTAGTCACCTACAGTCAAGCGACTTCTAGTTACCCACATGCACATACTTATAAAGTATAACACAAATAAAGGTTTGAGGACAAAATTAATATTGGATATCATTAATGAGATTATGATGAAAGGTCTCATAGGCCTATAAAAGACTTTCATAACCTTGGTAGATTATAAATGGTTTTATCATAAAGCTGAGTTAGATACAAAGGCCTACATAGACAATCATAGGCAAAAAGGAATTCAAGGAAAAAGTTTTTTAAAATAATTATTTAGATGATTTTATTTAAAATGGATATAATAAGGATAAGTAGAATATATTTTTTCTAAGTTCCTTGATCACTCATAGGTATCTTGACACATAATAACTACCTATAGTTCTATCTTGATATCTAGCTAGCTGACTGTGAACAAGGTGATGAAGAGTCAAGTGGTTATCTAAATTAACATAATGAATATAATATAATATAATTATTAGTTTATATACTCTCTATGAAATAAAAATATGAAAAAAATAGCTCTCACTTAGTTAAGGCATGCATGGCCTGATTAGACCTACTAAGTCTAAATAGATAGATAGGCAATACCTTAGTAGGAAGATAAATGTGTCATAAATAAACAAGGGGGTGAAATTTAAGGATTAAAATCAGGTTTCATAAAGATTAAATATGTTTCCATTTAATTATCTTAATTTTTGAAGATAATATTAGGCCTAAATGGCCTAATTAGGCTTATTAGGCCTAAAACTAATATATAGGTTTGTCACTTTAATATAAATATTTTTTTACATGTTTAGAGGGTAATATTACTCATTATAATCTATTCTTGACAATCTCAAATGTTATCAAAGAGAACAGTTCATACACATAGCCAGGTAGGACTAAGAACACTTGTGGATAGAATTCTCAAGAAAGGATAAGCAAGTCTAAACACTATATAAGTTTAAGGTGTAAAGTTGAAATATAGTCTCTTAAATTTTCTCTAATTGTTCCCAATACTTTCATATGATAAATCTAACCCTTATAGGTAGAAGAGAGTTTAATGGCTTATTAGGCCTAAATAGGACTATGACGAAAAATGGTGGGTAAATGCATCTTTGGGGTTTTCTAAAGGCTAAAAACATTATAGGGTGAATATATTAATGCATTAAGGTGATAATTTAAGTATTATCTTAGAAGAGTGCAAGAAAACTTGATTTACAGATCCCTAGGGTCAGACTAACATAATGACTTATAGACTTTAGGCAGAGGAATATGATGTCTACAAGAATCTACAGGAATGGGAAAGGAAAAAAAGGCCTATGAACATTTTTTTTGGGATTAAAATGACCTTGAGAGGAATTATAGGTCAAAACCAAGTAATTCTTCCCTTTTACAATCTCTTTCTCTCCATCGACCCCCCTAGAATACAAGTTTTTCAACTTGAGAGTGATTTTCTCCATGTCACTTCTATACAAAGTATAATAATGGTGAGATAAAAATATAGGGAAGGTTTTTGGGGTTTTATGATCCATTTTATTGTCAATTTTTTTGATGTTCAATCCCTAAGTGTTATGAATAATCATTATGAGGTTAGATCACTCTAAATATGCCTAAAACTATCTTAAAGTCCCAATGGAGAAAAGAGATAAGAAATTTCATATAAGTAACCTAAATTGGATTTGAAAACACATGAAACATATAATATACTCATAGGAGACCTTAGGTATGGTACTAGGTTATATGGACGAGTGTACAAACCACCTAAAAACCATGATTTTATAGGATTTTATGATGTGTACAAGGTAAAGAATTATTTCAAAAGTTTTAAATCATTAGAGGAGATACTATTAGTATTTTTTCACTTTAAAAAATCATAAAACACTCAAAAATATTCTTGGAATCACTCCTACAGGTTGGCACCAAATAGGAAATCCAGGAAGGTTAGTGGAAGGTGACCTAGTCACCTAACTTAGTAAAGTTGCATATGTATAATACTTATAAATGACTAAGTCATGATGTGGTGTCACTTTATGGAACTAAAAATTGATGAAATACTAGTCCTAAAGACCCTAAATTACCTATCATAGCTATAAATCACCTAACAGTATGTAATTAGGCCTAATTACCTAAGAGTCCTATACAATCAAAAAGAAGAGGTGTAAGTTGGCATACATGTGTTACTAGGAGATCAATGTAGGGTCACATTACCACCTTTTAACTTAAATCATGAATTATATTAGCCACACCTCATAGTCATCATGGAGGAGAAGGTAGTTTCAAGTCTTATGAACATGCACAAAAGATGATGGGCTACTAAATGCTTCATGGAGGCCTATTTACACCCCATTTCTATTTTTTAACTACCAAGTAGGAATTTATTAACCATAAATTGAATTTTAATTCTCATAATATAGTAAACAAAGATTTAATAAGTCTTTTTCACTCCATCTCAACCCCTAACGGGCCCATTGAAGACCACCAATGCATATAGGGAGACATATGAGGAATGTTATGCTAATGTAACTATTATGTGAGTGGACTATGGTCATTTATGACCTATTATCTACACTTACATGATAATTTCCCTCTCTCTCTTTCTTATAATTTTATATGTATTTAGGCCTTAAGGATGTTATATATGTCACTCAACTGGGTAATAAGAAACTCTTCCTAGATTGTGTATGCAATCAGAAGTACATTAAATATATAAATCAATTCTAGATCAAAGAAGGTATATCCTAATTATACTTTTTATTGGGGATACATTAGATAATTAGTAACATGACAAATATTTGGATCTGCTAGACTCAATTAAGGGATCTCTTACTACAAATAATAATCACTAGGTAGGGTTACAAAGCATCTAGTCAAGCAAAATCATGCAATAGCCCTAAGTCCTATGTTTTCATATTCAATAAACTAATAACAAGTAAATAAAAGTATAATCTAGTGCTCACCAAAGCTTATGGCACAATATGGGGGTTAGTAAGAAAATAGAATTAAACATGCATAAGAGAATCCTAATTAAGCTATGTATAGGTAAAACCCTAATGTATGGAAAAGAAAAGTAATATTATTCAAAATCCAATACTTATGCTACTTTTATCTACAAAAGAGAGGAAAAAAGTTAGAGATACTTACCTATAATATGAACTTATCAAGACTTAATCTCTCCCTTAGTCAAAGGGGCTTTCCAAGAGGTTGTTGTGGTTTGTAAGCATTACTAAGAAAGGCCAAAGCATCTAAGACTTTTCCACAAAACTAGATTCTCCAAGTAAAATTGGTAAGTTAATAATCCTCAAGTATAATGGTATAATAGTAGATTTTAAATAATCATAAATGAATAATAAATCTTGATGTATCTCTAATAATGACAAAATAGATATGTTTATATAGGTAGATTTAACACTAAACCCTTCTAAAAGTTTTGGTTGATAGGGTTGACCCAGTTTACCTAGTATCATTATTGACAAAAAATCATTAGGTCATATGTTAGGTCAGCCAAGAGTTGACCTATACCTTAAATGAGTTTCACCGATAAGAGTATAAGGTCGACCTAGTCATGTAAACTATAGAAAAGGGTTTTAAGTTAGGAAACGTGGTATAAAAGGTGGTAAAACATTAGAAGAGTGTGAAAAAGAGGATAAATAGCTTATTAGAATGTTTTAGGATTTTTTTGGATTGGTAATAAGTGTAAATAAAGGACAACAATCTTGTGAATCACTAATAGTCTTCCCACCCCTTTATTGATGCACCCTTTAGGACATGCACTCAGAGAGATTAAGACTTGATGGGTTCTTAAAAGATAAAAAGAATCAATATTTGATAAAAGTTGAAAATATTATGTGTATACAAATTATTTATTATATACCTCTTGGACTAATTAATGAACTATTTTAGATTATTCAATACTAATCTAGTATGTATATTCTTATTTTTATATGCATAAATTGTAGAATTTCTTCCTTTGCAGGTCCTTGCTACACTTAGATGCTAGTAGGTTTGTTTTTTAGGTTATATGATTTTTCAAATGCTAGTGACTATACCTAAATTTCAACCTAGTTGTAAGTGTCTCAATATTGGCCTCTCATCCATCACCTCCAAGTTGTAACCATTCACCATGACCTTCATGTCAAGAACCATTGCTTAAAACCTTTTACCACGCCCAAAATATGAGGATTTTGATGTATTACCAACATGAGGATGCTACTAATATACCATCATCACTTAGTGTCACAATAGTATAAATATTTTCACATAAGAAGCAAAAATTATTTTATTCAACTAAGGAGGAACAATTTCTCTAAGGCTATTAAATGGGCAAGCACTACATGGTAGTCAATGCTCAACAATGGACAAATAATAAAACAATTATAATAAATTAATTGGTATTATTCCCATAAAAACAATAAGATCAAGTAAATAATATATCATTTCATTTCAAATAAACAACATAAAATAAGAGGTAAAAAGAAGCACACACATCGACCTTCAGACTACCTAGGCACTTTCCTCTAGTTGTCTAGACTCAACTCTCCAAACTAGTTAATCCTATCTACTACTTCTCCTCCTATTATAAGTCTAATTTTTTTCAAATTATAATAAGTCCTAAATTAAGGGATTTTGAATCCTACATATAGTTTTTCTATAATCATCCAACCACCAATCACTTTTCAACCCATGACTCATTAAGTGACATTTTTTCCATGTTTAATTAAGATGCATGATGGATACTGTATATTTTTATGGTTGCTTATAGGATTAACTTACCTCTTTTCCCACTTGATTCTATCCTAAAGAAATTAATGGAAGATCTATTAGTTAACCACTATATAGTTTAGACATTAAATGAAATATCTAAAGACCAATGATAAAAAGTTTCACTAACTAGGCTTAAATGTTGGTTTCCTAATTAAATGTTATGTCAACAAGGTAGAAAACTACGCAAATAATTACTTAAAATAGGTCTAAGAAGGTTTAATGTTTTTTAGTGGTATATCCATGCTTAGCATAGTCTCTTTCCTTCATTAGACATTTTCTTATTCTTGTACACTTGATGCACACATCAAATTCCTCTAACCTAATAGCCAAAAATACAAAATTTAATCAAACAAGGTGTATACAATTATAAATGCATCTCTATGAATCAATCCTAACTTAGAGAAGATAGATCCTCCTTACGCTTCTAATTAGGGGATACATTAGGTAATCAAGAAAATGACCAATATGTGGATCCACTAAAACCAATTAGGAGATGTCTTATCATAATAATATTACTGTGAAGGGTTATAAAGCCTTCAACTAAGCAAAACCATGCAATAACCCTAATTAAGTCTTATGTTTTCATATTCACTATACTAATAAAAAGTAAAAAAAAGAAATCTAATCTGGTGCTCACCAAATATTGTGTCCCAATATGGTTGTTAGTAAATAAAAGAAATTAAACATGCATAAGATAATCCTAATTAATCTATGTATAGGTAATACTCTAATGCATGGAGAAGAAGAGTGATATTATTCAAAAGCCAATACTTATGATAATTCTATCTACTAAAGAGAGGAGAAAACTTAAAGTTACTTACCTAGAAGATAAACCCATTGAGACTCAATCTATCCCTTAGCCAAATGTGCTTCACAAGAGGTTATTATGGTTTGTAAGATTCACTAAGAAAGGCCAAAACATCCAATACTTCTCCACAAGACTAGATTCTCCAAGTAGAAACCCTAAGCTAAGAATCCTCAAGTAGAATGGTAGAAGAATAAATTGTAAAGAAGTGTAAATGAATAATAAATCTTGATGTCTCTATAATAATGATTAAATTATCATGTTTATATAGGTGTATTTAACCCCAATCCCTTCTAAAATTTTTGGTTGACAGGTTTGACCCAGTCAACCTAGTACTATTATTGACAAAAACTCACTAGGTCATAGGTTAGGTCAAACAAGAGATGACCTATACCCTAAATGAGTTTCACCAATAAGAGTACAAGGTTGACCCAATTTACCTAGTACCATAAACTATCAAAAGGGGTTTTAGGTTAGGAAAGGGGAACAAAAGATGGTAAAAGATGGTAAAAGATGGAGGAGTATGCAATAGAGAAGTAGTAGTTTAGGGTAATGCTTTTAGGAGCTGGTTGCATTGGTAATAATTGGAAATAAAGGATAACAATCCTATAATGCACTAATGGTCTACCCACCCCTTTTCTAGTTAACCCTTTAAGGCATGCACTTAAAGAGATTAAGACCTGATGCATTCTTGTAAGATAGAATACATTAGTATTTGATGAAATTTTAATATATTATGTGTACACATATGCCCCAATCGAAGCTCATCACATGTCACTTAGGTGAAATAGGGGATGGTGATTTGATAAAGAACATAGTAACACACAATGTTGAGGCTAAAAAAAGTTACAATATTTTAAATCAAAAATAACTTAAAGTAAATGATAAAAAGGGAAATAACTTAAAAGTAAATGTGATACATACCTTGACTTACCTTTATCACCGGATGGTTGTCTATTGTGTTTGTAGTTTTGACTATGGAGGGCATAGAGACTTCTTTCAACAAACCCATGAATACAAAACTAAAAATTAAAAATTAAAAAAACATGGGAAATCCAAGATAATTGGTGTTATGTAGATGAGACCTACATGAAAATTTGGTAATCTGGGGTAACAAGTGTTATGTTAGACCAAATGACTAGGTCAAAACTTAAAGTGAGTTGGGTAACCAAAAATCCAAGGCTACTAAAGATCAAAAAACTCAAATAAGTAAACCTTAATTAAAAAAGGCAAACTCACCAAGTCAAACCAAGGATACATGTCAAAAAGGATGGTAATCAAAAATCAATGTGAAAGCAATAACAATTCTTAAGTAAATATGGGAAATAAAAAAGGTAAAATAACATTGATGAATAAGAAGTAACAATCCTTACTCAATCATCAATTAAAAATGTGCATAAAAATGGAAAACAACATTGATGGGTGAGAAGTAGCAATCCAACCTCACTCAACCAATGGAAAAATTACATGAAAGTAGAAATAGACTTAGGTGTCTATGAAAGGGTGGTAAAACAATGACAAATGGTAAAATAAATCAAGGAAATTCTAAAAATGTAGAGCCATGGTGAAAATAAAGTAATTCATAGTTGCTCAAGCATATTATTTTCTTATAAGGATAGATAAAATTGAAACAAAATAGTGCTAGCATGTTTTTAAGATGTGAAGAAGTATAGAAGAGGTAAAACAAATTTTAAAATCACACATGCCTATCAAGGGGGGAAATGAAATGGGTATAGGGGAGAATGAAGGAAAACCCAAGGTAGAGGAATTACTTATCAAAGTTAAGACACTCAAATTAGGTTTGTTAAAACAAGAGGACTTTTGACCTTAAGGATTCTGAACAGTTTCTCTTAGCCACACAAGTTTTAGGTCAACAAATGAAGTATATAGATCATCCCATGAAGTCTTATATTCATGAAAATTAAAATAGACCTACCTTCCCAAAATCTGCTCCCCATTCCTTAAGACCCCTTATAGAGCCATTGGTCTATTGAAAATATTGGGTACTTATGTGAAAAAGTAAGTAGCACCATAGAGTTTATTGAATTCTCCTATTCCAATCTATTAGCCTACCACACCCCAATGGACCTTGGCTATATGATGAGGCCAACTATGGAGTTTGAGATTCAATTGGAAATAGGATATGTGCTTGTAACTATCTTTTGATGCAATTTTGAATTTTGAGAGTTTTTATGTTACCTTTTGTATATAATTGCATTTTATTTCAAATGATTTGGATTTTAACTTCCTTGATGGCTCTTTCTACTCTTCCTCTATATGGATTTACAAAACCAAATATGGGTGCTAGAGATGAATTTCATTTGAATACTTGGGATTTGGTTACTAAGAGAGAAAAATCAGAGAGCATGGTGTTTAAGTGTCTCATAAATCTAGGTGTAATAAAATTTCTATCTTGAGTTTGACCTTGATTTATCCAATGTGGGGTGAAAGGAAAGGAAATCAAGAGTAATGAAACATGAAACAATTTGAATTACTTAAAATCATAAAAAATGTGACAAAGGTAGAAAAACAAAGGATATAATGATATTATAGTGTGATCCCTTATCATAAGAATGAGGGAAATGAAGGAAAACATGCTAACATAGATTGTTTGTGAAAATTTCAGCTATCAAAAGAAACAGAAGCTAAAGTTTAGAACAAAGATCAAAAACTTGTAACCATTAAAAAATAGATTCTATAAAAGGAATAATAAGACGGTAATTTTATAAGGAAGGCCAGGTCCTATCCATAGTCTTACACTATAACTCATAAAATAAAAACCCATGAGACTACCAAAAATTATTGTAAAACTAAATGGGATAAGAAAAATATGGTATTTGTGAGGAAGGCCAGGTCTTATCCATGGTCTTACATTTTAACTCAGAAAGGATAAACCTAGGGGGTACAAAAAAGTGTGTAAAAGTATGAAAACAAAGAGGATAAAAGTAAATCATGAGAAATATCAGGTATTATCCATGGTTTTACAATACAACTCATGAGAAAAAGGGAAACTAAAAGACCAAAAGGAAGGACTAAGGTTTGTGAAAGTAGAGAATTGTTGCAAAGGGTGAGACCCATGTAAGTAACCTCAAAAAGGTGTTATATATCTATCATATAAAAATCATGAAAATAAGGGAAGGATTTAAGCAAAATAATTCTTGAATAATTGCACATTTATGGGCTCTTTGAAAACATGGCCTTTATTAGTTTGAAGGTGATAGGTACTTGGAAAAAAAATGCCTTTTAATAAAAGGGCCCCACCATTTTTGGGCATATTTAAATTCTTTATCATGAATTTATTCCAATTTAAATACAAGATCACCAATATTAAACGTGTGAACTTTAAAAAGTTTATTATGTTGTTTGGTAATATGAGCCTTGTATTGGAGATTGTGTTATAAATCAAAAAGATGATGTTCATCAAGGAGATCAAGGGAATGATGGATAGCTTCACATAATTATTCATCAGGTATAATACCATGAATAGAAATATAGATAAAGGGAATCTCAACTTATAATAGAAGAACTGACATAGAACCATATACTAGGGAGAACAACATTACCCTAGTGGCAGTACATATGCTAGTCTGATAGGCCCACAAAACAAGATAGAAATGAAGGTGTCAATTTGTATGGGTTTAAAAAATTGTCTTTTGGATAATTTAATTAATAATTTTATTGGTGAAATTAACTTGACCATTATATTATGGATGATAAAGTATGGAGAACTTGTGATTGATTTTAAATTTAGCACAAAGTTATTTAACATCTTTGTTTTTGAAATTACCACCATTGTCTAAAAAGATAGTATGACGGACACCAAAGAGGTACATGATTTGATTAAGGATGAATTTGGAGATGGTAGTACCAGTGAAATTAACAAGGTGAATAGCTTCAACCGAATTGGTAAATATTTTATGTCTATGACTATAAAGACCTACTGATATATAATCCCCACATGGAGAATGGATAAAGAGATCCAATATTTTGAAGCTCAATGGGAGGTTAATTAATTAAATCATCATAAATTTGGAAAGGAGTGTAATTTTTATCAAATTTTATAACATTTTTCTCAAGAGTAGGCCAAAATTAACGCATACATAGGCATTTCTAGGCTGTAGCATGTCCACTATAGTGGCCACTACAAATGACCCCATATTCTTGTTAAAGAAGAGTAAGGATCTCATATTGCATAATACAATGGATCAAGGGACCTCAAACATTATTATAATAAAGGATGTCATATAAAATTACATACCTAAGAGCTTGTTTTTGAATGTAAGTCTTTTTATGGTAATCAGGGTTTGGAGGAAATGTTTGATTATCTAAAAATTGAATGATGTCTTTATACCATGAGCTTTATCAAATGGTGATAGCCTCAATGTGGTAGATAAGTGAATCTTGTGTTTGATGAGAGTATGGATATTTTATTATTTTAATAATAAAAGTGGGATCAAGAATAACTTGGTGAAAATGAAAAAGAGATGCTAAAAAAGCAAGGGAATAAATAATAAAATTTTGATCTCAAGGGATAAGATCTATAGTGAAAGAAATAAAACATTTGGCGAGAGTGGTTGTAATTTGATGATAGTAAATGAGATTCTCACTTTTACATTGGTAATCACCATTGACTTGGTGGTAGATGAGTTGGGAATCACCTAAGGTATATAGGTATTGGATGTCTAGATAAATAACATCTCTCATGCCTAAGATTAGAGATTCATACTCTACCATATTATTAGTGACATCAAATGTTAAGTGAAAAGCTAAAGGGGTGATTTTATCGAGTAGAATTTTAAGAACACAACCTTCCCTAGCTCTTTAAAGAAATTTAACACCATCAAAGGAAAGGTTTTAGGTATCCTCATGTAAATCAACATTAATTTTAGGAAGTTATTTGATAACTACTTTTGGTTTAGTAGTATTAGGGAGGATTATAGATTCATCAAGATTACTTGCTTAAATATTGAAATGAAGTTATGGAAGTAATATTTAAGATAAATTACTTGGTTAAGACCTTTAATATAGATAATATTGTCTTTAGAAAGACTATCTTGAAGGTGATTGATAGCTAGCATAGGAACTACAATAAGTTGATCAACTATGATTTATCCTTTGGTAGATTTATGAGTAACAATTTGGAGATCAAATTCCATGAGAAGAACCACCCACTTGCCATTTTTGTATCTAAGAAGAAAGTATTTGGAGAAGAAGTGATGAAGGGGATCATAATTAATGATGACATAAGTGGTCTGATAAATCATGTAATATCAAAGATTTTTAGTTTCAAAATATATGGTGAGCCAATCACATTCAAATTTTGTATAATGTTTCTCATAATCAATGAGACGTTGACTAATATAGTAGATAATATTTTTGGGAAAACATTTCCCCAATTAATATGTGTGTGGAAGAAGTATAGAGGATTAAAGGTTGATCATTTTAAGGAGGATGAAGTGTGGGTGGGTGAAGCAATGATTCTTTCATGTTCTTAATGGCTTTTTGACAAGGATCCATCCATTATAAAGCATTACCTTTCTTAAAAATAAAATTGATAGAGTGGATATGGTAACATATTTTGAGGAAAAATTATCTAAATGCCCCAATTTTACTAAGATAAATGTGAATGTTTAGAATGGAATGAGGAATGGGAATGTTGATGATAACACTAATCTTAGTAGGGTCAACATCAATGCCATGAAGAGAGACTAATAACCCTAGAATTTTATAGATGTAACACCAAAGACACATTTATAAGGATTTATTCTAACTCTATATTTGATAAGATGGTCAAAGATGATGGAAAGATCAAAAAGATGATTCTTGTAGCTTTTAGATTTAGAAATGAGGTCATCCACATAGGTTTTGACAATTTTGTGGATACGATCATGAAATATATGAGTCATTTCTCATTGATAACTAGCTCCAACATTGTTTAGGTTGAAGGGAATTTTAACATAGTAATAGGTACCCCATTCCATGGTGAAATTGGTCTTATTTTGGTCCTTAGAATCACTGTGAATTTGATTGTAGCCCAAAAATCCATCTATAAGAGGTAACATTTCATAACTAGTGGTTTAATCAACAATGACATATATTGAAGGTAAAGGTAAATTATCCTTAGGATAAGTGATATTAATATTATGGAAATAAATGAAAATATGAATGACCATAGTGACCTTTTTCCAAATGCAAAATAACTTATAAACCCATTCCGAATAATCCATTGGTTTGATAAACTTAGCATTGAGAAGATTGATAATTTATTTGTGACATAAATTTGAAACCTCTAGTGGAAATTTTTGTTATTTTTGATACACATATTTGGCATCAAGATAAGTGATGATGTTGTGTACCATGATTATAGGGTCAATACAAGGCCTGTCCTCATAGCACCAGTCAAAGATCTCATGATATTTATTGAAAAATAAGCTAAAGTTATCATGTTCAATAGGTGAGAGTTCATGAGATATGGTAATAGGTCGAGGACATGATGGAGTGCCATATTTAATGTGAGTATATTTTTTATAAGCATAGCATTGACATATTGGAAGTGGTATGGTGAATTAGGTGAATAAGAAATTGGGCTAGCTTTAGGGTTAATGCTAGTGATGAATTTATTGAAATAAGGGGCTTTACTTTTGAAATTCCCAAGTTTGTGATGTTTTTAAGGAAGTTGAGGTTCTCAGGCATTAATTATTTCAAGAATAGGTTTATTTATAGGAAAAGTGGGAAGAGGACCATAATACTCAACATATAATTTGAGATTAAGAATTTGATTATCATGGTAATCATATTCAGAATGTATATGATGGGCATTTGTGGACTTGGCATCTAATGTAATCTCAAGAGTAGGAGAAGTAGATGGATTGGATGGGATTGGTGTATAATTAGTTTATTTTATGGGGGAATGGTAAAATGTATCAATTGTATATGCAAGTGGTAGAGAAGAGGCAGAAATTTCTAGATTTCCATAAGGTATCCTTTGTTATACCACCCAATGAGTATCAAGAAGTGGAGAATTAATAGGAGGCACATGACCTTCAAGATATAATTCATGATTTGTGGAAATGGTATGGACATCATAATTAAAATCATGTATTTGAGATAAGATTTTATTATAATTTTGAACATCCAATTACCAATAATAAGCTTGGGCCATTATGTAGTTATCATCATAGGTTGGAGAAATTATATATGCTTGAGAGTTAGGGGAGTTTTAGAAGGTGAAATCCCAATATTATTTAATTTACATAGATAAATTATTAGAGGGTATTGAAATAATTTGGACACTTCATAATCATTGAATATGAAGGCATCTTCTATTAAAGAAGACTCCTAAGCATTACATGAAGGGGGGAAATCATTGATCTCACAATGAGAGGAATAGTGAAATCATGAGGTAATAAAGAAGGAGGAATCCACTCCAAGATATAAAGAGGTATCATGGTAGTATTTCATGTATGTTTTAATTCATTAGTTTCATCATCATCTAAATTAGAAAGATTGACTTGTAAGCCAGGATTGATGTTGATGAACTCAGGTAAGGGAGCACTATTAATGGTAGCAATAGTAGGGATGCAATATTGAGATTTAGGATTAAGAAATTGGATACTCTAAGGGTTGGGATCAGCATCATGATTATACCATTTTCCATTACATGATAATGTAATGTATTGGATACCAGAAGAAGTGATGAACCTCATTCCATGATTCCATGGATGACCAAGGAGTATCTTATAATATAGGGGTAAATCAAGGACCGTAAGTTTAGTTTGAATGGTCTTAGGTCTGATGGTTAGAGGAATCCAAATAAAACCAAGTGGATTTTGATTAATTTTATAAAATCCATGATAGTTAAGGTGGTTTTACTTAATATTATCCTTATTATAACCAATTTTTTGGATGATCCATAAATATGTCACATTAATACTATAGCCTTCATCAAATAAGATTTTAAAAATAAGGGTAGTATTAATGAATATTTTAATGAATACTGGTGGATCATCGATGTAAAAAAATATTTAATCATTAATCATGTATTATTCAATAAATTCAATAGATGGTTTGGAATAAGGACACATAATTTCAATGGTATGCACATTGGTAGGTTGAGGCTCGATAGAAGTTGGTTCTTCATCTATAGGAGATGGATATTAAATTTATTATAATTGTTGTATAAGGAACTTATGATGATAATGGGAAGTAAACTAACTTCATAAGTGATATCTTACAAGGAAATGAGTTAAGTTCTTCAATAAAGTTCTAATAAGATTTAGAAGAAGAACTAGTGCAAGTTTTGGAAGGTAAGGTAGATTTTTAAGGAATGGAATTTGTTGGGGGTTCAGAAAGAAGAGGTGGTTCCTCATGGGATTTCAAAGCTATATTAGTGGTTGTAATATATTTAATAACTTTTTCTTCTAAAGATGGTTTCTTAGGTTTTATGATAGGATCTTTGTGAGCTAATTTATGATGATAATTGACCTTAGCAGTGTTAACATATTGAGAATTATTGTAATATTGGTAATAATTGGAATTAATATCACAAAATTCCTTGGTATTTTATTTATTATTAGTTGTGGAAATTATTTTTGGTTATTGGAAGAAGAAGCTTTAGAATCTTGTCATTTTTGAGAAGTGGTATTGTGCTCTTGATGATGAAGGTTGATCATGGCTTCATGATTAAAGGAATCACCAAGTATGTAGGAGATAACAAATTTATTAAGACCTCTAAAATATTTATGAGAATTAAAAATTTCAATGTGTAACAAACAAAATTGATTATTTTCATACCACTTAGGAGGATTATTAGGATAAGTAAAGGGTTTACAGGGTGGTAAGAATTATTTCATTTACTACATAGTTAGTGGTGTGTGAAAAGATGAGGGAGTGTCAGATTTGGTAACTCCCGATTTGGTTTGAGGAGTATTATTGGTGATAAATTATTATAAGTTTGAAAAGATCCTTTGAGGAATTTAGTATTAGGTTCAAATTTATTCATGAGAAATTCTTGACATTTAGCTTGGTCAAGAGCTTCATTAAGTGTTTAGGATGAAAAATTTCAAATCTTATATTGAAGAGGAGTTAAAGAATTGATTAAGATTTTGAATATATTATAATAAATTTGGATTTATGGGCCAAATATTTCCATTGTTTGATAAAATCATGAGCTGATTCGGTGGAAGATTGCTTAGCATTGATGAAATGACTAAGGCAATTTTTAGGAAGATTATTATGTTGAAAATATTTGACTAAAAGATTAACTAAATCTTCAAGCTTCCAAATGGAGTGTTGAGGAAGTTGGTTGCACCATTCCAATACATTTCCAATTAAGGTTTTAACTAGAAGTTTAGTTTTGGTGAAATTATTAGTTTGGATCCACTCTTTATAAATATTATCAAAGGATTTCAGAAATGATGCAGCCAATCTTTAGTCCCATCATAATTAATATATGGATATATATAACCAATATCAATGGATGCAAGTAAGGGATATAAATGCTTATTTTGAAGCATTTTGTTATTAATTATAGGCTAAGGAATAACATTTCCTGAGGTATTTCTAAGAGGTGGAGGAATGAAATTTGGATTCACTTGAGGATTGATAGTTGATGTTTGATTATCCATTTTAATTAAATGACACTATAATTTCATCATTTGAGAGGTATTAAAAATTTTAATTATGTTCATTTTTTGTATGACTTGTGCAAGAAGTTGAGTCATACCAATTGGTGGGTTGATGTTTATAGGAGTACTCCCAGAATTGGTATTAGGAGGAGGGTTACTATAATATGGATTATTAGTGGGATTATAGGATATAATTGTGTTAATTACTCCCACATTATGATGAAGATTTTGAAGATGAGAATTGTCTTGATAGGTATAAAAAGGATCAGATCCACTTAATTCGTCTTTAGTTGTGATTTTCACCATGTTAGAAACTATATATGATGGAGGGGAAGAAGTGCTCCAAGAGTGAGGGTTCTCTTGGGAGGAAAAGAGAGGTAGAAATGAACATCCCATATAGTACCTAAATGGATTTAGTTTTTCTAAGAATATTTTGATAGGGTACATCATGATGACTTGAGAGAAATGAAAAAAATACCAAGGAAAAATAATCAAAAAATTGAGCTGGATAGATAGGATAGGCAGTAAGAGTACAAATTCAACTAGGTTAACATAGTAATACAAACTAGAGAAAATAGAATCTAAGAGTATAGAGTTGACTGGGTCAACTTAATAATATTATCTAATTAGCATAATATATATATGATCTATTGGGGAAACCTAGTACTATAAGTAGAGATAAAAATAGTCTATAAGAGAATATGCCAAATAGAATGATAATGTACTAAAAATAGGGGAAAATATTGCAATGTACTTGATAATGTCTTTTATCATGGCAATACCAATCACAACTTTGTCCTTAAGTTGGTCCCAACTTAGTAGGGTTATACAAGCTCAACCATGCAAAGCCTGGAAAGGTACCATATTAATTAAACTATGGTAGATATTATTGTAAGAAATTTTAATAATATATAAATAGTCTTCCAATTGGGATTGTTGATCCATAACATTCATGTGCAACATGTCTTCTAAGACCTAACTCTCATAGTCTACACATCAATCTCAGGATCATAGGGAGTGTTAAAATTGAGTTAAGTGCCCAACACCTTCTACAAATAAGTCTAGAAGTGAGAAGTAAAAATTAGATCTCCATCCAAAATAATATTATAAGGAATTTCATACAATCTAACAATCTCATCTAGAAAAACCTTTACCACTAAATTAGCATTGTAAGTGGTCTTTATGGGAGAAAAGTGAGCCACTTTGATCAACTTATCCACTATGATCATTATCACACCATGATGATAATTCAAGGTAGGAAATACTACAATAAAATCCATGGAAATAGTGTCCCACTTCCATTCTATAATATCATGAGGATATAACAATATTATTGGATGTTGATCCTCAACCTTTACCATATGGTATTCTAGACAACAAACTACAAAATCAGTAATATCATGCCTCAAACAAGCCCAATGATATAATTACCTTAACTCAACATAGATTTTATTGATTCTAGGGTTCACTTGTTGTGGAGATCTATGAGACTCAAATAGAATTAGCTCATGCAATCCACCTACTAAGGGAGCATAGATACACCCCTTATGGAGAAAAAACCATCAAGATTAAGAGAATAAACTTCAAACTTACCTTTCAAATTCATATCATAATCCAATAAATACCTTAATTCTTTATAGAGGTTTTCCTCTATAATATGCTTCAAAATATAACTTCTCAATTTAGTTTACAAACTCATTTCTACCAAATCATGGCATCTTCAGCTCAAGGCATAAGCAACTATATTTTACTTTCTTTTTTATAAAAAAAAATTCATAGTCATATTCACACAATAATTTCATCCAACATCATTGACATGAGTTGAGGTTAAGCTAATTGAATATATGTTATACACTTAAGTGGTTAGTCTTTAAAACAAAATGATGGACAACAAAGAAGTGTCTCCACCTTAAACAATCATGAATCATGTCTACAAACTCCATATCATGCATGGGGTATCTCATCTTATAATCCTTGAGTTTTCAAGATTCATATGCAACAACTCTACCTTCATGAATACAACTCCTAATCCTTCCTTTGATGCATCAATACAAATACCTAATTCTCCCATAGGATTAGACACAACCAAAATTGGTGCACTAGTGATTTTCTTGTTCAGTAGTTGAAAATCTTCCTCATAACTTCCTATCCAAATAAACTTCTTTTGATTTTTTTGAAGTGAAGTGATGGGATTCATAATGTGAGAGAAATTCTTAATAAAACATATATAATATCCTACCAATCCCATTAAGTTTCAAACTTATACAATGTTAGAGGTTGTTGGTCATTCCATAATGGTAATAATCTTGGTATGGTCCATTGAGATTCCTTCTCTTGAAATTATATTCCCAAGGTATTTCACCTCAAATGACATAAAATCACACTTCTCCAAGTTGCCAAACAACTAGTTTTCCCTCAAAACCTAGATAACTTTCCTCAAGTGGTTCCCATGTTCTTATTCATTATTTTAGTAGATTATAATGTTATCAAGAAAAAATAGAACAAATTGGTCCAATAAGGTGATAAAAACTCCATTCATAAGGTTCATGAATAATATTGGGGCATTGGTCAATCCAAATGGTACCACTATAAATTCATAGTGCTCATATCTTGTTCAAAATGTAGTCTTATGAATATTCAACTCTATGATATGTAGCTTATGATATCCATATTTCAATTTGATCTTGGATAATACCTTGTATCCTTAAATTTGATCAAACAAGTCATTAATTATAGGCAAGGGGTAAGTATTATTGATTTTAACTTTATTCAATTGGTCATAATCTACACACAATCAAAGGGATCCATCCTTTTTCTTCATGAAGATGATTGGTGCTCCTCATGGGGACATGCTTGGATGAATCAAGGCCTTTTATAAAAGATTTTCAAGCTACAACTTGAGTTTACACAACTCATGGGTGGTCATCCAATATGGTGCTTTCAATATGGGCTCTTCCCTAAGTATTAAATCAATCCATAAATATATCTTCTATGGAGGGGGCATACATGGGAATCCATCCATAAACACATCAATAAATTCCCATAAAATAGGATGGTCATCTAGATAATCCTTCTCTAACTCATCTAACATATTACTCACCATAATAAAAATTAATTGGTAACCATTATACACTTTTTTATCTACATCACAGTGATCATGCAAAGGTACATAGGTCTCTTGACCCCAAATATTACCATATGCATCTCAAGGTCATACTCACACTTTATAAACTTATCATGACAATCTAACTTGGCTTTATGAGCTACAAGCCAATCCATACCCAAGACAATGTAATGAGTACCTAAGGGAATAATGTGTAAGTCCAATGTATTATAAAAGACACAAAGGTATAATATACAACTACTCACTACGGAGCTAATGAACATCATTTCCCCAAAGGCCAACTCAACTACCTAGATTTTCAACTACCTAACTACCACCAATCCATAATGGTCCACAATAGAAGAAAAAATAAAATAATCTGAAGATCCTACATCAAACAAAACTAAAATTTAAATTCCTTCAATCATATGTATGGTCTCAATGACCATCACCTAGTGTTTGACTTGGTGGTCATCCACCATTGGATAAATCCAATGTTCTCAAACCACATCACCCATTTATATTCCAACATTAGGGCCTTCTACCTTTTAACAATTAATGGTCTAGGAGGACAATCTCATTAATAATGATCCATAGATACACATGTGAAACAAGCACCCTTACATTGGTATCTCCTTGAAGGGGATCTAGTTGTGATGGGTCTAAAATAAGTAGTTGTCCTTGAAGGTCTTGCCTACTCAAAATGATGGGTTTGCTCAGTGCTAGAGTGATGATACTCTTGAGGTTTAACATCACCTCACTTTTAATGGTATTTATCTAATTGTTTCCTAATCTAACTATAGCTAAAATGGTTACCTTCAAAATTTTATTACTTAGGGGGCCTAAAGTTGGATTGAGTTGCTTTCCAACCTCCCTTAGGTGTAGGCTACACACCTTACAACCTTGAGTCATGCTAAGATTACAATTTTCCATTCAGCTTATCTCATGCATCTTGAGTCTTTCCATGAGAATCTTTAACCAAGTAGGCTTTTTCAACTATTATTGCCAAGGTTTCAAGAGCTAAAATGTGCAGTGCACCATCTATCTCTAGATTTAGGCCTTAAATCAGCATGTTTACTTAGATTGATTCATTTATGTAACCTTGCACATATCTAATCAAATATAGGAAAAAAACACTCATATTATAACATAGTGCCACTTGCCTATCAAAGGTCATGAAATTAATCTACCTTCTTTTGAACATATCTAGGGAACATGTATCATGCTTTAAATTGATCCTTAAATAATTATTAAGTGAGGGAAACTAGCATTAAGTATAACTTCCACTCCTTTCCTTCTCACCACATCTTGGTTGCATCTCTAATAATATAAATGATCAAATGGTCCTTCTCATTAGATTGATAATTATATAAAGTGAAACATCCTATTTTTATTATCAACTAGGTTTCTACTACAAGTCCTTCTTGAGTCCCATCAAAAGTGGGAGAATACAACTTGATAAAATCCTTCACTAAGTCACCAGGCATAAGTCTTTGAGGATAGTATAATTCTTGTCTCTCTCATCACCCATCATGGTGATGTAATTCACCTATGTTATCCTTATAATGGGGAGGACTCTTAGACATTTTCCTTTCTCTTTCAATATATTCTTTACCATCCAAGGAATGTCATAAAAATGCATTTTTGATTCATGGTAAACCATTGGAAATATTTCTTACAAGATGTCTCACATCTATTATATGAATAAGAGGAGTTAAGGTCCAATTTCATTTAGTCCCTACTAATTAGGAGGATCATGCTCATTAGGATCCTCATCATGATGTTTTTAACATCCTCTCTCATTTTACATACCAATAGGTAAGACAATAAAATACATGCATAAACTAGGAAGCTATAAATAATCAAATTACCTATATATCCTAATTTTATAACCCAATATCTAATAATAAAATTTCATGCCCATTTTTTAATCTAAAAATAAGCATGACATAGTAAAAAACCAATCATAACACCTATGATTATGAATAGATACCAATATTCATTCAGTCATGTAAAACATATCTTATCATTACCATGAGACTTTAACGCATGCAAGACAATAATTTAGGACATGGTATTAATTCATTTATATAGTACTTAAGATACTTTTATTATATTATTCCAAAGAGGATATATGTTAATGACATGAAGTAAACCATCAACTTCCTAATTAGTAATTACTAAGTATTATATTTCATGTGTCGACCTCAAGTCTACTCAATCCTAAGCTTCTATTACATCAGGTGCTATCACTTGGTAGTTCCCTACATTTTTATAATGATAGAGGTATCAAGTTATTATCCCTAGTTTACTAATTCACCCATGCCATAGGAATTTTGAGTACCTTATTTTTTCATCTCTAGGTTTTTGGGTTGTTAGGAGATGCCACATGTTAGCATCCCACTCTTCCATTATCTTAAAGTCTTCATACTCTACATGACCCTCTCTAAGTTCATGGGTTGTCAATATGATGCCACATGGAAATGTCCCACTCACCTATTATTTTGGATGATTCACATTCTACATGGACCTCTCTAATTTTATGGGTTATTATAATGATACCACATGGCAACATCCGTCTCACCCAATATCCTAGCACCAATAGTATAACTGACCATGCTTATATCATTCTTAAGTTAATAGAATGGAAAAAAGTATCTTCCTTTGAACCATTCATGAAATTCATAAAAAATAACCAAGGTAAAAACAAATTAAATGGCCTAAAATTCAAAGGCATAATCCTTTGGGTCATTTACCCACTTAAATACATAAAACATAGAGTCATTGGGGTATTAACCCCAGTGACTTAGTCCCTTCGATATTCTACACTCCCTGATGCTATCACATGGAAGTTTTGTAGAATCTCTAGGGTGTTAGAGGCTTAGCCTTTTGACTAATTGGTTGGGTTTCTAGGATGATTCCATGTGGCATCATCTGACCAACTTTGAAAAATCTTGAAATTTGGCTAAGGCAAAAGCTAAAAAAAAGTCAAAGCAAAAGTGGCTAAGGAAAGACATCAAATTAGTTGATAAGTAAACAACTAAGGAAAAAACCCATCAAGAGATTGGAAATTAGATAAGGTATGATATGAATAAAACCATAGAGACAACTTAATAACTAGAAACATATCAAGGTAAAAAACATACATGCCTGCATTATTGCTACCAAGTCTAGAAAGAAGCAAAAGCCTACTTAAATGAAGAACATAATTCTAAACCAATAGACTCATTGGTTTATTCTATTTTTCAAATGAATGAAAGGAAAGTTTTCTCAAGCTAATGTCTCTATAATAATGTCTCTCTTAAACCATGTTGAAGATCTAAGATTAATAAAACTTCATCAGTTTTATTAAATGATCTAGTTGTTGGGAAGGCATAAAAAAGGCAATAACTCAACTATAAAATCCTAGGGTATTCTTTCATATAAATCATTCCAAACCACAAAAAAAATTAAATTAAATGAACTATTTCTATTTTTATTCCAAATAATAATCCATATATTATCAATTGTATTATGTTCATCCCTACATAAGCTAGATGCAAAAAATAATTAAACTATAATCAATTAGAAAAGGAGAGACACATGATTAATAAAGAGACTATTCTCAAAAAATATTTAATAAAATAACTCTTAATCACTTATTAGTAAATCCATAAAGCAAAATGGATATTTCCTTTACAAAATAACTCCTTCCCAAGGGCCTGAATACAAATGGTCATAACTAGTTATGACTCCTTTTAGAAAAAGTATCAACACAAAGACATCGTAAGTCTTTAATCATTACTATCATAACTATACTAGGAAAAACTAGTGTTTAATTATTTTTAATAGGTTGAATTGTTATTTCCAATAACAATCTCATATCTATTTATCTAAGTTCGATTTATTTTTAGATAAGTTTAGTTCCACTAACCCTTCTCATTCATATAAATAGAGATTCATAATGCTTAATAGGCGAGTCACTCAAGGTAAGATATAATCAAGGAAATCAATCTAATTATTCATTTGAAAGTGCCTCAAGGGATAAATACTTGATTATATAAATTACTCTTTCTAATATCCTATAAATCAAGTATTCATAATCAATTTACATCTCAAATGAACACTAAGGTTTCAATAAATAAAAGGAGATGTCTTATTCCATAGTTGGAATATCATTCAAACTCTATCTTTAACAATAGTATTATAAATGCGTTGGTTTCTAAAGCATTAGTAGTACAAAATATTCATTCATCTTTTATTACAAATGAGAGATACTTATTTTTGTATGGTCAAGCACTAAAGAGCCAAGCAATTTTCAATGACATTCCAAGTCCACTTTTGAGCATATGTTGGCCATTATAAGGAAATATCACTACCTAACCCTTTATCATCATCAAGATGTTTCTCTATACACCCTTGAAATTGAGACTCCTAGTTCCAATCCTATTCAGATCTATTTACAAAGGCAAGGGTGGATATCTAAGCATGGGTGTCTGACATAAGGGGGGACCATGCACCACCTATAATCCCATTCTTGATTCTACCCAAAGAGACTCCCAATCCCAAACATAAAGTAAACAAGCATTTAAATGGTCATTCAATTGAATCTAATCATTCAAAAATATAAAACTAGTAGGTAAGCTTTCATGGCATAACAAGGCTTTCATGTCATAACAAGGCCCATAGAAATATTGGAGTAACAAGAGTATGTTTCACTCTATTGCTCCTTACCAATTATCATTAGAGAATTAAATAACTACCACCATTCCAGCATAGGAAGACTTTAATTATTACCATTATGAAATCCAAGTAAGGGTTAAAAAACCTACCACCATGCCCAACATGGGAGGAATTTGGCATGTTACTATCAAGACATTCATGTGAGGATCAAATAACCTTCCACTATGCCTAACACATGAGTACTTTGATACACTACTAACATGAGGATTTTTATTATAAACCACCATCACTTAGTGTCACAACATCATAAATATATTCACACAAGAATAAAAAAGCATTTCATTCAACCAAGGAGGAATAATCTCTCTAAGTCCCTTAAATAAACCAACACTACATAGTGGCCAATGATCAACCATAGATAAATAATAAAATATAAGAAATAAACCAAGTGGTATAATTCCATTAATAGTAATAATAGAAAGAAAAGAATATAAAATTTCATTTCAAATGAATATCAAAAGACAAGAGTTAAAATGAATCCCACCTATCAACCTTTAGACTACCAGGGTACTATCTTTTAGCTATCTAGACTCCTCTCCTAGCCAGTTGATCCTATCTATTACTTCTCCTTCTCCTATGTTAAGTATAATTATATTTGAATTGGAAAAAGAGTCCTAAACTAAAGGATTTTGACTCCTACATATTTTCATTCCATATCATCCAACCACCAACCACTTTCCAACCCATGCCTCATTAAGTGATGAAGTTTTCCATGTTTAATTAAGGTGCATGGTAGCTCTTATATATTTCTATGGTTGATTTAAATATTAACTTACCTCTTTCCCACTTGATTCTAGTCTAAGGAAATAAATTTAAAATGTATCATTTGGCCACTAGATAGTTTAGACATTGGTTACAAGATCTAAAGGCCAAAAAAAACAAGTATTGCCAACTAGGCTTAAAGGTTGGCCACCTAATCAAATGCTACATCAAAAAGGTGGTGGAGTAGATAACTGATTACTTAACATATTTCTGAGAAGGGTTATAATTTTTTATTTATATAATCATTCTTGGCGTAGTCTCTTTCCTCATTATCCCTTTTCTTTTCCTTCACACTCGATACACACATCAAATTCCTCTAACCTAATAGCTGAAGCTACATAATTTACTCAAACAAGTCAATCAATTAATCATAATCAATTATTCAAAGAATATCAACATCTATTTAGATAATTCATATGATATAATACATAAATAATTATCCATTAAAAATATTAATAACATTAATCAAACATGATTTAAGTCAATATATCTCATTAACATAGTCAAATTTAATAAAACAATATTATGTTATTTAAATGTATGCACCATTATTTAATAATTAATATAAAAATGAAGGATAATATGTATTTCTCATGGTTGTCAACATAAGAGAGTCTTCATGAAATCCTTGTAGGTTTCAATTGGATGTGATTGAACCACATGATTTAATAATCAAAACATATAAATCATAATTTCATAGTCATCTTTCCAAAGATGAACACTATGCAAAATGGGACCTTACACAATATAAATTGATTTTAAAATTAGTTTTATAATCATTAAATGTGATCCCTACAAAATTTGGAATAGTTTTAAATGAAATGAACTCAACAATGTCATTTGCATGTTAACCAATTTCACTGCCAATATAACCCATTGATAGCATAATTTTTAAAATTGGGTTATAAAAATATTTTTGCAAAGTAATACACTCTCTATAAAAATAAAACATTTTAAATCAAGATTAGAGGCATGATTTGTTTCAATATAGTTTTTTCATTAAGAGTGTCAATCAAGGTATGTGTATTCTCCAATTTCACATTAAATGAGGTTTATAATGCATTCATAGTCATTTTTAGCATTTGATTTGAAACTCAAGGGCATAAATTTTATGATATTTAGAATAAATTTTCTATTTAACATCTTTAAAATTTAAGAACAATGTTAGTTTAAAATCCATAAATTATAAATAATGGCAAGAAAAAAATCTTGAAGAAACAAGTTTCAACTTGTAAAATATATCACACAAAGATTTAATTCCTATCAAAAGCTCCAACTAATACCAAACAAACATAAAATTTATATTAAAATTATAGAAAAGATTAGATATAAATAATCAAAATGCCAAATATGTGATTTAAATAACTTTTTAAAAGATTGATGAATAATAGAGGAATAAATTTCCATTAAAGCATTATGAATTTGTTATGCTTAAAGAAAATAATTAGTTGACATTTTATTTATTTCTCCTTACTAGTGATCTAAGTCATGCCAAAATTATAATACTTAGTTTCTATATTATAGAGTAACAAACCTTAAAAAAACAAAGTGAAATTTCTAATAAAATTATATGGCCCTATTTCAAATGTGTTTTTAGTGAAGAATCAAAAAAAAAAAAATAGGCAGTTACCATTTTTACAATTTCTTCAAAATGGTGTTCTAGGTCATGCCAAGATTTTATTAGTTTTTTTCTAGATTATATTATTAGAAAAATTTAAAAAAAATAAAAACCTTGATTTACAATAAAACTATATGGCTTCTTTCTCAAACAAGTTTTTAGGGAAGAATAATAAAAAAATCTAGAATGAATAAATATCAATATTTAAACAACAAAATGTATTACTTATGCATTTAATGAGATAAAAAAAATAAAATGCAATCAAGGAAAGACAAAAAAAAATATTAAGAGATCTAAAAAAATTAAAATATATATTTTTTTTACCTCTTCTCCATCCAAAAACCTACACATTCCTCAAGTTCAATATTAATAAATAACATACTCTAGAATCATGTTAGAAATAAATGATATGACATTAAAAAATAACATTGAGACAAGTAAAAGAATGCAAAAAATAAATATATCAATATTGATGTGGATTTTATGCACACCAAGGGTTCTTATGGGAATGCCCCCAATGTTTGAGGATCATTGAAATATTCACTCTAAGGCATGATTTGTGGGTATAATTTTATAAATAATCATGTGGTGGAATAGCAGTGAGTGAAATGGTTATCTATCTTAGATGTTTTAGTTATGACATATGTCTAATTCTAAATATAAAGCTTATTTTTGTGGGTGGATGGACCTAAATGAAGGTGAACAAGTCCAAAAAAATAAAAAAGAGGAAAGGGTAAGGTAGGAAATAAGGGGTCATATGATATTATTAGAAATTAAACCCTTCCAAGCTAACTTAATATGTCATGACAAGAACATGTCATGAACTAATGTATGTTGTTGATTAGATGATAGCATAAAGCACACTCAAACATGGTGAAGAACCTAAGGAATTAATTAAAGAATTTTCCAATGAATATAATCAATTATGTTGTTAGTACCATACTATTATGCATATACAATACCACTAGAAATTTACAAGTGTCATCTATACCAAATAACTGGTAAGATTAACAAAACATTCAATCTTATCTTTACATATAACATTCACATAGCCTATTACAAATTTATCAACTTAATGGGAATTCCCCAATGAAACACATAAAACTAAAATAAAAAGCACATTCATAAAAACTCATAAAAATCATAAAAACTTTCTTTTTTTTCTTTAATTTCCAAAATTCACCTCTCTTTATAATAGATAAAATACACACAGATATATCTTAGACATGATCACCCCATCCTCAATCTTGTCTAAATTTATCAATTCTAAAATAATACTAACTCTTAATCTAATCATATAGACTTTACATGTTCCACAATGTATATAAATAAAAGTCTTAATTTATCTCTTTTGTTCATGTTCAAATATATAAACAACTCAGTAAAAAATGGACTTTAGTAGTCAGTGCAATTAATATGGGTAGTACTACTAATTGAGATTACACTTGAACTGGACTAAAATGTAGTTGTAATTGGATGACCAAATATACTAGGAGTATGGGAATCTTATGTAGATACTATCATAGATAAACCTTACATAGATACAATGAAAAAAATTATAAGAGTTACTACTATAGTTGGTCCTAGTTGATCATGTGAAGGAATGTTAATAGAAGGTAGGGTCACCATTATTGGCCTTACATGAGTGTATACTATAGTTTACTTAGGATAGTAAGGAAAAATCATCAAAACATGAGTTCATTGAGATTAAGCTCTTGTCTAAGTATCTAATCACCCCTGTTCTTTTATATTTTCATATTCAATTATGCAGGTTGTAAATTCTAGTTATATATCTTTAAAGTTGATGATATGAAGCTTAAAAAAAATTAGGATCTTATTCATTAATTTATTATGTGATTCCATTGAGGCTCTAAAATAAGTACTCAAATATTATGATTGTGTCACCTTGTCCCTTGAAAAATTGATCAACTAAATCACTTGGTTACTACTTCATAAAATTATGCTTTTAACCTCTATTTTGAAGCTATTAGTAGTAGTTCACAACAAACTATAAAAGAATGGTTTGGTTACAATTTTTATTAGTTTTTTATATATGCCATTATTTTTCATATATACAAAAATTTAGATGGCCTTATATTATTCTAATGTCAATTTTTAAACCTAATCCTACATCTATTTATGTGATTCCATCAGCTGATTTATTTTGCTAGTCATATAATTCTAAGTTAAAGCAATATCTAGAAGTTGAAACAAATTGAGATGATGATACTAATTTTTACGTACTACCTTGTTAATAAAATTTAATTTACCATTAAAAATATAGATATATTAATTAAAAACTAACACATTTTTCATTGTGGTTATGATTCTCCCCTTGACTATTGGATGGAGCATACTATGTTATAGAGTGTTTTGGCATAACTATGTACATTTTCAACTATATTTTTTAGAGGTTTTATTTTACCTTGTGCCTCCAATATTTTTTTATTATTGGATTCCATAAAACATATTTTTCAATATTCCCCTAATATCATCCAAGATGGAAATAGGGTCTTCATGGATATAATATTCATCCATAGGTCTAGTTATCCTTTTATTTGTTAATGGGAAGAGTTATTATTCTCTCAAAAAATTTGTGGGCCTCCCTTAAATTATGATTTTCCTTCACCTCACTCTTTTGAGTTTTTTTAAACCCTCAGAAAAATATGGTCAACCTAGGATCCTTGTGATCACCAAATATTTACTAGATGACTATTCTTCTTGTATTTTTTTATCCATATGGGATTCACTATCAAGTATTGGGGAGAAATATGAGAGGTGAGTCTAGTGATTTAGGGTGGAGGCATGAAAATTTTTGAAGGTGTTATGATAATGGAAGGATATGGTGAAGAGGATTGAGTAGGTGTGGATAATTAAATAAAATTTTAGATGAACAACCTCTTTGTAGAGGTCTTGGTCTGGGGAGAGGTTCTAAAGACATATTTAGTGAGGACAAGAGACTCTTAGACTAAGAAAATTTTTGAATACTTTGGGAGAAACTATGTAATAGATAGACCCAATTGGGTAAGGAGACAGTCCTATAGGATATGTGTGGAAAAATTTGATTGGAATATTAGATCCTAACATGTGGATTGGTGACTAAAGTTTATAAATTTAAGTGTGGAAATAATTGGTTGTGTAATGGTAGCCTAGGTTATACTTTTTATAAATTGATCAATTTATGGTTGTTTAAAAGTTATTAAGGACAATGTTGTTAAGAGAATATATAGTTTTAGTATATGTAATACCAATTGATTGTATAAAATCGGTACCAATTGGAAGGACTGCAAGTGAAATAGGGGAGATAATGACCTATACCAAGCCCTATGGGGAAGCTACTAAATTGACCATAGGGGGTACAACTAAAGTAGTTGATGTAATCATGATAATGTTTATTTTCATACTTGTTTATTCTATTTCTTCAAATTAATATTATCTAATACCTTGAGTATGAGGAAGATTGGGACTTGAATCCTCAAATTTTCTTCATAAAGGCACCTTTTGAAATATATCCAATGATTATTTTGCCTCTGGGGTCCTTTTATAGCTTATTGAAAAATCTCCTTTTTATTTAGGATCATCTAAAGTATCCTTTGTCTCCTCTTATTTTGTAAGTTGTGGGTTTTTTAGAGGTATGAAGATACCTTCTTACATAGGTTACTATAGAAGAGGTGGTTGTCACCTTTAATGAAGAATAAGGGATATGACTTATTACTATAACTTGATGTAGCAATATTATTGTGACCCCCAGAGTGAGTGTAACTATGAAATTTGGAATTATGGATTCCCCTAAATCAAGAGTATGTGTTTTACCTCATTTTACTTTGGGACATTTTTTATAATTATTTCCCTCAATTGTTCATCAATATCTTCTTATGTTTATTCCTCTACTTGAGGTTACCTAATTTTTTTAGAGTTCTTTTCCTATCATTTTATTATCACTACACCCTTTCTTGATATAGATGAATATTATTGGATCATCTAGGTGATCATCATATACATGTGTGCCTTTATCATTCTTGTATACATGTAATAATCATCCTTAGTATTGATAAATATTAATTCATTCTCATACTCTTTGTGGCTATTATCATGCTTGAATTGCCACTGGAACTTGTCTATTTATTATTTTATTATCTTCCTTAGATTCCAATATCTATACTCAGCTAGTCAAAACTAAATTAACCCCTATGTTTCTAAGTCTTTTCCAACTAATCCTAATTTTATAACTATTGCCTCCCAATTTTGAGGGGTGTCTTATGATATTTTTATAATTTGGCCCTCCTCAAATTTTCATCCACATTATTAGATAGTTGATAGGCTATCTATTTCTTACCCAATTTGTCTGGTACAAGTCTTAATAATAAGAAGAGAGATGATAATGTTCCTATTTCCACTTGGATTAACACCATTGAGGAGATTCTCAACTCTCCTCATCCAAGTGGGACAATGGAAACATCTCTCTTATTTTGGGTGACAATTTTGTTGAGATGAATCTCTAGATAAGGGGATAGCTCCCCTTGATGCACCTTTAGTGTTCTCTCTCTAACTTGAAAATTTGTGTATGAAAAGGGTTAAGTAAAAAACTAAGAAACCAAGTGGAAATCCACCAATGTATAATTTCATCCTAATTGATTGAAACCACTACTTAAAGATAAATAAGGTGTTTCTCACACAAGACTCACAACTCAGGATTCATTACTACATCAATGTTTCATATGCTAGATTCAAGAAGATATATGATTCTTAAGAAGGGAATGAATGATTCAAAATATGTATACAATCATGGACCACTTCTATGATATCTCTACACTTAGAAAATAATATTAGCAAAGACCTTCAATAATTACCTTTCTATAAATTGGTAGAACATCAAGAGTATAAGCTAGAAAAGGCAATATTTCACTAGATTAGACCAACAAGATTCAATTAATTACTTAATATTATAGAATATGAGTGGAAAAAACACTTGTATATTTCTTCAAGAGTTATTCAAGTAAAAATATAGCTAGATTTTTCCAAATAACCAGTAGAGGTTGCTCAAAGAGCTAAAAGAATGCATATATAGCTTTTGAGAAAATAATCGAGTAAGGGAAGTCCAAAGATCACTTAGACATGTGTCATGTTGAGAATATTAGTTACAATTCCATGTGAAAGAGGGGTGAGATGATTCATGTCATGTCAGGAGTCTAATCATTTGAAACTAGTCATACGAATGGTGAAAAGTGGCACAAAACCTCTAAATTTTACATAAGTAACTACCTCCATCATAAAATGTCTAAGAGTGTTTGAAACTTAAAAGGGAAAACTAACACATAGCACTACTGAACGGACATGATAATCATCATGAAAGTTATATAATACCCTTTCTAATTGCCAGTCATCTTATGGACACCTGTGTTCATTAATTTCATGGGAGATTTTTGGTTTGATTGAGTTTTAACAATGACCCAAACCATTGACCTATCTATTATTCACTTGTTATGCCTACACCAAATGCTTAGGATATTTCCATTTGTTACCTTCGTATTTTACCTCAGGTTCTTTCCAAGATTTTTTGACTCCAATAGCTATTTTCCATAGTTTAAAGTTGGTGTTTACATAGCCATCACCTTTCTTATTCCTTTAGAACATTTTCCTTAGACTTAAGTTTCCTTTGGACTTTTTACAAGTGCTCTTTAACTATGGAACGTGCCCTCCAAATCATGGAAAGTTCCCTTTTAGAACCCCTATGTGGGACACTTTTTCTTTCAAGATGTATTTTGGGGAACTTTTTGGGGCACTTGGCTTCAAAGGTGTCCTTTGAAATCTTTATCTCAACCACTTTTCTTGAAAAAATTCCTTCGATCTTTTTTTTATGCAATCTTTCTATTTTATTCAAAAAAATTGGTGAACCTATCCTTCAAAATTTTCCCCCAAGAAAATATTTAAAGATTTTTGTTTGGTCCTTCAGAAATCTTGAAAGTGTCCTGTCGGCTTTGTGTTTGGTTCACTTTATTATGGAAGGGTACCCTTTGGAAACTTTACAAAGGACCATTTTTACAAAAAAGTACCCTTCAGAAAGATTGCAAAGTGTCTTTTAAAAAATATGAAGTGACCTTTGGGAAAATTAAGATGACCCCTTCATCTTATTTAAATGGTACCTTAGCTCAAAAAGGTCCTTCAAGGAAATTATTTCAGATAAAATGTCTGAAATAATTCCTAACACTTAAACAAAAACCCAAAACAAAAAATCTAAAAGAATGAACACTTTTACTTTTGTTATGGGCTTTGTATAGAACATCTCCTCCAAATGAAATATGCATAATAGGAAAACCTAAAGTCTTGTGATTATGGAAACCCAGAGTTAAAAACCAAGATAAACTCAAAGTGAATAGCCGAGCTCAAATGACTAAGTCTAGAAATGTTTTTGAAGTAAGTCTTTGCACATGAACAACTTTTCTTGTGCTTCGGTGAAATAACTTAGACTTATTACACATGAACTTTGAACCAGGATCAAAAAACCCACATGATCATCTTCCTCTAAAACTACTGCATGTGTAAGATCTAGCACTTTGAAAATGTTCTTTAAACTCTACTTAGACTTGTTAGTATGACTCAAAGAAATTAAAAGGACCTAGACAATAAAATTATCAAAGCTAGTAGCATTTATATTACATTGAATAAACCTAAGATCACTCTATGACTTGATATTTACCCCTAAAAGATATAAATGACAAATTTTCATATAGGGGTGCCTAGTTTTGACCTATAGGGTTAAAATTGGTCAATAAAATGGTGACTCATAGGGGTATTATGCCTGCTATACTAACCAGACTGATAGCCTAAATATTCCATGGGCATGGAGTCATTTAAGGACATGTAAAATGACCCTTAAAAAAACATCGAATCTAAAGGAAAACTCATGCTGCAAGACACAACACACAATAAAACAAGACACAAGATAACTCACACATGTACATAAGCACTTAGGGTAAAAATAAGACACAACTAAAAGTAAACTAATATGTACATCTAACATGATATGTTTCTCCTTCTCCTAGATCAAAGGGGAAGTTTTTTAGGTCTCTTTCATGATAAGAAACCTCATAATGGTAACCAAATAACTTGTTAGAGTGATAACTTGGTGACTCACCCTTCTAATTTACCACTTTTCTTGGCATTTATTCAAATGCATTAGGTTCAAACATGTCTTCCACATCCATGTATTTATATTTCTCTTTGAGGTATATTTCATGTTGGTCTTTCATGTTTATGTAGTCCATCAAGGCATCAATGGCTACAATATCATCATTATAGGGCTCATTTGAACCATGGACCAACTCATTCTTTTCTATCTCTTTGAGAAGTGTGTCAAACTTATTTTTTTCTTCCTCATGGCTCTCTTAGGGAAGGGTGGTTGGTGTGATGTTTGAGATGAGGCAAAATATTTCTAACTTATTCCAAAAATCATCATTTTCTTACTCAAGAACTCCTTCCTCAATGCTTCTATCAAACCAATATGATCCCTCTCCTTATTTTTCATAAAAAATAGTCTTTAGCTACTCAAAAATATGCTCTTTAACTTCATTCAAATCAATTCCCATGACCTAGTCATTATCTTCATCAAAGCAACAAGAAGGTTCATCAAACAAAGGGAAAGAGAGCTCACCATGCTTACATTCTCCATCCAACGTTGACAAGTGAAGTTTGTCAATCTCATATTCATATTTATAGAAAATTTGTATGTATGTGTGACATAAATATTCTCCTTAAATCATGTCACCTTCAATAGTCACTTCTTCCACCTTATTCTCATGAAAACCTCCTAAAACAACTACTTCTTGAAATATGATTTGACTACATTATTCATATTTGATAATGATTTACACCTCATGTTCATGATTATGATCACCATGATGATGCTCATGGGGATTACCTATAATTATTTCATCTTCATCATCTCTTATAATATCTTCTTGATCAGCCAAAAAATGCATTTTCTCTTGCTCACTTCCCTCCCTCAAAACACGTTCCTCTTTAAAAGGGAATGAAGTGAAGGGTGAATGGATAGGTTCATGAGTTTGAAATGTAGGAGTTAGAGTATGGAAGGTAATTTAAGGTGAAGGAAGTGGAAAAAAGTGTGTAATGAAGGAGAGGACTTAGGAATGGACTTTGAAAAGAGGCAACCACTAGTGAGCTCAAAATCAGATTGGGAATGAGAAGTGGGGTGTTCTTTGAGAAGTTAATGAGGAAGAGGAAGTAAACCTTGGGATAAAATCAATTGATTCTCTTACTTAAACTTGACCATCACTTCATAAACATCAGATGTAGCTTGGTAAATCTCTTGAAGGGGTGTAGATGAGGTGTGTTTAGACATGGGATCTTATATTAGGTCTAAACCTTCCATTACACCTTGACTAAGCAAACTCATATTTGCCTCTAATTCCTCAATTTTTTTATCTAGGTTCTCTTGTAATATTATTTGTTAGAGATCATATAAATCATCATATATATGGTTATTACATGAAGGCTTCCATGGAGTACAAAAAGATTCTTGAGGAAGGGTAGAAGGGACTTGAGAAGGACTAGATTTATTTTGCACTTCACACTCTTGAACAATATTCTTCTCTTCATTCTTGCCCCATGGTTTCATTATTTCTCTCTATCTCATGATCTTAGGATTGAGACTCTCTTCTTGAAGAAAGTTAGGAGAGGTTTGTATAGGATTAAGATCCTCTTCAATTTCATATTATTTTACAAAACTTTTCTCCTCTTAATGATAAGAAGCAACTTCATTTACTTTCTCAAGATCTTGAGTTGGTTCATGATAGACATTTATCCAACTTGGAATCTTGACATTTTGATGAGGGGCTTGAGAAGGTATAAGGAGACTAGGAAGAGTTTTCACATGAATAGGTATATTTCCTAAAGGACAAATGTGTTGTTTTTCAAAGGAAATAGGATGACCTTCTTCAAAAGAGGGCTCACAATCTAAGGAATTAAAATATTTAATCTCTATAGAAGGATGTTATAATATCCTTTGGTATTGGATTGATAAGTGTAAAGGATTAACAACATGAGCAGTCATTTTTGGCATAGGATAAAATGTATTATATGGGCTAGAAGGTTGACTCACTTTATTTCGGTAAGTGCTATTTGATAGAAGTTATTTAGTGTACAAGAGGAGGGTTTATTTTGTATATAGAAGGCTATCTTGGGATGGAAAAAGTCATAGAAGGATGATTTACTTGAGTGGGTTGACTCCTCCATATTACTAGTTTCTCTTTCATGTATTGCATGGCTTGAGCTTGAATAAATAAACACTCCTTGTACATTAAATCTTTCTGATATCTATATTGCTCATTCAACCTATCTATCTCTAGCATTTGCTTCTCAAACTCCAACATTATCTCCCTATCACTCTTAGATTGATGAGGAGAAGGAAAATTAGGAGAGGTTCTTGAGGTGATTCTATGAACAAAATGAGCTTGATCAAAACTATATGAAGAAACATAAGGGCCATACTACTCAACAATGGGATTATACATACCAAATATTATTTCTTGATGCACTAGGGCTACTTGACCAGATAATTCAATTCAAATTCATCATTCATGTTGATTGAAATGCCTCCAAAAGGCTGATGGGTTGAAGAACACACTAATAATTATTCACATCATTGGATAAATAGTCCCACTAGGCATGCCAAAAACTATTTCACTTAGATTCACACCCTTGAGGAGATGCTTAGATCTCCTAATCCAAGTGGGATAATGGAAACATCTCTCTTGCTATGGGTGATAATTTTGTTGAGATGAATCTCTAGATAAGGGGCTAGCTCCACCTGATGCACCTTTAAAGATCTCTCTCTAACTTAATAATTTGTGTATGAAAAGGGTTAAGGAAAATAACTAAGAAATCAAGATGTGATGTGCCAATGTATAATGTCCTCCCAATTGAATGAAACCACTACTTAAAGACAAACAAGGTGTTTCTTACATAAGACTCACAACTTAGGATTCATTACTACATCAATGTTTCATATGTTATATTCAAGAAGGTATATTATTATTAGGAAGGGAATGAATGATTATAAAGAGTGATACAATTATGGACCACTTCTAGGATATCTATACACTTATAAAAGAATACTATCAAAGACTTGAAACAATATGCTTTTTGCAAATTGGTAGACCATCAAGAGTACAAGCTAGAAAAGACAATCTTTCACTAGACTAGACCAACAAGATTCAATTCAATACTCAATATTATAGAATATGAGTGGAAAAAACACTTGTATATTTCTTCAAGAGTTATTCAAGTACAAATCTAGCTAGATTTTTCCTAATAAACTAGTGGAGGCTACTCAAAGAGTTGAAATAATACATATATATAGCTTTTGAGAAAGGAATCAAGGGAAGTCCAAAGATCACTCAAACATGTTTCAACTTTAGAATATTAGTTACAATTTCATGTGAAAGAGGGGTGAGATGAGTCATGTCATTTTAGGATTCTAATCATTTGAAACGAGTCATAAGAATGGTGAAAAGTGGCAAAAAACCTCCAAATTTTATATAGGTAACTGCCTCCATCATAAACCATCTAAGAGTGTTTTAAAATTAAAAAGGCAAACTAACACATAGCACTATTGAATGGACATGATACTCATCATGAAAATTATAAAATAAACTGCACAAGAGCATTTGAAAATTAAAATGGGTAAATTGACACATAGCACTACTCAATGGACATGAGACTCATGACAATTAGAGAATACCCTTTCTAACTACCATCCATCCTATGGACACTTGTGTTCATCGATTTCATGGGAGCTCTTTGGTTTGATCAACTTTCAACAATGACCTGAACCGTCGACCCATCTATTATTCACTTGTTTTGCCTATACCAAATGCTTGAGACTCTTGCCATTTTTTACCTCCATATTTTCCCTCAGGTTACCACCAATATTTTTTGACTCTAATGGCTATTTTCCATAGTTTAAATTTGAAATTTGTGGGTCCATCACCTTCCTTATTCCTTTAGAAAATTTTCCTTAGACTTAAGTTTCTTTTGGAATTTTTCCAAGTGTTTTTTAATTATGGAAAGTGCCCTCTAAATAATTAAAAATTCCATTTTGAAACATGCATTGGATAATTTTGCTTGCAATATGTGTTTCAATTAAATTTTTGGGGTAATTTGCTTCAAAGGTATCCTTCAAAATATTTGTCTCAGCCACTTTTCCTGAAAGAATTCCTTCAGGCATTTTGTTTTATGCACTCTTTTTGTTTTCTTCAGACTTTTTAGTGAACCTATCCTTTAGAATTTTTAACCAAGAAAATCTTTTATGATTTTTGTTTGGTACTTCAAAAATATCGAAAGTGTCCTTTTAATTTTGTGTTTTGTTCACTTTTCTATGGAGGGGTACCCTTTAGAAAATTTACAAAGGACCATTTTTTTGAAAAAAGTACCCTTATGAAGGATTTAATAGTGTCCTTAAAAAAATATGAAGTGCCCTTTAGGAAAATTAAGATGACCCCTTCAACTTTTTGAAATGGTCCCTTAGCCTTAAAAAGGTCTTTCAAGGAAGTTGTTTCAAATAAAATGTCTAAAATAATTCTCGACGCTTAAATAAAAACCCAAAACAAAAAATTTGAAAGAATGAATACTTGTACTTTTGTTGTGGGATTTAAATGGAACATCTCTTCGAAATGAAATGTGCATAATAGGAAAAATAAAAGTCTTTTGGTTATGAAAACCCAAAGTGAATAGACGAGCTCAAATGACTAAGCACAAAATATTTTTGAAGCAAGTATTTGAACATGAACAACTTTTATTGTGCTTCGATGAAGGACCTAATACTTAGTACATAGGAAATTTGAACTAGTATAAACAAACCCATGTGATCAAATTCTTTTGTAACTATTACATGTGAAAGATCTATCACTTTTAAAATGTTCTTTAAACTCTGCTCATACCTATTAGCATGACTCAAAGAAAGTAGGACCTAGACAACAAATTGATCAAAGCTAATAGCATTCATATTATGTTGAATAAACTTGAGATCACTCTATGACATGTTATTTACCCTTTAAATATATAAAGTCTAAATTTTCATATAGGGGTGCCTAATTTTAACCTAAAGGGTCAAAATTGGTCAATAAAATGGTGACTCATAGGGGTAGTATGCCTGCTATACTAACTTGACCATTAGTATAAATAGTCCATTGGGCATGGATTCATCTAAGGACACATAAAATGACCCTAAAAACACACTGAATTGGAACAAAAACTCATGCTGCAAGACACAACACAAAACAAAAACAAGATAAAAATAAGACAAAACAAAGCAAGACACAAGATAACTCACACATGTGCATAAGCACTTATGAGAAAAATAAGACAAAACTAAAAGAAAACTAATATGTACATCTAAAATGATATGTTTCTCCTCCTAGATCAAAGGGGAAGCTTCTTAGGTCTCTTTCATGATAAGAAACCTCATGGTGGTAACCAGGTAACTTGTTAGAGTGATAACTTGGCGAATCACCCTTCATGTTTGCCACTTTGATTGGCATGTATTCCAATGTATCAGATTCAAACATGTCTTCCACATCAATTTATTTATATTACTCTTTGAGGTATGTTTCTTGATGGTCCTTCATGTTGGTTTAGTACATCAAGGCATCAATGGCCTATAATATCATCATTATAGGTTTCATTTGACTCATGGATCTCTTGGTATGTATCATAGACTGACTCATTATTTTCTATATCTTTGAGAATCTTGTCAAACTTATTTATTTCTTCCTCCTGGCTCTCTTGGGGAAGGGTGGCTGGTGTGATGTTTGAGCTGAGGCAAAATATTTTTGACTTATTCCAAAAAACATCATTTTCTTGCTCAATAACTCCTTCCTCAACACTTTTATCAAACCAATGTGATCCCTCTCCTTTTTATTCATAAAGAAGAGTGTTTATCTACTCAACAACATGCTCTTAAAACCTCATTCAACTTGGATCCCATGGCCTATTCGTTATCTTCATCAAAATAACAAGAAGGTTCATCAAACAAAGGGAAAGAGAGCTTACCATTCTTACATTCTCCATCTAACGTTGACAATTAAAGTTTATCAATATCATCTTCATATTTATATAACATTTGCATTTATATGTGACCTATATCTTCTCCATAAATCATGTAACCTTCAAGATTCACTTCTTCAACCTTATTCTCATAAAAATCTCCTAGAATAACCACCTCTTGAAATATGATTTGACTACATCATTCATCTTTGATAATTCCTTCCACCTCATGTTCATGATGATGATCACCATGATGATACTCATGGGGAGTACCTATAATGATTTCATCTTCATCATCACTCATAATATCCTCTTTATCAACCAAAAAATGCATTTTTTCTTTCTCACTTACCTCCCTTAAAATAGGTTCTTCTTTAGAAGTGAATGAAGTGAAGGGTGAATGGATAGGTTCATGAGTTTGAAATGCAAGAGTTAGAGTATGGAAGGTAATGGAAGGTGAAAGAAGTGAAAATGGAGTGTGGGATGAAGGAGAGGATTTAGGAATGGAATTTGAAAAGAGGCAAGCACTAGTGAACTCAAAATCAGATTGGGAATGAGAAGTGGGGTGTTCTTTGAGAAATTCATGAGGAAGAGGAAGTAAACCTCATGATAAAATCAATTTATTCTCTTCCTTCCACTTGAATATCACTTCATCCACATAAAATTTACCTTAATAACTCTCTTTAAGGGGTGTATATGGGGTGTGTTTAGACATTTTATCTTCTATTGGGTCTAAACATTCCATTATACCTTGACTAAGCAACCTCATCTTTGCCTCTAATTCCTCAATTTGTTTAGCTAGATTCTCTTGGAAAAGTCTTTCTTACAGCTCATAAGAATCATCATAGAGATTGGGGATACATGGAGGCTACCATGGAGTATAAGAAGCTTCTTGAGGAAAGGAGGAAGGGACTTGAGAAGGACTAGCTTCATTTTGCACTTCACACTCTTGAATAATACTCTTCTCTTCTTTCTTGCCCCATGAATTCACTATTTCACTCTAGCTCATGATCTTAGGATTGGGAATCTCTTATTGAAGAAAGTTATTAGAGGTTTATATAGGATCAATCTCCTCTTCAATTTCATATTCTTTGACAAAACTTTTCTCCTCTTGATGATTGGTAGCAACTTCATTTACTTTCTCAAGATCTTGAGCTAGTTCATGATAGACATTTCTCTAACTTGGAATCTTGACATCATGTTGAGGGGTTTGAGAAGGTTGAGGGAGACTATGAAGAGTTTTCACATGCATATGAGGACTTGATTGAGGTTAGATGTGTTTTTTTTAAAGGAAATAGGATGACCTTCTTAAAAGGAGGACTAAAATTCTAAGGAATTAAAATAGTTAGTCTCCAAAGAAGGTTGTTCTAATATCCTTTGGTATTGGATTGCTAAGTACAAATAATTAACAACACGAGTAGTCAGTTTTGGTATATGATAAAATGCATTATATTGGCTATAAGGTTGACTTTATTTTTCTTGAGAAAGTGTTGTTTGATAGAAGGGATTTGGTGTACAAGAGGAGGGTTTCTTTTGTATAGTATAAGGTTGTCTTGGGATGGAAAAAGGCATACAAGGTTGATTGCCTTGAGTGGGTTGAATCATCCATCTTACTAGTTTCTCCTTCATGGATTGTATGGCTTGAGCTTATCTAAACAAATAATTTATCTTGTATATTATCTATTTTCAATATATAATTTTGCACATTCAACCTATCTATCTCCAACATTTACTTCTCAAACTCCAACATTATCTCCCTAACACTCTTAGATTAAATAGGAGATGTACAGTTAGCAGAGGTGCTTGAGGTAATTCCATGAATAACATGAGCTTGATCAAAACTATATAAAGAATTATAAGGGCCATACTACTCAATAATGAGATTATACATACCAAATATGATTTCTTGATGTACTAGGGTTGCTTGACCAGTTGATTCAACTTGGAGTCACCATTGGTGTTGATTGAAATGCCTCTAAAAGGTTGATTGGTTTAAGAACACACCAAGAATTCTTCACCTCATTAGATAAATAGTCCCATCAAGAATGCCAAAAACTATTTTCACTTATATTCACACCCTTTAAGAGATTCTCATCTCTGCTCATCCAAATGGCATAATGGAAACATCTCTCTTGTTGTGGGTGACAATTTCATTGAGACGAATCTCTAGATAAGGGGATAGCTCTCCTTGATGACCCTTTAAAGATCTGTCTCTAACTTAACAATTTGTGTATGAAAAGGGTTAAGGAAAATAACTAAGAAACCAAGTGATGGTGCACCAATGTATAATGTCCTACCAATTGACTGAAACCACTACTTAAAGACAAATAAGGTGTTTCTCACATAAGACTCACAACTTAGGATTCATTACTACATTAATATTTCATATGCTATAATCAAGAAGGTATATGATTCTTAGGAAGGGAATTATTGATTCCAAATAGGGATACAATAATGGACCACTTCTATGATATCTCTACACTTAGAAAAGAATACTATCAAAGACCTACAACAATCTCCTTTCTGCAAATTAGTAGACCATTAAGAGTACAAGCTAGAAAAGACAATCTTTCACAAGGACTAGACCAACAATATTCAAGTAATTACTCAATATTATATCATATGAGTGGAAACAACACTTGTATATTTCTTCAAGAGTTATTTAAGTACAAATCTAGCCAAAGTTTTCCCAATAACTAGCAGAGGTTGCTCAAAGAGCTGAAAGACTACATATATATAGCTTTTCAAAAAGGAATCAAGTAAAGGAAGTCCAATGATCACTCAGACATGTGTCACCTTGATAATATAAATTAAAATTTCATGTGAAAGATGGGTGATATTATTCATATCATGTCAGGATTCTACTCAATCAAAACTAGTCATAAGAATGGTGAAAAGTGGTGTAAAACCTCTAAAATTTGCACAAGGAACTACCTCCATCATAAACTATCTAAGAGAATTTGAAACTTAAAATGGGGATATTGACACATAAAACTACTCAATTTACATGAGACTCTTCATGAAAATTAGAGGATACCCTTTCTAATTACTATCCATCCTATGGACACCTATGTTCATCAATTTCATGGGAGCTCTTTGGTTTGATCAACTTTTAACAATGACCTAAACTATCGACCTATCTATTATTCACTTATTTTTCCTACACCAAATGCTCAAGATCTTACCATTTATTACCTCCATATTTTCCATTAGGTTTTCACCAATATTTTTTGACTCCAATAGCTTTCCATAGTTTAAAGTTGACGTTTATGGTGCCATCACCTTCCTTGTTCCTTTGAAACATTTTTCTCAGACTTAAGTTTATTTTAGACTTTTACCAAATGTTCTTTAACTATGGAAAATGCCCTCTGAATAATGGAAAATTCCCTTTTGAAAACTCTGTGGGACACTCTTGCTTGCAAGATGTGTTTCAGGGAACTTTTTGGGACACTTGGCTTTAAAGGTGTCCTTTGAATGATTTGTCTTAGCCACTTTTCCCAAAAGAATTCCTTTAGTCTTTTTAATGCACTCTTTATGTTTTCTTTAGACTTTTTGGTGAACCTATCCTTTATACTTTTTCCCATAAAAAATATTTGAGGATTTTTGTTTGGTCTTTCAAAAATCTTGAAAGTGTTCTTTTAGCTTTGTGTTTAGTTCCCTTCGCTATAGAGGGGTACCCTTCAAAAACTTTACAAAGGAACATTTTTTCAAAAAATTACCCTTTAGAATGATTACATAGTGTCTTAAAAAAAATATGAAGTGCTCTTAAGGAAAATGAAGATGACCCCTTCAACTTTTTGAAATGATCCCTTAGCCTAAAAAAGGTCCTTCAAGGAAATTATTTTGGATAAAATGTTTGAAACGATTCTTGACACTTAAAAAAAAAAAAAAAAACCCACAATAAATACTCTAAAAGAATGAACACTTGTATTTTTCTGGGGGGGATTTGTATGGAGCGTCTCCTTTGAATGAAATCTACATAATAGGAAAAATTGAAGTCTTGAAATTATGGAAACTCAAAGTTGAAAAACAAGATAAACATGAAGTGAATGGCCAAGCTTGAATGACTAAGTCCAAAAATGTTTTTGAAGTAAGTCTTTGAACATGAACAACTTTGCTTGTGCTTTGGTGAAGGACCTTAGACATAAGACATAGGAACTTTGAACTAGGATGAACAAACCCACATGATTAGCTTCCTCTAAAACTACTACACATACAATATTTGGCACTTTGAAAATGTTCTTTAAACTTTACTCAGACCTATTAGAATGAATAAAAGAAAGTGAAAGGACCTAGACACCAAATTGATCAAAACTAATAGCATTCATATTACATTGAATAAACTTGATATCACTCTATGACATGATATTTACCCATAAAAGATCTAAAGGACAAATTTTCATATAGGGTTGCCTAATTTTGACCTACAGGGTCAAAATTGGTTAACAGTTCCCTCAACTATAATGATACTATGGTCTAGATAGAACAAATAGTCACATAATGACATGCATGATTTCTTTATTTGATTAGACAACATAGGCATTGGCTACCCATTTATGGTTCTATATACCATTAAATATAATATGTATGTTATTCTTTGTATATCATCCCTATATTTATGTATATGAAGATGGTCAAAGTCATCATAAATCCATTTCCCCCCCTTTGGCTCCCAAGGAATAAGGTTGTCTAAGGTTAAAATTCCATAGATAACATATAGAAAGTATGAAAGCATGTATAAATTGGCATATACTTAGTCATGCATATGGTCTCTTTAGGATTTTAAGTTGAATATTATGATTTGACCCAATAGGGGAATGTCCTTACCTTCCAACATTATGGATAAAAACAATCCCCAAACCTCATCTACATGAGTGATAGATGAAGCTCTATGTATTCTATTTAATAAGGCCATATTAATTCTAACACCATTCCTAAATTGAGATAGAGGGACCTTCTTATTCATGTCAAACTTATTCGGGCTATGGGCCCATCCTAGTAGGGTGATTTTGATGTTACTATATTAACACCAATTAGTGAATATTGTCTGATTGTATGGGATATTTGGTTGTGTCAATTGATATAATTTTTCAAATTTTAATAAAACTACATATGTTATAAGATGCACACTATTATTCTTATGGAAGATATCCCTGTTGTAAGTGCATGATGTAAACAAATTCAACACTAGGTCAACACAAATAAATACAACTTGTTTTTTTGTTGCTTTATGGAGTTTGATTACTCTAATTAATAACAAGTCATCTATGTAATCCCTTTCATCTAGGGATAAGTTGTCTTCATCCTTATAAGGTTTAACAGCCTAAAACTTTGCATAAATTACCAATTAGTGTTTGAATGCTCCAAGAAAATTAGTTTTGTCAAAATTGGTATCTTTAAATTCCTACTTGGTCCTAAAATAGGAAATTGGAATAGGTTCTTGGTTTTAAACCTTCATTGTTTAATTATTTGAGATTTATGTCAAACTTTTGAATTTAGGTATTTTATTTTCTATAGATCATTGGATATTAGTCTATAGTTTAGAAAATGTAAATTAAACATAGGAATGTAGCATATAATCTATTTATTTATCTTATGAAATCATTCCTCAAATCCTCCATGCATGACAATTAATTGTAGAGTAATGAACATTTTCATCCATACATTATATTTTAATTTTATTTTATGACATCATATATTATGGGTTTACTTGACACATGGTGCTTCATCATTGTCTTTAACTAGTTAGTCATCTATTTTATATTTATTACATTTTAGTTCTTTTACAATTGTCATTATATCATTGATTCATGGCCTTTTACCCTTAATAGTACTCATATAATTGTGTCATTATAAGATACATGGAGTCCTTATTATTATTCTATGTATTTCTCACATGTCATCAAGTTTTTGGGTCTATCAATTACAGAGTGATGAACGGATGACATGTTAAAACTGATCTTATATAATGACCATGTGGTATGATCATATTATGACACATGGTAGTTTATTGTAAAAAAGATGTTATGTGACACTCTATCATTAAATAGTATAATATGTATCTCATATTTGTGTATATTAACTTATATGAAATAATATATCAACACATGTCATGATATCTCTCACTCAAATAGTCTCCATATTTTATGATTTGTCTTTTTAGCCTAAGATGCATGATGTAGTGAGATGGAGACATGTGGTGTGATATCACTCAATCAGCTGGTCATAGGATTTCATAACTTTGTTATTTTAAGATATCTATAATAAAATGAGATTAAGACACTTAGCATAATCTCATTTAATCACCAGGTTGCATGATTATATGACTTGTGACATTGAGTTATATTTTAGATGTAACAAAGTCATGACACATGTCATGATATCATTTAGTCAAGATACCAAAAGCTTAATAGTATTAATAGTCATCAATAGTCTATGAAAGTTTGGTGATTTAAAAACACATGTTTAATACTATGTTAACCTATAAAGTGAAAATTTAACAAAACTTGACAAGTAATGGTTAGCTCAATTAGTCTAATAAATTGAAATAAATACCAAAATTAAATTAATATCACGATTTCAAGCTAAAATTTGTAAAATAAAAAGAGAATATAAGTATTTAGGATTTAGGATGAAATTATTTTAGGGTCAATTCATGTCTTGGTATGGACCAAATATGTTATTTTTAGGATGAGTAGGTCTCTATTTGATTTTCTTAAAATGGGGTGTGTTCATCATAATAAATGACAACTCAATAGAAAAATACTCTTGAGTATTTTAGAACCGATATATTTTTGATTGATTAACATTTAGAACTTCAAACTTTATAGATATAAAATAAATAAACTAGATACCTAAAAGAGACTTCAAAATAGTCATGCAATATACTAACCCTTCTCAAAATTTAGATCATGTGTGATTTTTTCAAGATCATTCCCCATCTTATGCAAGTTTTAACAAATATTTAGACAAAAACTAAGGTCTCCTTGCTTTCTCTTTTTTATATTATTTTAAATTTTAAGCATGTGTGTATGGGAGGCTAGACATTGCTTTTCTTCCAACTAAGTATCCATAGCCCTGATAGAGATACCTTTGATTCTACTCTAAGCATTTCTCTACTACCAAACATGTCCATAGCCTTCATATATATTAATTGAATCACCCCTCTTCCATGAGATTTTATTTCTATATTATTATTTTTTACTTATAAATTCTTGGAATAAGGGTTGGGAACCACCATTGGTTAGATGTATAGGAATAAAATTAACTTTAAATCAAATATCTAACTCAAATTTTTATATTTTTCAATGTTATTATCTCTCAAATAATTTTTAATAATGTAAATGTAAAATTAATATTTCAAAATGAGAATTCTTTCTAAAATTAGCATGAAAATATCAAAGAAACTTCCAAAAATTTGATAAATTTATTCAGTGTAAATAAAAATTTCCATTTTATCATGATACATACCTTAATTAATATTTAAAAGCATCACAAGCATGCCCACGAATACCTTTGGATGTCATTAATATCCTTCTAAAATAAATTTTGGACAATGTGTCTACAAGTGGTCTAAATTACCTTATTTAATAACCTAAGAAAATAATAAATCTAATCTAATAAAATATAGAATCTAATCTAGGAAATCAAGAAATATAATCTACTATTACTAAATCTGAATTCATAGTCATTCTAAGATGCTCTAATCTAGATAAACTATGAAATAAAGTTTCAAACATTATCCATTAAATAGAAAAGGTAAACCATTAATTTAGAGATCCATCAAATGAAAATCATTATTGCCTATAATTATAGATATATAGGCAATGGGGAATGCCTATATATCTATAGTTATGAAAACTTATTTCAAGGTGATGATTATACTTCTTTCAAGGTGTGGATGTACATTGCTTATCTTTTGTAGTATGGTCTAATATATAATGGAATGAACTTATCATGTTTTATTTTAATTTATGTGTTTTATCCCATAGGAGGAATAATTATGAAATTATGAAAAAATTAATCATTTATCTTTTATTTAACCACCTTTTTAAAATTTACTAATGTTTACTAAAATTATGTAGATCTTATATTCATGCATCTTCCATATGAACTATGTCTAGTAGTCTAGCTTACATTTTTCCATCCTCTTCCCTGTACTATTGCATAAATTGATATTTTGGAAATTTGAGAGTGATGGGGAAGATATGGTTATTTACATACATTAATAAAAAAAGGTGAATCTTCTAGAGTTTGATTATGTTTGGTTCTATCTACCCATAATGCATATTTTAGCAAATTGTGTCATTCTCTTGGTTTTTATTATATTGATTTATATATGGCATCAATCAAATTATTGTTGGTAGATTCAACAAATCCATTTCATCAAGGATAATAATTTTAATATAATTCAATAGAAATTTTATTATTATAGGCCCACTTATTAAATTATATAGATTAAAAAGTATGACCATTATCACAAACTAAATATACTAGAGTTCCAAACCTGATCAAAAAAAATTCCTTAAAGAATTTAATCATTAATTATGATCTATGATTCATTTTTGCAACATGTTCAATCTATTTTGTGTAGTAGTCTATAGTTTTTAATATGAATTTGTGTCCAATTGAATAATTAGGATTAATAACTCCTATAAAATCTATCCTCCATTATGCAAAAGGATATTAATAAATCATGGGTTATAGTGGCATGGTAGCATGGATTTATATCTTCTAGAATCCTTGGAATTATAATATTTTGTGATGTATTATTCCTTGAATGATGTACATCATCTATTTTTAGTGAAAATTATCAACAATGTCCATAGCTTATTCTATGGAAACACATCTCAAATATATTCCCTCATAATTGTTTTGATAAATTGCCCCTTTCTTGATCATATAGTATGTTGATTTGAGTCAGAGTGCTCATATATTTTATATTTAATTCAAGAGAGCATGTACCTATAAGTAGTGAATGATCTAGGCATCCAATCACCTCTAGCTACCTAGGATTGGTGAATTTCCTCAATGGAGATGTATGGGTTAGTCTCTACAATCAGATGAATAATATCTTGGCCTCATATCATTTTAGTAAGCCTAATTTCTAAGTTAAACTCTTGAAATTTGTTAATCCATTTCCTCTTTGTTCCCATAATTCATTTTGTCCAAGTGTAAGCTTAAAATTTTGGTCTAGGATAATGGCATATGTCTTATTGTAAAAAAAAATAGTGCCTAAATTTATTCACTATAAACAAATAATAAATATGTTTATAAATCATAGAATATTTCAACCCTAAGATTTTATTTATCTTCAACCCTTTGATTAAGAACAACTAGTATAGTATGTTCTAATGTGAATGAATATAAGAAGAAACACTTGTTGAAATCTAGGCTAATTAGAATTAGGGCTTACACAATTGCACTTTTGACATATTATAAATATTTATTTGACTTTTTTGTCCACTCCACCTTTGCACCACATTTCAGCATAACATCAAATGGTTTCAAAATCTTTACAAATCTCAAAATAAATTTTTGAACAAAAATTATCTTACCAAAAAAGGACTTGAGTTCTTTTTTGATGTTAGGATATGGAATTCTTGAAATAGCTTGAATTTTATTAGTCTCAATTCAAATACCTTCCTTAGTGATAATGTGGCCCAATAACTTACCTTTTATGACTCTAAATATACTATTTAATAGGTTTAATGATATTTCATACCTTCTACATCTATAAAATACTATCTAAAAGTATGTAACATGATCCACTCTATCTTTAGAAAAGATAGTCATATCATCCATGTAAATAATGATGTGCTTACCAATGAATCTTTGAAAAGAGAAACCCATGGGAAATTAGAAGGTAAAAGTTAAATTAATTAGTTTAAAATGGATTCTCTTATATGAATTTTTTTCCATTTAGTAGTGAAAGTAGTTTTTAAATGATCATCATTTTCTACTAGGACCTAAGTATAGCTCGAGAATCTATCTAGAAAAGACATTATTTTTGGCCCACTAACTATCTAAATTACTTAATATAGGGAAGATAAAGGATAATTATCCATTTATAAATCTCATTTAAGGTTCCTAAAATATGCATAGTTTGATTTCATCTTTTTTATTTCATATAGGAACTATATTGGTCACCCAAGTAGAATTTTTAATAGGAATATAATTTTAACATCCAATAATTTATGGACTTGTTTTTGAATGAGAGGATCTATAATGGGGTTGAATGATATTTGTCTCTACCTAAAAGGTTTTTGTTAATTTTTTAGTGGTATTTTATGTGTGATAACTCTAAGATCAAAACATTTTAGGTTTTTATAATTCCAAGCAATCATATCCTTATATTTAGCCAGTAATTCTTTCAATGTATATTTTTCTTGTTTGGTATAACTCAATCCAATATTAACTAGTTGGGGATGTTCATCTATTCCTAGATTTTCCTTAAAATTTTTGGATTAGTTGGTAATAGATTATTTATGTTTTCCATCTTAAAAACCCATGTGAAATACGTATTCTAAGGAGACCACCTTTGGGTATCCTATTCTCCTTCAATTGGAGGATACCATCATCTTCTTTTTCCCCTTTGTTCATTGGGTCAAAAACCATTTCATCAATGATTTATGATTTAAAGGCACAAAAATTTCCCATAAAATATATGATTTATTGGTCATCATCAAATACCTAAAATTTGTCAAAATTGTCCAGGATTGAAAGACATGTCACTAGCTCTATAGAAAATTTTGACATTATGGACTCTTTAAGTGGGTCTAGGTTTTCTATAGAAGTAACTAAATAATCTAATGTCTAGTTCTGTTATCTTGGGATTGATTTTATATTTAAATCTTAAAATTATTTGATTAGGTCACAAGATTTATACTTATAATTCTATATATATATATGACATCTTGCACTGATATCTATTCCTTGGTTTAAAAATAACTCTAAATCTTCAAGAATTAGAAGTCATTTGACATTATGTTTTAGTGTGAATTCGAGCCTTAAGATCAAGGCTTCATATTCTACTCTATTTTTAATGCATGGAAATTTTAATATGAAAGAATCAAGGTATTTCCTCTCATTAGGCTCAATCAAAATTATAACTACACCTAATCATTGTTTAGATCAAGCACCATCAAAATATAAGGTCCATAATTATGAAGGGCCTTGAAATTCTTATTCATTATTCTAAAGTTTAGTCATGAAGGTGTAAACCCATACATGCATTGAATAAAAATTAATTATTTCTTTTTTAGCATTGTATTCTATGATTAAATTTTTCATTTTTTATTCTCTATCATCTATAATTTGATTTTCTACTCCTTTCTAAGGCAACCACATGTGTGAAAAGTCAATGTCCATGTATCCATTTAGTATTTTTTACTAGTCATGGATTAAGACTAAACCATAACCCTCATTAATTTCAAATATAAGGGTGCCAATGTATTATTGATCATGTGGATTTGAATCAAGTTTAATGTGGACATTCAATAATTCCCCAATAACTAGGATTGTAGACTTGTCTAGTTTTAACACCATTCTTTTGGATTTATCTTGAATCAACCCTAGATTCATGCATATTATAGTGGGAATTATATTAGCTGAAACACCTGATTTAACTCATAAATTATGTACATTTTTTCATAAATTGAAATAGTTAACAAGAAATGTGGGACCTCAAGTTTATCTTTATATACAACAATGTTTGTATATACAACCCGTATTTTATCATTAGATGGCTTACTAGTCAAAGCCTTGGGGAAAAATTATCTTTATTCTATAATTAGAACTAGTTCATGAAAGGTAATGTTTGACCTAATTTTATTCATGTCTTTAACTATGTTATATCAATTCTTATTATGTGGATGAGCATATTGTTACTGATCATTTACTTTATGAAGAGGTAGATTATTATTATTATCATTCAGATTTGAAAGAGTGATTATGTTGTTGTTTGGAGGTGATTAAGTCATTACAATTTATTGATTATTATTTCTAAGATAAGAGGTATTTCTTTGGAATTGTTTAAAATCTTGAACCTTAGTTGTGTTTTCTTCTAGTTCATTATCATTCTCAATAGGGAGTTAGAAGTCATATGTTTCAAATGCCATTGCAGTTCTATAGGTGCCTAAGACACTAGACATGGAAAAAATAGGTTAATTTCTAAAAATATCATACATTTCTATCTCTTTCCAAAATATTTCAAAGGTAGTATATAATTCTCTAAAATCTAATTCATCATGTTGTGTGGTATTATGGGCTCTACACTAGTTAGGGAAGGTTGCCTTGTAAATGTTGATCTCATGTAGTTTATTTGGATATGGATCTAAATTATTGTATAACTTATGGAATGATCTATTATACCTCTATAATGTAAAATTCTTATTGGTTGTTTCCAATACAATTTTATCTAAGTATTTTTTCATGCCTATAAGCTCAATGCTAAGTTTCTACACCATGTATTGAATGACATCTAGTTTAGCTTTGGTGGGTTCAAAATTTGTTCTTTAAGTGTTATAAGCATTAATTATGAATAAATATTTATTTTTATTTAGATGATTATACACATTTCTATGATTATTTAGAAATCTTATATTCTAGTTTGCTACAACATGTGATGAAGGTAACTAAGAGAAGACCTAATTTTGGTTATTGACCATGACATTCTAATTGATGCTTGGAATAGGATTCCAAGCCAATGAATTTGGATTAATGTTTTTTATGGCCAAATATTATAATTTATAATTCAAATATCAATTAACATTAATGGCTTTTACATAAGAATCTAAAAATTTATTTATATTCTAGAATCTATGTAGGAATATTATAGTTATATAATCTAAGGAATTTTTATGTCTCAAGGGATAATGTAGCAGTATGTCCATATTAATCATCCACATGACTATACATATTTTGAAATCTCATATTGAAATCTCTAATTGGTTCATTGGATTTCATTTTCATAATAGAAAAGTGTTGGTATACTACACTAGGGTTAGTGACCTACCCAAATTATGCAATGAATGTTTCATGACACATGTTCCATGATTTAATTAAATTGTTTATAAAATTAAATATCTATTCATAAGTAACATATTTTAGGGTTAAAGGGAATAATCTCCATGAAATATCCTCATGCATTGCATTCAGTAAACCTAGATAAGTTTTGAAGGCTTTCATATGTTCTTATGCATTTTGTCCCCTAGATGTGGAGAATGAAGGGAGATACTTCTCTATATTCTTGGGTAAGTCATAGACTACACCAAATATGATGATGAGAAAATTAGCTAAATAATACATAGTAAAACATTTAGGTTGGTTCCATTGGGTTGGTGAATTTGGTTGAGTGACATCTTTCATAAGGTCCTATCTATCTTATCTAGGTCTTTGATAAACCTACAAAGGTGATAGTAATAAAATACTAGAATCATGATTTGACATTATTAATCTTACTATCAAATCTAGTATATAAAAATTGAGTGAATTTTAAAATGATTCAAATAATTAGGACCTCCTTCTAGTTCTAGATAAAATTTGTTGATGTGGATTTTATGCACACCAATGGTTTTTATGTGAAGGTCCCTAACATTTTAGGATTGGTGAAAGATTTAGTCCAAGGCACGATTTTTGGGTATCAATTTTGTAAATAACCATTTATTTGAATAGTGGTGATTATAATTCATATATAACTCAGATGGTGCAAATATGATGAATTTATAATTCTCAATTTAAATTATTTTTGAGGTGGGTGGATGGATCTAAACTAAGTTGAACATGATAAAAAGGATTTTAAAAAATGGAAAGGGTAAGGAAATAAATAAGAGGTTCATATTATATTATAGGATATTAAAACCTTACAAGATAACTTACTATCCTAGGCCAAGAAAATGTCATGAACTAATCTTTATTTTGGACCAGATGAAAGCACAAAGCATAGACAAACATAGTGAGGAGTCTAATCAATTTATTTTGGAATGATCTAATTAATATAATAAATGATGTTTTTAGTACCTTATTATTATGCATATCTAATTTCACTAATAAATTACAAATATGATCTATATCTAAACTCTTACAAGACTGACAAAACATTTAATACTATCTCTATAGATAACATACACTTAACCAATTATAAATTTATCAACTTAATAGAAATTTCCCAATGAAACAAAGATAATTGGAAGATAAAGCAAAAACTCACAAAATTATTGTAGAAAATTTTCTTATTTTCATTAATTTCTAAAATCCTCTTTTCTTTACAATAGATAAAAGGCATGCATATATATTATTAGACATGATCAACCCATTCTCAAATCTTTTCTAGATTTTCCATGTTTAAAATAAGACTAACTCTTAAAATAATCATGTAAAATATACATGTTTCACAATTCATATAAATAAAGGTATTAATTTATCTCTTTTATTCATCTATAAATATATAAATAACTTGGTTAAAAATGGACGCAAGTAGTTAATTCACTAAATATGGGTAGAACTGTTAGTTAAGACTATCCTCAAACTAGAATGAACTATAATTGAAAATAATCAATTAGAAATACCAAGAACATGAGACACTAATGTTTAGCCTATTAGAGACATCCTTATATATATATATATATATATATATATATATATATATATATATATATATATATATATATATATATATTGACTAAAGTTCTTGGAGGTGTTAATTTAATAGTAACTACAATTTGTCCTGGTTGACCATGTGAAGGAATGGTAATAGAAGGTAGGGTCATCATTATAGGCCATGTAGGAGTATAGACAATAGTATACTTAGGAGAATAAGTCATGGTCATTAAAAATAGAGATCCTAAATATGAATCTCTCGTATGAGTGGATAATGGACCTTTCTTTTATATATTTACATATTTAGTCATACATGTTTTAAAGTCTAGTTAAATAGATTCAAATATGATGATATGAAGCTTAAACAAAACTGGGATCTTCTTCACTAATTTCCTATATAATTCCATTGAGGAAATAAAATAGGTACTTAGATATTTTAACTGATCTACCTTTTCCCTAGAAAAAAGTGATCAACTGAAATACTTGGTTACCACTTCAAAAAATTGTGCTTTCAACCTCTATTTTGAAGCTATTGGTAGTAGTCTACACAAGCTATCAAAAAATGGTTCAGTTTATATTTACCTTAATGACATGTATAGGCCATTAATGTGCAATCTCATATAATATGTATGGAATTATTTTATTTATATTTCAATTACTCAACCAATTCTTGCATCTTTTTATGTCATTCCTTTAACTAACTTCTCTTACTAGCCACATAATTTTGAGTTAAAATAATATCTAGAAGTTACAAAAAATTGAGATGTTGATAGTAATTTTTCCTTAATTCCTTTTCCATAAAATTAAAATTGGCATCCAAGTTCATATATTTATAAAAATTTACCACATTGTTATACTATGGCTGTGATTCTCTACTTGACTATCAGATCGAGCATACTATGTTATAGAGGGTTTTGGATGGACTGTGTATATTATCAACTCTATCCTTTGGAGGTTATATTATTCCTTATGCCTCTAGTTTGTTTTAGTCTATTGGAGACAAAAAATCATCTTATTCAATACTCCTATTATCATACACCATGGAAATAGGGTATTCATGGATGTCATTTTATCCCCATGTCTAGTTTTCCTTTTCTTTGTTAATGAGAAGAGTTCTTCTCTCAAAAACTCTATGGGATTCCCTCCAATTACCATTATCCTTCACCTCACTCTTTTTATTTTGTTTTAAGTCTCATCAAACTCTATGGTCAACCTAGTATCCTTAGTGATCACCAAATATTAACTAACTGATTTTATTATTTGTATTTTCTATATCCATGTGGGAGTCAATAACAAGTCTTGGAGAGAGGTCTAAGAGGTGTGTGGAAAGTCTTTTGGGGTGGAGTCATGAGAGTGGAGGGATATGGAGGAATTTATGGAGGTGGAATGAGGATGAAAGAATATTTTGAATAGGAATGAGGAGGTGGATAATTAATGAAAATGTGGGATGAACAACCTCTCTTTTGAGATCATGGTCTATAGAGGGGTTTTAAAGACATTTAGTGAGGTCAAGAGACTCATAAACTAAGATAATTATTTAATATAGTGGGATTTCATGTGTAAGAGATGCACCCAATTAGTTAAGGATATGGTACTATAGGAGATGTGTGCTAGAAATTGATTAGGATATTAGATCTTCAAAATGTGGATTGGTGATTGAAGTGTCTAAATTAGGTGTGGAAATAATTGACTATGTAATGGCAGCTTAGGTTAGACTGTTCATAAATTGATCAATAGATGTATGTAGAAAATTCATGGAATTAGTGGTAGGGAAAATGTTATTCAAAAAAAAAAATTAATATATGTCATACTAATTGAATGCATAGAAGTTTTTCCAATTGGAAAGACTACTACTAAAATGGGGGAAATGGTAACCTATACCAAGCCCTATGGAGAATCTAATGAAGTGACCATAGGTTGGACAAGTGAATTAATTTATGTGACCATCATAGTGATGATTTTCATACTTGCTTATTTTTTTAATTCAATTTTTCTTGTCCTATAACTTAATAATGATGAGGATTTGGACTTGGCTTATCAAAATGTCTCTGTAAAAGCACCTTCTAAAAGATATCTAATAATTTTTATACCTCTAGATTCCCTCCTTATCTTGAAAAGACCATCTTATTATTTGGTAGGCTCATCTAAAGTATCCTCTATATTCTCTTGTTGTGTGATAAAAAGGGTTTATAGTGAGGTGAGAAGAGACCTTCTTACATATGTTATTACTTAAGGGGTTGTTGTCACCTATAATGGAGGGGAAAAGGGATATTACTTATGAATAGATTATAAGGTGGAAATACTATTGTGACCACTGGAGTAAGTGTAATTTTGAAAATTTTTAGTAGGGATTCCCATACATCTGGAGTCTATTGATTCATCTCCTTTAGATTTGGTACATTTTTTATAATTATTACCCTCAACTTCTCATCAGTATCTTGTTTTGTTTCTTCCTCTACTTGAAGTTGTCTAATTTATTCATTTTTTCTCTTATTTTATTCTAATTACATCATCTCTTTATATATATGAATCATATTGGATCATATGATTAATCCTCATACCCATATGTTCCTTTCTCATTCTTGTATAAATTTCAAAATTATACTTAGGATTGAAAAATATTAGGTCATGCTCATACTCTTGATGATCATAATCCTACCTAAATTTCCTGTGGAACTTGTCTATTTATTATTTAATTACTTTATTTGGATCCCAATATCTTAACTTAGTTATTTCAAACATAAATGAACCTATATGTTTTGAATTTTATACCAATAGCTCCCATTTTTGAAATTTTTACCTCCCAATGTTGAGGGGTGTCTTATGATATTTAGCTAATTTGTCCCTTCTCTAATTTTCATCCACATTTTTAGATAATTGATATGATACTTTTTTCTTGGCTAATTTGACTGATATAAGTCTTGGTATTAATAAGGGATCTACCAATGTACCCTTGACTCTAATGATAGTGTGATCTGGTTAGAACCAATACTCAATTATATGATTAATATATTTTTCTAATTAGACAACCTAGGCATTAGTTTCCCTTTTATTTCTCTATAAACCATTAGATATAATATGTATGTTATTATTTTCATATAATCCATTTATTTATGTACATAAATATGGTTAAAGTCACCATAAATCAATTTTTTCCTCTTTAGATCCCAAAGAAGAATGTTGGTTGGGGTGATAGTTCCACAGATAACATCTATCAAGTATGAAATCACATATAGTTTGTCATCTACTTGGTCATGCATATAGTCTCTTTGGGCCTTGCCTTCCAAAAGTATGGATAACAATGGGACCCAAACCTCATCTACATGAGTGATAGACAAATATACTTGTATTTTTTTTAATAAATTCATAATAATTCTAAAAAAACTATTGAATTGGTAAATAGGTACCTTCTTCTTCATGGAAAACTTGTTAGGGTTTTGGCCTCATCCAAATAGGGTGATTTTGGTGTTATTGTCTTTGAACCAGTTATTGATTGTTGTCTAATGTATGGGATATTTGACTGTGGTAGTGAATATAATTTTTCAAACACTAAGATAGATACATATACTATAGGTTTTACACTATCTTTTCTTGTGAAAGACATCTCTAGTGCATGTGCATATTGTAAGCAAATTAAACACTAGGTCAATGTAAGAGGATACCTCTAGTTTCATCACTAGTTTATTGAGTTAGACTACTCTGATTGTTATTAGTTCATTTATGTAATAGCTTTGGTCTAGGGATAATTGATCTTCATCCTTATAAGTTCAAATGACCTTGACCTCTACATAAATTTTTAAATAATGTTTGAAAGCTCCAAGTAAAGCAGTTTTGTCAAATTTGATATCTTTAAATTATATGTGGTGCCAAAGTAGAATATTAAAGAAGAAAGTTCCTAGTTTTCAACCTCTAGTTTTGTATGATTCAATCTCTATGTTAAAATTTATAATTTAGGGTTTTAAGTTTATATAGAGTGGTGGATAATAGTCTATATTTTTTAAAATTGGAAACTATAATTTGATTTAACCTAATAATGTAACATATAATCCATTCAATTGTCTTATGAATTCATTTCTTGAATCCTCCATGATTGAGAATTAATATCAAATTAGTGGTTATTATCATCCATCAATCAAATTTTATTTTGATTTTATGATGTCATCATTCATGAGTTTACTTGACACATGGTGCTTCATCATTGTCTTTAACTACTTATTCACCTATTTTAGCTTTTAGTATAGTTTGGATCTTTTATAGTTGTCACTATTACATCAATTCATGACATTTTATCCTTATTAATTTGTAGATAACGATGTCACTATAAGATGCATGGAATACATTATATTAGTCATTATATTTATCACCTGTCACTATGTATTTGGGTTTATCAATAAATAAAGTGGTGAGGTGATGGAATGTGGTTATTGAGTTTATATCATAACCATGAGTATGATCAAATTATGGCACATGGTAGATGATTGTCCAAAAAATGCTACATGAAACTATGTCATTGATTCAATTAATCTACATTTCATATTTTTATATATCAGCTTCTATGAGATTAGATGTTGACATGTGGCATAATATCACTTATTCCAATGGTCATAATATCTTATTATTTTTAATTTTATCCTGAGAGATGTGATGCATCAATATGGGGGCATGTGGCATGATCTATCTCAATCATTTAGTCATGATATTTCATTAAAAAAATGTTAAATACTTGAGATCAAACAAGATTCAGACACTTGGCACAATCTCATTCAGTTAGTTGATCACATGAGTGTAGGAATTATTACATTGAGTTATCTTTTAGATGTAATGAAGTCATCACACATGGTACGATCTTGTTTAGTCAAGATACCCAAATATTAATAATATGAATATTCATCAGTATTCTATGAAACATCAATTAATAAATGATAAATTTTTAATAGTATGTTGAGTTATACAGTTCAAAGATGATAAATTTGATAAGTAACGATTAGGTTAGTTAGTCAAATAAAATGAAATAAAAACTAAAATCAAATTAATATCTTGATTTAAACCTAAAATTCATAGAATAAAAAGAGAATATAATTAGTTAAACTTCAGTATGAAATTATTTTAGGGTTAATTAATTTTTTTAAAATGGGGCATGTTATTGACAATAATCACCTCAAAATTAAGCCACACCAAGAGAATGCGAAACATAAAGTGATAAGTGGGGAAACATAATCAATAGAAGAAACCCCCACATGCATTAAGAATAAATACTTACATCCACATTTTATAAAATAATAATCTTCATGAATATAAGATAAGAGAGAAGAAAATAATAAATAATAATGGCATTCAAGTGAAAAAAATATTTCAAGTTGTTCTAGTGTAGAATGAGAAAAGAGAGAGCTATTTAAATAGAGTTAGTGACCCAAAAGGAGTTACTAATAAACTTCATCATAGTCTTACACAACTTATTAGTGTGTATCTAATGTCAATAATCCTTATAAAATGAGGGGAAAGTGTGTGATAAGTGTGTAAAGAGTTACATGTGATATGTAACTCCAATATTCCCTTAAAAAAAGACAAAAGGGATGTGAGACCTCATAAAATCTAGATTTATGTAAAATAAAATCACATAATAACAAATTCTACACACACCTAAATAAACTTAAGATAAAATTATTAACCCAAATAAAGACTAATCGCCAATAGTTTATAGATATTTCTTACCTCCCTTGCATTACATTTTTAAAAAATATTTATATCAAGGATTTAAGGATTTAATAATAGAAATAAAAAATATATGTGTTCTAACTTCTTTTTTGTTTTTTTCACATGCTATAATTTTTTTTTGTTGCCTTAAATCTGGAAGTCAAGTGAACATCACAAACTTGAAATTTAATAAATGATGATCATTTTAACTTCAAATTTAAACCTACCAAAACTTGTTATAAATTTAGTTCTGATCATACTAATGATTATTTCATGGTTATTTCAATTATTTTTGTTGGGTAAATATTATATTAAATACCTAAATCATTTTTTTCAAGTAAAATATTTATATTTTGCTTATGATATAATTCTTTTGCATGTTTTTGTAAGGCATCAATATTATTTTAAGGTTTCTTTCCATATACATTTAAACCACATATTTATAAGTTGTTGGTTCTATTATTTTTTCCATGCATTGATTTGTGATTGATTAGAAAAACATGATTAAAAAAGGAAAATATAATTTATTGGTGATTATTTTCATTTCATATTTTTTTATTGGTGTCTTTTTTATTAATAAACTAAGTTCTAATATTTTAGCCATTAATTATTTATAATATTCATTTAGTTAAATTTACAATTTTGGCTCTCAATTAAAATATCAAAAAAATGGCCTTGGATTTACATTTATTAATTAATTATTTTTCAATATATTTTTTATTGTGGCCTTTAAATAGACATTGGGTTTAGTGATCTAAAAAATGAATCAAGACAACTAGATAAGGGTAATGGTTTATTTTTAAAAACTTATAATTGTTCTAAAAAAATCAACACATAATAAATGATAGTTTTTTAAGGCCTTTAGAGCTTAGACACGCTACTTTATCTTTTTATCATATTTTTGGCAAACACATTTTTATAGAAAGGTATTATAATATAAAAGTTAAGAATATTCAAAAAAATTGACACTAATAAGTTGGCCCAACTCAATTGGGTATTATCAATATTGCTTATTCTAATGGATATCTTATACTTAGGATTTATCATATTTGCATGTTAATGCATATTGAAAGAATATTATTAGTTTTGATTTGCTTTAAATAAAATAGGTTTTTGCATAGCTATGTTGTTAGAACATTTGATGACTAAGTGAACTATTTTATAACCTTAGTAAATTTTGGTGTAATTAAATAATAATCATTTATTATTTACTAACATGAGGTGAAAACCTCATGCAAATAAATAATAAAACATAATTTTTTTATTATTTACTATTTTTTTCAAATTATTCTTGGGAATGGGTGGACCCATTGGTTACAACGGTCACCTCCCCTTAACCCTATTATAAATAGGGTTTACCCCTATTGTTATGTACACATTCTTGAATACTTGATAAACTTGATGTGTTTGATATTTATGTGTGTAAAATATTCTACAATGGCTTTGTGAAGACGAGCTGAGAGGAAGTGAGATTGAAGAAGGCTATGTATTGAGTTGATAGTTTATCAAATAAATGAATAATCACTTTGTGGGTTTTCTTACCTCTTGGAGGTTTTTCCATGTTAAATCATTTTGTACATTGATTTGGTTATTATTTTTCAAGCCTAGTTTATCCTAGTGTGGCCAATATATTTTTTATTGTGGCCTTTAAATAGATATTTATATCTTGAAATTTATTAAAGTAGGCCTCCATTGTTGACAAGGAAAAAAAATCTCCCTCCTATGGCCACACTAGGATATTTCAATTATTTTTCAAGCCTAGTTTATCCTAGTGTGTCCATAGGAGGGAGATTTTTTTTCCTTATCAACAATGGAGGCCTACTTTAATAAATTTCAAGATATAAATATCCATTATGGCCTCTCAAGACCTATTAAAGTAACAATATTTTTTTGGCAATCATGAAAACCATCCAAATATATTAATGGCATAGTTTTAAATCCATGTATAGCCTCGGTGGATGAATAAACTCAAAAAATATTTAAGCATGCTTCTAGTCTTTGTTTTTATGATTTAAAGTTGTTTTTTCAGTCATTTTTTACTCACAAATCCCATGTCAAACCATTTGAATCAATCATAGGATTCATTCTATTTTTTTCCATGCTACATCCTAGGTAATTGGAAATGTTGAATTCTTCATCAAAATTTCAATTTTGAAGTTTTAAACTACATTGGGGCAAGATTTGAGGAAGGTTGTCAAAGTTTCAAAGTCCCTGGTGGCCTATATAATTTAATGTGAGCCCATTTGATTCTACAGGTGTGTCATTACCAGCTATAGGTATGAAGTTATATGTTATATAGTATGAACACTTATTTAAAATATAATTATTTTATTAAATCCTCAATATTTTCATGCAAGCCAACCCCATGTCCTACTTTGGGATATTACTTTTTGCTTAACATTAATTTTTATTTTTTTAAACTTAACTGCATGTTATATATATTTATTTAAAAAATCACATAAAAATGTTTCAATATTATGTTGTGCATATAAATCATGAACTAGTCTCCTAGAAGGGTCGATGGCTCTTATTTTGCTAAAACCTTGTAAAGAAGAAACCTAGTGTTCAAATCCCACTAGATTTTTTTTGGTTAAGTCAATTTTTATTTATTTTAGGTTAATTAATTTTAATTTATTTTTTATTTTGTACATAAACATCACACATACATACCTTTCTCTAGTGTCATTTTTTTATGGCACTTGAACTATACTATTATTTATCAACTATGGTCATGTGACCAATCAGCTTATATATGGTTAGGTATTACAAATGATTTGTTGTGGTCCTTTTATTAAGGTAAAACTTTTTAATATATTTTTGACATCATTTTTAATAATTATTCTTATAATAATGTATTTTTATGACACTTGTGACACCTTATTTTATTACAAAATTTTCACATTGTTTAGCATTAATTTGAATAATTATTATTTATTCACACTAAATTTATTTTACTATCAAATAAAGTTTATAAACACTTCAAAAAAAAATTAAAAGCTTTATCAAGTGTTATAGTGTCATTATTAAAGGAAAAAATAGCTTTGCTTAATTTTGTGTTAGATAAATCTCAAATGTTTAATGTATTTAACAATAATATCTAAAAAACTCACATTAAAGTGGAATTTATGGCTCAAAATAATTGGAACATTATTTTTGAGACATGAAAACACCTATTAGGAAGACATGTTACATGTGAGCTTTCAAATGTGTTTCAATAAAAATCACAAGAAGCTATGTTGATTATCTTATAGACTATTAAGGATGAATTCCTACTCCATATCGGTAATCAAGAGTCTCCTAACTATGCTTGTAAATTCATTAAGTATATGCATGAGGGCACTCGTATCTATAAGATAATTAAGTTAGTTCTTAGAATTTCTTATTACACCCATAAAAGGTGATGAAAATATTGTTAACTTTATTTCTAAAATTAAGAATATTAAATCTCAGTTAGATGGTGGAAAATATAATTTAAATCAATATAAATTGTTATGTTTTATAATTTAGTTAAATATTCATGAAAAAATTGTAATTTTACTTCAATTTTGAATTCAAAGTACCAAACTAAGAAAGATATCATTGAATTCACTACACTATCAACACTTTTAATTCAATAAAATAAAGTGATGCCTAACTTTAATTCTAAAGATAATGAAACTCATGAAATTTTAATTCTCAATCTTAGTTTTGAGAACAATACAAACTAAAAATTTAATAATAATTTTACTAATGGCAAAAATGAGAACAATAAATCTAGAAAGAAGAATCATAAAGTTAAGTTTAATGGAAATTATAATTTGTGTGGTAAATTTGGTTATAGAAAAGAAATTTTTTATAAAAAAAAATATAGAGTTAATAATAAAACCTCTAAAAATAATGAAGGGAATAAATTTAATCAAAACCATCATAAAAACCAACACCATAATCAGAACAATGATCAGGAACATAACTCTAATTTTATTACCTTATATGCTATCTTATTTGCTTCTAATAAAAATTAATAGATTTTAGATAGTTATGCATCACATCATATGATTTTTTTATCTCATATTTTATCTGATACTATATATATTTCTAAAAAACTTTACTTGGGAGATAATTTATTTTTTGGAAGTAAATACATAAGGAAAGGCAAAATTTATAAATGTTATTATTAATGATGGTTTCTATGAACCTAAACCTAAGAAAAATTTATCTTATTCTCAAAGTATGAATTATCTTCTTAAATATAACTAATCCATTATAAATCAATCTAGTTCTCTGATGGGTAAAGGTGTTTAAAAGAATTGTTTATACAATTTTTCTACTTCTTATGCATGATGTCTTTCATCACATAATTAAAATGAATTTAAATTATGGTATAAAAGATTATAAAATGTTAATTTTATAATTTTACATGATATTTATTCTCATAATCTTGTTATTGATCTTCTTTCTATCTCCTCTCATCATGAAACTTGTGAAGGCTTCTTACATTGTAAGCAACACACTAATCCCTTTCACAAGAATCATGGTGTGAATTCCTCACATCCTCTAAAATTAATTTATAGTGATGTTGTATTACCCATTGAATTTATATCTCTTAATGGTTATTTTTATTATTTTACATTTATTAATGATCATATTAGAATGATTTGGTCATATTTCATTTAAAGTAAATTTGAAGTGTTGTATAAATTCAAAGAATTTAAAGTTGTTGAAAATACTTCTAAATTTTATATTAAGAGATTAAGATCAGATAATGGTGGTGAATATATTAGTAATGAATTTTATTATTCTTTAATTATTTTTGGTATTTAAATTGAATCAACAACTTCCTATTCCCCACAATAAAATGGTATTGTTGAAATAAAAAACTGCACCATTACACAAATGTCTAGAATAGTGTTGCATTCTAAAAATATTACTAAGTTCCTATGGTCCAAAGCCATGAATTTTATTATTCATATTAAAAATAGAGTCCATAATAAATATTTTCATCTTTATACTTATTTATAAATGTGGTCTAAAAATATGTCCAATGTGGTTCAACTTAAGATCTTTAGTAGTCCTGCTTCTATCTTTATTCCTAAAATAAAAAGAAAGAACCTTGATCCTACCTCACATTATTATATTTTCATATGTATTAGATATTTAAAAAAATTAAGTGTGTATGATCTGTCTAAAATAAAAATCATTGAGAATATGAATTTTCTTATTCTCTAAAAATCTTTTTGTGATCCCTTTGTAGAACCCCCTCCATGATCTTCTTTTGATGAACATAACTCTCATATTTCTCCTTATGAATAAATAGATGCCATCAAGTAAGTTGATATATATTTGGATAAATTTAATTCAAAGGAACCCCATAAATTTCATATTCAATAAAAAATATCTAAATGGGTAGGATCCCTAATAAAGTTTTTTAGTCTTGATAATATTAATAAATTAACTAGAAGTCAACATTATTATCTTACTTTAATGATTATGTATGAATTTGAACCTTGATATTTTGAGAAAGACATTTACTATGATAGATGGAAATTTTCTATGTAATCTTATTATAGTTTCTTAATTAAAAATCATATTTGGGATCTTGTCCCACCTATGCCTAAAAGGTATATTATTGGTTGTAGGTGGATTTATAAAATTTTATATAATTCAATTAGAAAATTTGATAAATTTAAATCAACATTAGTTCCTTTTGGTTTTACTCAAAAAACTAAGATTGACTATTTTAAAAAATTTGCTCCTATAAAAAAATGAGTATTGTTAGATTAATTATTGCTCTTACATCATAAAATGGTTGGCTTATACACCAAATAAATGATAAAAATGCATTCCTAAATGGTGATTTAGAATAGGAAATATATATGACTCATCCTAAAGGTTTTACTAACCCTAATAAATAACATTATGTGTGTAATTTAAGTAAATCACTATATAGTTTAAAACAAGCTCTCAAGCTTGGTATTTTAGAATTATTAGTTATTCTAAAGAACTAGGTTTCTCTAATTGTTAATATGATAATGATCTTTTTGTTAAAGTTGAAAATATTCATTCAATATTAATTATATTATATATTGATGTTCTTCTAATTATCGATGATTTAATTAGTTTAATTAATAAATATAAGGATAAACTAAGTCAAATGTTTGTAATGATTTATTTAGGCACATAATCTTATTGTTAAGTTGAATATGCTTGATTTTAATTCTACATTTACTCCTATTGAATTTGGTGTTAAACTTGATCCAAAACATACATGTGAAAAATTTAACCCTACTTCGTATAAATAGCTTGTTGGTAGTTTTATTTATTTAACCATTACTAGGATAGATATTTCATATATTTATATAAAATTCATATTTAGAACATTGGAAATTAAAAAAGACAATACTCTTTTATATCAAAGGAACTATAAATTTTTGTTTATTTTATTATTTCATTGATAATACTAATTTATATGGTTATTATGATGTTGACCATGCTGGTGATAATATAGATCATAAATATAATTTTGGATATGTGTTTAAGTTTGGTGCATGTGTTATCACTTAGATTAGTAAAAAGTAACCTATTATTTTTATCTCTTCTATAGAAGTGAATTACAGAAGTTCTATGTAAGTTTTTTTTTTTAAAAATATGTAGCTATAAAATTTATTAGGATAAATTCATTTGGATGTTTCTCATAATACCACCCTTCATTGTAATAGCCAAATTTTTATATCTCTAGTAAACAATATAGTGCAACATCAACAAAATAAACATATAGAATTTCATGTGCATTTTATCAGATAAAAATTCCTCAATGGTGATATTGATTTGTAGTTTTGTCCTATAGATGAATAAGTGGTATATATCTTCACAAATTCACTTGGTGCTACCAAGTTTTTTAGTTTCATGCAATATTGGACCTCTTTGAGTTACCATTGGGAGGGAGTGTGCATGATAATGTCACTTTATAATGGCCATGTGTTCCTTCTTCTTCTATATACTTGTTTTCATTATAAAATCATTTTAATAAGTCACCTTATATGATCTTGGTAAATTTCATAGATTAATAGTTTATATTGTACCCAATACATAAAATCATACTTTTTAATAGATGTCATTATGTTATAAAAGGCTCTAAATATGCTTGGTTGATTATTCATGAGAAACTGTTAGATGTAATCTCATGATCATACTAGCCTAGACTTACTTTTCAAAAAGTAGTTTATGGATTATAATTCCCTTTGTTTCAAAACATAATGTTTGACATGATTAAGGTTTTTAAATCCTTCAAATTCATACATAGTATAATTCCTTTATTAAGGTGACTATGATTTTTTATCCCCACTTACCATTAAGGGGGATGTTATAAAATTTAATGACTAAGTGGGCTATTTCAAACCATTAGTACATTTTGGTGTAATTAGATAATAATGGTTTATTATTTATTAAAATGAGGTTAAAACCTCATGTAAATAAATAATCAAACATAATATGTTATTATTTACTAATTATTTTTAAATTATTATTGGGAATGGGTGGACCCATTGGCTACAAAGGTCACCTCCTCTCATCCCCATTATAAATAGGGTCTTACCCCAAATTTTTATGTACAAATTATTGATACACTTGATAAACTTGATTTTTTTGATATTTACATGTGTCAAACATTCTACAAAGGCTTTGTGAAGATTTGCTAAGAGGAAATGAGATGGAAGAAGGCTATATATTGGATTGAAAATTTATAAAATAAATGAATAATCACTTTGAGGGTTTTTTACCTCTTGGAGGTTTTCCGTTGTTAAATGATTATGTACATTGATTTGGTTATTTTTTTGTGCTTTAATAATTAAATACATCTCTATATTTTACTTGTACATTGTTTATACATTAGTTACGAATCTTTTTATATGCATGTTGAGTAGATGTTATAAGTTTTTTTAGATTTAAAGTAGTTTACTATTATTAGTTTTATTTTTTTATTAGATAAGGTTTTATCCTATTGTAATATAGAGTGGACAGTTGATTTCTCTTCCACAAAAATTATTTTATTTTTAAAAACTCTCTTATTATCTTGTAATGAAACTTTATTTAGTACTCTTCCAAATTTGTGTCAATTCAATGTATAAGAGTTTGGTTTTATTATAACACATTAATCCTTAGAAATTGGTGTGTTTTCCCATATATTGAATCTTCAATCTATATTAGTGGTGTTAGAGTACATTAGAACCTACATGTATCATTAAACAAGGTTAGGCTATCAAAAATTTGGCTTGGAGATAAGAGATAAATATGATTATATTATTCGTAGATGAAAAGACTGCATATGGTTCTAGAAGGAAGAAAACATTCCATTATCCCATCAAAGGAAATTATCAAAGATATTTTGGAAAAATAAATGGCTAAAATAAAGACCCAATTTGCATAAATTTTCTATCAAATACCAAGAAGCGTGCTAGTATCTCTAAAAAAGATGGCTTTTCTAAGGGTCCACACCCTTTAAGTTACAAATTAAATTTTTATATCTTGATTTTGATAAAATAAAATTAGATTCCATTTAAAAATAGATCACAAAATTAGAGTCATATTTTTATATAAATTCATTATGAATCTCAAATAAAATAATTTTTTATTTATTCAAATCTGAATCTTAAGCCTAACTATGGTGTGAAGTCCACCTTGAAAAATGTAAGGAAGATGTAAAGGATTACTGTACAATCATCACAAATCCATGTTGGACTAAATTTGTTGATGGTGTTATAAATTAGTATTATCTAGAAGATGCCTATGAGATAAATTATATATAGTGTCAAGTGTTACAATAGAAGGATCCATCTATGCAAGAATGCATAAATAACTTCCATTCTCTATTAACAAAACTCAACATCAATGATTCTTAAATTCACAAGATAATCAAATATGAGAGTGGTATGTATTATATATATAAATAATTATTGGATTCCTAATTTTTGAAATAATGGGAGCAACCCATTAGTATGCAACAAAAATTAAGGAAAAGTTTAAATAGAAAGCAACATTATTTTCAGGAAAGCAAACACAATCAAATGATAAATGAAATTCTAACTATGGAAGCATGCAATAAAAAAGAGGCCCAATATCAAAGGAAAAACTCAAGGTACCCAACTTCAATATTATCTATGAAAAAGTACCATAGACAAAACCCACATAAAAGGAGACTAGTAAATGGTGTGAGAACCATAAGATCATGACTCCTAACATGGATGAATATTGTTCCAAAAGGACTTTTTTACCAAGGCATGTGAATTTTATCCAAGTAAGAAAAACACTTATTTCATCCTATTAACACATGTAACAAAATTATGGATTCTCACGCTTATTCCACTATTTGTACATCACATGTTTCAACATCATCATCTAAGGAAGAATAATATATTTTTTATTCAAATATGTGGGTGTAAAGGAAAGCTATGAACTTAATTATGGATAATGGATGTGATAATTTTGATCAAAAATATATTGAGGATGAGTCTAAAAAAAACACCTCACCTATATTAGTAATCCATCAGTAGGTTGAACCAAGGAAAAGATATTCATGTCAGTCAAAAATTTCTTCTTCCATATGCAATCAATCCATTCAAAGATAACTTTTTATGTTATGTGTTTACCATTGGATATTTGTGACTTTTTTTATTGGACATCCATATGTAAGTAAAAGATATGGAATCTATCAATTCAAGGATCATAGTATCACATCACATTAGGTAAGAAATCCTATATAATTCCCAAAAATGTTCCTAAGGATACAATTGGCTTTATTATTGAAAACTATAGTTGTGTGATTAGTCACATTGGAAATATTTTTATAATGTTTATTTGGACAAATAATTTTTGACAAGTGATTAAAACCATAAAAACTATAATACATAATCAGACTATATGACAGTAATTAATGGAGTGGGTCTTAATTTTACAAATATTTCTTCACGACACCTATTGGTGTGCCCCTAAAATGATAGATGATGTAGCACATTGGCTTAATCCTCAAGACATCCTTTCCAAATGGAATAGTATAGAGGTATTAGATATTATAAAATGAATATATCAAGTGACATACCCTGAAGCTAATCCAAAAAAATCATATTTAGCCTAGTTTTTCACCTTATCGAATCCCAATCATGTTAGCTAGAAAAGAGGATGGGATGTGGTGATTTTGTATTGACTATGGTGCCCTTAACAAGATCATAATCAATAACAAATATTCACTCCCATGCATTGACTACCTCCTAATCCAACTTAAGGGAGAAAAATTTTACATAAAGATTAGTTTGAATTCAAGGTACCATCAAGTACCCATTGAGTCATCTGACATTTGAAAGGGAGCTTTTAAGTTTAAATAAGGTCTATATGAATATTTAATCACATCATCTTGAAAAATTAACCTAAAATTTTTATATGAATGATGAAGGATGTATTATGACCATTCATTGATTATCAATGGATTTTTACTTGGATGACATCCTTATTTTCAATAAAACATGAGAGAACTTATAAAAGGTTCAACAAGTTCTTGACACCTTGCATAGTCATAAGTTATATGCCAATAGGGATAAATGTTATTTATACTTTTAAAAGTGTAAAATATATGAGATACATCATATACAAATATGGTGTACATGATAACCCAAAATATGTCTAAATCATCAAATAATGGTCAAACCTAAAAACACTTACAAAACACATAAGCTTCTTGCGGTTAGCAATTCTTATTCTTAACTCATACTTGGGTTCTAACATTTTTCATGCCCCATAAACCAATAAATTTAAAAGGGATTAGAATTACAAATTTGTGTGGAAAAAATCACAACAAAGAGATTTTTAATAGTTAAAATGGTGACTTTTATTAGCATCAGTACATGCCTTACTATATGTACAACAACCATTTGAGATTAGAGTTGATGATTCACAATATGTAGTTGGTGTAATCATCAACTAACATAAGCATATAATTACCAATCATAATGAAACATTCAAATATATGGTATGTGTATACATAATATTTTTCACTTTATCATTTAGTAACATTTTCTCTTTTAATAACCTATCGATCTTCAATCCCCTTAAGTGTATGTCATAATGGGTGTATTGGGAAATGGGTGGCTATTAAAATGGTGTTTTATGATAGATGTTATTATCTATCTATCATTCCTATATCCATTATATATTTATTATACTTGATCCCATACTTACCTCCTTCAATAGTACCTATATTTCTACTACATCAACCTAGTCTGATGTAGTTTTATTTTACACATCCATTCCCTACAATATTTACCTAATATATATAGTTAAAAACATGTTAGATTGTTAATCCAAACTATATTTGACAATATGACATAGTTTTTTTAACTACATCATAGTGATTTGATGGCTTCAACTTAACTTTCAAGATAGATTAGGGATATTGATCACTATAGCTACAAGTTACCATTTCATTCCAAAAGGAGACACATTCATTATGATTTTATATTTCTCACACTTATGCCCTCATCTACACTTAGAGGATTTATTCTTAATATATTTTATTGAATGAAATGTTATCTTGTGAAGACTTGGGGATTCATTAGGATGTGTCATTTTTTACAAGAGATTGATTCATCCTTTGATATCCTTACGACCACAACAATATCTTACAAAGCACTAGTGGCCGAGGGGGAGATTAAGGCTATAAGGTATGTATATTTTAATGATATGTATTTAATTTTTTAGATATAAGTTTCATAATTTATTATTGAATGAATGCATAGCTATGTTTATATTTCTCTAAATATACACTCAGTGTGTCCATAAGATTGCTTGAGCTTTACATCTATCCATTTTAGATAGCCTAGGCCCCATTTACCTACTATGGATTTTTACCCATTTTAATGTTTCTAACCCGTTCCCCATACTTACATTATTTTTTTGCCATATTAGATTATTTACAAACAAATATCTAGTTAGATACATTTCATTGTGTTATTGAATTAAAGGATTTGGAACCCTTTCCTTTGACATTGTGTTGAAGGTGTTACTCTTGTTAGGTTTGTGGATCCATTTGGTCATATACCAAATCATTGAGTATCATTAGGCTCTCTTTGATTAGAATTTTTTAATTATATATATTTAAATATAATATACTTGTGGGTTACCCATATTACATTGCATACATTTTTGTGAACCTTACCATTACCTTCACTTCAAAAAACTATATCAAACAACTCAATACTATTCTATAGTAGTGTTTTTTATCAAGTTGTTTTGAATAGATTTGTATATATTTTTTGTTATTTTATTCTTCAACCAACTATATCAAATAAATTGACATAGTTCTATATTTACATCTTTTCCAGTCAACTATATCAAACAATGAGATATGTTCTATCTTCAAATTTATTTCCAGCCAACTATATTGACTAATCCAATATATCTCTATATTGATGTATATTCTTAGAAACTATATCGAATAACTAGATATATTCATTATGATGCAATTCATTCAAAGGAGGGGAAGATCTACATGGAATAGAAAATTAGTGATTTGGCAGAGTGGCCTTACAGAGGAAAGATTACTTTCATTGAACAAAAAAATTCATGAGAACATGAAGTGGGTTTTGCATGCACCAAAAAATAGGGAAGTTTTACTACAAGTTGATAATAGTTGGTTTCATAGCTCAGCAATCAGTATTTGGGTGTTACTCGATAATTGGATGGCTTACAAATTGAAAGGTGAACCAAGGAAGTAGGAACCTAAAATTTGCAAAGATTAGAAGGAAAAGCAAGATGTTTAGAAGATCCTTCAGAGAGGAAAGGTTGTGAGCTACTTGGAATGGATACATGGTTCAAAACCCCATATAATGATGGCTTTTTTGAAAAACTGGGTCGACAACAGGGTAACCCTCCATGGCATCATGGTGAAGCTCACCGAGGAATTCATAACGGAGGTCACGGGGCTTCCAATGGAGGGCATAAAATTCTCTAAGCAGACTAGCATATCTAACGAGGCATATAGTAAATTCCCAAAGATGGATGCTGAGGAGTAGCAGTTAGAAAAGAGTGGGGATTTTTTCGACCTAGAGCAGATTAAAGGAATCTAGAAATATGTCTTATGTTGCATCCATGAGTATTTCATACTTGATGGTAGAAGAAAAAGAGTCCATAAATTTCATTTTGTCTTTCTTAATCATTTTAGGCACAAAGTTAGAATCTCCTTCCCTTTCTATTTGCGCTTCTCATTGCTCCAAAGTCTGTTCGCTCATAGAAAAAAGGAGTCTCATCCTATATTGCATGAGGGATTGATCCTAATAATAGAATGTTTCTATAAAAACAAGGCCATTGTCCCTAATCCTTATTCGGACAAAAATAAGGACTCACAGAGTAAGAAGAATGAAATAGTGAAGGGGAAAGAAAAAGTTAAACCCAAATCCTCTAGCTTTAAAAAATAGACTGTTGATGAGGAAACAGAGTGGGAAAGCACTGCAAGTTTTGAGGAGGAGAGTATGGAGGAAGAGGAAGGAATGGAGAGTGGGAATTCCAGCTCTAATGAGGAAGGAGAAGATAAAAGTAAGAATGAAAATGAAGGGGACACTATAGAGGATAAAACTGATTAGAATAACTATGATCTTGAGGAAAATCAACAAGTGCTAGGGGAAACTAAAAAAGAAATGGATGTTTTAATTGAGGATCATGCTTCAACAACAGAGAAGGAACATTTAGTGAAGGATGCCTATCATGCAATGGAAACTAGAGAACAAGTAAAGGATGATCTTATCCACAATGAAAGCCCTGTTGAAACTAAAGAACAGAAAAGAATGGAAAGGGAAGATCATACTAAAAAGGATGAAGACAATCCAAATGAGAACATAGAAGATTTAAGTGATGTTTGGTAGAATGACAGGAGGCATCCCTTTATGAATTTGGCCAAATGCAAAGCAGACACTATCCTTCAAGTTGACTTGTGGATGTATAAGGAAATACTGGGCCTTAAGAATAAAATGGAAATTATGGAACATAATTAGGAAGCTGATTGAAACAAAATCAACAATATAGAAATATAGATGAGGGATATTCCTATCAAACTTAAAGACTATGAGAACAATCTAAGGAGGATCATTAAAGAAAGTAGAATGAAGATGGAGGAGGTTACTTCTAGCATATGTGCAGCTACTGCAAACATTGGAAAATGGGCAAATGAGGAAATAAAATCTTTGGAGGGACCTAGTAAGAGGACCAAACAGAGCTCAAGGAAGAAAGCAATGCAAGAGGTAGCCATGTCAGTGGCAATATCTATACAGGACACTGTTGTGATTGGAAAGGAAGCGGTGAAGATGATTCTAGAATTAGAAGAATAAGATCTTTTAGTTCTTATTATCCTGGTCATTTTAGTTGGATATTATGACTGGTTCTCTTTTTTGGTTTGTTGTTTAACACTTGAATTTCTAGGTCTTTGTAAAACCTGGGGTCTATCTTTTGATGATCTTGAATTGTGGTTTTAGGTCCCTGTAAAACCTGTTTTTGATACTACTCAGCTGTAGGTGTTAGGTTTGTTTTCTCCTGTAAACGTTATTGCTATATCCTTCTTCATTTGTTTCTAGGTTTTGGGGTCCCTTCAAAACCTATTTTTACCTTAATCTAAAACTATATATGTTCTTATTTATAGTAATATTTACTTTATTTCTAGATTTATTTTTGAACAGATTGTATCTAACAAAATGATAGTGTTATGAGATAGTTTTAGCCTCCTTCAGCTAATTGTATCTACCAAATGTGATACAATTATATCTTCATCCCTTTTTCTAAAAAAATTTGTCGATAAGATTGATATAATTTTATTCCTATTTGTAATTTTATGTGTACACATACTACATCAATCATCTTGATATAGTTATATACTATGTATACAAATACATCAACTAGTGTTGATAAGTTTCTATTTGTTTACTATTCAAGCATAAGAAAAATAAATAAATTTTTTATTTTAAATATTAGTCAAACATTTAATTTAAATTTAATTTCCTATTTATTTCAATTCATTTAATTCTAAAAATTTATTTTTAATATTTAGTTTTGAACTTTAATTTCTATTTATTTGGTTTTCTTTAGAAACTATGTTACAAAAGTTTTCAAACTACTTAGTGATTGTCATGTAGGGATACATTGTGTTTTATTTATAGATATTATGGAGTGATGGTATTTACCTAATACTCATATCCATATTACAACACTAAACATGGAATTTAGTTTCCACATGCCTCATGGTATATTGGAAACACCTAGGATTCTATTTTTATTAAACCTTATAAATCCAACTATCTATTTCATTTTGTGGTGCACCTAAGAGAATCATATCACCCAAGGAATTTACTCTCATTATACCATTGAAACTAGGGTTAGTGGGATACATTAATTATTTATCCTCTATATTTAGTGATCTTAAATATTAGGCTAGCATTAATCAATGAATGAGTAAGTATATTTGAGATCCCACACTATCAGTTAAATCTATTAAGTATATCTACCTGATATTATTTTTAGAAATATAGTTAGAAAATATAATTAGATTTAAAATTTTGTGATTGATATTATATATTGTATTTAATGCTAAATCATCCAATGTCAATATAGTTTTATGTTGTGTGTTTTAACCTTATCATTCAGTACCAATACAATTACATATGTGTGTAGACTACATCGACCAACTCAATAAAGTCCCTTATGTTTGCATACCTAAAATCATTTATTAATTATATATTATTTTTTTTATTTTTTTTATCATACTATATCCATTTAATTTCTAATCTATATTTAATAGCTTGATACAATCTATTTCATATTACTCTCACTTTTCCTTAACTTGACTTTATTGCATCACTCAATACAATCTATTTTAAACCTCTTTGTATCATAGATATATCATCCAACATAGTAAATTAAAATTCAAATTCATTTTTAGGATATTGAATTGAATAAACTAATCTAGCAAGTCTTACCCAACTACCAGTTTCACCACCTTTTTCATTATACTATATCAGCCATTCTAATATTGTTTTCCTTGACATACTCAAAAATTGACTACATTGGCTAAACCTGATACCATCTATTTTCTATAGTCATCCCTTTTTAACAAATACACTTCATCCATTTTTATCATCATAATGTCACGTATTAGTATTTTCCTTGATAGCCTCAAATCACTCATATTTTGCATGGGTTGCTCTCTCCTACCTACCTTGTCCACCACTGAACCCAACACGTCATGTTACAAGTATTCATAAAATATATATAAATATGTTTCATGAAATATTTTTGAAATTATCCAAAATGATGATATATACAATTATTTAATATTTATAAACCTTGATGATAATACCATTTACACTCCTAACAATAATGGTAACTTATCTAAACTTCATTCTACCTCTACTATGGTTGGGGTAACCAATACCAATATTGATAATATTCTTCCTAATAGTAATCTTGGTAATCCCCCTCCTAATAATTCTAATAAAAAATTATATATTGATACAACACAGTAATTGCATAAACTATTCAACAAATTAACATCATGAAAATAATTAATACTTCCTGAATGCTCCAAATGTAAAATCACATCTTGCAAATGGCTAGCCAACATCAAGTTATCATGTCTCAAAAAAATCATAATTTTATCCCTCTTATTAGATATAAAATTTTAAATATCATCCCTTAACCTCCCTACAACATCTTCAAAATAAACCTTTGACTCCATTCATTATTTTCATAAACATTGGAAACATATCCCCAACTACACATATGATGGGACTAAAGATCCTACTATTTTCATTAATTTTTTTGGAAAACTCTATAAAGAATGGGTCCAAACTAATACCTTTTAAAATATTTAAATTATCAACAAATATATAATGGGAGATTCATTATAATGGTATAACTAAATTTATATTCATTCTATTTTACAACTAAAGGATTTATTCAATGCTCTCATTAAGAAATTTCAACATAATGATCTTCTTGAAAATAGCCTTAGCCATTTAATCAATGTTAAGAAACTTATTAATAAATATACCATAATTTTATCAAATAATGGAATTATTTATCTCACAAAGTAGACCATAACATGAGTGAAGATAATCTCTTTGAACTCTTCATTAATGTCCTTAAAGCCTCTCTTCAATACCATATGAGGATATTTTCTCTCCAAACCTTAGAATATGGATTTCATCAATAAAAAATATAATATTTCCTTATGGATTAATTTTAACCTTTTCATAGTATTATAAAATAATCTTTCTGAACTTCAACTAATTCCTTCACCATTAATAATCCTCAATCAAATCCTCCTCCACCCAAAATAGGAGAAACTAGCTCAAATAATTAACTTCCCTCCTTCACCCCATTTAGTGTTGTGAAAAAGAAGATGTTTTTATCTCCATATAAATATTTTATCCATACTAATACTGATCCTCCACCCTGGTATGATCTTTAAAAAAAATTGGTTTCACATTGACATTGGTCACTCTCAGGAGACATGTTTTACCCCTAAAAACATTGTGGTTCCCCTTATTTTTGGAGAAGATTTTCATCAATATGTTATTATAATATTTTTTAAATAATGAATATATTAAATATTTTCAAAAAATTTGAAAATTTTACAAATCTAAAAATCAAAAATCCTAATATTATTCTCAATCCTTGAGTCCTAATACATAACATTCTAACAAAAATGTTTATGTTATTGATGCCAATTATGAACAAAATTAAACTATTTCCCAATATGTGAATGGAAAAAAGATAAAATAATTTAATAATCCCACTCATAAATATCCAATTACCAAACTTAATAACCACTCTACCAAGGAACAACTTATTAAAGATACTACAGCTACTCCTAATTCATATTCATAACAATCCACTATTGATGAACCAACTCCACCATTGGAACATCAATCTAGTTCCTTTATCCTTACTAAGCACATCATATTTAGTTAAAATAAGCCTCATTATAGTTCATCCTATAAACCATGATGTAATTCCATACATGATCTTAACTTTATGCCCTACAAAATTTCCCTCATGGAATTATTAATAACTTCTCCTAATGACTGCAAGTTCTTCATCTAACAATTTTAAGACAAATAACACCCATATATTGATTCAAATTTATCTATTTCAACCTCTAAAGTTCCCACACCAATGGAATTCCATTCTATCAAAACCATTTATCCATCTTATTCCTCTATGAAACCCTTCATAGAGTTTCCTGAAAAAAGACATGATTAATGATGAAATTATTTTTTGAGCCAATGACCCACCCATATTCATTAAGATAGGAATAAAAAATAACTTAATAAGGGAATTATTAGTATATTAAATATAAATAATTATTTTTATCTCTCTTTGGTTTCTCTAAAAAATTAGATACTCCAAAAACCATCTTAAACAAACTTGGCTCACTTGTCATGGATATGATAAATCCAATCAAAATACTCTTGGTTGAATTTATATCCCACTCTTTATTAGACCCAAAATTATAAGCACAAAGCTTATGGTTTTATATATTCCATTATCTTAAAATATTCTCTTGGTTTGTCTATGGACTCATTACATGAGATTTATCACATATTATGGTAGCTAATGCATAAAATTCATCTATAATGGTAAATTATATAAGTTGAAGGTAGATCCCAACCCTTAAATCATCTATCTTCCCAATCATAAATATCAATATTGTGTTCCCACTCTACTCATATTAATAGTCCAAATCTTCTTAAGTTTATTAAAATGCATCTTGAATTGCATGTCTCTCTTTAGATTCTTACGATGACAAACCAAATTAATTTAAAAACATTTACAATACCACTTGATTGCCTCATTATATATCATAATATCTCCCTCCTTCTCCCCTTCCATGAGATAGGTCCATTACTTTAATTAATGATGCTACTAAAATTACTCCCCCATGAAATATAAATGAATCTTCTTACACAAATGATGATTTCACTTGAAAAGAGTATCAAGTATCTAAAATCTTTCAATATCCTCTAACTATGTCCCATCGCACTTTCAATAACATGTGTGTCTCCACTACAGGTATACCGACTAAAATTGATCAACTTGCTTCTCATGCATGTAACATTTTTGCCTCTCATGATGATGCCTACATCATAACTCAAGATAAATCATGATACTTACATGTTAGCATTATCAAAATACTCTCACTAAAATTCATGCCTTTAACCATGATCTTCATGTCATTCATATATCATTTGACTACATTTATCTTGAATAATAACTTGAAGATCATGCCCCCCATATTAATCCACCCTTGATAGATACAACATGGGTTGTATAATAAATTTTCCCACTTCTCAGTATAGTGGCATCAACCACCTTGATACCACTCTAAAATCCTACATGATCCCCATAATATTAAATAACTCAATACTTTTATATGTGTCTCCTCAATTTCATCTATATCATCCAACTCAATACAATTCAACTTTCATATTTTAACTACATCAGACACTTATCATTTATCATCGATATACTTTCCTTTCATTAGTAAATATTGACTACTTTGGTCAGTATGATGTTGTCACAACTTTTAATATTCATACTGATTGTATTGAATAGATTGATATAGCCCATCCCAACTCCGTTATATTGAATAGACTAATACCTAATAGTGAACTTATATACCTTTTAATTCCCCTCATAACATTACCTTAGATGTAAAATCTAATGCTATAATATAATTCCATTCTTTTTTTGATAGTAAATTTAATATGATTTTAGATCTTGAAGTAGATGTCAAATACTATGGACCTTTACCTACACTTCCCAATGATGAATCTATCCTAGAAAGCCTCAAATTCTTCACCAACATCATAAGTTTGAATTTTTTGCTATCATTGATCCCAAAAAACATCATATTTCTAATCTTATCTATATCCATATCATTTCAAAGATAAAAATTCCATTATTTTTAAGGAAACTATTGCAATTAATTATGGCACAACTACCTCTCCTAGACCCATTCTTGTCTCTAAGGAACTTCAACATGAATATAAAGATAATTATATCCTCTTATTCAAAAAATATTTTAAATTATTTTTTTGGTCATAAAAATACATACCTATTATTGACCCTAACATCATTTTCTATAACATCATCACCTATCCTAACTCAAAATCAATGTGTCAAAAGAAACAAAAAATTCCTCATGACATTCATACACTATGTGATAAATAAATTATCAAGATCTTAGATTCTAAGTTCATCAAAATTGTAGATTACTTGGAATGGGTATCTAACATTTTTCTCATTTATAATAAAGTCATCGTGGTCATTCATATCTATATCAACTTTTGTAATCTCAACTTAGCATGTCCTAAAGACAACTTTCTTTTACCATCAATCGATGTCATTGTTGATTCTATGATGGGCTATGAGATGTTATCTATCATGGATGGTTTTTTAGGATATAATAATATTCATGTTAATCCCAAAGATAAACATAGAACTACTTTCACCATTAAATGGGGAACATATTGCTATGTTAGGATTCCCCCTATCCTTAAAAATGTTATCACTACTTACCAATGTGCAATGACCCATATATTTCATGATATCATCTATAATATTATCATAATATATGTATATGATATTATTTATAAAACTAAACATCATTAAAATCCCCTGCATGACCTTGTTATCATCTTTGATCGACCCAGCAAACACAAATTTTGACTCAATCCTCACAAGTATGTTTTCAATGTCACTTCTAAACAATTCCTAGTATTTATAGTTTCCTTATGTAGGATTGTTGTTGATCAAACTAAAATAAAGGATATAAATAATATGACTATTTCTCACTTTATTTTAGACATTATTACTTATATTTGGAAACTTGGGTAAATCTAACGATTTATTTTGGAGATGTCTTACATATCTATTTGATAAATTCACTCCTCAAAAAAGATGTTACTCTTTAATGGACTGATGCATGTCAAAAATATTTAGATCACATAAATGAATCATTACTTTTTCCTCCTACTCTTTATCCACCTTCTAATGATCTACCACTCATATTATACCCCCATATTAGTTGGCCAATGTTGTTTCAATAAGATAAATCTAATAGATAATATTCCATAAACTACATCAGTTGTGACTTGATAGATTATGAGACCTATTACATATAATTATAACATGTTTTTCTCACCATATACTTCATAGCCAAAAATATTTGGAACTATATGCTTTATCATACCAATTATATCATTGTCCTTTATAACCCCCTTCATCACTTCTCCCAATATTTATTACTTGGAAATAGAATTGGAAAATGGATGGCACTCTTAATGGAATTTGAATTAAGGATTATTACATAAAAACATGATAATTTCCATATGATCTTTGATAAATTTGACATCGCACCTACACCAACTAATAATCACCTTTAGGATACTCATCTTAATAAATCATTTTACTTAAAGGTATTAATCAAGTTATCTCTCTAAAAGATGATTTGTTAGAGGTATAATCATTGAGAGGGGGGTGAATCAGTGAGGAAAAATATTTCAAACTCAATTCCAAACCTTTCAAACTATTTAAACAATCAAAATATATCAACTTTATCAAGCAACATTAACAAGAGAGCTCATTCATTTAATGCATATACAAGATCAAACACATAACACATAGTTCATATGGGAAACCCTCATGTGGAATAAAACCCACTCTCAATCCTAAAACATATGGTCTAATATCATATAATAATACAAAAAAGAGATTGGTAAACTAATTTAGACTAGAAAACCTTGATCATATCTTCCTAACCAAAGACCTCTAGGTAAATACTTGTTTCAGAAGGAGTAATAGCCCCTAAAGAAGATCAAGTCATTTAGACCATCCTTTAAACACCTCTACCTTATAACTGATGATAGATATGTATTTATCTAACCCATACACAAACTCTTTCTTTACCTCATATAGGCTTATCACATAAGCATGCCACTATCTCTCTCCTTCTTCACTTAGACTTTCCTCATATGCACACTTAGACGTCTTTACATATCCTAAAACTACAAGAGAAATTTTTTAACATCAAAAATATGACCTATAGGTCATAATCATAGTCATTAATCTTCTCTATTCATCAATTCTTCAATTGGGCACTCCACCTCTCCTTTGCTCCATAATTTTCACATATACCTTGCACTCATCTCACTTACAAGTCTAACAACCAACATATTTAGTTTCACAATTTACATAGAAATCATGAATTAAAAATATCATAATATTACCTTTTATGCACAATACATTAATTCACCCTTAATTCATCTTATATGGGTCACACTTAAGCACAATCCACTTTAAAATAGGCCTAAGTCACTTTTAGATCTTATGGAGACCCATTCAGCTCTTTGACACTTCTCCAAGCAAACTAAGAAACATAGGAACACTTTAAAAATGTATGGACCCATTCCACATGGTTTATAGGTCCTCCTTAGGTGCCAAAAACCATCATAGTACCCTTCTTCCTAAGCATAATTCACTTAAACAACATTTTGTGCACACAGTCACTATGAATGAATATATAGTCAACTTGTAAACCTTTTTTTCATAATACATATGATTGATAAAACCTTAATATTACACAAAAATCATCCCCATGGAGTCTATAATAATCCAAAATAGTTAATTTATCATGAGACATTTAAATACCATCATAACAAGCTCAAATATCCTTCTCGAGTTACATGCAGAACATAGTCAAACACAGTCAAATTTGGAGCTCAATATCTTTGTATATACATACATAAAAACATTGAAATTTATATTTCCATATGAACCTTAGATGCTTCTACAAATTATATTTTTACATCATGGTCAAATTTTGCATTGATCAAAAGTTATGGCTCAAAAATTAAACACTTGCCTTTCCTTTATTAAATTCAAATATTTAAATTCAAATGGTCACAATTAAACCTCGAATACCATGATATCATCTCGAGTCCTCACTACTCAAATTAAACATGCACCATCAATCTTATTGTATTAAGATCTACCTTTAGCACATAGTGTGCCAATTCTAAATGTTAAACCTTCAACATGTTGACCTCATCTCATGCACTCTTACAACTTTGACCTCGTGCACTCTCAATCTCTTCAAGATTTTCCTCACCTTATCCATGATAGACAACTATCACTTTGACCTCTTGACTTTAATATGTACCATTGATCTCAATTAGTATAAATATGTGCTCACTATTGATCCTTCAAAGAAGCTCTATATTTATCTCTATACAATGTTAAACATTAAACACTTGGCATTATCTCGCTACTTCCTAACATCTTGGAGAAATGTGGTCCATCAATGATGTTTAAACTTTACCTAGTGTAAAATTGAATAAGTATGGGAACAATTGAAATCTATCTGAGAATACAACTTTGAACCTCAATAACTTTTACCTCGCTCACTTGCATGTTTTCAAATTTTGACCATGTGTCAAATTGCTCCTAAAACCTTCACATGTATGAGATATAATGTCATTAATATTATCACATATATTTTTCTACCACAAAACCAACAATGTTAATAATTTCCTAGAAGTCCAACTTTGTACATGCATATCTTTTAACATGCTTCAGTACATGATCTAAAATTTAGCACAAATTAACTAGGATAAATATTTAATAAAACAATATGATCATATTGTTTTTAAATGTCCACATGTGTTATATATTAAATCACCAACTTGCTTATCTCTTTTTTCCCTCATTCAAATTTGGCTATGGGAAAACAATGTCAAACATGCCTAAGAGCCCAAATTTTTACCCACATATCTTTGACTGCACTTCATCTTATGACTTGATACTTATCACATAAAAAATATGTACTAATGTGATAAAAATATATAACCAACTCCCCCTGACTCATCCACACTTGGCAATGGTGACATCAACAAATTGCCTACTCATATTTTTTGCCACTAGACCCAAAATGTCTAAAAGAAAATAATGATCAACCAAATGAAATTCACTTATGAAAACAAGCACTAAAATCTTAGAAAACATCTTAGGGACATTTTTCACATGCTCAATACTCCATACTCATCCCTGAATATCTCTAACCATTCCAAAACTAAATATCAACCAAGCCAACTTCAAGCACACTAGGAAAAGCACATTACACACTTTGTCATTGTCACTTAGACTATCAATGCACTTCATCCACTCACCAAGAGACTTCTATGACATCACCATGACATCATTACAACTATCCAAAAATATCCCCTTTCTCTTTGATGTCAACACACATCATATATATCACCTTATTTCTCTCTCTTCAAACACTCTCACAATAAGAAATTTCTCCCCCTTTGACATAATGACAAAGTGGGCACAAACTAATCCTAAGGACCTAAAAATACTACCAATAAGGAGCAGAAATTTTTATAAATATGATACAAAATCCTCCTTAAATTGATCCTACGTCTTCTTTCCTTGACAATTTCCTCTTGCTCCATGCCAACACTCTTCTTCAACCAAGCACTTAAACCAATGAAGAAGGAACACATTAAAATATTGAAATCTGAAGGAACTCACTAAGAATCATCTAAGAGGGACTCCCCCTAAGATTTATAAGACATTTCACCTTTTCATAATATTTATATCTGAATACACCATGAAAAACCACCATACAGTCTTACGAACCTTCTATTTTAAGACACTTCCATGACCACCAACTCTACATTTGAACTATAGCTTATTTACAAACATCTAGAGCAAAATCATGAAATTTTTGTTCCTCCTTAAAAAAATACCTCATATTGAATCATAGAAAAAGAAATGATAACCAACTTTATCTTAGATAATAAAATGTAGATTTTGATAATGGTTTAGTCATGATATCTATAAGCTACTCTTTTGTAAGAACATATTCCAACTTAACACTTTAATTACTCACTTGTTTTCTCAAGAAGTCATATCTAATAGGAATGTGCTTATTTTTTTAGTACATAATAGGATTTTTTGAGATATTAATTTTACTATTGTTATCACAATAGATAAGACAAGGTCAATTTTGTCTTACCTTATAATCTTTCAAAGTTTGTTTTATCCACATGACTTGCATGCAACAAGAATTAGTTATTATATAATTAACTTATATAATTGATAGAAACATTGAGGTTTGATTCTTTCTTAACTAAGACACCAAGCATTCCCCCATGAAGAAGACCCCACCACTAGTACTTCTCCTATCATCCACACATCTTACCTAATCTACATTAGTATAAGATTTCAAAAATAATTATTTACTCTTAGGATACCATAAACCATACTCTATGGTGCCTTTGATATATCTCAAGATCCTTTTGACTACATTTAAGTGAGATTCTCTAGGGTTATCTTGAAACATTCTTATAAGACCCACTTCTTGCATGATATCAAGCATAGAAGTAGTAGAGTACAAATGACTTCCAATCATAGATCTATATAAAGTTTGTTCAAATTTTAGTGAGCTATCTAGTTTACTTAATTTACACCCTATGATCATTGGAGTACCCATTAGATTACAATTCATCATGTCAAACTTACTCAACATATCCTTGATGTATTTAGCTTGTGAAATGAATATCCCTACATCAAGTTGATTAATTTTTAATCCTAAGAAGAAATAAAATTATCCCAACATTGACATTTCAAACTAAATATTCATATTATCTACAAATTCTATACTCATTTTATCATTGTCACATCCAAAAACTATGTCATCAACATATACAAAAACTATTAATTGATGATTGATTTCTATCTTAATGTATAAATTACTATCAACTACCCCATTTTAAAAAATTTGACTCAAAAGATACTTATATATCCTATCATACCAAGATATCTAATCTTACATAAGACCATACAAATCCTTCTTCAATTTACACACAAAATCTTGATTACTTGACATGAAGTATCCTTCAAGTAACTCAATGTAGAGTTCTTCTAAGTTTCCATTCAAGAATGAAGATTACACATTTATTTGATATACCTTAGAACCATTGAAGCTTGTATATTCCAATAAGAGTATAATTGATTCCATTCTTGCCACAGGAGTAAAAGTCTCATCAAAATATATTCCTTCAACCTAATCATATCCTTTACACACAAATCTATACTTATTCCTTGTGAATTTTTCTTTCTCATTTATCTTGTTTTTTAAAACCCACTTGGTACCTATCACATTTTTATCTTTTGGTCTAAGAACTAAGTCCCATATTTCATTCCTTTCTATTTGATAAATTTCTACATCCATTACATCATTCCAACTTTCATGTTTACTAGCTTCCATGAATGTTTTGTGCTCAATCATAGACAATAGAGCTAAGTCTTATTGATTCTGATTGATCAAAATTTTCCTTCTAGTCTGCAACCTTGCACTAGAATTTCCAATAATTTGAGAGATTGGATGATATTTTTGAATTCTTCTAGATGGAGCCTTAGAATGTTTTTTTTCTTCCTCTTCTTCATCTTCATCATCTTTTTGAATAGATAACTCATTAGTGTTTGTAACATCATTTTGAATTGAGTCACTTACCTATAATTTTGGCTTCTTGACTATAGTATTCTCATCTACCCTTATATTTGAACTTTCTATAATCTTGTGAAGTCTCTTGTTGAATCCCCTGTTGACCAAATTTGGTCTACATACCAAAAATGTTCCTAGTCTAAGAATCTAGTGGAAAGAGTAATATCATAATTGAAGACTAACCCAATGTCACAAGGAGTAGGTATATAGTTACATAGACCCTATAAAGTGTTAAAAGTGCTTAGAATGAATATGGAAGTGAATAGCATTCATCTAGTTCTTCATTGTGTTCATCTATATATCTTGAGTCTAGTGGTAGAAATTATGAGTAGGCATTTTTCTAACATCATAATTTCCATGTATGAATGAGTTAGGAAAAATTGATCATATGCATTTGTTCATCTTGGTCCCTAATTACTACACACTAAATTTTAGATCATCTATGAAAGTGTAGTAAAATTTATGCATGTTCAACATTGGCTCCTTAGTTAGATTTCACTAAGTTTCCCATACTTAGATAAATAAACTAGACCATCGCTAGGTTGTCATGAGGGAATGAATGGACCAGTTAATTTGAGAATTTTATATATTCACTTATAAGTATCTTTGGACCAATGGATCAAATGGGTTTATCCCTTTTAGTCTCAAGAACATCTCCTAATAATTTGGTGCCTCCATGATTCTTGCACTTTAATTTATGGGCCTTATAAATTGGACCTACAACATAAGATGTGTGTGTGAGAGTTAAATTAAATCCACTACAAAAATCCATTAAAGCTTAATATTTATGGTCTATGTAATGTTAAATATGTTCTATGGAATGTCAAATGATTTTTGTGAGAATGTCAAATTCAAACTTGTAAAGTAATCATTATATTTTAAACAATGGTCCCAAGAAGATATAGTAGCATGAATTTGATCATACAATCAGATCTAATGATGAGTGGAGGTCAAATATTTTATTAGATCCTTAGAAAAAATGTGTGCATGACAAGTGGCATAAACATGTTCGATTAGTATAATATTGATGGCTTGTAGGCATCCTTGTACCTATAGATAAATAGAGTGAGGCAGACTCAATAAGTTAGCATATCTGTAGGACCAATAATCTTAAGGATAGTTGGGCATAATGTGAATGGTTCAAGTGGTAAATTGATAGCCAATAAAAAAAAAGCTTAGGGTATTTTTGATGAAAGTCCAAGAAGTTATTTTGGACCCAAGAAATATAGATGTCAAGGAGTTAAGTTCAAAGGCAAACTAGGGTTGAACTAGGGCCACATTTCAAAGACCAAGCATCACCAATAGAGCTCCATATAGGTAAAATATATATTTTAGGTCTAATATAAAGTGTGAAAATAGACCAGTGATTGTGAAGTAAAGTTGAATAGTTTACAAGTTTTCATAGATATTATGATTGTGTGAAAACCAATGGTCTAAGATTGGTTTTCACCTATGGTGGATCTATTTTAGATATAAGAGTAAATACAATACATAAAGACATGTTTTTCCTATCATCATGGTCATATTTTCAAGTATAGTTAGCCACCTAAAGTAGATGTGGCACAATTTTTCTAGTTCTAAGACATGATCCTTATTAGCAGATCATTAGATGATATCATGGTTCCAAAAAAGACACTAGATGGTTGGATAAGGGCAATGGATATTTAATTCTTTATAAAAAAAAAAATCCTTGTTGATAAGGTCATGAATCATCATCCTCAATAATGTTAATCCATCAAAAGTGGGTTGGGTATTTTCTAATTCATAACTCTCTCTCTCTCTCTCTCTCTCTCTCTCTCCTCTCTCTCTCTCTCTCTCTCTCTCTCTCTCTCTCTCTCTCTCTCTCTCTCTCTCTCTCTCTCTCTCTCTCTCTCTCTCTCTCTCTCTCTCTCTCTCTCTCTCTCTCTCTCTCTCTCATATAAATATAAGCTTTTAATTTCTTGGAATGGATCCTTGTATCCCTCTTTTTGGTATGACCAGACTCTATCAAAATTTAAAACTATAATACCTTTTGATGTAATAAAGAATAAATTCCATCATATTATAAGTTGGATTAAAGTGTGTTCCATAAATTCATACATTATGGATAAGTGAATGTATGTTTCTTGCTTATGTCTAAACTTTTCTCACCTTCAGGAAGTTCTTAGTAATTCTCATAGGTCATTATAAGTGCAATGTATAGTTTATTATCTAACTTGAAAGTGGATATTTTCCCTCTCTTGCTAATTTGATAACTGATTAATGCCTTATTCTAAAATATCTATTTGAGATTGATATTCTTCAGTCTTGAAAGTGTCTCATAGTGTGTATTATGTGAGTTTGAGTGATCAAATCATTGGTGCATCACCCTTTTTTACATGTTTTTATAAGTTATGTTTAAACTCTCTCTCCCTTTTCTAAGTAAGTGTTAGTTTAGGTTTAGTGTAAGTGATATATCTATAAGGAAGCTAACCTTATATAGAGGTTTGATCCACTATTAGGATACCCATATCTAAGGATTACTCCCATGTTAGACTAGTTTTGGGAAGGAAGATCTAAACAATCCTCTCCTTAGCTAGGGTGCAAATCTAGAACACCAAAATTTTTGGCACATATGATGGGAAACAGTTTATTTGGAATAATTGGAGTTCGAATATTGAAAATAAGAAATTTCAAAAGTAGGAGAGATTATACCATAATCAAAAGTTTAAGGTCCTTTAAGTTGTAGAGATTATAGCATCTTCTTGATAATGATTTCATGCCAAAGGTTATAATAAGATCATCAAGTAAAGGTACTTCTTTTTGAACATATTGAATTGCCTTCTAATTTTTATAAAAGATCAAGATTAAATATTACAAAACCTTATCCTCCAAAGAAACATTCATCCTCTAAGCATTATATTGTTTTAGTCCAATCTATTATCCACATAATCCAAATCCATTTTACCTAAATGGTTATCAGGAATCAAGTTTTTACTCCATTTAATAGGGGTAGTCCCCTAAATTTGGCCCAATATGATGACATCCATGTGGTCTACCTTAAAGAGTATCCCTTTATTCTCTAGAGAATGGGATAAAACTATTGTTATTAAACATATCCAAGATATTTCCAATCTATGTTATGTTTATAATATTACTCAAGATAATATGGCTATTAGATTGATTGTTACTTCCTTAAAAAGAAAATTATTACAATGGTATAGTAATCTCCCTTTGACCTCCATTTCTAATTGGGATGAGTTAGGTGCAGCCTTAGTTAAGCAATTTGAATAATTTTTTTTATCATTTATCTTTGGGTTAAATAAAATAACTACCATAAAAAGGTACCCCCAAGAATTAATGTTTTATTTTAACCTCAGATTCCAAAAGACATGGAATAGGATCCCCATATTGGTTAGACTATCCCTAAATTATGCATTTTTGTACTACCTTAAGGTCATTAATTTTGATATAAGTGTCATGATATAGTCTATAGGTGGTAATACCTTTCCAAATGCTTATGAAATTATGATTAAGGCAAAAAATAGCTTAATGTAAGCTGGTAAACTTGTTCTAAGGCCTCTGATTCCCATTTTCCAAAAATTGCAACTTGTTCCTCCCCCTCAAGTTCCCCAAATTTCATTATATAGCTCCTATTCCATCTCTAAAATTCTAAGTTGTATCCCTTTCTAATCAATCAAGTGAGACTGATGATGTAAAAAGCATGTTACAAGATTTTATAAATGTGATTGTTCAAATCAAGAGACAATAGTACCAATTAGACCTTATCAATAGCAAAACCAGAACACTTATCAATCTTTCAATAACCAAAGACCCCCTATCAAGGTTTCAAGGACAATAAGCAAACTTATCAAAATCATGGAGCCATACTCTAAACTAAGCCATATGTAGCCCTTGATTTTAATGTACCTTTTATTTCAAAATCTATCGTTCCCTAAAATAACTTGATGCAAGATCTAGGTTGGTAGCCTTACAATCCAAATGACTCTCAAAATCAAGCCTTAGTATCACAAAAGATTAATATGCCATAAATGGCATAGGAAGAGTCCACTTCAATGTGGGTCATTATCAAGACAAGAATATGACATTAAAAGGATAATTTCAACAAATTATAGGATATCCTGATGCCATCAATGTTAATTGGAAATCGTATGATCATATTGCATTCAACCAAGTTGGTGAAACTAGCAACACAAATTGTCAAGTGACAGCTCTAACTAAAGCTAAAAGAAGAGAAGTTGAGGAAGAAAAAGATATGAGAAATAATTCTAGTGTTCCTAGTTTTATTTCAAAGAGTGTCAAAGATAAATTTTTTGTTCTTATAGCATAAAAGATTTAGAATATAGAGATAGTGAAGGTTTTCCAAATGCCTCTAACCAAAAAAATAACCAGTGGCTCCAAAGTTGCATCTAAAGGTTATTGGATCATATTTTATCATTATAAATAAAATGAAAAAATCAAATGTTAGTATTATCATGTGGGATTCTCTTTCCATCCCAAGATAAAAGGACATGTTTATTTAATAACTTTTAGATCTTAAGGTATCTAAAGAACTAGCTAAGAAATAAGGAGTTATCTTGGTTAATTTAGGACTAGTAAATTAAGCAACCTAATTAGAAGTTATATAACATGATAAAAGTGGATATAACAAATGTAAAATCAAATAAAACCCCTCCCTTTTATCTTCTTTTATAGTAGGTGATTTATTTAGTCCATAATTGTATGATAGATAGTGGAGCTAGTAACACTATCATACCCAAACAAATTGTAGACAAGCTTGGTCTTGTCTATGAGCCAAATACCAAAGGAGTATTACAATAATATGGATCACCAATGAAGATATTAGGCATAATGAAATATCTAAAATTAACATTACATGCTTTCCCCAATGTTTTTATTTAGCAAGATATAGTTTGTAGTGGACTTGCCTCCCTATTTTTCCATGTGCATATTAAGAGACTTTACTTCAATGATTAGAGGATTATTTTTCAGCTAACTAGACCTATTTAATATTTAAAACTAGGTATGGTAATAAGGCAATAATAATTTTTGAACCTATTTTAAGATTTCATTTGGAGCCATATATGCCAAGCATGGTGAAACACTAATTTTGTTATCTCAGACAAGGTACTATAAAATAGTGAGGTAAAATCTAAATCACCTCTAGATGGAGTCCCAGATCTTTTCCTTAATGAATGGGCCTCTAATTTTTATGGACATGATTCCTAAAATTTAATTGAAGAAGAAGGACTTGGTGTCTATTTTCTTCTTGAAAATTATGCACCAATTTTAACATTGATTAAAGATGAATAACCTAGTGATGGACTATGGCAACTATATTTTTATGGATTCGGGAACAAACATGGCACTAGAGCTAGAATGTTGTTAATTTATCTAGCCAATCAAGGGTATTTCTCTTATCTTAAGTTTTATTTTGGTTATTCCAATAATCTTACTAAATATGAACCACTAGTGCATGGTTTTCAATGGGAAAGAAATATGAAGGTCAATTCCCTACAAGTCTTTAGAGAAATAGAACTAGTAGTTTACCAGGTAAGGGGACTCAATATATGAAAGAAACCATTACTTAGGTCCTATAAGAATAGAGTATGGGACTTATTTGAATATTTTAAAGATTTAAATATTCAAGCCATATCTATAAATAAGAATAATCATGTAGATAGGTTGGCTACTATTGGGTCATAATTCAGTGTCTTAAATGACATAAGAAGGAAAAAAGTTCAATCACACATCAAGGTAGTTGTGATACCTTTTGTCCCAAACAACCATGATAATTGAAAAGTATTTAAAAATTATATTTATATTGTTATATTATTATAAGAGGAAGTTTAATTCTCCTTAAAGAACCAAGATAAGAATTTATAATAGTATGATGACCAAATTATGCAATTAAAGACAAACAATTTGACTAAGAGATTGGTCACCCTTGAAAACATATTAAACAAAGATGATAAATTAATAAAATAAAAGTTTTTTTGTCAACTAAAGAATAAAACTATATAAATGTGGAGATCACCATTGGTAAGAGTTTAAAGCTAGACAAACTTTTCACATCTTCAGAGAAAGAAGCTTTTATTTAGTTATGTTCAAATTTTGTAGATGTCTTTGCATAGCAGTACAATGACCTTAAAGGATTTGATCTAAGTATATCTCAACATACCATTGAGTTATAAGATGAGACTAGGCGAATAAAATAGAGATAAAGACCAATTAATGCAAATCTTGAACCTTTGATGAGAGCTAAACTATATAAGCTCATTGAGTCAGCTATAATATTTCCAATTAAGCACTCAAATTGGGTGGTAAATCTTGTTCTATTATGGAAAAAGAGTGGTGAAATAAGGATATGTGTTGACTTCTATGACCTAAACAAGGCCTCTCTTAAAGACCACTATCCATTACCATCAATGGAGCACATTTTATAGTTAGCGGTAGTTTCAAAAATGTTCTTCTTGTTGTATGGTTATAGTGGATATAACTAGATTTTGGTCAAAGAAGAAGACCAATACAAAATAGCCTTCACCATAAAGTGGGGGAAATTTTCATACATAAAGATACCTTTTGGTTTATCCAATCTTGGATCTACTATTTATAAGGCTATGGACATGGCATTTCAAGGTCTCCTCAATAAGTGTATTCTTGTTTATTCATATGACATAACAATATTCTCTATTAGTATAGATGAACATATGATTCATCTCAGATAAGTGTTTAAAAGGTGTAGAAAATTGGAGTATATTTGAATAAAAAAAAGTGTGTTTTCTCTATGCATGAAGGTAGCTTCTTGGACATGTAATTTCGAAAATTGATACAAGCATAGATCTTGATAGGATAAAATCAATTCTTTCAATTTCATTTCTTAAGCACAAGAAGGCCTTGAAAAGCTTTTTAGCTAAGATCAATTTCACAAGGAAATACATTTTAAATTTTCCTAATTTAGCCAAGCCACTCATAGCCATGATAAATAAGGGTTAGAGTTTTACCTAGTCTAAAGAGGGAGTAAGAATCATTGAAGAGATTAAGAAAGCTATAACTAATGATTCTACACTCTTGAATCTTGACTTTACAAAGGATTTCTTCTTATAAAGCTATGCTAACATTGACATAATTTTAGGTATTATCATGTAGTAGAATAAAGAAAATTTAGAGTAGCTAATAGCCTTATTTATTCAAGGCTTAGAATAATATGAAACAAGGTACTCTTTTGTTGAAAAACACATTCTTTCAGTTATAAGGTCTCTTAAAAATTTAGGTATTTGTTTTCTAAAAATAAGATACATATGATGGTTTCGCATCCAAGTGTCAAAGATTTTCTTTTAAACAAAGATATAAAAGACAAGAAATCTGGTTGGATAACCAATGTCATGGAATATTATGTTGAAATCAAGGTCACTAAGATGGTAAGAGGCAAAGGACTTTGTAAGCATCTAGCCCAAGACATGAAGGAGACTAATGAATAGGTTATGGTGTCAAATAATCAATAAGTTACAAGTGAGTAGGCCTCATCTCCCAATTGGTTCCAAGATATGTTAAATTATCTATAGGATGGTATTTATATTTCTCATCTCACTTCTTTGAAAAGGAGATATTTTAGATTACAGTCAATTCCTTTTCTTCTTGTTGATAATATATTTTTCAAAAAGGATATCAGTGGCATACTACTAAGATTCATAGAACTAGGTCAAACATATAATTTACTTGAGTAGTTCCATGATGGACATGATGGAGGACATTATCCATCAAGGATCACAACCCACAAGATAATGTAATTGTCATGCATGGACTAGGAAATGCAAACAATGTGCCATGTTTATTGGAAATGTGAAGCTTGTAGCCTTACCTATCAAACCAATTTTAGTAAATTAACCCTTTATCTAATGGGTATTGGAATTTATTGGTATTATCTATCCCCCTTTGATATCAATACACAAGTGGATCCTAACTTCCATAAGTTATTTTACTAGATGGACAGAAGCAATAGCATTAAAAGAAGCTCATGAAACAAATGTTTTGGACTTGTATGAAGGTTTTCTCACTAGATTTGGGTTTCTTTCAACTATAATCTATGATAATTCTATGGATTTTATAGGATCTAAGATCAGTCAATTGGAAGGTCAACATAGTGTTTTTCTTAGAACCTCATCAAACTATTATCCACAAGGCAATGGCCTTGCTGAGTCTACTAACAAAAATTTGTTGAAGATAACTAGGAGGACTATTGAAGATAATCATAGATCATGGCATCTCAAATTGAAGTCATATTTTTGGGCTAACAAGATCACCTATAAGAGGTCCATTTCCAAATCTCCATATAAGCTAGTATATGGTAAGGAACCAAGAATGCCTATTTATCTTGAATTTCCTATTTTGGAATTAATGAACCAACTTGACATTTTGGAGAATGAGCCAATAGAAATAAGATATTATAATCTCATGTAGATAAAAGAGATAAGGCATCAGTCCATGCTAGCTATGGAGGCCCACTAAGCAATGGCAATGAAATTTTTTGATAAAAGAACTTCATGAGGTTTTCAAGAAGGAAATCTGGTTTTTAAATGGGATAAGGATAGAGCTAATCTAAGAAAGCACACAAATTTTGATTCTCTCTAGAGTGGTCTATATATAGTCTCCAATTGAAAATCCCACATTATTTTCTAGCTCAGAAGGATGAATGGTGAAAAGTTTCCTATCCCAGTCAATGGGATAGATCTTAAGCACTGCTATTAAGGAATCTAAGTCCCCTATACATAGTTTTTTATTTATTTCTCTAAATTTTTTTCTAACACATTATTTATTTTCCTTTCTTTTGTCCCTAATAAGGCCTTTTATTTTCATAGTTGATCAATAGTTTAGTCATCTTTGTTTGATCAAGTTATTTTCCATTTTATTTTGTTTCTTTCCTTATTTATTGGAATTCTTTGTCTTTTTAAGACAAAAGGATGTCTTGTAGTTAATATAAATGTTTTGTATATCATGTAAATGATCCAAGAGTCATGTATTTGGTCTGAGTTCTCAAACATAGCAGACATGCTTCCCAACCAAGTCACCAAAGATGTTGACCAAATTTAGTCTACATACCAAAAAGTGCCTAGTTTAAAAATCTAGTGGAAAGAGAAGGATCTTGATTGAAGAGTGACCCAATATCATAAGGAATGGTATAGATTTTTAAAGACCCTATGGGATGTCAAAATTTATTTGAATGAATATGGAAGTGCATAACATGCATTTGGTTCTTTATTGTGTTCATCTAGACATCTTGAGTTTATTGGTATAAATTTTAAGTAGGCATTTTGTTGACATCATAATTACCATGTATGGACTAGTTAGTAAAAAGTGATCATATGGGTTTGTTCATCTTGCTCCCTAATTTCTATGTACTAATTTTTAGATCATTCACCAAAGAGAAATATAAGTTATGCATGTTCAAAGTTGGCTCCTTATTCAAATTTTGATAAGTTTCCCATACTTAGCCAAATGAACTAGACCATCATTAGGATGTCATGCAAGAATGAATGGACAAATAAAATTGGGATTTTTTTAGAGAAACTTATAAGGATATTGGGACCAATTGATCAAATGGGTTCATCCCTTTCAGACTAAAGAACATCTCCTAAAATTTTTATGCCTCCACTATTCTTATGTTTCAAGTTATAGGACCTAGAAATTAAAGCTGCAACATAAGACATTCATGTGAGAATCAAATTAAAGCTACTAAAAAAATCCATTAGAGCCTAATATTAATGGTCATTAGAACATCAAATACATTTTTTGGAATGTCAAATGACATTCATGTGAATGTCAAATTCAATCTCATAAAGTAGTCATTAGAGTTTAAACAATGGGTCCCAAGAAGATCTAATGACAAACATTCAATAGTACATTCAAATCTAACAACAATCAGAGGTTAGATTTTAGAGGATCTTGAGAAAAAATGGGTGCGTGACAAGTGTCACAAGTGCATTCAATTGTAAAAATATCAATGGCTCATGGGCAACCATGCATAACTAGATCAACATAGCGAGGAAAAGTCAATAAGTCAGTATATCTATCAAACCAATAATCATAAGTATAGTTGGGCATAATTTAAATGATTTGAGTTTGTAATTGGCAAGTAATAAATAAAAATGAGCTCAGGGCATTTTTGATGAAAGTCAAAAAAATTATTTTGAACTTAGGCAAAGCAGATGTTAAGGGGTTGAGTTTGAAGGTGAACTAGGGTTGAACCAATGCCACATTTCAAAGACCAAACATCACCAACATAGCTCCATATAGGTAAAATATATATATTGGATCTAATACATAGGATGAAGATAGACTAGTTATTATGAAGCAAAATCAAGTAGTTTGTAGGTTTTCATAGATATTGTGGCTATGTGAAAACCAATGGTCTAAGATTAGTTTTCACCTATAGCATACATGTGTTTGATATAAGATCAAATACAAACCATAAATACATTTCTTACCTATCATCATGGTTACATTTTCAATTATAGTTGGCCACCCAAAGTAGATGTGGCACAATTCTACTAATTATAAGACATGATCCTTGCCAGTAGATCATTATATGATATCATGGTTACAAAAAAGACACCAGGTGATTAGATAAGGACAATGGACATTTAATTATTTTATAGAATTTTTTCCTTTTTTATTAGGTCATGAACCATCATCCTCAAGAATGCTAATCCATCAAAAGTGGTTGAGCCTTTTCTAATGCACATCTCTCTCTCTCTCTCTTTCTCATTTCTATAAATACAATCTTCTAAGCCTTAAAATGGATCCCTCTACCCCTCTTTTTGGTGTGACTAGACTCTATCAAAATTTGCACGGTAACACCTTTTGATGTAATAAAGACTAATTTCCATCATATTCTAAGCTGGATTGAAGTGTGTTCCATAAATTCATACATTATGGTTAAGTGAATGTATGTTCCTTGCTTATGCCTAAACTTTCCTCACCATTAGGAAGTGCTTATTAATTCTTATAGGTCATTATAAGTGCAATGTATAGTTTATTAACTAGCTTGAAAGTGGATATTTTCCCTCTCTTGCTAATTTGATAACTGATTAATGCCTTATTTTGAAATATTTATGCGAGATTGATATTATTTAGTCCTTAAAGTGTCTCATAGTGTGTATTGTGTGAGTTTTAGTGATAAAATCATTAGTGAATCATCCTTTTTTATATGATTTTATAAGTTATTGTCAAAATCTCTCTCCCTTTTCCAAGCAAGTGCTAGTTTAGGTTTATTATAGGTGATAGATCCATAAGGAAGCTAACCTTCTCTAGAGGTCTGATCCACTATTAGGATACCCATAGTCTAGGATCAGTCCCATGTTGGACTATATTTAAGTAGGAAGATCTGAATAATCCCCTCCTCAACTAGGGTGCAAATCTAGAACACCAACAACACCTATAGGAAGTATTGATAGAAAAGTAACCTAAGAATATTCCCTCATTAGAATTTGAATCAAATTTTCCAAGATTATCTTAATCTATTTTGATTAAGCAACTACTCCTAAACACTCTAAAATCTTTGACATTAGCTTCTCTATTCTTCCATAAATAATAAGGAGTCTTATCACCATTTGTTATGATTCGACATGTGTTTAGGATGTAAACTAAAGTGTTGGCTACCTCTTCCCAATAACCATATTATAGTTTGGAATCTTGAAGAATGGTTCTAATTATCTCTTGAATAGTCCTATTCTTCCTTTCAATAACACCATTCTATTGTGGTGTTATAATAGAAAAATATTGTCTCCTTATTCCTGATTTTTTACAAAAATCATCAAATTCATGAGACCAAAACTCACATACTATGTTCGATCTTACACACTTGATCTTTAAACCTTTATCATTTCTACAAGCACTTTGAATTCCATAAAATTTTCCAAAAGCTTCTGATTTTTCTTTAAAAGAAAAATATTCAAGTCATTCTAGTAAAATCATCAATGAGAAGCATGAAGTAGTTATTACCTTGATTATTTTTGGTTCTCATAGGTCCACATAGATCTTTGTGGATCAAATCTAATGTATTTTTAGTGGAAAACTCCTTGGATTTGTATCTTATTTCGGTTTTCTTCCCATTAAGACATACCTTGCAAAGAGAATGAGGAATCTTAGAAAACTTGGACATATGCCTTACCAACCCATTTGAACTGATATTCACCATGTTAGAAAATTTTATATGTCCAATCCTTCTATTCTAAAGCCAAATTTATTCTAATTGACTCATGAAGTACTCCTTGGATTTATGGAATACATACATATTATCTATTTTATAAACATTTTCAAGTAATTTTCTAGCCTTTCTTACTTCACAAACATCATCATGAAAAGTTACAACATTTCCTTTTTTACACATTTGGCTCACACTTAAAATATTATGTTTCAAACCTTCTACATATAAGATATTATCAGTCTTAGAATGACCATTATCCAAACTCACAGTACCTTTGCCAGCTATGTTAGCAAAATTGTTGTCACCAAATCTCACTAAACTAAGGTTGGTCTTTTTCAGAGAGATAAATTTGATCTTGTCTCCTATCATATGATTTGAGCATATAATATCTATGAACCATCTCTTCTTCCCATCTTCTTAAGTATGTAAGGCTTCTTGAATGAAATATCGACTCTTCCTTTGGTGGAGTACTTGATTTTTACTTCTTTTCTTCTTTAGTTTTAGATTTAATCTTCTTAAACCATTTGATGGTGTCAATGACTTGTATATCCTTTTTCCAAAAATATCTTTTGTATTTTTTTGCTATATGACCTTGTTGGTTACAATTGTAGCATATAATATTCCTTTTAATCTCTAGAAAGAAATGATAATCCCTATATCTATGACCAAATTGATTATAGGAGAAGCAATACCCACTAAAGACATCATTCATATTTAACCTATCTTTTTTTTTATCATTACCTATCCATGAATTTTCATTTTTAACCCTTTTGGTGGAGTTAAAATCCATTTTTTCCTTGGATAAGAGCACATATGAGTAAGTTTTGAATTTGTTTTCAAATTGTTCCTCCCTTTGGTTAAGACCATTAGCCATCATGACCTGTAAATTCTTAATTTTTGATTCTAGATCTCTCACTTAAATCTTCACAACATCCATGCTTGAATTTACATTTGATAAATCACATACTAGTTTTTCTTCAAGACAAGCCACAAACTCTTTGCCAACCATTGTACCTTTTATCACCTTCAAGTAGTTAAACTTTTAAAGAAGGATATGCTCTGATACCAATTATTAGAGGTACAATCACTAAGAGAGGGGGTGAATCAATGAGCCCAAATATTTCAAACTCAATTCCAAACCTTTCAAACTATTTAAACAATCAACATATATCAACTTGATCAAGAAACATTAACAAGAGAGGTCATTCATTCAATTCATACATAAGATCAAACACATAACACATAATTCCTATGGGAAACCCTCATCGGAAATAAAATGCACTCTAAAGTTTGAAACACATTGAATACTATTCTATAAGAATACAAAATAGTGATTGGTCAACTCCTTTAGACCAGAAAAACCTTGATCATATCCTCCTAACAAAAGGCCTTTAGGGAAACACCTATTTCCCAAGGAGAAATAACCCCTAAGGAAGGTCAAGTCCTTTAGACCCTCCTTTAAAAACCTCAACATTAGAAATTATGTCTTCAACACCTAATGATTTATCTCTATTCATCTAACCCCTACAAAAACTCTCTCTACTTCATATAGGACTCTCACATAGGCATGTCACTATCTCTCTCCTTCTTCACTCAAACTATACTCATATGCACACTTAGACCTCTTTGCATATCCTAAAAATTAAAAATCAATTTTTGACATCATAAATATGAGATAAATTTCAAACACATAGCCATTAATCTTCTCTTCTCATCAATTCATCAACTGGGCACCCTACTTCTCCTTCACTCCATAACTCTCATATACACCTTACACTCATCTCACTTACAAGTCTAGAAACCAACACATTTAGTTTCACCATTTATAGAGAAATCATGAATTAACAAGATCATAATCATATTTTTTAGACATAACACATTCTTTCACCCTTAAATAATCTTACATGGGTCACACTTAAGCATAATCCACTTTCAAATAGGCCTAAGTCACTTTTAGCTCCTATGAAGACCTATTTAGCTCTTTGACACTTCTTTGAGAAAAATAAGAAACATAGGAACACTTTAAAAATTCATAGACCCATTCCATATGATATATAGGTCCTCTTTAATTTCCAACAACCATCATAGTACCCTTCTTCTTAAGAATAATTTTCTTAAATAACATTTTGTGCATACAGTCACTATGAACAAATACATAGTCAACTTGTAAACCTTTGTTCATACTCTATATGATTTATGAAACCTTAATAATGCACATAGATCATTCTCATGGATTATAAAATACTCCCAAATATATAATTCATCTTGAGACATTGAAATACCATCAAAATGAGCTCAAATATCCTTCTCAGGTTATATGCAGAATACAGTCAAACACATAATCAACTTTGGATTTCAATATATTTATCTATAAATACATTCAAACCTTTAAATTTATATTTCATGATGTGCCTTGGAGTCATATACAAATTCTCTTTTTACACCATGGTCAAATTTTACATAGATCGAAAGTTATGGCTCAAAAATCAAACACTAGTCTTTCCTTTTTTAAATTCAAATATTTGAATTCAAACAGTCATAATTAAACCTTGAACACCATGTTGTCTTATCAAGTCCTCACTTCTTATATTAAACACACATTTTATATCCTATTATATTAATCTATACCTTTAACACAGTGTGCACCAATGCTAAATGTTAAACCTTGAACATGTTGACCTCATCTCATGCACTCTTGCAACTTTGACCTCATGCACTTTGTTGATATCTTCAAGATTGTCCTTAAATTATCCATTCTATACAACTATCACTTTGACATCTTGACTTTAGTATTCACCATTGATCTTGATTATTATAAACATGTGCTCACTATTGATCCTTAGAAGAAGCTTGATCTTTATCTCTACACAACATTAAACATTAAACACTTGACACCATCTCATTGCTTCTTAACATCTTGGAACAACGTGATCTATCAAAAATGTTTGAACTTTACCTTGTGAAAAATTGATTAATTATGGGATCTATTTCAATTTGTCTAATAATCCAACTTTGAACCTCAATAACTTTTACCTTGCTCATTCGCATGTTCTCAAATTTAGACCATATGATCTCCTCACATAGGAGAATTAGACCATGTGTCAAAATTATTCTAAGGCATTCATATTTATGAGATATAATTCCATTAATATTCTCACTCATAATTTTATACCATAGAGCCAACAATCTCAAGAATTTCTTAGAATTCCAACTTTGCACATTGCATACTTTGTCATTATCACTTAGAATATCAAGGCACTTCATCCACTCACCAGGACACCTCCATAACATCATTTATAATTCTCCAACACTATTTTAATTATTTCACCACTGATCTTGAGTCACAAACCCTTGAATATCCCAAGTTTTTAATCTCTAAACATAAACTCAAATTAATCATAAAATTGCTTGAAGTTCAATCATCTTTCACAAAGACACTTGGAAACTTCCCTTTAATGGATTAAAATGTCTTCAAGGAGATAGGTCAAGTCATGTCTTAGCTGACCCTCATGGTTAAATCATTCCTTTATCTTTTTTATTCAACTTCAATGTCACTAATAACATGGTTGAATATGAAACCACATATTAGGGATGTAAATAGCCATCAACTTAGACATCCCATACTTGCATGCTTTATGATATTCATAAATTATATGACATAAAATTAATGACAAATATCAAGGCAAAAGTGAAAATATTATCTTATATCATCAACTAACCTCCCCTCTTTCTAAATAATTTTTAGCTTTTAATATTTAAGCAATCCCATGAAAAAAAATGTTATAGCTTACTCTCTTGCTTCATCAGTCTCTCTTTTTCATCCTCATCAATCACTTCATTATTCACAATTTCTCATCCACATGAAGAAGTCACCTTTTAGTCTACAATCAAAAAATGATTCACTTTTTTTCCATGTAGAGGCCATCACTACTAGATAAATACCATGGTATAAATACATCATTTAATTTATTGAGTATCATGTATAGCCTAAAAATATTGAATCTCACAAAAAGACTTGACTCTGTAAGTAAGCTTGCAAATAAATACTTAGACATAACATCCTTTATTAACATAATGTTGAAGGTACCTTACTCCATTATTTTACTCAAGATGAAAATCCTTATCTCCCTGAGTAAGCACATGGGGAAATTTATATTGATCAGTATAGTAGACATGATACATCCTACAAATTCTTATGCATGGGATTTTTCTAGGCTACTCTTGAAAAACACATAATCACATTTGATAAAATGTGTAATCCTTTTCAACTTCATTATTATCTCACTCACTCTCCTATGGATGGGATTAAAACCTTGGAATCTATTTGTATATTTTATATCTTGGTATTATGTCTTATTATCAAATTACCTATATCATAATATGGCCATGTCTTCATCAATACTACCACTGAATACTTTACCATGTTAACTGAAGCTATGCCCCTTGTAAATTTTGCTAGTATCACCATCTCCAAATTAATTCTTAATAAAATCATATTTCATTTTTTAATTCCTTAAGCCATCATATTTGACAATAGTGGGAACTTCGTATGAAAACATTATGTGTAAAATTAAAAATTACACACAAAATTTCCATAACCTATCACCCTCAGTGTAATGGACAAGTTGAATCCATTACAAAAATACTTAATAAGATATTACAAAATACTATTATTTACTATAAATTTGATTGAAACCTCAAACATTTCCACAAAATTTAGGCTTATCACACTAGTATTTATATTGTCACTGGGGTAACTCCTTTCTCTTTAGTCTATAGATCTAAAGATTTATTAATTTTAGAATTAATTTCCTTGTGTATATTTATTCATGGCATCATATTTGATGAAGATATTTTTAAGTTCATCTTTAATCCTTATATTTTATTGATGAGTGATGCATACATGCTCTAAACATAATCACCAATATAAATTTCACATCACTAAATAACATACAAAAATATTTAAGTTCGTATTTTCAATGTTGGTAAATTAGTAATCAAGCTTGATTACATCCATGATAAATAAGAAAAATACACCAAAAAATGTCAGGGTCCCTAATTATTCAAAGAAATTCTTGGACCTACTACTTACATACTGCAAACCCATGATGAACACATATTAAAATAGCTCAACAACTCTCATTTTTTGAAGACATAATTTACTTAGTATCATGATCTTAGTTTTACTTTTTTTAATACTCTTTCCATTGCTAGTAAATTTTAAGTGTATGATTATATATTTACTATGGAGATAACTTTTATTATAGGTTTTTCTTAGAATTTATTTTGTGTATCATAACATCAAATTCACTTATTTACAACCATCCAAGTTTTTATTTTTAATCATTAGCCTTAGTTCCTCTCTTTGTCTCTTCAGTATTTTGTCTTTACTTACACCTCTTGGATATTTATTTTTTGAGTTTCATTATAAAACCTCAGATAGGACATGACCTTCCTCATAAACACCCATCATCTCAATATTTTTATATATTTATTTTAGTCTTTTTAGATATTTACTTTGCACCCAACCTTAGCTAGGTATCTTCCTAAAAATTTAAGGAAAAATTCAAGAGTGGTGTTTTATTTTACTTAGAATCAATCATATTCTTTTATGGTAAAACTATAATAGTCTATCCTTGAGGTTTCATTCACATTTAACATTTATTATGATGATGATTCATTCATACATTATTTTTTTAATAATTTTGGGCAACACAATCATTTTATTATCATTGCAATCATTCCCCCTATTTCACATGACTTTGGGCCCACCATGATTAATTTTGATATTACACTCTTTTCTCGCATGCAAGTTTAGGAATATCAAACACCATGGTCTCTAGGACCTCTTCTCTAACAAAAAAGTGTAAGCTTACATTTGATGTTCATTTTCAAAACCCATGATTGGTTTTTTGAATCCATATGGAGGAGGAATGGAAAAATCCAAAAAAAAGTTAAAATCCATATCATATAATAAAAATTCAATAATCAAAAGGACAATAGGCTCCTAAAATTCATATCACACCAAAATTTATGATCTTTATTTTCACATATCTTATCCTAGTTGAAGCTCAAACTCCATAATTTTTATCATGATAGAGCCAATGTCCATTAGGGTATGGTAGGGTAGTAGATTGGGGTAGGATGTCTCTTATTTCATTATATATTTTTGTGACAAATATCTTCTCGTGCAAGTACCCAATCTTTGTAATAGATAGACAACTCTATAAGGGGTCTTGAAGAGTGAGAAACACATTTTAGGAAGGTATAATCCATTTTATTTCCATTCATGTAAAATTAATGAGATAATATATATAATACACTAGGTATCCCAAACTTATGTTTCAAGTTAATGTCCTATCAAGCCATTGTTGTTGAAAGTCTATTAGTCTTGCCAACTTGATTCAAATTTCTTATTTATATTAAATATTATATTTTCACCTTGGTCCAACCTATTTAATTTACCACCCATTACATTCCTCCCATTAATAGGCAAATTTTGTTTAAAAAATCTATTCCCATTTTCTATATTTCATATGCTTCATCTCTTTTCAACATGGTCAGAATCTAACAATTTTAGTTTATCCATCATTACAATAGAAACTACATCTTTGTGTTATTATGACACACTCTCTTATTATTTCCTTATATTTCTAGGAGTTCTCTTTGTTAGGTTTTTAAACCTTAATTTTTTGTTAATCCTTTTTTTATACCATTCGATCTCATTTCTCCCTTTCATATTTTTTACATTATTTTTCCATATTTTATTTGAGTATGACTTGTTACTTCTCTTTAATAGATGTTGTTATAATTAATCATTTAATTTTTTTACATATTTTTTTATGGATTTTTAATTCTCTTAAATTGATGTTGGTTTCATTATTTAGTTTCATGTTCCCTTGGTTTGATCTAGATTGTTACTTTTCCTACTCTAGTGAATTTTTGGGTCTTTTGGTATTTAGTAGCCTTGAATTTTTGGATACCCAATATTCCCCTTGGTAATTATTAATTTTTATTAGTATTTTGGTTCTAAATTATCCTTTTTCATTATGCCATACAAATTTTCTAATTGATTTATTTAGTTTTGAGAGTCTTCCATTTACTTTGGTCATCTTATCTTTGTCTGATTTGCTTTCAAACCTTGTATCCCTAGGGTTTGTCCAGTGAATTTAATACTCATTCCATGATGAAGACTATGATTTTATCATGAATTCATTCATTGATAAAGGTAATTCAGGGTATTTATCATGGTACTTTCATTTATCAAGCATTTCTTTTCAACATTTATTTCAATATTTTTTGAGTTGCCTTCATTATTGGGTTGTTATGTTCTTCCCCAAAACACCATCCCATGCTACACTATTATGACATGTGATGAGATTTAGGTAGGTCATATTATACAAATAATATTTTTCACTTTATCATTTATTGATATTTTATCTTGTAGCAATTTGTTGAGCTTTAATCTTCTTTAGTGCATACCTTAACAAGTGCATCAAGAAAGGGGTGGGTAGGCCACCAATGATTTATAAGAGATATTATTGTATATCTATCATTACTATATACATTATATCTTATTTATGCTTCATAACCTAATTATTGTATTTAGTGATCTAGGATTGACGTGTGACTTATAATATCTAATAAATTTAAACTCAGATAAGGTAAAGTAAATAGAGCCCATTGATACTTAATGTATTAGGATATGACAAAATGGATCTGATAAACCTAGAAAGAGGAGAACCTATCATAAAATATCAATAGAGAGGGTTATAAATAATCTACATAATAAATATAATCAAATAACCCTAACTACATCTTATATTATTAGAATTAATGTAATCTAGTATTATCAAGCTAGCAACACAAATAAGGGGGATGATTAAAAACAAATTAAAAATGGTAGAGGGGCATGGTAGGTAATGAGGCATTAGGCCACATAAGGTTGAAAATGTAAAGTTTGGAAAACCCACATAGCCACACTAAGTATAACTATAAAGGAGATTCAAGGAAATAGTTATACATATATTCAAGCTAGTAATTATGCAACTTCTATCTATAAAAGTGAAAGACTTAGGGTTAGAATATACTTAACTTGAACAAACCTCTCAAGCCTCAATATACTCCTTCAATAATGATGTTTTGTATATTATTATGTGTTTAAGGATCATAATGGTTGAATCAAGATCTAGGATAAAATGGGTCCTCCTATTACATCTAAGAATCCATAAGACAATCTTTTTCCATGGAAGACAATCTAAATAATGGCTTCTCTAAATTTAGATGTAAGAAGAATTGTGAATAATGACAATGTGAAAATAATGTTCATTTATATTGCATTGAAATGGGGACTTGTAATTATAATGATGGATGATCCTAACCATTCTCAAATTTTTATCTGACACCATCAACCAGCCTTGATGTAGTTTAAAGTATGATAGTTTAACCTCAAACTAGGTCATCCATGACTAATTTAGTTATGAAGTGTCTACCATAAATTTTAGAATACATCAACTTAGGCCAACTCAATTTGAAATTTGGTGGGAGTCAAGAAATACTACATCAATTTTGGTCGATGTGGTCAAAAAATATGGTTTTAGTATAGTTAGGGTTTATTAGGAAGAATATTTTTTAGGAAATCAAGTCAGAGGGAAGTTTAGTGGATATCGACATGGTAGATAAAAACATGTATCTTGTGAAGCACCATCAATCTTCCCACCCCTTTCTCACTATACCCTTTGAGGTGTAAAATTAGGAAGATTGAAACTTGATAGGTTTTTATAAGAGAGAAAGTGACAATAAATGATAAACTTTAAAAATATTACATGTATACATATGCACCACTAGAAAACTAATCATGTGTCACTAGAGTGTAACATGGGAAGGTGATTTGAGAAAGTAAATAGTGGCATACTAACTAAGCTAAAAAATTTAGTAGAAAGAGGAAAATAAATGAAAGTAAATAATTTGTAAATACATACCTTTACTTACCTTTTTTATATGGAAGATAAGTTATGTGTGAAGTAGATAAAGAGAGGCATCTAGTGTGTTGAACTAGAGATGAACCTAAAAAATAAGATAAAATTCAAATTTTTTACAATAGTATGGTGTTATCACTAAAAAATTGTCTACTTTTATTAGGATTTTAAAACTTATTTTAGTTTTTGAAAAGGACTTATAGAAGAAAATTTATGGAGCTATTATTTATGAGTAAGATGTGTTGTATAGTGATTATTTTTAGATTATGTATATATATATATATATATATATGCTAGATGGCCTCCTCTACTATATCATCTAAAAAAAAACCAAAATCACATCATATATCATAAACATCTCCAAAATCATACATATATCTAGCATATATATATATATATATATATATATATATATATATATATATATATATATATATATATATATATATATATGCTAGATATATGTATGATTTTGGAGATGTTTATGATATATGATGTGATTTTGGTTTTTTTTTAGATGATATAGTAGAGGAGGCCTAATGGAGGACATTAACAAAGGCATCCCACCATGACATTTTGGATGGCATGCTACCATAACATGATACACCACAGTTTATTGATCCATTTGTATCTTTCTCCTAGGGTTATACTGAGTGGTTTAGATTGGTTGGTGAGTGACAAGTGTCATCTATCTCCTCATTTAATCAATATTCAATTTATGTCTTATCAACCAGGGTTGGTGTCCAAAGCTATCTATAGTACGGTATGGGATGGTAGATCTAGAAGGATGCTTATGGGGGTGCTTGTTGATCCTATTCTAACTTTGACTAAATAAAGGAATGTGTCCTAAACTATGTGATTCATGCTTTTGATAAATAAAGAAAGAAATCAAATCAATCCACTCTTTTGCTGGAAGTAAAAGATCACACTCCTATTTTACATTAGCAGGGAAAGTAAATTCACACTCCTAATTATGAAAGGAAATTTGTTTCACACTTCTGCTATAAAAGAAAACATACTTTGCATAGAAAAGAAATGAAATAATAAAATTCTCTTTTTAAACTATGAATTTGTTTTGATGGTTTTATAAATAAATGCAAATAGTAACAAGATTATAATTAATTATAATAATGAATTAATGAAATAGAACATAAATACCATACATAGTTCCTAGTTCCAAGGAGAGTGGGCCCTTGCTCCTCTCAGACTAAGGAACAAAGATTAATCAATGATGGAAATTGAATTATTAATTCATAAAAATGAAAGGATTACAATCTAGATGAAACCTATATGCTTTTATAATATCTGATTCTTGATTCTCTATTTTCTCTATATCTTCTATTATATTCATAGTCAAAAGTCTTACACTTTATACTAATACAATCAACTCAAAATAAGATGCAAAATAATATGACTCATTCGTCGATCCCTTCATCCAAAGATAGGAGATTGGATTTCCAAGAGATCCAATTATTTTGATGAAATAAATATCCTATCTTATAATAGTCCTAAAATCTGATTCCATACAAGTTTATCAAAAGCAAGTCCTTCAAAATAATAGGCAGTTATTTTCTATATTTTATTCTAGTTGGAATGGTTATTTCTTATCCTATCTAGCCTCCATCTTCCCATTTATGGCTTTGTCATTACAAAATTCTTGGAATTGACCCTATAGAGTCAGGAGGAATGATCCTGAAGAGTCTATAGAAATGAGGCTATGGAGTCCATAGAAATAAGCCTACAGAGTCTATAGATATAAGCCTACAGAGTTATTAGAAACAAGCTTATAGAGTCTGTAGAAATAAGCCTACAGAGTTCGTAGAAATAAGCCTACAAAGTCCATAGAAACAAGCCTATAGAGTCTATAGAAACAAGCCTACATAGTCCATATAAACAACCCTGTGTCTTTTTCTTGATCATTCTTCACACCAAAGATCACTAAAACATGCTATGTATTAGACATGAATGACAAAGTAAAGGTTTAGTCTTTGGTTCAATATAAACAAGACACATATCTATTTTCCATGTAATAGCTATCTATGAATCTAAGATTTGCATAAGATAATATCCTTAGAGAGATAGATTGAGGGAAATATTATGTCAATAATGAGCCATATTCTGAGCTCATCATCTCCCCCAAGCTTTACCTTTTGCAAGTCCCATTACAAACATTTATTGACATTCATAACTCTGGCTTCTACTCTCCATACTCTAATTCAAGTCATATTCATAAAATTCATCTATTATATATCTATCTGAATTGATTTTAAATCCCTGATGTGTTTGAATCATTTGTTTCCATATACTGAATTGTTCCTCTGATTGTGGAGCCCAACTCTACCATCCTAGAATAGGTATGATCAACAAAGGGGTCTATATCTCATGCCAATCCATTTTTGTTCTCCCACAGAGTTGATTACCTTTATTAAAATTTCTATAATTGAGGATGCTCTCCTCATACTCCATCTTAAGTTATTTGGGGACATGACCTCTCACCTTTTAAGAGGCACTAAAATTTGGTCCCATTTGTTTACACTTGTAGTCACTACTGAATCAAAACTCTATCTTGAAAACAAATCAAAAGAAATAACATAATCATATAGAGTTTGTAAATAATGTGTTTTAACCTCATCATTTAACAAAGCATAGTTCAAATTTTGTTTGATCAATTTGGGAAAATGAAAGGCTGGTCTGACACATAATCCTATAGTCTTTGCATGATTTGTATAGTCCTCAAATCTACCTTTCCATGCTATTTGATTTTTTAATGTAGAATGTAATGCTCTTAGTTGAACTTATCCTACATGAATATTTATCAAAAACTTATTGTGCTCATGATTTCCTAGAATCAAGTCATGCAAATAAAATTCACAAAGCAAATCATGTTGATTAGGTTCAGCACTAGAAAATTTTCTAAAAATATTGTTGCCTAAAAAATTTTGTAAGGAAGATGATAGGAGATCAATAGAAGCTTCCATCTATAAAATTGTTCAAATAAAAACAAACTATATGTAGGAAAAGGATTCCTACATGCCAAAAGAGTTTCCCCTAATTTGCATGCATCCTGCATATTTTGTTCTAACTCTTGGACTTTAGCTTTTAATTCCTTCTTTTCATTTTCCAAGAGTTTGTTTGAAGAAGTTACATCTTTATTTTTCTATTTAAGTACATAATATTATTCTTATATTTGATATAGTATTTGCAAGGGAGTAATACCTGGATCACTTGTTTGATAACCATGGTCGACAAATACTTGAGGAGGAGAAGGTGCAACAACAAGTGCTTTGAAAGAGTTTACCAAATTCTACAATCTCCTATTTTCCTTCTTCAGACTTTTTTCATATATCCAAAGATCTATCTATTCATCTTCATGTTCTTTTATTATTTCCTTTAATTTATGAATTTTTTCTACATGATCAGTAGACATTGTATCTAATTTTTGCACCAAAGATGAGTTGAGATGATCTTTGTTTTGTGATTGACTGATCAAGACAGTAATGTCAGTTGTTTGTTTTTATTCAAGAGCTTGAGCTTGAAAAAGCTATAAAGTTAGCTACATAATAGGATCATTTATATTAGATGATTCACCTTTCTCATTGTTACATACAATTTTCCTTTTATCCATTATAGTTTCAACTAGAATAGGTGGTTGTCCCACCATACTTATTTCCTCTATCATGTGTGGATCTTCCTCTAGATTTGGCTCCTCCATTATGATTGGAGAGTCATTTTGGAAGGAATTTCTTCACTATCTATAGGTGTAGGAATATTTTGATGTATAGGGAAATGAGACACTATTTTAAGACTATCTAAAATATATGTAGCTTCTTGTTCATCTTCTTCTATTAAAATGATCCTTCTCCTTTGTTTAGTTACTCTTTAGGCTACACTTGGTTGGATTTCCTTCTCAATTACCAAACCCTTGGACTTCTCAAGTTCTGTATCAACCTTTTGTCTCGATTTTCTTCTTCCTGATAAGGGAATTGATTATACAAAAAACTCATGAGGTTTTTTTGGGGACCTTAAAACTTCAAGGTTTTGAGACCTTATGATTCTTCTTAAAGAAGAAGAAGAAGAAGGATTTTTTGTTGGGACTATAGTCTATGATTTCTTCCTTGGTATTGTTTTATTAACTGATATAGTGGGTGGAGATGAGCATTCTTGTGGTGAATTTACGGTTTCTTATGTAGGCAAATGTAGAATTTGTTGTGTTATACTATTATGAAATTCCTCCTAGACCTCTTGACCTTGCTGAAGGAAATGATGCTAGATAATAAGCCGAATAAGGCCATGACGCCTAAGATTAGCATTAGGGGTTATAGACATAACTTACAAAGCACCATATAATAAAGATGGGAGGTTAATTTTGTAATAAGGGTTTTATCTTCCATGCTTAAGATGTATTAACATTTTCATGGCATCTCCCCCTAAAAGACTGTGTTTCCCTTCATAAATGAATTTCTAAGGTTCAAGAAGTGAATTTCTTTTCATCCCTTTTGATTTTCCCTTAGAATTTACTAGACATAAAGTTTTGGTCTACTCATTACCATTAAATTGACTAATTAAATCACTAAATGAAACTCTACTTGTAGCTCTCATTCCCTCTTTTGGAACTTGTATAATTTGGATTATAATTTGAGTTGTAATAGGAATAACAATGCCTTTCACAATTAAAAATTTAGTAGTGAGATTGGTAATGAATTCACTTACCATTGTTTCATTGAAACCCTAGAACTTTTCAATGAAAGGTAGCTAGCCATTGGCTCTAAACACTGATATAGAGGCTTTGTCTTTATGAAACTTTGTTAGATCCTTCAGCTCTGATCATGTCTTTTCTCCTATTTCTATGCAGAGTTACAGTCATCTCAATTCCTTTAAATCCAATTAAGGTGTAGACCAATCTTTTTTTGAAGTTGCTAGGCAACATTCATTAAGGATTGGTAGACCAGCTTCTGTTGAAGTCTGTAAAAAGGAAATGGTTCATTTGAAATGATATAGCTGCATGAGTCCATATTTTGGTATGATGATTTGATACAGATAGGCACCACATGTTTCTACAGAGTGTGCCAGCCATTTTTTCTCATCAATACAAGTTATTTGAAATGATGATGTGTCATATTGATGGTGGCAATGATTCATTATTTCATTTAGAACCCCTTTTTATGACATCCCATCATTATGATCCTTGATGACTCAATTGATGATATCAAAGTTGCATACTTATCCATACACCTTTGGCAGCTTGGTTGCATGCTTTTTCATTATTGCATGTGTCATTCCATTTTAGAAGACTCAAATTTGGGTCATCTCTAGAGAATAGTGTCTTAATCAAATCAAAGATAATTAGTTAACTAAACATAGATAAATAAAATATATGTCTTACTTAATTTAACCTTAGACATTATCCTTTGCTCGCCATGTGTCCTACAAAAATAGGTTTGCATGGATTAGTTTATTACATGGAGACGACCAATCATAGTGTCGTGATGATATTTTCTTATAAATTTTTGTTTTTACCCTTTGTCTAGCCATTGTTGGTTTTCTAGCCAAAGCTCTTTTTTTGCAATGCATAGCCAACCAACAAGCTAGTTTTCTAGGCATGCATTATCAATAACATCCCTAGAAGGATTTTCACTATTGATGATCTTTATTTTTTTTTTTTTGTTGGACTATAAGATTATCAAGAATCATATTCATTAGAAGAAGTAGAGCTTTTGATAATAGCTACTTGATCCTTTACTTTTTAAATAAATTCATCTTTATTAAGAGGTTTTTTATAGAGCTTCAATCTATGTCCATTGACTAACAGAGCTCTTCTACTGTCATCAATAGGTATCATCTTAATAGAACCATTTTCATAAACCTCTTCAATCTCATAAGATCCCAACCATCTTGTTTGTAGTTTTCCTTTGAACTATTGAAATTTAGAATCAAACAGTGCCCAATCTCCTTTCTAAAACTTTCATTCCTTGATTTGTGCATCATGCCAAACTTTTCTTTGATGTTATACCAGTTCAATTCTTTGTAGTGCTTCTATCCTCATTTCATCAAGTTGATTAAGCTACAGGAGTCTTTCTGTATTTATTCTAATTCAATTCCTACTTCTACAACTATTTTCAAAGTTTGTAGTTTGAAGTCAATAGATAATAAAGGCTTCTTATCATAAACCAATTCATAAGGTGAAAATCCAGTTATTGTTTTCCAAGTAGTATTATAGGCCCAAATAGCTTATGGTACCTTTTCTAGCTAATTCTTTCTATTAGAATCAACAACCTTGGTTAAAATGGTTTCTAATTATTTGTTGGTGACTTTAACTTATCTATTAGCTTATGGATAGTATGGAGATGTTTTTCTATGCTGAGTTTGATACACTTGCATGAAATGCTTTATCATGTTTGACATGAATTTCAATCCTTGATCTAAGACTATCTCTCTTGGAGCACCAAATCTTTGCATGATTTTGAAATATAAGAAATCAGCTACCATCTCCTCTCTTACATGAGTTAATGCTTCTACTTTTAGCCACTTAGTCATGTAGTCTGTACATACTAGGAGATATTATTTTCCTCTAGAAGGAGGATCCACTGGACCAATAAAATCAATTCCCCATTTCTCAAATGGTTCTAAAACTAATTGAGGATGAGGGTGCAGAGGCATCTCTATTGAAAGAGTAGGATATCCAATTCACTGACAAGCATCACAATGTCTTACATATCTTTTTACTTGCTGATGAAGATGAGGTCAATAATATCTTACTCCCAAGATTTTATGTATGGTTATTTGATCTGAGTAATGACCTCCTCTTGGTTCATCATGACAAGCTCTAGTGATATCATAAGCTTCACCATTTATCACACACTTGTGAAACACATGATCAGGTCCAAGTTTAAATAACATTCCATTAATCCATTTAAAATAAAAACTTTCTTTGATTAAATGTTTCTTTTATTTTTGTGAAAAGTGAAGAGAAAACTTCTCTATGGTGAGGTAATTGGCTATATTATCAAACCATGGAGATTGTGCTGAAATATAAAAAAATTGTTCATCTGGAAAGTCATCTTCCACTAGTTCTTCTTTACTTGTAGTGTTTATTCTTGACAAGAAATCAACAACCATATTAGACTTCCCTAGTTTTTCTATAATAGTAAAATCAAATTCTTATAAGAGAAATAACCATCTAATAATCCTACCTCCCACAATTGATTTGTTGGTAAGATATCTAATAGCTAAATGCTTCGTATAGAAAAATATCTTGTAGCCTATTATGTAGTGTTTGAATTTGTTAATTACATAAATTAAAGCTAAGAATTACCTCTCAGTTGTGGTGTAATTTCTTTCAATAGGTGTCATGTTTTTGCTAATATAATATATAGCATACATGTTACCCTCTTCATCCTTTTGTCCAAGAATTGCTCCTAGTACTATATTAGAAGCATCTATGTATATATGGAATGGCTTAGCCCAATCTGGTCCTCTCAATACTAGAGCAGTAACAAGTTTAACTTTGATGGTCTCAAAGGCCTGCTGGCAACTATCACTCTATTTGAATGTATTGTCTTTTGTAAGCAAGGCAAACATAGGGGAAACTATTTGGCTAAACTTATCTATGAAGCATCTGTAGTAATCAGCATGTCCCAAAAAACTCTTAAATTTATTTTATGTTTATGGAATGGGTAAATTGGAGATTATTTTGACTTTTTTTGGATCTACTTTAATGTCTTTTGCAAAAAATATGGTGTCCCAAGACTATTCCTTCATCCATCATCAACAAACATTTCTCATGGCTCAAAGATAATTGATGTTCCTCACATATGATTAGTACTCTTTCCAAATTAGTAAGAGCTTCTTCATAAATTTCACCATAAATAGTGAAATCATCCATATATACCTCAACATAATCATTTGTAAGGTCAAAGAATATTGCTAGAACTACTCTTTAGAAGGTTGTTAGAGCATTACAGAGTCCAAATGGAAGTAATCGATAAGTAAAAGTTCCCCAAGGGTAGATAAACATGGTTTTAACTTGATCTTTAGCTGCTACCATTATCTAGTTATACCCACTAAACCCATCTAGGAAAGAAAAATGTTTCTTTCCTATCAAGATATCAAGAACTTGATCAATGAAAGGTAAAGGAAAGTAATCTCTTAATGTTGCTTTATTTAGTTCTCTATAATCTAACATACTCTTAAATTTCCATTTTTCTTGGGCACAATTACCAGAGGTGATACTCACTGGCTGTCTGAGATGGGGTAAATAAACCCAACTTCTAGCAACTTTTGGATTTCTATTTTGACTATTTCCTTTAATGGTAGGTTTATTTTTCTTTGTGGTTGTCTGACCAGTTTGACAGATTCTATGTAAATGTGATTAATGCATATGTTGGGGTAAATTCATTTCATGTCGATATAATCCTAAGCAAAAGCCTTGGTATGTGTTTCCAATACTTCAAAGAGTTGATCTTCTTCTTCATTTTTTAACCAACTATTGATGTTTAAAATCTTTCCAGGTAATACCATGATTGGTTTTGTACCCGGGTAGTTAGATTTTATTTGCTTAAAATCACTAATATATGAGTTCAGAGGACATAGATGAGCAAGTAGCTTATGAAACATAGTTACATTATCAACAAACTCTTTTTTAGGAGGAATCAATCTTGCTAAGGAATAATGAAAATGCATCTAAGAAATGAGTTTGTTATTGTTTTTCCAATTTCCACACACTTTCCTAAATCAATCTATGATTATATGATGAATAAGTACTAGAAGAAGTAGAAGTAGAGGTTTCATAATATTATGTTTAACCCAAGAATCCTAAACTAAGGTAGTCCATTATTTCTAGACTAGCCAAGTCCATAGCTTTGAAACTGGTAGAGTCCGTAGCTTCCAGCCTGGTAGATTCCATAGTTTCTAGACTGACAGAGTCCATAGATTCTGGGTATATGTCTCCATTTAATTCTTCCAAGTGTTTTTTAACTGTGATCATGACTAAGGAGGAAATTTTATTTAATGTGTTGTTTGATTCATCCACCCAAATTTCTTATATGTAATTTGTTGATGGTTTTGCAGGAGGATACAAGGAGATAAATTTGGATTTTAACCCATTACAAATGGTCATGTCTCCTGACCTAAAATCAATCAATGCTACTACAGTATCCAACCATGGTCTACCTAGGATTATAGGATATCCTAGATTCTTTGTTTTGGGTTGCAAGACCATGAAATCTACTAGATATTCCCAAGATTCTATTAGCACTTTAACATTTTCTATAGTCCCCTCTAGTTTCATTACCGACTAGTCCACCATTTCAAGAATGGTGGTTGTGCATTGCATTTTCATAAGAGATAATGCATGGAGAGTATCAGTTACCATGACATTGATTTTTTCTCCCAAATCTACCAAGATGTTAGGAATTTCTTTTCCTCTGAATGTAACTGTGATCATTGGGCTTCCCAAATTTGCATATTTTAGAACTAATAGTTTTCCTGCTAATATATCAACAAATTTTCCATCAACATGAATGGTTCTAGGATATTTTACTTTCCTCCCCAATAGCTTGTAGAAGGGGTACCTCAATATTGATCTTTTACAACTCATGGACCAAGTTTGATTCTAGTTTAATATCAGTTTCTCTTAATCTTTCAAGAAAAGGAACTATTGGTGTAGTAGTGTTTCCTTTGTTTACTTCAAGGCTCATTTTGATTTCAGCTTCTCCAATGCTTAATTGAGATGATTCTATCTTTTCATTTTCATCAAGTATCTCAAAAATGAGAATTGGAGGGCTTTATATAGTTTTCCCTGATCTCAAATGTATGTCTGAAAACTTAATAGCTCCAACATTGATTGTTTCTTCCTATTCATTAACATAAATAGGTGCTAGTTGTTTATTTTTTAGATTTACTATTGGTTGTGTAGGCATTGAATGCTGATTGATTTGTCCTTATTATTGAATAACTAGGGGTGGCATAATGGTTTGCTATTAAAGTGGTCTTCTTGGTTGAGTGAATTGTGACTGTGGGTTCCACTGTTGATTCCATTATTGATATGGTTGTGGCATCCATTACTGCTATGGTACCCATTATTATTATGGGTGTGGCACCATCCATGGAGGTGTTGGCATCCAATCTTGTCCTGCCCATGGATTTTGAATTGATGGAATTTGGGGTTGATTCCAAAATGGTGAAGGAACTAAAACATTCCATGGTGTCATCCATGGATTAACTAGATTTCTTGTATTAAACTAGCCTTGAGCCTAGATTTGTAGGGTAAAGTTTTGTCTCTAAATATAATTTACTTCTTCAATGGACTGGACTTGTGTTTTCATTTGATTCTTTAAAATAGGCAAAAGAGTACAATATTTGATATCATGATCTGTTACATCATAGATCCCACATGATGAAACATTGGTTCTATTTAGGGGACAGTCTCTAAGGGTGTGTTTCTATCTACACTTAGGACAATATATTGTTATGGGTTCTATTGCATTTTCTTTAGCTTAAAGGCCATCCAAAGTACTATTTAGTGTAACTAGGATATTTGTCTTTAAATTAGAAAATTATTCCATTAATTTACTCACTTCATTATATTTCCCCAACTTTCCTTTCCTAATTACAAGTTTCATTCAAGATTAATTGGTATAAAGCTCAAAAATCTGATCGAAATCCAACTTATTTATATCTCTTCTGCCTATCAGATTTAAGGCATCTCTAGTGTCTTCATCTAATCCTTTCAAGAAAACCAATTTCTGAATGTCTTCAGTGAGTGGATAATTTCTTCTTTTATGAGTGAACATGAATCTATCCAAATAATCCTCTAAATATTCATCCTCATTCTATTTGATTTTGAATAAATCCTCTTTTCTTTCTCACACTCGGCAGTAATCTTAGTATTTGTTCAAGAATTCTATTTCCATGTCATCCCATGTTCTAATAGAATTGCCAGGTAAACCCATGAACCATCTCATAGCTAAATATTTAAGTGTAAAGGGAAATAGTTTTAATTTCTAGTTATGATTTATGTAATCATAGGTTTGACATAGCACCTTAAACTCAAATAGGAATTGATCAGGATCTTTTGTAGATCATCCCCAAAAATGTGGCAAATTGGTTGGTGAAATATTTTTCATAGGGGTTTGATCATTAATATCTAAAATAATAAGAAGGAAAAAGTCCTTTTTGGTTGTGTGAATTATTGATTTTGTTGGAGAGCCATTTCTTTTTCTGATGATATTTCAAAGCCGAGATGATATTCCTACTGAATGTTTGTGATCTTAGTTATGGGTTGTTCCAAGTTCTTAGAATTTTATTTAGATATGGATCTTTGAAATGCTTCTTTTAAGTCTTTGGCAATATCTAAATAATGTCTTCCTACAAGAGATTGATCTTGAGGAATTTGTCTTATGGGGCTTGCGTGTGGTAATGGCCTGGTTTCTATCCTAGTTTCAGAAGATTATTGCAAATAAGCTTCACTTGTATCTTTTGGTTCACTACTCAGAGATGTTGAAGAAGTGTCCACTTGTGTTCTTGGTGGAAACTTTGGAATAAATCATCCTTTATAATCTCTAGGATGGTACATTAATTTATTGACCATTTTGAGATTTTTTAATGATTTTTTACAATTTTTCTATTTTTCACTCTAGACCAATATTTATTACCTTACTAACACCTTGTGTTCCCTGGTAAAGGCACCATAACTTATGAGTGTCATCTATCTCCTCATTAATCAATATTCAATTGATGTCTTATCAACCAATGCTAGTGTCCAAAGCTATTTGCAGTAATGTATGGGATGGTAGATCTAGAAGGCTACTTATGGGGGTGCTTGTTGATCCTATTATAACTTTGACTAAATAAAAGAATGTGTCCTAAATTATGTGATTCATGATTTTGCTATAAAAATAAGGAAATCAAATCAATCCACTCGTTTACTAGAAGTAAAAGATCACACTCCTCCTTACAAAAGGAAATTTGTTTCACACTCTTACTGTAAAAGAAAACATACTTTGCGTAGAAAATAAATGAAATAAGAAAATGCTCTTTTTAAAATATGAATTTGTTTTGATGTTTTTATTAATAAATGGAAATAGTAACAAGATTATAATTAATTATAACAATGAATTAATAAAATAGAACATAAATACCACACATAGTTCTTGGTTCCAAGGAGAGTGGGCCCTTGCTCCTCTTAGACTCAAGAACAAAGATTAATCAGTGCTAGAAATTGAAGTATTAATTCATAGAAGTGAAATGATTACAATCTATCTAAAACCTATATGCTTTTATAATATCTGATTCTTGATTCTCTATTTTCTCTATATCTTCTATTATATTCATATTCAAAAGTCTTACACTTTATACTAATACAATCAACTCAAAATAAGATGCAAAATAATAGGACTTCTTGGTCGATCACTTCATCCAAAGATAGGAGATTAGATTTCCAAGAAATCCAATTATTTTTATGAAATAAATATCCTATCCTATAATAGTCCTAAAATTTGATTACATACAAGTTTATCAAAAGCAAGTCCTTCAAAATAGTAGGTGGTTATTTTCATTATTTGATTCTAGCTGGAATGGTTATTTCTTATACTATTTGGCCTCCATCTTCCCATTTGTGGCCTTGTCCTTACAAAATTCTTAGAATTGACTCTATAGAGTTGGGAGGAATGAGCCTACAGAGTCTGTAGAAATGAGCCTATGGAGTCTATAAAAATAAGCCTATAGAGTCCGTAGAAACAAGCCTATAGAGTCCATAGAAACAAGCCTATAGAATCCATAGAAATAAACCTATGGAGTCCATAGAAACAAGCATGCAAATTCCTTAGAAACAAGCTTGTAGAGTCCATAGAAACAAGCCTATAAAGTCCATAGAAACAAGCCTGTAGAGTCCATAGAAACAAGCCTGTAGAGTCCGTAGAAACAAGCTTGTGTTTTTTTCCTAAGCATTCTTCACACCAAAGATCACTAAAACATGTTATGTACTAGACATTAATGACAAAGTAAAATTTTAGTCTTTGGTTCAATATAAATAAGACAAATATCTATTTTCCATGTAATAGCTATCTAAGAATCTAAGATTTGCATAAGATAATATCCTTTAACAGATGGATTGAGGGAAATATTATGTCAATAATGAGTGATATTATGAGCTCATCAATGAGGATACTCAAGAGATACATATATTATTAGTTGGGGTTTAGGCTACAATGCCACCAAGAGTTGGCCAAAGGGAGCTACAAGAATAGTAGGTATTAACTCAGGATAAAGATGTTAATTTAACTATGGCTAGGTAGGTATTGAGGTTACACACCTAAGTGTCTAATCTATAGTTATAAGTTTATGGAATATGATTATAGACATAGTCATTATATTAGACTACAAAAAAAGGGTAATCTTAGGCCTCTATGGGTATGTAGCATGTCCTCATGATGGATCATATCCTTAGAGTTTTTTTGTATTATGTATCATTGTGTATCATGATGTATATAAAACTTTTTATCCTTGTGTGTGTGTGTGTTTCATTATGGCTCATGGATGTTTTCTATTGATTTATTTTATTTCTATCACATATGATTATGATTTATTATGCTATGGGAAAATGTATAATGTATGTTTTGTTATTTTCTAACAAATGTGAGCAAATGCATGGTTAAAAATAATTTAAAATGTAGAAAAGTTGAAAGTAATTATAATTTTTTTGAAAAATAATTGATGAATAATAAAAAGGAATGTCAAATGTATCACAAATAATGAGATATATAAAACATTATAACAAAATTAAATTAAAATGATAAATATTAGTCAAATATTTAAATGCAAACCAAAAATAAATAAGCAATGAAAATAGGGAGAAACTTAAAATAAATAATTCAAATGTAATGTTTGTGTTAGCATGTGATATAAGAAAGTAAAACCATTAAATCCCATGTTAATGATGGTGATAATATGGTATGAAAATATGTTTATGAGTAAATCCTAATCTTATCCAAGGTCTTATACCACAACTCAAAAACTAAGCCAAAAGGCATGACAAGGTGGGTAATTTGTGAGGAAATTCTAGTTCTATCTTAGTTCTTACACTATAACTCACCAAAAAGAAAACTAAAAGTTATAGGTAGGAAGTGTGATCAAGTATGTGATCATTTAGAAGTGATATCCATCAAGGGGAATATCAAGGATAAATAATAAATTAAAAATAGAGATTGAAGTGCTGCATTGGTGTTATATAAATCCTTAGCAATGATGAGACACACTAAACAAGTATGATAGTGCTAGGAATTATTGACATAAAGGACCTAGGACATTCCAACTATTCAACACAAATATTGGGATAATGAATGAAGTACATATATCATACCATGAAGGTTATATGCATGAAAATTAAAATGGCCTTACCTTCCCACAACATGTTATCGATGTTTCAAGACCCCATATAGATCCGTTAGTCTATTATATATATTGGGTACTTGTGTAATAAAGTAGGTGGCACTAGATGATAAAATGAGACCTCATATCCTAGTTTACTAGCCTATTACATCTCAATAGACCTATTATTTATCATTAATCCAACTATGGAGTTTGATATTTGACTAAGATATGAGATATGCCAAAATATCATGTCTTTTAGTGTGATCTAACTTTTAATATTGTAATTTCCTTTTGATCATTTACTTCTATTATATTTTATGATGTGGTTTTCAATTTTTTATGTTTTTTTTTAATTCATCCTCCATATAAAATTAGACTACCAAACATGAGTGAAATAATTGACAAACATAAGAGAGCATAAACTTGGTTACTTTACAAGAGTATCTAAGATCATGGTATCAAAATATCTTATACCAGCCCATGGGTAAGTCTTCAATCTCAAATTTGACCTATGTATGCTTATAATGAAGGGAAATAAAAAGGAAAAATGAAGATCATATAATATTTATTCATGTAATGAGTGGTACAATGATGGTTATATTGTTAGTTGATCACAAATATTTAAGGTAGTGTAATGGCAAATAACATAGCGTATATTGAATATATCCAAATCACTTAGAGACTATAATATCTTACCAAAGAGGTAGCACAAGTACCTATGAAAGTAATAATCATCTCAAATAGATGGGAAAATAAGGAAATGAAAGTGAATCTTTATAAAGAAGACCCAAGATGTTATTCAAGTTGTAAAGTTAAAAAATAAAGATATAAAGTATAATGAAAGAAAACATAATATAAACAAGATATCATAAATTTAAAGAAAATGAGAAAAAGTTAAAATTCTAAAAATGAAATAAAACATGATATAAATAAGATATAAACCACAAGACATCACCAATACTCATAATGAAATGTAAATATCAAATTGAATCATATGATAATGTGTAGAATAATATATGTCACACAAATACGTGCTCACAAATGTTGATATATATCCTAACATACATCATCAATAAAATATGATAAGTCTTGTTGTAACTGACATCTAGCTTTGATCATGGTCTCATCTATCTTCATAGAGAGTTATGTGAGGACTATCTCATGCATGAGCCCTATGGATAAATTAGGATATTGAGAGGCATAAGGAGGAATACATATTACCTCCTACAAGGGATAATTAATAAAAGTAATGTATACTAGTATATGTTGGATATCCTTTGATCTATTAGAATGGATGGGTTAAGGAGAAGACTTAGCCTTTGTCTAAGAACAATCCAGATGACACTGATGAAAAGGTGAAGGTGTAGATGTTTAATCCTAAATTTATATATGTGAGGTATGGATATTTTTAAGAATATATAATTAGTTTAGTTAAAAATATGATAAACTAATCTATACTAATAATTAATAAAAAAATTGATAAACAATATTCTAAATTTATACAACTAAGATTGCTAAAAATAGCAAAGTACATTTATTAAAAGATATATCAATAAATAAGCAAAAATGGAACTTAGATAGTTTACTATGTGCAAGTAGATATGGATAGAAATAGGTGTAAATTATGTCATGCTAGTTTTCTAGATCAGTCATCAAATTATGTAACAAGATTGAAGACACTACCATTGAATCTAGACACTACCATCAACAGTAATGTTTGATTGTGATGTGGGTATCTAATATGGAATAATGACTCAATATAGATGTGACCAACTTCATTGTTATGGGTTTTTTGTTTTCTTTCTACTAGTGTATTTATATTTAAGATATAGGCTATTTATCAAACCCTAGATCTTCACCCTTGTTCACCCTTAGAATTAGTTTACTAGAATTAGGTTATTGGGTACATAATGTCAAGCTGACCCCAAAGGCCCCCTTATCAATGGTTTCTACCTACATAGCCAATACTCTAAGAGGGCCTCAAACTTATGTATTTTTCCCCTATGTGTGGGAAAATGTGTGAAAAATAATGTAATATCCTATATAGTGATGCATGTAGTGGTCTATCATGTAATTTTAAAAATATCATTCATGGGATACTTTTTGAATTCTTCAAACCCATTATATGAATGATCTTATGCTTGTATGAAAATAGGGATGAATACAATAGAATATTATTGTTGTGAAATTTATTGATTTAGATTTTGTAGGTGTTTCCTTTGTATTTTCTAAATGATTAATGAGAAGGGTTAGTGTTATTACTCCACTAAGTTTAACTCAAATAATGGTAATTTTTTTTATCTTTACTTTAATAATCAAATAATATTATTTCTAATTAAGATAACTAATTTATCTTTAAATAAATGTATCTTGCATAATAAACTAGTTATGATTCATTTAGATAATGATCAATTTATCACATTCAACAAAATTATAAATTCAATCCATCACATAAGCATATCTATTGAATAACAACTTAGTCAACTATTGAAAGTTAATATTATAATATTATACAATCAGATTAACCAATATTCTATTTATCAATTAAAATAATATAATTTTTTTACATCAAAGTATATATAAATAAATAAAATCTTCCATAGAACTAATGAGTATCCATAAACTCATTATATCTATATAAACTGAAATCATGAGTAAAAGTCTCTATATGTTAATTATTGGAGGAGAGGGAGAGCATCATCAGAGTGATTTTTCACATCAACCATGAACCATAGATTCTAAACACAATACTCAACTAGGGAATGTCCCTCCCTTTATGAATGAGTAGATGATAATAGTGTAGGTACCAAGAAGTCAACTAGGACCTATTTGTTGTAAGATTTTAAATACATGCAACATATCATAAATAATTTTGTTCTTATATGACATCATGCATACATGCATATAATCAAATAGGTTAAATGATAACATTTTCCTATAGAAATTACTTTGGCCAAAGTTTTTTATAGTTTAATGATCCATTAGATTTATTATAATTACACACACATAATCAGATTTCATATAATCTAAGTATTAATAACTATACATATATGCATGAGAATCATCTTATGATAATAATCATTAGTTTCATTAATAATAGATTACTAAATATTCCATATACAATAATTCTAAAAAAAATTCATACATATTTGTATTTACTACTACAATAATTAAATATAAGAAATACTTGAAATAATTTCATGTTGAATAACAGCAACTTATCAGCTAAATATTTCATAAGTTTCAAAAATACATATTACGTTAAGATAATATTCCATATATATTTATTTTATAACAATCATTATAATACCCAAGAATTTATCACTCCATGAAAACATCTCAGGTTCACAAGTATTAAAAATAATATAATTTAATTTAAGAATTTCTCAATAAAATTTTAAGCAAATCAAAAATAATAAATACAACATTTATTATTCTAATCAGATATTAATCAATTTCCACATAATTTATAATTTAATAACATATTATAAGTTAATTATATAAATCTCAATTTGCATATGAACCAATCTATTCACTATAAACAAACATCTACTTATAGCTCAAATTATCCACATAAACATGTATATCAATTATGTTCGCTTATATCTATATACATTTAAAACCCTTAGCCATTGATTTCCAAATGGCATAATATTTACATGTAAATAATCATATATGCATGTGTGCATGCACACACACACACACACACATGTGTGTGTGTCTGTGTGTGTGTGTGTGTTTTTATGAACTATTCATAAAGAATATAAATTCATCTTTATGAATAATCCATAATTACATATATATGTATTTATATATATTCAATTTTATACTAATATATTAATTTCCCTTCTTAAGAATATCAATTCATATTTAAACTTAATATAAATCATATTAAAACCACTCAACATTTATAACCCAAATTAAATGCACTGAAATACAAACATAAACTATTAAATACTTTTATGTACCATATGGTACATTGACTCAATGAAATCATTAATCTATTCATAATTCACATAGCCAATTAATATAAGGAAACAATCCAATAGATAATGTTTATTCATATCTTCACATAAGTCTATGTATATATTTCCAAGATGCTATGACCTATAGTAAATCTCATACTACAATGTCAATCCTTTTAATAAAGGTTTATGTTTCTCAACATAGTATCTTAACAACAATTCTATTTAAAGAAAATATATTAAAATATAAAAACATCTCATACAACATTATGCAAAATCATCTCATATTTATCTATGTAAAATTGAATCATAGTCCAGAAATAATCATATAATTGACTCCAAACATTCATACTCAGTCGATATAATATTTTATATATTGTTGAGCCATAAATGTTTATACTTAGTCTACATATACAGTATATATACATAGTCTAAATGTAATAATAATATATTAAAAAATAATTATGATTTGTATACATAGTTAATTTGAATAATGTCACTCAACTATCCATACAACATTATACCAAAACTGACTCATAAACATATGTTTAAACATAGTCATTGAATAATCATTTTGATACTATTGACTATAACTCTTATACACAACCAACATAACCATTTATACCCAGCCAACGTACTATCAACTCAATTGACAAGGAAATCATTTATATACATAGCCGACAATATATTTTATACACATCAAAGACTTAAACTAAGTTAATTCAATTATTAACATTCAGTTGTTCCAATACAAAGATTTATGCATAGAGTATAACAAATAAATACACTTAGCCACTTTAAAATTAAAAATCAATGAATACACAACCAAATAATTCTCAATGAATACCTCATTTACATATTCCAAATCCAAACAAAACCAAGAAATATAAAATAATATCTAAAGCCATATGGATAAAGGAACATGCAATCATGTCACTATATTTCAACAAATCAATGAACACATAGTCATTACACTATGTTTCAATGAAATAAAGATATATATAGTCTAGTAATAATTATAGGAAACTCTGATTCAAACCGTAAACAAAAACTATATATTTAAGCCATTCCATTAACACCTAGTCATCTTAGGCATATTTATAATGACACATATATTCATTTAATAACCAGATAAAATATCACTCAACTATGTATATAATAAACAAGCCATACCCTAGCCATGTGACTAAACACACAATCATTTTGTTTTCATAGTTACCCTAACCCTTTGTACATATGTTATACATAATCAAATCATGGATTCAATTTTGTGGGGTAAATCCTTCTCCCACAAGGTTAAATCCTTGATTCTATCTAAGATTAAAACCCTATAAACATTCATTTATTAAACCCCATAATAATTTCATCAAGATATATAATAAGAATACAAATTTTTAGAACGAACCAAAATAAAACCCTAACTCTATATTACCCAAAGTAGTCTGCCTTTATTTTCAATTAACAATTCTTATCTTTCCTATCATTCTCCTTTATCTACCATGGCTAATCTATAAAATACAAAAACTCCATCCTACTTTATTATTTTCACCCATGACTACATGCATTTTTAAAACCCCTAATATCATGGTTACATATTCTCTATCACTCTAAGAATAAATCTTTATTAGACCAAAAATTATTGGCATGATTCCCACATCTCACAGCTTGACTTCCAAACTCACATTCTCCTGACCATTTCTTTACAACTTGCATTCAAACCCTTATCATGAAAAGTTTGCATGGTTTAAATGACCAAAACAACCAAAACCAAATGATGATACTATAATTAGGGTTGACATCATAATATGTCAATTAAACATAATAATTAGGTTTTAATACTAGCTCAAAATCCTATTCACTTTAACATATAACAATCAAATCTAACTATTAATAAATTAAGACTTCATATGTAGATAATCCCTTAGGTATTTATAAAATAATTCACCCTAGGTACCCCTTAAGTCTAGGTTAGATAAAGAGTGTTATAATTATTCTTTTATATGTTTAAAAATGTCAATGGTTTCAATGTCGTGTGTGTGTGTGTGTGTGTGTGTGTGTGTGTGTGTGTGTGTGTGTGTGTGTGTGTGTGTGTGTGTGTGTGTGTGTGTGTGTGTGCGTGTGTGTGTGTGTGTGTGTGTGTGTGTGTGTGTGTGTGTGTGTTCTAAAAATGATTTTTGTTTAATGTTTTAGGAACATGCCTGTAAGGGATTAGGCATTCAACTAAAATCAAAATTATCAAAAAAATATACCACTATCATATTATATAATGTCAACACATCATAATACAAAAAATAGTAACAATTGCAATGAGACTGATTAGCATCAAAACATTGATCTAAACTATATCAACATAGCCAAGCATGTATTAATAAAAAATAATTAAACTAAAGTAATTATGAATTATTTTTATACATGGTGTGTTTTGGGTCCATTGTCAAATATCAACACCTCCAGTATTTCCATTTGTAGCACTATCCCTGATGATACTCTCCGTCCATATATATTTGGAGAGTAAACTTTCTCATAAATCCACCTCACAAATATAAATGGTAGTTATACCATAGCCATTATAATAAATAAAAGTGATACTAAATCATAATAATAATAATAATAATAATAATAATAATAATAATAATAATAATAATAATAATAATAATCCACATGCATATAAAACTCATATACAACTAGCCAATAATGTAACAAGTCACATAAAATAATTAGTATATGTCTATCCAAACATCAACATAAATTAAAATAGTTTACTACAGTAGTAATCAAAAAAATTTAACCCTATTAGTATATTTTTATTAAGAAAAGTAAGTTTAGTGAGGAAATTTAGATTTAATATCCTTCCCCTTTAAAGTTGGTCATCATCCTGATGACACTTATTTCAAACCAAAGTTTTGAAATCAAATATCATATAGTAGCAAAACAATAACAACAGTAAATACTCTAAACAAATAAATGTGAAAAAAATGTATATAACTCATCATAGTCCTCCCAAGTGTAACTATCCTTATAATATTTGTCCCAATAGACCTTAAACTATGACACTTCCCTATTACACAAACTAATTTTGTGAGTGTTAATTATTATAACTGGTCCTACTATAACCACCCCTAGATCCAGAACATATAGAGAATTCCAATCCAATACATGAGAAAGATTAGCTACATAATTTTTAAGATAGGACACATGAAAAACATTATTCAAGAGCTAGATCTAGTGGTAAGGAAAGCCTATATGCAATAGGATTGATCACATCCAAGACTTCAAAGGGTCCCACATATCTTGGTAAAGGATTTATTGATTTACCAAACTTAATAAAGTTCTTCTAAGGCTTAATCCTTAGAAATAAGTTATCACCAATAGAAAACTATATTTATATTCTTCTTAGATTAGCATAGCTTTTTTTATATCATTGAATTTATCTAATCTTTATCTAATTATCTTGACCTACTCCTCCATTTATATAAGCATTTAAATACTATAGACCACCCTAGTTTCTAGTTTGTCCCAACCGATTAGTGTTCAACACCTCCTTCCATATAATGCTTCAATTAGAGCCATATTTAAGGTAGATTGGTGAGAGTTATTATAAGAAAAATCTATGAATGGAAGATACTCTTCCCACTTGTACTATTGATCCACGCAACACATTTAAAGATCTTCTAGAACTTGGTTTCCCCTCTCTATTTGTCCATCTATTTTCTTATGATATGTAGTACTAAAACTCAATTTTATACCCAAAGCTAAATTTAGAGTCAACCAGAACCTAGATGTCATCCTCAAATATTGATCTAAAATGATTTTGTCTGAAAACACATGTTATTGGTACACTTTTTTCATAAATATTTTTGCAAGCATTAGTGCATAATTAGTCAAGGTGTCTAGTATGAAGTGTGCTACCTTGGCTAGTTTGTCAACTATCACCAAGGTCATGTCATGTTGATTACATGATAATGGAAAACCTTTGATAAATTATATTATAATTACCTTTTACTTCCATTCTAGTATATCATGAGGATACAAAGATACACATGTTTAGATTTCACTCATTGACACTCTAAACAATGAGACACAAAATACATTGCATCCCTTTTAATTTTTTTTTAGAAATAAAGAATTTTTATCTCAACCACGAGATTAGTCATTCTAGGGTGACCTAAATAAATGGCATTGTGTAATTATTTTAGAACCATACTCCTTAAATTCTCTTTATTAGGTATGTACATTCTGCCATTATACATAAAAATACCATCATTCTCTAACTTGACTCCTTTGAACTTAAGGTTCCTTGCATCCTATGATAAATATTTCTTAACTTGCTCATAAAATTCATATCTAAGAAATAATTTAACAACTTGATCATGAAAGGTACTCATGATAGTAGCCAAATCTATTATATACCTTCTACGACTTAGGGCATCAATAAATATATTTTCCTTTCCCTTGATGTAGTTAATACCAAAATAGTAGTCAAATAAGAAATATAACCAAAATTTATGATGATAATTTATCTTTATTTTGGTAAAGATATATTTTAGTCCCAATTTTTTAGTCTTTAGTTCAAATGGTTTCCCTAATAGATAATGCCTTTAAACTTGAAAATCATGCACAATTGTCTTAAGTTCCAAATTATGTGGAGTATAATTTTCTTCATATGGTTTAAGATTCATAGACTCATGCACTATAAGTAAAACATCCTACATAATAACTCTTCAAAAATCATCCCTAGATGTATCAATGATTACTAAGAACTAATTACTAGGATCAAGAACTCTTAGCACAGGTGCTAACATAAGCCTTATTGAGTAGTGTTTTCATTGATGTCATTGATGTCAAGTTTAATTTTATTGATTTAAAAGTGCATATTTTGAATATGCATGGTGAGTGGTCTTTGAGTTATGATCTTGTGTGTTTGATATGATAAGGAAGCCATGTGACAAGAGAGAATTTAAAGGCAACCTAATGTCTCTTCTATTGAGATAGAATTTGAAGGAAATCTAATAATTATTTTATTGGTTTTATATAAAGGTTATTTTAATGGTTTTAGATTTATGTCGTAAAAGTGTTATTATTTCATAACATCAAGGTAATCATGGTAGATTACTAGTTCTTGAGTACAAGGTATTTTGAGAAGCCTAGTTTAGCCCTTGTCAGAAGGTGTGCTTAGTGAAGTTTTGTGAAGTAAGTAAGAAAAATATTATGATAGGTTGTTTGTAATTGTGTTATCATGTAAGTGAATGGTATATACCTTAAAAACTATCTTAAGGTTAGTTTTAAAGTTTCAAGTACCTAAGAAGCCTAGTCATAACATGAAGAGACCTTGTGAGAAGGTATGACTATGATGGCTTGGTGAGATGAGTGCACAAAAACATGAGTGTTTGTATGAGGTTATTTGAGTATGTATGTGAATCAGTAGGGAACTCATGAGAGTCTTTGAGTGAGCCTATAGGAGTAGGACCTTCAGACTAAGTCTAAATCTAGACCACTTCAAGACCCTACCTAGTCTAATGAAGTGTCATAATTTATGACATATGAAGGATGTATGGAACTATTTAAGAATGAGAGAGGTTTATTGATTATTTTAGTGTAGTGTAGAGTGTATGGAAAGAGGCATAAGGGTTAGTTTTAATACATCATGTGGTTTATAGGTTAAGATCTATTGAGCAAAGAGATAGAGAGCATGGCCTAATGAGGTATCAAGATCATTTTTCAAGAAAATTTTGCATATATGAGTATGAACATAGGTATTATATTATTTTAAATAATTTTCACAAATTTTTAGGTCATGGTTTGCAATAAAATATATGAAAATTGGTTTTGAGATCTCTCGAGTACTCAGAATGAAGGCATGCAAACTTGAGGACTTTTAGGTGTTAGTTGGCATGCATAACCTTTGAATGGTAACCTGATATATTAAGGAGAGATGGGAAAGGGTACTATATAATAACTACAAGCATTGGTTTTATAGTTAAGGGGAAATTATTTATGAATAATCATAAACACCAAAACCTACATTGAACCTTTCTAAAACCCTCACAAGGACCCAATGTAAAATATTATTAAAAAAACCCATAATGGTGTAAAATTAATATAAAAATATTGGATCATGTATTCAAATCTCCCAAGAACCTTTAGGTGGTGGTGGTTAGTTAGATGAGAGAGAAAATGCACATATATAGGCTTGTGTTTAAAGAATTTAGTGTACCAATCAAAATTTGCATTGGTATAGAAAATAAAATGGATGGAGGATGAATGTTGAGACTCATGTCTCATGTTAATTAAGGTTTATAGATAATTTAAATCCATCAAGTGTGCTAAAATTCTCATCCAAGTTAGCTAGTCGCTAACAGGCCTAATGGTGTAAATAGCGAGAAACCTAAGCATCAATGAGAAGATGAATAAAAATGTGTTTTCATGAAATATTGATGAAACAAAGTATATAAATATGTTTTTCAGTAATTTTAAGACTTTTTAATGTTTGGTATAATGTTTTGAGTTTAATGAATATATTGATAAAGTTGCTCACAAGTTGACCTGTTTGGTTCAGATGAGACAATGAGATATAAGATCATGATATTGGTCTGCAAGATGAATATTTTACATTTGAATATATTAAATTTATATTTGATAATGATATAATGATCTCATAAGATTATTTACATGTGTTGAAGGTCAATTCCATCATGAATATGCTTTAAGATAAACTAGTAGTTCTGGGTAAGCAAGTTGCAGTGATGAGTTTAAGGCTCTATGACCTGAGTTGAAGTATATAATTCACATGATGTTTTTTTAATTTTATGTCCTATTTATGATTTTTATAAGGTTTTATATTTAGTGAAATTGGTTGAAATGTTGAAGACAAAATGGTTTGTCTATTTTTGGTTTGAATATGTGTAGTGAGGTCAAAATATTAGTCTGTAAGATCAATATTTTACATTATACCTTATGATTTTTGTATTTTATAATGGTATAGATATGTCAAAGGGATTTTTTTAAGTATCATTGGTCATGGGAAGTGTCATTTTAGGTGTTTAAGATCAAATTATTCATGACTAAGTTTTGTATTGCCTTGAGTTGTGAAGTCTAAAGCATATGGTGATGACACTAAGATCATACAGTTTATTTAAATGTGATTTATTTCAATGGTTGTTTAGATAATTTGTGCTTAATTTTGAGTAGTTCAAGATAGAATATATATGTATGATAATGCCTAATTATGAACAATACAAATGGTGTGCTTCAAGTGTTGATTTTCTCTAAGAATTGTTATGGAGCCTATATGAGCTGAGTATAGGTCTATTTGATTGTTATATGATATGTTACTACCATGTGTGGAGTTTGAAAGTGTTCCTATTATAGACTTATATTTCACCCTAGCTGAGTAAAGGATTGTTCAAGTCCACTAATCAAATCTAGTCCAACATGGGAATGACCCTAGCCTATTGGTTACCTAATCTTGGGTCAAACCTCTATGGTTTTTAATGAGGCTAACTCCTACGATGTATCACTTATCTCATTTCCACTAAAACTGACTAATTTTAGGGGTGAAAAGGGAGAGAAAGATAACTAAAAGGGAAATCTAAGCTAATGTTGGTGATACACTTGGAATGATTGTCCATCCACTCTTACTTGAGCTTCTAAAAACACTAATGAGATAAATAAAAGATTGAATATACAACTCTAAATGTCTATTATGCATCAATATTTCATGTATAAATTCACCAAGTGATCAAAACCTAAGGGAAGTTATGGGAAGGCCTGATTCAAGGCACTAACGAATCAATGTATCCACTTGATAGCTTTAATCAAATGACATTAAACATTAAATTTGACCTACATAATAAGATAAAATAGTAGCTAGGTGAGATAAACACTTGAAAAGGAAGATATTGATACCACATATTCAAATCAAACTAACATTAACACACTATACCAAAACAATGAAATCTTAAATAGTCATCTATTCATCTTAAGAGCTTACAAAGCTCAATCTTGGTAGAGTCTAGTCATGCCTAAGAGAGGGATCCATTTCAAGGCTTAGAATATTTTATTTATATAATAAGGGAATGAGGGAGATGGGGAAATATTGGCCAATTTTTTCCCACATACCTAGTTTATTCCTAGATAAACTAGGTTGTTAATGGATGAGCAAATGAATAAAAGTTTTAGATGGAATGAGTGGTTCAAAGATCTCATTTTACTCACAAAGATTTTGAAACACTTTAAGTTCATTTAAAGTGTAATTTACCAATTTATAAAGGATAGGTATAAAGTGTTTGAGAGACCCTATTGGATTTCAAGAGTTATTGGAATGAGTATGGAAGTGTATAGCATTCATATAGTTCTTTATTGTGTTCATCTAGACATTTTGGGTCTAGTGGTAGAAATTTTGAGTAGGTAGTTTGTTGATTTTATCATTTCCACATGTGGATGAGTCAAGGAGAATTGGTCATATGGTTGTGATAAAATTATTATTAATAATATATGTGCTAAATTATAGGTCATGCATCTAAGTTTAGTATAAGATATGAAGACTCAAAGTTGGCTCTTCAGACATATTTTACTAAGTTTTCATACTTAGCCATTTTTGAACATGATAGGCATGCACACATAATGTAAAAACACATAGGTCATCTCACTTGAACATTTTATAAACACACTTATAAATCTCTTGGATCCATTGGATCAAGTGGGTACAATGTTTTTAGTCTCAAAAACATCTCCAAAAAATTTGGTCACTTCATGAATTTTTCTCTTCAAGATATAGATATTCAAAGTTGGTTAAATAATGGGATACATTCACACAAACATAAACTTTAATCCACTAAAAAAATCCATTTGACCTTAAATTTTATGGTCTACAGGACATCAAATACATCCACATGGATGTCAAATGATAATTGTGTGGATGTCAAATTTAAGACCTAGTAAATAGCCATTTGTTTTGAAACCAAATTAGATCCAACAATTGGCATTTATTCATACTAAGAAAGATTTTTGAAGTGATAAGACTAAAAAGATAAAGGATCTCAATATGTTGACATGTGGCACAAGTGTATAAAGTGATAGATTGATATTAGGATCCTCAGTGATAATGTAGGATAACTAAATGGTACCAACTCAAACAAAGTTGACAATTCAAGGGAAAGATTGATGTCTCTCACTAAATCCTCTAGATTTAAATTAATGGAGAGAGATGAGTCAATAAGCTGAGTTGGTTTATCAATAACCAATGAAAAAATTTCAATCCTAGGGAGCATCCAAGATCAAAAGAATCATTTTCAATCTAGATAGAAAAATATAAAGGAACCTAACTCAAAGCATGGTCTAGGTTTAATTATATGGACATTGAAAAATATAGCATCACCATTAAGGATCCATAGGAATAAAATAAGTATTTCATACCTAATATATACCAAAGGGGGTGGAATATTATTGTCAAATCAATAACATGCACCTATGAACTTATTTTGTTGATCAAAACTATAAGAAAACCAATAATATTAGATTTGTTTTCCATCTATAATATTAACCTATGATCCAAACATGGAGATAGAGAAAATATGTGAAGGTCCTAATCCTTCACCATGGCCATATTTTTGACAAACAACCACCTAAAATGCATCAAGCCATCTTTTTGTTAGACTCATGAGTATGAATTTTT